>VIIQ02000010.1:0-600000 GCA_007449985.2 Desmodesmus armatus | reverse complement strand
AAACAGGGTAGACACAAGGGGTGCTTCAGGTCAGCAGCTGTGAAAAGGTCCAGGCACAGACGCTGCATACTGTGCTGAGCCAGCCAGCCTTGCTGAGCGTGAGTCAGCCTGGCAAGGCTGTGATTCGAATATTCACAGTAGTGCGGAGGGCAGGGGCGGTGGCACAATCAGGTGTCCTGTCCCTCCTGTTCTGCTGCTGACCCACCTTGACCATGTTGGGTGCATCAAAAATGCTCTCATCGAGCTCAGACCCGCCAAACATGCCGCCATGCACGGAGCCCTTCACAGGGTCTGCCTCGTTGGCTGCCGCTGCAGCCTCCAGGCGGCCCAGGCTCTCCTCCTCAAACTGCAGCTGCTGTGCCATAGCAGTACGCTGGCGGCCCTTCCACTCAGCAACCTCGTCAGCCATGGCTGCAGGAACAGACACACAGACAGAAAGTCAGCACAGCGGCCACAACACGCTTCGCAAGGCCCCCAGCTGAGCTCCCCAGCACCCACCACAGCGTGTGTAAAGCTACCCCTTCATGCAGCTGGGCAGGACAACCCATGCTGGCTGCAGGGGCTGGCATGGTGCGATGTGTGGTGGGATGACCAGCCCATAGCAGTGTGTCTAATCAGCATGTGCTTGTACCCGCAAGCAGTTGTGTGTGCTGATCTACGTCAACTCTTCAGCACTGCACTGGACGGCACAGCAAGTGCAGCAACACTCACATTCTGTCATCTTGTTGTACTCTGCCATGCTGAAGGTCTTGTGCTCGATTGTGATGTCATACTGGCCGTTCTTGAAGCGCTCCCTCAGGTCCTCAAGCTCAGATTCACTCACTTCAAAGTAACGGACCTGCATGCACATCACACGCCGTAACAGCACACATCGTATCAACAGGTGTTGCTGTTGCGTGTGTGGCCAGCCGGTGGGGGTCCGCCCCCCCCTGTACCTAACAAACAAAAATATCAACAGGTCATCATGTCAACTGGTCATCACGATTGGGTGTCACAAGCCTTGTTCACGTGTCAAATCACGCTGCTCCAGCTTTGGGCAGCTAACAAACCATCTTGCTGCAACCTTGCCACAGCACACGCTGTGTGAAATGCCATCACTTGACCCTCAGTGATCTCAATATGCACACCGTGGTAGGGCCTGTGTCAGCAGTGTCTCACCTGGTCAAAGAACTCCAGCAGCCAGGGTTTGTCTGCAGTGAAGGGCCCTGCACGGGCAAAGGTGTTCCAGATGGGCAGGGTGCGGCCCACCAGCTGGTAGCCACCAGGGGAGTCCATGGGATAGATGCACATGTAGCTGCCACCAATACCTTGGACACATCAACGGCAGGACAGGGAAGGGAGAAGGGCAGGCCAGCACAGAGGCATCATGTGAGGCTTCCATATGGCATGCAGCCACTGCAGAAAGAAAACATGCATACACTACTGGCATCACCGTCATGCTAAAAGTGTTAGCAAGGCAAGGAGTGTGTTGGGGAGTGCCTCCTGTTTGTAGCAGACCTCCGAGGTCGAGTCGTCAAGCCTGTCGTTCCGTATGTAACTCCCCGCTGCTGCAGGACTACAGCCCCAGCAGAGTGCTGTGGTCGTGCCAGTGACCGCTCACCCACGGTGCCCTCGTGTGTGAATGTGCGTGCTGGGTTCATCTTGGCTGTGACCACCCTGTGCATGGGGTTGACCGGCACTGCACAGGGAGCACCCAGGTACACGTCACCCAGGCCCAGCACAAGGTAGGAGGCATCAAACACAATGCGCCGCACCTGCAGCAGCACATGCAGGAAAGGTGGTGTACGCAGCAAGGCAGGACAGATTGTCAAACACAAGCATCACATGTGTCGCTAGCAAGTCATGGCGGGAAGTCTGAGGCAACTGGGTGAGAGTTGAAGGTGCCGGTGCGTGACTGCCAGCCACGACCAGATGATATGGATCTCTTTACCAGAGATGCACAGTATATATGCAAGCTAACACCACACATGTACCACATGCATACTATGTGCGGCACATACGTGCTTGCCACGTGGTGAGTAAGGGTTGACTGCCATTTGTAGCTAGTCAGCTGTCACTGCTGCTGCACCTAGCGCTTGCACTCACATCGTCCTTGCTGTCCAGGGCGTTGTTGTTGGCAATGTACTCAATGTTGCTGGGCAGGTAGGGTGCCTCACTGCGGGTGCTCTTCATGTACTTCTGAAGGGCCTCAGCAGTCCACCTGTGCAGCAACAGGGACAGCAGCCACAGCAATGATTCCACCCTTCTTGCTGAAGACAGCACTACGTTGTTGAAAGGTTGTTGCACACATGCACATGCACACAATCCATGGCCCACCTTGGTAAAACAACCAAGGTGCCCGTCCAGCGCGATTCAGCAATCCAACGCAGTTACAGTCTAGCAACCAGCGCAATCACGCCAAGCCATATTCACGCCTCACCTCTCGTCGAAGGCCATGGGCAGGTGCACGATGCGGCTGGGCAGCACCATGTGTGCCACATCACCAATCGCATCGTCAGCAGCCTTGATCGCTGCCAGCAGGCTGGGCAGTGGCAGGGTGCGCGCATCGTATTCAATCATCACGCTGCGCACACCAGCGTTGGTCTCAACCAGTCCTGCGAGGTCTGCTGCAGCCAGCTGCTTCTCCAAGCAGTGGATGCGGGCACGCAGGTTGAGGTCCAATTCCACAGGGCCGTACTCAAGCTGCACGTTCCTGCAGGATACCATGCCCACATGCCATGCAGTGCAGTACTTTTCAGTTCATTGCAAGGGTGTAAAGTCAGATGGGCTCACAGACGAATGCTGATGGCTCAAAAGAGGATCATAGACGACCAGACGCCGGGTTCCGAGGCCTCGTGACCCTAGGGTGCAGGGGGTGCATGCTAGACGCTGACAAGGAGAGCGCCACGGATCCAGCTGGTAGTTGAGTCGTGCCCTTTGATCGGCAATTCAGCAACAACAGGGAGTCTACTGACATGCAAGAGGGCGCCCTCTTGAGTGCTGTGTTGTTGCTACGTGTGTTGCTACGTCCTGCCCTTGGAGCGTACTGCCTGACCACGAGCTGCTTTTTGATTGACTGCGCGCACCTGTCTCCTGCCAGGCGGACGAGCAGTCCAGGATGGGTGTCAGTGGCCGGCTTGTTCACCAGCACAGGCTGGGTAGGGGGCATGGCAGGCAAGGCAACCTGCATCACACACGCGCACAGAACTGGTCAGCATTCAAAAGTAGTCCATGAGAGCAGCGTGCGTGCAGGGGCTGCCACCCTGGCCCCCTTTAAAGCAGTGCACCTGGAGCAGCAAGGCACCCCGCCGTCGCCCTGCAACTTGCAGGCCTTGGCGCTTTGACAAACCCACCCAGCTTTGCAGTGCTCTTTGAACACAAAACCAGCAAGTACTTGTGGCTGCCATAATGGTAGCAGTGGTGACTCATACATCTATCAGCCACTGCTGGCGATAATCCAGATTGCCATGCGTCACGCAGCTGCCCTCTACAGTATATGCAGATGTTGCCAGCGTCACACGCTGCATGGGGCACTGCCTGGCAGGTGCCGCATGCTAGCATGTGTGCTGCTGCCGGAGAGCTTGGTGCATGCTGAAAATGTGCATGCTGAGTGGTGAGGATAGGGTGTTGAGGTGATGGGGCCTCTCCTGCAGCACCCACCTTGAATGAGTCCATTGTCTTCTGTCCCTGCTCCAGAGTGATGCTGCCATGAGCCATAGCTGTGAGGGTGTCTATCAGACAGTCGGTGCGGAAGATGGCAGTAAAAGCCTCCTCCAGGCTGATCTTCTTGAACCTCACGTACTCGTTAGGGCGCACCTGCACGCACACAGCAGCAGCACACAATGTGTGACTTGGCGGCTGCTTGTGCTGACAAGGACAGCACTGAGCAGAACACGCATGCCAACAGGATCTTCCGGGATTGGGGTACAGCTACCACCCAGTTGTTGACCAGTCTGTGAATGTCAAGCTCCTGGCTTGGTCATGCGTGCAGCGCGTGCGCCCCGAGTCTAGCTAGGTGCGAGCTATAAGGGTTGTGATGCTGCTGGATGTCTGCCACAGAAGTGGTGGCACCGTTGTTGACAGAAACCTCAGGCTTTAGGGTTCAGGCCTAAACCCTAACCCAGCCACACACCTGTCCAATCTTCCACAGCTCTGTTGAGACGATAGTTGCTGCACACACAAATCCACCCAGTGAGGGTCCATCCACCATCAAGATGACAGGCATGTCTCCAGTGAAGTTGATTGTGCCGATGGCGTAGGTGTGGTCGTGCACGTTGGAGGGGTGGCTGCCTCCCTCACCACCGTCAGCACGCGTCCAGGTGGGGCGGGGGCCATTCAGGCGCACACCCAGCCTGCACAGCACACACAGCACATATATCAGTTTGCTTCAGCTGACTGCTGCACAGTGGCTCAACATACACTGTGCCCTATTGATCAGCACTGAGTAAGGCTGCACATTCGCCTAGGCCTGCAGGCTTGCTGCTACCGCACAGACCACGTGCACAGGTGCTGGGTGTTGCCCTGATATTGCTGTATCTTCACAGCAGCTGTTTAGAATCACAAAATGTTCAAAGAAGGAGGTCGTACGTGTTGTGCCGTACCTGTTGCTGTTGTAGTGCACTTGGTAGGGTGAGCTGTAGAAGACGTCGATGGCATCGTCAGTGAAGTAGTCAGGGTTGGCATGAGGGCCAGGCAGCACACCAACCACCACACCGTCCTTCTCAGGAGCAGCCTCATGAACAACGCCTGAGCAGGGAGGCAAGGAACAGATCGGCAAGCTTGAAGTGATCAGCACACCGTGTGCACAACCATACTCGAATGGTTGCACCTGCAGAAGAACGCCCCTAGGCCGTGTTTGCAGTGCTGGAAAGCGGGAACTCGGCACGGTGTAGGGTGGCGTACATGCTTGTGGGGTTTGTCAGCGGCAGTACTGCTTGCGCACCTGCGTACTTCTCCCTCCAGCCGTCAGGGAGTGCCATGGGCTTCACATCAGTGGGAGGGACACCCACTGGCAGGGAGTCACCAGGCCTCAGGTACCTAGAGCACAGGGAGCACAGTGAAAAGACAACCAAAATAAGCCAACACTAAACCGCTACGTGTATATAAACGTGTTGTGCTGACGGCAGTCAACAATGGGTTCAGGGTGCACGATTACTTCAGGTCATGCCGTGAACACTTGTGCTTAAACATTATAAGGCATGTCCGGCCTGCCTCAGCTGTGCAGACTGCGACGTATGTGTCTAAACACACGCAAAATTTGCTACACACCACACATCACCCATAAGCAGGCATGGAGCCGTGTGCCTCACCTGCCCTGGTAGCCGCCAAAGTTGCCGTTGGGGAATGTTGACCTTGAGCCCAGGTACAGGGGCACATCAATGCCTCCAGACACTGCCAGGTACCCCCTGATGCCTGTGCTGGTGTCAACCTGGCCCATGGACAACTCCTGGCCCTGATTCACAGCAAAGCTGGCGTTCCAGGGCACAGGGGCACCATCCAGGGAGGCAGTGAACACAGCACCTGCATGGCAAACAGCAGCACAGGGGGAGACGCAACAGCACTGAGGGTCTCGCTAGCCAGCAGCGCTGAAAGGAAACGTGCCACATGCAAGGAGTCCTTACACTTTCACACTTTCTTGATGAGGGGCTGCCATATGTGTTTGCATGTTGCACGCAGGTTGTCCAAGCTCAGAGCTAGTCTTGCAGACAAGGGCGGTGCAAGTGTCATTCCCTTTTTGTGTGTTTCTTGCCGCACCTGTGAGTGCCACCAGGCAGTCGCAGTGGAAGCGCAGTGTGGGTCCTGTGAGGCCAAACTCCAGTGCTGCTGCGTCTGAGGGGTTGCCCACCAGGGCGTTGGCCAGCCGGTGGTGCAGGCTGTCCATGGGGCCAGAGGGGGAACACCAACGTGCCACAGCTTCACACGCCCAGGCCAGTCCTGAACGGTCGTCTGCAGGCCTGTGGGTGGGCAGACCGTGGGTGGACAGGAGGGAGTGGACAGTACATGTCGGCATTAGTAATGGGGACATTGTTGAGGCCTGCTGAGTCAGGACTGGTGACTGGCGTGAAAGGCTGTCGAAGAGAGGCAAGTTGGCAAGCTGCAGATGTGTGTGTGTGGCATTGAGGCAGGGTTGACGTTGGCGTGGTTACCATTCACAAGCCATTGACGTGTCAGCTTGGCCATCGATGTAGACAGAAGGAGAAGCCATGACTTGTTGTAACAACAATATGCAGAATACTTCAAGCATTACCGGCAAGATCACACCCACCTGGCAGTATGACCTCAGCCACCCGTGGTGCAAAGCTGAAGCCTTCCAGGAACTTGGTGGTTGTGTCTCCTGCAATGAAGCGGGGGTCCCTCACCAGACTCCTCAGGAACTCCACATTGTTGGGCACACCCTTCAACTCAGTGCCTGCAGGCACACACACAGGGGGAAGCAACACACACAGAAGATGCATGATGTCACTGCTTGCTCCTGGTGCTCAGAGAACACTGTAGTTTTGTATGCCCGGTGCAGAGCAGCAAGTGCATGCAGCATACGCTGTGCCAACATCACACCGTCAGTGACTGACAAGCACGCCAGTCATCAGGCAGCCGACACAAAGGCTGCTTGCAATTCTATCGTCCCTTCCCCACCTTCATATCCCCCTTCCTCAACTGCCAGCTCCACCCTCTCCTGTCCCACTGATCCTCCTGCCGCTTCCTCCCAAACATCGGCCACCATCTTTTGCCCCTCCCCCACTGCTTATTTTCTCCACAACCCTTGCTCCTCTCGCCCCCTTCCTCCCCACCTGCCAGAGCCTCCTGTATCTTTGCCACAGCCTCCTATCCCACTAACCCATTTTGCCATCGATCTGCTACCCCACTGACCCACCTTCCAGGGCCTCCTGTATCTTTGCCACTGCCATCTCTCGTGTGGGTGCGTGCACCATCAGCTTGCCCAGCAGTGAGTCGTAGTAGGGGGAGATCTCAGTGCCACTCTCCACCCAGCTGTCACAACGCACACCGTCAAGGTGGGTGGGGAACTTCACCTCACCCAGGATACCAGGGCAGGGCTGGAAGTCCTTCGCAGGGTCCTCGCCATTCAGACGAACCTGGGACAGGGTGGGTTAGGGTTTAGGGGGTGAGCGGGTGGTGGAAGGAGGGCAGGGTTGCAGGGCTCAGCACAGCAGGCGAACAAGCAAACATGCGTCGACACGGGCTGTCATGAACCTTGCAAGGTCGCAAGGTAAATGTTGTTTGGGAATACAGTGCAGCACCAAATGCTGTACAGGTGTGCATGGAACTTCTGTTGCAAGTTGGCTCCTGCTTGCCACCCTCGAGGGAGAGAGAGCTCTGCTGCAGGATGTTCCTGCACCTTGCCTGGCACACATGTGCTTGCTGCTGCCCTCAGGCTGTCATGGTAACTGGATTGCATCTCAACACACGCATCAACACCCCCCACCTTCCCCCCACCTCCCCCCCCCCCACTGACCTCGATGGACCATCCGCTGCGTTTGATCTCCCTCTGTGCCGCCTCCAGGTCGAGTGGCTGCATGAAGTGGCCCAGCTGCAGCCTCAACATCCACTCAACAATGTCAACATGACCGTTCACCATTTCAGTGATGCCGTGCTCAACCTGAGGTGTTGCAGTTGGGGTTCGTGTGGGCAGACACGACATGGCCAGCAGCAGAGGCAGCAGGAGAAGCAGGACTGCAGCGTTAGGCTGGTTTCAGTGTTGGCTGCACAGCCACATGTCTTCCCAGCTACAGCAGTGCAGGAATGCTCAATAGTAAAATTGGGTGCTGCTGTGCTGGGATGCTACATATTGCCTACTGGCACGTACTGTACAGTACGCCAGTAAGGCGTGCAGTATCATGCACTAGGGTGTAGGCATGCACGTGCTGAGTGTCCTGCCCAACGCACGATGTATCCATGCAATGCAGCGGCACCACCTAGTCTTGGCTGGAAGTACACGCTATTGCGCCCCCCCCCCCATCAGGCCCTGGGCTGCAGCATTCACCCCCCCCCCCTTCCCACCTGCAGTCGTGTGTTGACCTCCAGGAAGAAGAACTGCTTGGTGTCCTCATCAACAAGGAACTCAACAGTGCCAGCAGACCTGAACACATACACAGTACAGTACAGTAATTGTGGGAGGGGTTCCCAAACCTCAGCACTAGCAGGCGAGCCAACGGCTCATGAGGGTGCCCGCATACCTGGACACATATACACGCACAGACACAACCCCACAGTGGCGACCCCAAGGACTGTTCAAATGTGGCTGTCAGGGTGTGGTGGATGGCGAGCTCCAGTCACTCAGCCAGTGCAGGTTGCTGCTGCAGATACAAGCAGTGAGCAGTGACCCGGCCAGCTGCTAGCCCCGATGCAAGCAGCAACGCAACATCAGCAGGCCGTATAGGTACGTGCTGTCTCTGGCCCCTGCTGGCAGTTTGCCCAAGTGCAAAAAGATTGGTGCGGCGGCTGACAGGGCACATCAGAGAGAGTAGATGCTTCTGACTTTGCTCTCCGAAGTGAGTGCAAGCATCCAAGTGCTGACCTGTACTTGGCTGCCTCTCCCAGCCTGACTGCTGCTGCTGCCAGCTCCTCCCTGTGCTCATCAGTCAGCAGGGGGCTGGGGGTCTCCTCCAACACCTGACAGCAACACAGACAGGGGGACACAAGGGAGGTGGGGTACTCAGCGTCAGTGTGTGAGCATGCTATCAATTGCTCAGCCACTGAACTGCCTTGTGCGCCATGTTGGCTGCCTGCTGACAGCACTGTGCTCAGAAAGCCAACCCAATACGGCAGCTGGCCAGCATAATCACCAGACTGCATAGCCCCCATACGCCCTCCCTTGAACCCCTTCCGTGCTGCTACTCCTCCCAAATGCACACACACCTGTGTCTACACACACACTGTCCTTGAGTTGTTGAAATCAAGCAACCTTACTGTGATTTGCATTGCACTCCCTGCTGCATGCTGCCCCTTCCGGCGGACACGGGAAGACAACACAAGGGCCTGACTACTACCCCCGTGCCTTCACTGTCACAGCAGGTGTAGTGCAGCTGCTGTGCTGCTGCCTCACCTTCTGGTGCCTGCGCTGAATGGAGCACTCCCTCTCCCCCAGGTGCACCACCTTGCCCTGGCCGTCACCAAAGATCTGCACCTCAATGTGGTGAGCCTTCTCAATGAACTTCTCAACAAACACCTGCACACAGCACAGCAGCAGCAGCAGCCATCTCAAAACCAGCAACACCAGGTACAGAGCATTGACTGACAGCAAGCCAAGCGGGGGAGTGTGAGGGACTCACTCGGAGTGCTGGAGGCCTGCCCAACTGCAGAAGGTTGCAGGGCCGCATGGCCACTTGCCCTGCCAGCACACACAGGGTGAGGCAGCAAAGCCCTAGTCTACGCCGTCCCTGTCCCTCGCTTTTTCACTCCTTCAGTCCCAGTCTGTGGCAGCCTTAGTCTCCGCTGTCCCTGATTTTCAATCCCCACCCTCCTTCGGTTCAGAGCCCATGGCAGCCCCAGCCGTTCCAGCCCAAATGTACAGGCAGCACTGCTACTACTCACAGCTGCAAACAGCTGCGTGCGTGCCCCGCATCATGAGTAAGCAGGCCTTGTCACCCCTGCCCCCCCCCCTTCGGGCCCTCAGCTCCACTCACCCCGCTGTTTCCAAAGAACTGCTCGCCCTGCTTCTGTGAGATGCTGAACTGGCTGAGCACCTCCCCAGCATTGCGGCAGATGAAGATGCCACGACCACCACCACCACCTGTCGCCTTCAGCAGCACTGGGTAGCCGATCTTGTCAGCGGCTGCAGCAGCATCCTCAGCGGTGTTCAGCAGACCACTGCCAGACAGCACTGGCACCTGCACAGCAGCAGCAGCAGCAGCAGAGACAGCAGGTGTCACTAGGTGACTGCACACGATGGTATTGGCTGGGCCTTGGGTGCTGTCTATACAAGTGGTGCTGTTGCATTGCTGTGGATGGGGCAGCGCAACAGTTGTGTGCTCACAAGACAGCTGGTTGGAGTGAGGGGCCAAGGCAACATACACCACCAACACTCTGTTGGCCTGGCGCCAACTGCACTCAACACCTGACAGCTACCCTCATCCATTCCTCCCTGGTCCCGCCAACTCACTGCTGTGCACCCCCCCCCTTAGCTCCCTCCCACCAACACCCCCTGGCCTACTCCACTCACCCCTGCCTCCTCTGCAATCTTCCTGGCCACGTGCTTGAGTGCAAAGTCGTGCAGCGTCTTTGCTGTAGGGCCCAGCCAGGCGATGCCTGCGCCCTCCACTGCTGCACAGAACTCCTCGTTCTCTGACAGGAAGCCATAGCCGGGGTGGATGGCCGTCACACCCCAGTCCTGAGCAACCTGCAGCAGCACACACACACACACACACACACACACACACACACACACACACACACACACACACACACACACACACACACACACACACACACACACACACACACACACACACACACACACACACACCACACACACACACACACACACACACACACACACCACACACACACACACACACACACACACACACACACACACACACACACACACACACACACACACACATACAGGTTGATGCATTGGCTGGATGCACTCCCTGTGTTTCAACACACAGGCAGGCAGGCAGCTGGTACGTCATGCCAGCACAGCAAGGGCAGGTCAGTTCTGGCTGCCTGCAGCACCTGCTGACAGGAGCTGTGTCAGCTGCAGGCTGCAGGGCCCCGGGGCACGCTGTACTGTGCACTAAGGAGATGTGTTGAACACAAGCTGTGTGTCGTTACCTGCAGCAGCTTCTCCTTGTTAGTGTAGTCGCGTGGGTTTGAGCCCAGGTACACTGCGTGCTTGGCCTCACGCACATGGGGGGCCAGGGAGTCAACCTGCAGGACAACAAACACCGGGCAGCAGGGCGCAACGGGTGCAGTGACAGGTTGATTAGACAAGGGCTGTTGAGCGGTGCTACTGTGCGCAACTGGCACTGTGCCACACCTTGACACCCTCACCAACATGGCCACTGGTGTGGTTGACAAAACACAGCATGTAACCGGAATGAGAGTCAACACAGGGCCACGTGCCCTGCAACCCGCAGGCATCTGGTGCGCTTGGCATGCCAGCAGGACAGTGCTGCAGGGAACTACCCGGAGAAACAGTGAACACAGCCAGCAACATGGTACAGTCGCCCTGGGACATCACGAGCTGCAACTGGATATGTACGATTGGGTGGGAATAGTGTGTGTCTGTGAGTGTGGGGTCCCCGTCCCCCACTGTGGGGCGGGGGGGGGGGGGGGGGGGGGGGGCTCGCAGCACGGCCAGCCAGGCTTGTCCCCCACCTGTGTGTATATGGCCACTGTCTCCAGGCCGTGCAGGTTTGCGGTGCGGATGACCCTGCGAGCAATCTCGCCGCGGTTGCAAATCATCACCCTGGGAGGGGGCTTCTGGTAGCCATCACTCGGGTGGGCTGCTGCACCACTGCCAACAACTGCCTTCGGCTCTTCCAGTGCTGCAGTGGGAGGAGCAGACAGCCACAGTCACACAACTGCAAGCAAGATTTGGGGGGGGGGGGGGGCGCACACCCCCAGTCCCCCCCCCCCCCCCCCCCAGGAACACCCCAAGGGGGACTGGCCATCACTCGTCTGAGCAGTCTTCAACACACGAAAGCCAGTGCGCTGCATTCTTGTCGAAAGTCTCATACTTCAACCCTATCACTACTGCCCACGTGACTGCTGTTGGTGAGACGCAAACACTGAAGATGCGCACCTGCCACCATTGCTTAGTGTCTGATCAGGATATGGATGGTGTTTGATACAACCGTACGCGCCAGGAAAGCACCAGAGCAAGAGGGCCAGACAGGAAACACCGATCTTCGCCTCTGGGAACAAAAAGCAGGGTTGTTTCGAGGGGGTGACCAAGTACCTTCAGATCAATGTAAGGTGGTTTTGGACCTGTGATATGTGTGAATGGTATGGTGTTGGTGACTTTGAGTGGATTGAGTTGGGCTGTGGTCGCTGCGCCTGCTGCTGCTGCTGCTGCGACGACCCAGCGCTTGTGCCAGCTCTCCAGATGATTGCGAGAATGTCAGTTGTCGTCACGATCCCTGCATCGCACTATCGATGTACCGCACACTCACGTGGACCCCAGGATAACATATAACGTAATGACGTGATGGGTAAGGTTACTAAATCAAGGTGCGGTAGCACGCACGTGTGTCTCGAAGGGAGGGTGTTTTGGTTGGGTGTGGTTGCTGCCACCACCTACAGAACTGCACAGCCAACAAGGGGTGGGCAGGGGGACCCCAGTGGGGCTGCACTGCCCCTTCCCCCTGCTTTCACCACTCAACCTAGGTGACCCAGTGCAGCCGTGCTTTCAAATTGCTTAGCAGTTACCGCACAGCCCAGAGGGGTAGCAGGGGGACCCCAGTGGGGTGCGCTTCACGCACCCCCCTTCCCCCTGCTTTCACCACTCAACCTAGGTGTCCCAGTGCAGCCGTGCTTTCACACTGCTTAGCAGACCGCACAGCCCATAAGGGTAGCAGGGGGACCCCAGTGGGGTGCGCTTCGCGCACCCCCCTTCCCCCCGCTTTCACCACTCAACCCAGGTGACCCAGTGCAGCAGTACGTTCATATTAGCAGTACCGCACAGCCCAGAGGGGTAGCAGGGGGACCCCAGTGGGGTGCGCTTCGCGCACCCCCCTTCCCCCTGCTTTCACCACTCAATTTAGGTTGCACTGGGGCCCAGTGCAGCAGTACGTTCAATTGCTTAGCAGTACCGCACAGCTCAGGGGCATAGCAGGGGGACCCCAGTGGGGTGCGCTTTGCGCACCCCCCTTCCCCCTGCTTTCACCACTCAACAATGGTGGCCAAGTGCAGCCGTGCTTTCACACTGCTTAGCAGTACTGCACAGCCCAAGGGGGTAGCAGGGGGACCCCAGTGGGGTGCGCTTTGCGCACCCCCCTTCCCCCTGCTTTCACCACTCAACAATGGTGGCCAAGTGCAGCCGTGCTTTCACACTGCTCAGCAGTACTGCACAGCCCAGGGGCGTAGCAGGGGGACCCCAGTGGGGTGCGCCTCGCACACACCCCTTCCCCCTAGGCCTGCTTTCACCACTCAACATTGGTGGCCCAGTGCAGCCGTGCTTTCACACTGCTTAGCAGTGCTGCACAGCCCAGGGGTTAGCAGAGGGATCCCAAGGGGCCTATTGTTGTTGGCCAAGGGTGTCCTGTTTTAACATTGCAAGCAAGGCTGACAGGCCAGTTTGACGGGTTTTGGGGGCTGTCCTTTTCTACATGGGGAGCGGCCTGGTGCCATGAGGTGACAGCACAGGCCGTGCAGGTTTTTTGTTGGGTCGAGATTCCACAAGAAGCTTTCAGCAGCAGTGTCAAGCTTCGCATGCTTGACACGTGGCACAATGTCACTGCTTTGGTCAACGTCGGGGATGAGCTTGTGCAGCACTCCCAAAGTTATGTTGATGCATCGGATGCTGTTTTTTTCATGCTACATGGCCCCCAAACACCGCAGATTTTGGTTGACCGGGTTTTTTCGTCGTGACGGGTGACTCCCAGGCCTACGTGACCCATCCGGCATTACGAGGTCGGACACCGGACTTTTCATGATGCATCACAAAGGCCAAGGCTCACGTTTTCGATGTAACGTTATTCCTTATGGCCTGACGACGGGTTTAGCAGGGGGACAGGCTCTCCGGAGAACGCTTCGCGTTACTCCTTCGAGAATATAGAGAGTTACTGCCAAAGCAACCCAGTATACAAATTTTGTTATTTATGTATTGTTCCTGTGGTGAGAACGTCGAAGGACGATGGAGAACGGTGCTACTGCTCAGGGGGTGGTGGTAAGCTTACTTTGAGTACCCCTAAGTACACCATAGGCAGTTTACTACCTCCAGGATATCCCAAGAAGCTATACATATATGCCTGAGGTGGGTCGGCCAAAGGCATAGGGTGGGGGTTTGCAGGGACAAGCGGGGTAGGTGCGCAGTATCCACCCCCCTGGGCAGGAGGAAAGCGATGGCGCCAGCTGCGTCGCTCACATACACAAACTGGTGGCATAGCCCATCTGCTGCTGCCATGTTGTTTCACCCTATGTTCTTACAAACAGAAACACACGCGCAACCTGTGCAAAACCAGAGCTGACAGTTTGCTATCCATGCCAGGCTGGCCCCATGCCAGGCTGCCCCCCCCCCATCAGCCTCGTTACTGCTGCTGCTGCTGCTGGCCGCGCACGTTCCCGGAGCTGGACTGCCGCCGCAGGCTGCCAGCCGAGGGTGACCGCGGCAGCGGCGGCATGCCCAGCCCCGGTGAAGCGGCCCGCAGCCTGCTGCCACCTGGCCCCCCTGCTGCTGCCGCTCCTCCTGCTGCTGCCTGGGCCAGGCTGGCCGTAAGCCCACCCACACCCGCTCCCCCTGCTGCTCCCCTCCCTGCTCCTCCGGAAGAGCCTCTCCTCTGGGCCCCGCTGCTGCTGCCTCCCGCCGCTCCTCCTGGAGCTGCCTCAGAGGTGGAGGACCCCTCAAAGCCCCGCAACACACGCACCGCCCCACCACCACCACCCCCACCAGCAAAGCCCACTCGCTCCGCCGCGCCGCCCCCTCCTGTGCTACTGCGCCCCCCTCCCCTGCTGCTGGTGCCCGTCAGGGAGCTGCTGAGCCCCCCTGCCGAGGCTCCTTCCGCACTCCTGCCCAGGCTGGTCCCCAACACACTGGAGTAAAAGCTGCTCCCTGACTCAGACACCGATCCATCATCCTCCCCTTCACCATCCGAGCCCCCCTCGTCACCGTCATCCCCTGACGCTAACCCCCAGCGGCCGCAAGGGACTGCGGGGACAGTGTGTGTATGCCCAGCCGCATGCTTCGCGCCATGTGGTACGCCCAGCTGCCGCTGCCCCCTGCAGACTGCGCTGCCTCTACTGCTGCTCGGGAGTGGGCTGGGGCGGGGCGCCTGAGCGGGACCGGGGGTGCCCGCCCACCCCTGCCAGAGCCTGCCCCTAGCCCCCCTGCTGCTCCTGCTGCTTCTGCAGGTCCTGCTGCTGGCCCTGGGGCAGGTAAGGCTGCTGTTGTGTCATCGCGGCTAGGCAGCAGTGGTGTTGTGAGGGAGGTGCTGTCTTCACCACCAGCAGCACTGCCAGCTGCTGATGACGGGCGTGTGCGCCGGCTGTGGCTGTGGCGGGGCAGCGGAGACTGGCGGCCCTCAACTGACGTACCTGCAGACACACAACCACAGCAGCAGAGGGACAGGCAATGCCGGGGTGGGGGGTGGGGTTGTGCTTTGCGTTGCGCTATTTGCGAGGGGGGAGAAAGGGCGAGCTGCCTCACACTCTGCAGAAGGACAGCACAACACTGACAGTGTTGCTGAACAGTCTCAGAGCTGTCGACCCTGCACCATGTCTCACAGCATGCTGCCAGCTTTATGCCCGGACACAGCCACACAACACAGCCAGCTCTGACGACAGTCTTTTGGGGCCATGTCTTGCCCTCCACACGTCTACCCGTTTCCAACCCTTTCCACCCCTTTCCACCCCGCTCCCTCCTGCTCTGCCCTTGTCTTCCATGCCTGCTCTCCACCTCCTTGCTGAGCCCATCTCTCCCCCTGCTCTACTCCTCCTGTCCCCCAACCCTCCCTGCTCACCCAACCCCCCCTGCTATTCACCCCCCCCCCCGCCGTCGTCCACCCTTCCCCGTCCAAGACAGTTGCTCTACCCCACCTGGCAGGCATGTCTTGATGATTTCGTTGTAGAGGCTTGTGCCGCTGAGCAGCACCACAAAGCCAACAACCTCCAGGGCGTGGAAGGACTCCCAGCCCGCATGCAGCGCATACAGCCAGATGAACAGCGTGCGGCACGCATCAATCGTAGCACGCGCAGCACCACTGAGCGACTTGGTCACTGCACGCAGCAGCAGCAGCAGCAGCAGCAGCAGCAGCAGCAGCAGCGGCAGCAGGAAGGTACTGGGCAGTTGGGCAAGGCCATCCTGCTGCAGCCACTGCTGGCAGTCACGCCCCAACCGTGTGATATATTGCGTCTTGGCAGCTGGGTTCGGCGCCACTGTGCTTCCAGAAACACTGCGCACCATGATGCAAACTTTTTCTTCTCACTTGTCGAGTCAGCCCCGCACTCTTGCCCTTACCCTACACCACCACCACGACCACCACACCTGAAACCTGAGCGCCCCCCCCCCCCCCCCCCCCGGGGGCAAGGTGAACAGTTGATGGGTGACAGGTGCATGGGCCCTCGACCCACCTGACACCCCGAAAAAGTTGAAGAATGCGATGCTGAATATGCTGAGGTACACTGCACCCCCCAGCTCCACATTGGACAGTATGGCCCTGAAGGCAGCGGGGGCATCGTCAAGGGGTAGGCCATCAGGGCCGCGGATGAGGGTGGTCACAGGCAGCAGCACAGCACACAGCAGCAGGCCCCAACAGCCCTCCAGGCCAACTGCCAACAGTGCAGGGACCTGCAGCACAGCAAAGACAACTACACGCTCAGCATTCTGCCATTGCCAGCGCTGCTGCCGATCCCAGCTGCCGTTGGCACTGCCAGCGTTCCGCCAAGTCTGTCCAGCCCACCAAAGAGTAAGGTGCCTCTGCAAAATCACCCCCTGCATCACCCAAGGCATGACTCTCCAGCGCCCCCCCCCCTCCCTCCTTGCCACTTCCACTCACCCCCAACCCAGCAGTAGACCACAGTACCCTACCGCCCCCCCACACCACATACCCTTGACCCACCAAATCACACCAAAGCAGGTGTACCCAGTGCCCCTCGCTCCCTCACCTTGTACTTCACGAGGAACTTCTCCTCCAGTATGAACTGCAGCGCCGTGAACATCTGCGCCCCAACCACCAGCAGGTCGCCAAACAGCGGCGCAGCCGCAACATCAGGCCCCGCACCCAACGCAGCAGACCACACATGCAGCCCCGGCACTACACCAGGCCGCACCCCTGCACCACCAAACGGCCCCAACAGCACATCACCACCCCCATTGCTGCCACTGCTGCCGTCATTGCTGCCACTGAGTGAGGTCCCCACTGCTGTCCCCACCCCTGGCAGCCCTGCCAACCCCAACATGCCCCTGCTGGCCACCCTACTGAGTCCAGGATCATAGTGAAGCCCACCCCCGCTGCCCAGCGTCCCATTCACTGCTGCACCGCCGCCCCAACATGCCAGCCTGGCGCCAGGAGCTGCTGCTGCTGCTGGTGCATGGCTGCGAGGTTGCTGGGTCCTGTTGAGGGGTTGGGGTACAGCACTGAGGATGCCCCCACCAGTGCAGCCCCAGCAGTGATGAGCACCATGCCCAGCCAGTGGTGTATGAACAGGCGGCGCCGCAGGATGAGCACCGTGAAGGTGCCGGCAAACAGCACCAACGTGCCACGCAGCATCTGGTACGTGGACGCATACCTGCGGCAGAAGCGAGGGAGGGGGGGGGGGTAGATAGGAGAACTGCCGTGACAGCACATACATCATGCACAGAAACCTGATCAGATATGCATGATGAGGGCCCCCAGGGATGTGGTTTGTGTGTATTTTTGGGTGGGTGGGGGGACAGAGTGGTGGCAGACAGCAGCGGTGCAGAGCATGGCACACACATGCTGACAAGCGGCTCGTCCACCCTAGCTGCTGTGTTTCTGGAGTATGCTGCCAGCTGCCTAGGTGCAGGGCTAGCTCCAAGGTCCGGGTCACTAGGGATGGCAGGGAATGAAAACGAAAAGAGAAACACTACATTCACTCACCCCACCACCCCCACCACCCCCACCAACGCTGGGGAGTTCCTCAGCTGCTGCTGCTGCTGCTGCTGTTGCGCCTTGAATTACTCACACAAACCACAAACAACAAAGGTGACGCTACACGAAGGGCGCTCAGAAACAGAGAAAGAGTGTTCGGTTGCTCACGTGTAGAACAGTCCAATGTTCATGAGGCTGGTCCCTGTTGCATCACACAGCGTGGGCACGGCGAAGGCCATGATGCGTCCGATGCGCCTGCTGCGCTTCTCGTGTGCTGGCATGGGCACGTATGCGGGGTCCTGGCGCTTGGCGCGGCGCCGCCTCCAGCGTATGATGAAGTAGGGCACCAGGCACAGGCTCTCACCCAGGAACATGCAGGCACTCTGGACTGCAGGGTGCCTGAAATGGGGTGGGGTGGGGGGTGGAGTGGGGGGGGGGTGGAGTGGTGATGGTTGATAGAGGGGGGTGACAGCGTAGTGGGGTGGTTGCAGGGCATGCAGGGCGCCAAGCCTAGGCAGGAGCTGTCCTTGATGATGATGATGATGGTGGGGAGCTGCTTTGTTTGGGCCACCATCCCGGCAGGCTATGCTTGCTACACTGGTGTTGAGGTGGCAGGAGGCAGCTGCCGGCAGGATTGTGGCAGTTTTGACGGGCTGTGGGTTGTTAAAAGCAGTCCGTCTGATGTGCCTATGACTTGCTGTCAGGAAGCCTTGGCCTCACCTGAATGTGAGGGGTGTGCCATCAGGTGCTGTGCCGATGACAATGATGTCCTGCGCACAGCAGATGCCAGAGATGCAGTGGTGGCGTGTCTGTGCATGTGTGGTCTGCTGCACTATGATCTGTGTTTACTAGCCAGCATGGCTGTGCAAATCAGTGGCCGTTGAAAGCTGTCCAGGACTGTCTCCAGGACTGATACAGTGAAGGCGTGCCACACTGCTGAGCTTAAGCCCCTGATTCAAGCCCGCACCTGATACTTTGTTGCAATCGTATTTATGGAGCCTGTGAACAGCATGCACATAGCCAGCACCACTACAGAGGTCCTCATGGTTGAATGTGCTGTCCAACTGCTGAGGTTGTGCTGTTCAACCGCTGTGACGTGCTGTCTCCTTCAGCTCTGCTGCTACGAATGTGGTTTACACCCAACAGCGTAGTGTCGACAAAAGGAATGCACGCATATTGCAGTTTGCGGGAGACAGATCCAACGTGGGCATCCAACGTGTTCTGCCTTCGGCAAGCAACTGCGATGCGCAATTTCTAAGCTATACAACCTTGATCAACAACCCCTCCTTGCAGTGCCTGTCAGCACCCTATCTGTTGATTGTTGTGCGTGCCCTAAAACCTTGGAGGTCAACAAGGAGATGGCCGTAGATGGAAAGAATTAGCGTGCGCTGGATATAAGACCCGCTGAATCAGAGTTGCAACCTCTTCCTGAGGTGGGAAGCTACCTATGAGCTTCCACACACGGCAAGCTACATATGCCCCCCCCCCCCCACACACACACACACACATCACACCACCCACATGACTTAGGTGCACCCCGATAGATCACCCCAACCAATCATGCATCTTGCCCTGCTTCACTGTGTGTTCTTTTATCAGCTCCTGTGCAACAGCAACTACTCTAAAAAATCACCGGACGAAGAGCCACTCCGCCGCAAAAAACAACATAAAATAACCCAGAACAACCTGCGCCCAGAGCTTGGCCCAACCAAACTGTCCAGCCTGGCAACCACAGCTGCCCTGCCATCATCTGTCACATGGTTTGATGCGAGCCACCTCTGCACCACAGGCTCCACAGCAGTGTACAACATCCTTGTCGCAATCCAAGCAGAACGGCAGCCAGAACAGTGGGCAGCACACCCACCACAGCCCAAAGCACGCCTGCACAGCACGCACGGCACACACACAGGGGTTCTCAACAACGTGAACGCTGCGGCGTGCGTGCTTGGCTATGCTCACACACCATCAGCTACACCAAGCAGCTGCCAGCCCATCGGACACCCTAGCCTGCAGCGTGGTTATGCCACTCGTCATGAGCCCAGTGGTGCAAGCTCACAACCAAAGCACTTGCATGGCCATGCAGCAGCTGCTTGTGCATATTCATACACCACCTGCTGCAGTAGTGTCTCAGGATAACCCGTTGTTCAGAAACCCAAGGCTTGCTACCTTGCTCTGCCCTTGAAGTCACCCATATGTTGCTGTGCACTCACCATGTAGGCACAGCAGCCTGATTTACGCGTGACCTGTGTGGGGCCCTGTGAGAAGCAGGCGGGGCAGGTGATCTGGCGTGGCATGGCAGCCTGAGTGCGGGTCAGCAGCGGCTCCTCCTGGCCTGGCAGGTGCACGTAGGTGTGCTGCTCAACAACCTGCACTGCAGGGGCTGGCAGGGCGCTGGGGTGGAACAAGGGCTGCTGCTGCTGCTGTTGGTGATGCTGGTACTGCTGCTGCTGGGGTGGGTGTATCACTGGGACGCCTGCAGACAATTGCAGCAGCAAGAAGTCAGTGTGCAGGCACAATCAAGGGCTTAGGCATACCTCCAGGGTGTAGCCAAGGGCGCAGCCATGCCTTCAGTGAACAGCCTGAGGTTTGTATGTTGGCGGGCAGTGGATGCTGGAGCAACAGGTCAGGCAGGAGCAGGTCAATGGGAAGGTGTACCATCTGTGTACCATGCCTTCTAGCGGGTCTTTACCTGGGGCGACGATTGGGGGGTATCCAGGCGGCACAGGCGGGTTGCCTCCTGCATGCATGGGGGGTGCGGAAGGTGTGGGTTGCTGACCCATATCTGCAGTGTTGGTACTGATCAAGAGGCACGAGTTGACACGAAGAACGGCAGTGAGCTGTTTGGCTGTGGGCAGACCACTGGTATGGCAACAGTTGGGGTACAATTGGCTGGGCTACTGAAGGAATATTGACAGTCACGTGACAGGTGGTACGTACAAGGAAGTGCGAATATCCCGGCCTGAAGGTGTTGAGAATGCCAACAAATAGTATTGGCAATGGTAGTGCATGCCGAACAACGTCAGCAACACCCACAAAAGGCCGAGGGTGATCGTGATCTGGCTGTCTCGGTGACACCAAGGACCAAGCAGAATGAGCCAAACGTGGAACATAGTGATGAATCCAGGAGGTGCGGGATGTTGCTTGCGCACCTGTGCGGTATGGCTATGCATGCATACCAAGACAGCAGCACCTGCAGTGCCACCCTGGAGTGCATATGCATGCATACTGCAGACTCCCAACAGGCATGCGTTGTGCTGCGCTTTCAGGTGGGAAGACCTCCCGGGGGCAGTTTTGTCCCACCTCCTGCAGCTGGCCCCTTACAAGCGTGCGGATGTGAAGTTGGTCTGCAAGGCCTGGCGTGTTGCTGTCAACGCCGCCATGACAACAGTCAGCCTACCTGCTGAAGACTTAGACCTGCTGCATCAGCTGACAGCGGTGCAAGTTCTCACTGCAACAACTGCTGCACCAGTGGCAGGTCAGTCAAACTGCCCGTAGGCAAACATCTGTACAGATGTATTGGCAAAGTAGGACCGGACAGCAGTCACAATGGCCAACAGCGGTCAAAAAACTATTTCAAGGGATTGCAGGTTTGCCTATGTCAAGGGACCCAATTTTTTACTACTGCTGCCGACCTTTTTGCTGTGGCGCTGCAGATGCACAGCTTGAAGTGGAAGCCCACAGCGCAAGCCAGCACAGCAGCCATGCACATGCAGGATCCGCTGGCTGCTGTGTAAGCAGCAGTGCAACCAACCCCTGGAGCAGTGCGCACCCAGCCACACTGCAGCGGCTCAGGGTCCTTTGCCTACAGGGCTGCCCCACTGCTCTCTGCCACCTCTCTGAGTGGCAGGCGCAGCAGCTGGCCCAGCACACAGACAGCAGCAGTGCAGACGTCAGACCTGGGCTTGACAGCCTTGAGAAACTCTCCCTGCACGGCTTGGGCGATGTGTCGGCTTGGCTGCCAGTGGTGCTGACCGGTCAAGGGCCATGGGAGTTGTCTCATCAAGGCAGCACTGGCGCCAGCAGCAGCAGAGGCACCGCTAAGTCATGGCCGCTGCAGCACTTGACTCAGCTGCAGTTACACCAATGCAGGCTGAGAGGGCATGGGGGCGAGCTGTCGATGCTGCAGCAGCTGCCGCACCTGCAGAGCTTGGAGCTGACCAGTTGTCACTTGGCAGTACTGCCAGCAGCCATCTGTGACTGCACTGCCCTCACACATCTCAGCCTGGCGCACAACCTCATCGCTCGGCTGCCACAGGCGGTGTTCAAGCTTGCGAAGCTGCAGGTAATACTGATAGCGGCAAGTTGCCAGAACCAACATTGTGCGTTGTGTATTTGCGCATGTCAGACCCCCAAGGCTGTGATCAATACTGCATCGCAGGGTGTGGGCACGGCTGTTCGTCAACAGACTTTTGCCGACAGCATGTGAGTGCAGCAGCGTATCTTTCACATGCGCCGCCACACTCACATGTTGTCGGCACAAGCTCGGTGACAAACAGCCATGCCCAAACCCTGCAATTGCTGCTTCATTCCCTGCCGTTATGCTCTGCAGGTCCCATATGCCACATTTGCCAAGATTGCTGCCTGTGTCGTGTGTTGCACATGCAGGTGCTGGACCTGTCCAGCAACCATCACCTTGCATGCCTGGGCAGCGGCTTCAGCAGCCTCAGCAGCCTCACAGAGCTCAACCTGTCAGGACCAAACCTGCTCTTCAAGGACCATACTGACAACAGCACCAACGCAGCCGCGGCGACAGCAACTGGCCCACAGCACACCCCTGCAGCCACACCAGCACAAGGTGGTGCCTTACCTGTGTTGCAGGATGGCCAGGAGCTGCCTACCCTGTCTCACGAGCAGCAGCGAGGCCTCCTGCCACAGCTGGCCGCCCTCACCAGCCTGCGCAAGCTGTCCCTGGCTCACAATCGAGACATGCGGGTGCTGCCGTGCAGCTTGGCAGGGGCAACGCAGTTGGAGGTGCTTGACGCCAGCAGCTGCAGCCTAAGGTTTTTGGATGATGAGCCGTGGGGGTGTGTGGGGCTGAGGGAGCTGCTGCTGGGTGACAACGTGCTGAGCGTGCTAGGGGAAGAGATCAGCCAGCTGCAGCAGCTGGAGGTAAGTTTACTTATGATCGCGGCGGGGCACTTGGTGCCAGGCAGCATGGTGGAATCTGGATGGGTGCACCTGCGACGTCTGGCGAAGAGAGCGACAAGGGCGATTTGAAGTTCACTTACTGACTGTGTTGCATTTTGAGGCCAACATGACTCCTCACCGGTCCTATGCAGGCAGTGTTGGCTGTCTTGTGTCTTCAGTCAAAAGCCTGTCTGCCTTACTATCTTGACTTGGACAGCCCCTCAGCAGCAGCCTCGGTATTTTCTGCCGTGCCTGTCCACTCCATTTCCTGCAGGTGCTGGACATCGGCCGCTGCTACACGCTGTTGCGGTTGCCTGCCGCGCTGCTGTCCCTGCGTCAGTTGCGGCGGCTGGTGCTGGCCACTAAGGCTATCGACCAGGGCCTGGTGGAACGCCTGGAGCTGCGCTCACCCAACCCTGTGGATGTGGAGTATGACGGTGATGAGGATGAATGGGGTGAGCAAGTGCCGGATTTACTGTCCGATGACTTCACGAGCGATGAGGCGGGGTCTGCGGAGGGTGACGCAGGCGGTATCGATGACGGCTTTTTGCAAGGTGTCCCTGCTGAAATGCAGGGCATGGCGCTTTGAGCCGCTGACTGTCGAACTGCGCTGTTATATTTTGCGCTTGTCGGTTAACCCACACATTGCAAGGGCTGTCCTGTAGCCTGGCGGCTTGGACTTGTCAGCAGAGTTGTGGGCTTGAATCATTGGTGTGCATATGGATCCATGTGGATGCTGCAAGAGTTGTGCCACAGTGTGGAGCACTGTGACCCTGTGCCAACATGTTCCTCCAGAGCTGAATATGTGTTGTGGTTGCGTTTTGGGGGCTTTGTTCCAGACAGCTTGCTATGGCCAGCAGCGGTCATTGTTATGAATCACATTTACAAGTCAAGGTGCAACAAGAGTGAAAGCAGAACCACAAACCATGAACTTCTGACAAAAGCACGGACAGCCCCACTCTGTTGTCCACGTGCTCGCATGCAACATCAGCAACCGGCATACTCCAACACAAAGCCAGCCGCTCTGGGAGGTCCTGCAAGGCAACTGCACTGCCCATCACCGCACAAATCAACAGCAGACACTGTCTCAATTCATATGCTTGAGACACACCATCAGTCAAACGTGCCGGTACCAGTGCTTATCCCAGCACCTACCCTGTGCCACACTGTGCTCATGCCAGCGGCACACCAGCTGTCGTGTGTAGTGTGCATGTCATATTGCCACACAGCTTGCACGAGCCACTGCAGCATGCAGGCATGGCATACTACCTTCAGAAATGAGTCACCACCGAGTGAAATTGTTGCAATGAGCAGACAACAAAAGAGATGCCCAGCCAAAAATGGTCAAGCACAAGCGTGCAGACGGCACTGCCGCACTGGCGGCCAGTGCGAGTGGGGCCCTGTTGTGCCAGCACCTGCGTCTAAGAGCACCGGACCACAACTGAACATCCTGCTGCGTAAGGACAACTGCTGCCTTGAAGCGTGAGGACTCACTGATGTGAGCAGTCACATTGTCGCTCCCAGGCTCTGGCTGGAGAATGCAAGTACATTGAGTACCAAAGTCAGCAAACTGCAGGCTTGTACAGCCCTCAACATGGGTGATAAGGCACCCTTGCTGAATTACTCAAAACAAGAATCACATTGGTGCACTGTGTTCCAAACTCTGTCTGTAACAAACAACCGAACCAGGTTGGTTATAGAAGGCCCAAACTTTCAAATTGGTGCTGCATGGCAGCACTGGGCGGATTGCCAACGTGCATTATTTCTGGCCCAGTCAAACACAGCAGCCCGTTGGTTGTGCTGAGCTGCAGCAGTGTCATAGCAGGGACCATGCTGGGCTGGAGCAACCCTCCCTTCAGTGCCGGTGCTTGCTCTTGGTGTGCAGGATACATCAATTTGTGGGGTACGTGTGGACGCCCAAGATGCGAGTTGCATGGCCCAGCTTGAGCTCCGTCCTGCAGCCCTTCTTCAGGTACATCCCTGCACAGGGGCAGCAGACAACCGGCAGCATGGAAGTAAGGCAGGCAACCTTGACTGCATATCAAGCACAGATGTCCAAGAACGAAACTTCAGCAAAATCTGCACTGCAGCAGCACAAATGTATGCACTGGACGTGCTGCTTGCAAATGTATGCACTGGACGTGCTGCTTGCAATTGGTGCTGCGTGGTAGTGCTGGAGCAGGTTGGCCCGGCGGGTGTGGTGACAGATCTGCTGCAGCGCACGCAGGTCTCTGCTTACCTGCGACAGTGATGCTGAGCTGCCAGTTCCTTGTGTTGCCCCTGTCTCCTGCCTTCTCAAACTCCACAGGCTCCATGATGGTGCCCTCGGCAGCGTAGGCGGTGGGGCCGTTGAACACAATCCTCTTCTTGCCGTCGATGATCCTGAAGGTGCCCTCTGCGCGGGTGCCAGTGCTGGTGTTGACACAGGAGACAGGGAGGGACGCGGTTGCTGCCCAGGCAGCCTTCAGGGCGTCCACCGTCTCTGGGCAGCAGCTGTTTGCCTCATCCTGGAACTGCAGGCAGCAGGACAGCAGGATGACATACACATGGTCAGCACCACTCCTGTGGGGATGCCCAAGCTTGTGCACAGTGTGCTTGTGAGTACCAGTAGTACTCGCTAGTGCACTGCCCAGCTGTGCCATGTTGATGAAGGGGCCTGCACGGCAGGGGTGCTCAGCAAGCATGCACTTCTGCTCAGCAAGGATGCACTTACGTGTGTGGTGTTGCGTTTGTCGGCCACCTTGCGCGCCTTGCCCGGCTGCCTTGTGCCAGCAGCTGCAGCGGCCTTCTTGCGAGGCTTGGGTGCAGGCTTGCCGGGAGCGGCAGGGCGGGAGGCCCCCACTGTGAATGCTGGCACGGCCCACTCCTCGTTACCACCGTAGTTCATCATCGCCTCGTCCAGGGGCATGCTGTCCCAGGGGTCTGCGTGGTAGTTAGCCTCCTCGCTGGTGAGGGGCTGCATTTTGGGAGACTGGCTGTTGGCTGTGAATGCTGTTAGGATCTCTGCAGCTTCCATCATGTCTTTCAGGGAGGCAGACCTGTTGCCAGCCAGTGGCACCGGCGGCAGGCCTACACCCATGGTGTGGGCACCTGAGGGGGACACCGCCTGCTGCTGCTTTTGTGCCATCACTGCTGCCAGGGCGTGCTGTGCCTGGGCAACCAGCAGGTCTGCAATGGCGGGGTCGCTGCGCTGGCGCTTGGCGCTGGGGGGCTGTGCCTCGTCCCCTGCGTCATCACAGCTGCTGTAGTCTGTTGTGCTGTCTGACAGCTGGCGAGGCAGGCGGGACTTGTAAAGGTTGTTGGCAATCACAGGGGGCTCTGCAGCCACCTGAGAGGCCTGCAGCACTGCAGGACAAAAGACACAGAGTGCAGGACAGTATGTCTTGTTCGTTACTTGCGGCACATGCATGTGGGTTGTCATTGGGGCCAGCATATCCTGCAGGAGCCACCTGTGCTGGCATGGTGTGGTCACTGTTGTCAGGAGATGGTTCCCTGGGCTTGTGATGTGGTTGCTGCCAATAGCAGCAGGCACTAACTGACGTCGCAGGCGCAGACCATAGGCTCCTAGCAGGCGAGCCACAACCTCAAGCATGGTCGTGCACCCATTGTGTGTAGGCCAACAACCTCACCTGTTGCATGCTGCATGAGGGTGGCAGTGCGGCCTGCAGGGCCCCTCTGTGCTGGCATGCTGTGCTGGGCCGGCAGGGCCATGGCCTGTGCAGGAGGGGTGCCTGGCATCTGCCTGCCGATACTGTCCAGGGAGCTGAGGCGGGAAGCACGGCTGAGGCCCTTGTGCTGGGTGGGCAGTGATAGGGCAGGGTACTGAAAGGCCTGTGCTGGGCCCTGGCGTGGTGGTGGGCTGGGGATGCTTAAGATGCCCTCAACCGCAAAGGCCATGTCTGGTCCAATGATCTCAACTGCGCCCGGCAGGGAGGATAGGTTCTTGACCGTGTGTGCTAGAGAGTTCACCATGCCCGCCAGTGTGGACAGAAGGTGTGCCTGCGACTCCTGCAGCAGTATGCCAGGGTGTAGGTTAGAGGGGGAAATCAGCAGGTTACATGATCACCAGCAGCCGCATTTACAGGCGTGGAATGTGGGTGCTGCGCCCTGAACAGCGGCTCAGGCCAAGCTACTGCTGTTGGCAGTGATCCCTGCTGTTCATCCTCTCACCTGCTGGGCCGCCTGTGCTGCCAGCTGTTGCTGCACAGCGGGGGTATCAGTGAAAAACCGAAGCCCTCGGGGGGATGCTGCACGTTGGAGTGCATCGTGCCTGCAAAGGATCCATGTGCAGGCCCACCAGGTTAGGTGGATGGACTGGTGAGTTGGCTTATAGCTCCAGCCGTGGCACAGCTGCGGATGGTGTCTAACCTTCCATATCGCAAAACGCATGATAATCAGCCTTAAAGCTGCTGAACAGCCCACGCACCTTACGAATGGCTGAAGCAGAAGGCTGTCCTGGCCCGGCACTACACGCCCGAGAAGACTGTGCCGGAGTCTCTTGTGGAGCTATACAATGGTTGTCCTAGAGGCTCCAATGGCTGCTTGCTGCCTGCACGGTGACGATTGCAGCAACCTTGCTTTGCCTGGAAACAATTACTTGTAAGCGCTGTTCAGTCGCGGTGCAGCTTGGAAATTGGTCGCAGTGGTCGATGTTACCGATTGGCATGGGTTAAGGCCAATGGAAGGTACCCATGAGCCAAATATTTCGTCAGTTGCTTGTAACACATACCGTTGCAGGCTGTATCACTTTGGTGGAGCAAAGCAGCTCGTAACCGGTGTCCCTACTCCATATGCAAACATTGTTGTTTTCTTTATTATAAGGCCTGCTTGCTCGCCACCAGTAGGGCCCAGGCATGACAGCACTACACAGGTACGCCTCCCACATGTTCTGGGACAGGCTTGGGGTGGTAGGGGACAGGCAACAGCTGCCTCTCAAGTCTGTGTGAGATTACAGGCAGCCAAATCGACTCACTGATGAGAGGCATATGGCAGAACTGAGGATTCACTTGTCGTGTGTGTATGCGATGTCTTTGAGCACAGCATGGACACCACGCCTGGGCGCAGTAGCCATGACACGACAGGTGAGAGTTTCTTCAACAAGCCACAACACAGAAACTGTCCTTTGATGATGTGCGAGTTCCATCGTAATGCGTGCTGCCATTTTGGCACGATGATCGCAACTGCTGACAGTGGACAACTGCCGAACAACTGCAGCCAATTAGGGAAAAAACGACACAATACGCACACCAACATCACTGAGCCATGTGCGCAACAGCAAGCCTGGATGCTGCACACCAGTCAGGATTTGTGTAGGCACAGCGAGCTTGACAACGGGTTGCCTTTCACTCCAAAGCTGAGCGGGGTGGCCACAGCAGGCAATCACAGACTTGTTGTCTGCCAGGGACCTAGGCTCCACATCCAAACACCGTTGGGGCCTTTCACAACAATCAGCATGTCAATAGGACGGTAAATGCCGCCCTGGCTTCACAAAAAGCTGCGCAACATGTCACTGCCCGCTGCATCGGGTGCACCCAGACCCCAGAAACCAATTCCAAAACCTGCACCTAACCAGCCAAACCCAAGCCTGCTGCTTGGTCACAACCCTGATCACGCCCTGCCCAGTGTCCGCTTGATTTCATGGATGATCTGTTCCCTCTGGGGGAAGACCATTGCCTCCAGGTTGGCTGCGTAGGGTGTGGGTATCTCAGCGCCTGCAATGCGGCCCATGGGTGCATCCAGCTGGTCAAAGAATTCCTCCATAGCCACAGCTGCGATTTCCGCACCGATGCCACTCTGCAGGACACACGGCAGCAGCAAGACGGGCACAGGCGACAGCAGCATACATGAAGGTGCACTGTCAGCAGCCAGGATGCGACATGTGTGGATGCTGCGGTGGCACACCACCCCCCCATGCAGGCCGCGAAAGCTGGTAGGGCAAGGGCCGAGCAAGAAGACTGTGGTGACGAAAATCACGTCAGCAGCAGGCAAACTGGGCAGCTGCCGATATGCAGGTACACCAATGCTGCTGATCGATTTCTTCTGCTTTTGTACGATATACGTTACTGTACAACATGCCAGCAGGCACACGCTGCAGCTGACCCGGACTGGCAAATGGGCCAGCTGTGCCACTACTCACCGATGGCCATCCCTCCTCCACTGATACGAGGTGGTGCGTCTTGCTGACTGACTGCTTGATGGTGTCACGGTCAAGGGGCTTGATGCTGCGCAGGTTGATGACCTGCGGTAGGGGGGGGGGTGTGACAGGTATGGGAAGGGGAAAGGGGTGACATGAAACTAGTGATGGCATGCCTCAAGCAGCTGCCTCTGTAAAAAGGAGCGCAGGAGTGGTACCGAGATGCAACGGACTGTGAAGCAGGCTTTCAAGCAGAGACAAGCGGGGCTGGGGGACAAAGAGAGACAATGCAGCGGCAACAGGCGCACATGCGCCAGCGGCGGTGAGGCCTACTGCCGATCAGTCCAACCCTATCACTGGCTGCTGAAGGGAGCCGCACAATACTGCACACAGTATCATGAACGCAGACCTTCTGTCCACCTGCCCAACGTGCACACCCAACCGCTGCCCAACGTGCACACCCAACCGCTGCCCCAAATCGCCACCAAGCAACAGCTCAATGTTGCTCACAAACTGTGTGTGTCCAAGGTACCAAACCCCAGCGCTCCCCCCCCCCTGCCACCCCAAAGCACCCCCTGGTGCACCCACCTCCACGTCAATGCCCTCCTTCTCCAGCTGTGCTGCTGCGTCCAGTGCAAAGCCCACCATCTTGCTGAAGGCTGTGACCGTGATGTCCTTGCCCTGACGCATCACCTTGGCCTTGCCGATGGGCAGAGTGAAGTCCTTGTCAAGGACCTGAGGGGGGCAGCAGCAGGGGCAGACAACTCAGCACGGTAGTATGGTTGCTGTATGTTTCTCTTGTGGTTGTGTTGTGCCTATTCATTGTTTGCAACTCCTTGACCCAAGCATGGCATGAACCAGAGGCCTACGTCCAGGCACGACTGGGCGGGGAGACATGTGCTCCACAAGAACCAGGTGGAGGCACTGCGTGTTGCCGGATCCCTCAGGTTCAGTCCATCAACAGAGTCTGTCGCTGTGACGCAGAGCCATGCAGGGACTGACGAGTGCGTTCAGCTGCTCCACTCAACTGCACCACATGCGTTGGGCACTGGGAGGCCCTGATGTTGCCTTGACATATGATCCGCCTGGTTGCTGTTGGCCCGTGCTCACCTTCTCGTCCACAGGGAAGGCTGTTCCATACATGAGCTCATTCTCCAGGAAAATGACAGGGTCTGGGTCCCTGATGGCAGCCTTCAACAGGCCGCGCGCATCCTCACTGTCATACGGAGCCAACACCTGCACACAACTCAACCAGAAACGGCATGGGAAACAGCCCATTGCAACATGTCACCACAGCGCAGCACAGCAGAGCACAGCACAGCATGGTAAGGCACCTGTGTGACAGTTGCTAGGATGGCCCTCGTTGCCACCCAGCCCAGCAACACTATGCTGATCCACTACAGGTGCACACTGCTGACAAGTCTGCATGCCTGCAAGCGGTTCTGCTGGTTGTGTGAGCATTACGCAACGTAGCCCACTGCCCTGGGGTCCCTCAGCTCCTGCTGCTGGCACATTGCTGCCGTTGCCCGCTAAGCAGCGATCTGCCATCCCAATAAAGATGCTGCCCCTACTCCGCTCGCCCACACACACCCTGCCACCCTGCCCCTTGCTGCTGACCTTGAGTCCTGGCACATGGCTGTACCAGGCAGCAAAGCACTGTGAGTGCTGGGCACCCACACCAGCAGCAGCTCCGTTGGGCCCGCGGAACACGATGGGACACTGGATCTGCCCCGCTGACATGTACAACGTCTTGGCTGCTGAGTTGACAATCTGGTCGATGGCTTGCATGGCAAAGTTGAATGTCATGAACTCACACACTGGCTTTGCACCTGCAAAGGCTGATCCGACAGCAATGCCAGTGAATCCAGCCTGCAGGCAACAACACACACGGACAGCACAACACACAACATGCATACAGGTAGGTAGCAGGCGAGCAGGACACATACAGTTGGGCCAGTGCACAAAGTCTCTCAAGTCTGGCAGTTGTTGGTGCATGAACCACACAACATGCGCTGATGTGTTGGATGCCAGTTGGGGCTAAATCAGCTGACAGGTGTTGCCTGGTGCATGCACACTCTCACTGCCATCCCAGCTTGAAAAGCCAGGCCATGGGTAGCTGCAGCTGTCCGAAATTGATAGCTGGCAGCTACACGTCAATGTACTGGCAAGCGGCGAAAACTTCCTGCTGCTGCAAGTTGACTTCTGGGTTGTCCATAGATGCGCCTGCCCCCCTCCCCCACCCCCCTTTCCCCCTTGTACGATGGCCTCACCTCTGTAATGGGTGTGTCCCTGACACGCTCAGCACCGTGCTTTTGCAATAGACCCCTTGTGATCTGCAGCAAACGTGCACACAGCAGGACAACATGCGTCCACACCCACTGTCGGCTGCTGTTGCGGCACTGAACTTAGCAACTGCACCATCAAACCAAGTTCTGATTGCAGCAGTGGCTGGGAGCTGCAAGGAGCTGCAAGTCACGGCAGCAATGCTGGATCCTGTACAGGTTCGTCACATTGCCTGATCCAGGTGGCGCAGTAATGTCTGCACTATTGCTAATGCTGCGCACCTTGTAAGCACCCTGGTACTCGCCAACCTGCACAACAGCAGCATGACAAGAGCAGGATGTCAAGCCTGTGATCAAGACTCCCAGCTGTCCACACCAGATGTCCAGCCTTTGCACATGAACCCTGTGTACATTGCTCTGCTACATGGTGAGTCTGCATGTCGTGAGAGTTGCCAACAGATGGACTGTTCCCGTTGTGGTGTGGGTTACACTCGACAGCTGATGGAGATGCACATCAGCAGTGCTGTGACAAACAGGAAAAGCTTTGCTAACTTACCTCTTCTCCCAGAATGTACACAGCTGGGTCCCGTGTCATCTCCTCATCCAGAGCTGAGTTGAGGGCATCACGAACAGTAAGCTGCAACAACACGTGCACAAGCCCCTGATCAGCAGCTGCGCCCTGTTGTAGCTCCTCAACGCGCCAATCGATTGCGGTTTTTTACCTCTGTGGTTGCTGCTGCTGCATACGCTCTGCTCCATGCTGCCACCCGCGAACTAGCCACCTGAGCCTGCAGAAAGCAATCAGACACCTTTGCTGAGCTAGGAGAACGCAGAATGAGCGTCGATGGACCCAATCGGCGTTGATGCTCACTGCTAGGCCCAGAAGGCCGCTAGCGGCTGGGGATGCTAGTTTTGCAAGCATCAGATCACTTCAGAACCCGGCAGCGACGAGGCTGAACCAGGACAACACGACTTGCACTGCTGAACTGCTGGCACAATAAGCGTACACCCTGACGAATGCAGCCCCCGCTTCCACAAGCCCTAGTCCAATGGGTTACTAACCTGATCACACAACTGCAAAGGACGCAAAAGTGACGCACATCCCTCACCAGTCTCCCAGTACTCATAGATCCGACCCAAAGTACTCAGCTACCCTGCACATCACACAGCCACGCAACATGGGTAATCCACAGGCACTGCTGCTGGCTCTCAGCTACCCCAGAGCACAGACCTTCAATCAGTTGGACGAACAAGCCATGAGGAAGCTGGTGGTCTGGCTAGAAAATGTCAAGGTGCAGATTGGTACCGGGCATGCCATGCCTGCACACCCATAGGCATGAGATTGCTCTCTGGGACTTCCTCTCCCCAGCGTCTCACCTGCCTAGGGTGTGCTGCCCCTCGCAGATCCGGCAGTACCCAGTGGAGGAGCGCACAGCACTGGGCGACACACAAAGTGCGACCTGGAACGACAGCTTCAGCAAGGTATGCCTGCAGCTGGCAGCAACGCACTTGCAATTGAAATAAGTGCAACGTCAGTGGCTGCACCTTTCATTTCACACAATCCTTTGACGGCTCTTCAGCTGCGCCTGCGTGTACTAGTACTACTGCCAATGCTTGCAGGGTGGCCAGTCAGCCTCAATCAGTACCATTGCTGCTGACACAACATCACCTGTGATTTGTCAACTGGACAACTGTATGCATGCAGTACCTCCAAGACGTTGACTGTCCACTGGGGTTGGAGCCACGAGGCAGCAACATGCAGGCGGTGCTGCAGTGGCTGCTGAACTATGCTGTCAGCCTGGAGTACGCAGATGCCGGTGAGTGAGACTGCGCAGCAATCGGCACCAATGCGGAAGACTGCGCAGCAATAGGCACCACCCCCCTAACCCCTCTTGCCGGCGGTCATGCCTTGAGTAGAGAGTTGCCCTGTGCGCACAGCTATGCCACCCGTCAGCATGTCAGTGTCCTTGCCTTGGCTGCTGTCATATGGAAAGCACCGTGATACAATGCATCGCAATGCACAGGTATGCCACTGACACTGATTTCTATGACAAATGACTATGCCATATGCCCCTTGCCGTGCTGCATGGCGTTTCATGGTGCAACTTCTATGGCATAATGCACCGTACCCTGATGACTTCACCTGGCCGTGTGTGGTGTGTGCCTGCAGCCGAGCAGTACAACGCTACGATACATGGTTTACAGCAGAAGCAGCAGGCAGAGCAGCAGCAGCACCAGCAAGGTGGCAGCAGCGCGCGCAAGCAGCACAAGCAGCAACCACCATTTCCAGACTGTGAGTTGGCAACATTGAGGCTGTCCACCGTTGGCATCTCTGAATCATCGAGAGCTGCATACGCCTGAGCAAGGGAATATTGTGCTGCACCCTTGGGCCTGCTCTGGCATGCACCACACATGTTGACTTTTGACTCCCAGCAGGAGGCAAACAGTTGTGCTATCAATCCTGGCTGTGCTTTCAAAGTGCATTTAGTCAATGAGCCTTGGCCTGCACTCAGCCCCTGTGTTGAGGCTGCTGCCAGCATAGTGTGCTTAAGTTGGCTGTGTCTATGTCTTCACAACCACCACCCTGCGACGTTGCTGCCCTACCATGTTCCCTGCAGTGCATGACCCTCAGGTCCAGGAGGGCCTGTCTTCCCTTTTCCAGCTGCTGCATGTAGACACCAGCAAAGGAGGGCTGCTGGACCACCTGCAGGTGTGTGCTATGGGCGGTGTGGGCATACATGCGTGTGAGCTTGCATAGGCGCGCCTGTATGGCCTGTTCAGGTGGTGCCTAAGAGGCTTACGTGACAGGGCATTCATGGGGAGTGAGTGCCTTGCAATGATCAGCGTCCCTGATGGGGCATGGGTGCCTGTGTGATCAGAGCATGTTGCGTTGATTTGGTCATGCGTGTGTTACTGCCGCGTGGGTGACAGCCAGGGGGGACTCACTAAGCTCCTGACGAAGGCTGTTTGTGGGACACTGCCTGGCGCTGCACGTGCTGTGCTGCAGGGTGCGCGGGAGGTTCTACGTGACAGTGTGCTGCCCAGCCTGACTGACTCCTCAGTGCAGCATGCCCTGGGCTCTGCAACACTGGACACACAGCTGCTGGGATTTGAGACAGGCGGTGAGCAGCACTGGCAAACAGGGGTGGGAGGGCAGTGGTGCCTGAACAGCTGTAGAGTGCAGCTGCAGCTGGCTATGCCTTGATGCCGGCAGCAGCACTGGCAGGCCTCATCACGTAAAGCTTGGGTGTAGCCTGTGCTGCTGCACTGTCGGACAGCATTTGCAGGCATGTATTTTGTTGACCGTACAGTGTATCGCAGTCTGTGTGAGCCTGACAACACGCATGCCCCGGTCCCGTGCAACATCCCCTTCCCCGCCCCGCAGATGCTGCTGTGGACAAGGTGGCCACTGTGCTGCGGCTGCTGTACATCCATGACTTGCGGCAGCTGCAGACAGCCATTGACAGGATGCTGGTGGAGGTGCAGGTGGGTGTGCCACACTGCTCCAAGGGACTGGCACTGTGCGGATGCCTATGCAGCCCATCGACGCTCAGTCGGCTGCTTTTGTAAAAAATAGTTTCAACAGCACATTCTGGTTGGACACAGTCAGACGTGTGTTCATGCCACCATATTTATCCACGCACACTTGAAATCATGTTCATACCCTCTGAGAGTTGCGCCCAATGTCTGCTGTGTGCCTGCCTGTGTGATGCTCTGTGTGTGCAGGAGTACACAGCCAACCCCAGGACAGATTCAAGTCTGGGCAAGGTTGGCCGCTGATGCCATTGGCAGTTGCACTTGTGCAGATTTGTTGTAATCGGTTTGCAGAGTGCATGCATCTGCACAACGTTGTTAACATTGTGTAGACCAGCCAGTGGGCCAGTGGGTCGCAGCACCAGTGTCAGCCTGAGTGTACAGTATGGTTGTGGAGTGCAGTTGCTAGCAGGTTGATGAAAGTAACCTTGACATATGGCTGCCATAAACTGCATGCACTTGGATGCCAACTGGACACGCATGGACAGCTTGGCCCGTCACCCACACTCAGAAGGATGTGGTCAGACTGTTACAACGTCACAAAACAAGCTGCAACCATTGGTCAGGCACCTGCAGTGACAACCAGGCTGTCACACCCCACAGTGTGGGGGGTGGGGGCACCCACCAACCATCAGGATGGGGTAAATGTCACACCAATCCCAGATAGCCCAGCAGATCCCAGTCTCCCAGGAAAGCCCATCCGTGTGATCTGATAAACGCCTGGATACACAGGCAGCTGCAAGTCTTCGGCACACTTTTACTTTTACACTTTTTACGCACTCAATTAATTTGTGTTGCTGGCAGGTAAAGGGTTAACATGCCTTGATTGGCACACATGGCAGGAGCTGCAGTGGCTCTGCTCTGCTTCACGCTGTCACAGGAAGGTGTGGTCCTGGCCCTCCAGCACCTTGCTGTGCACCCACTTGTCAGCATCAGCCAAAGGAGCATTCAGCTCATCAAACTTGCGTTGGCGCCAAGCGGCAAGCTGCAGCAACGGCAGCAACAGCCATGTATTGATTGTTTGAGGTCAGTCACAGCTACGTTTGCTCAGTGGTCCATTGCATGTTGAGCTGCCCCAGTGCCACTGCCCGGCAGGCATGCAGGAAAGGAAACGGATATGCACTGCTGCTGTTGCTGCTGCAGCTGTGCAGCGTCCGAGGTCGGACATGCCCAGCACATTATCAAGCAACACTGCGGGTGGCAGCCGGCGTCTGTGCAAGTACACAACTGGATGCTTCAAAGTGGCAAAGTGCTGGTGAAGCATATGGCGGTCAATATCAGGAAATGTTTTCCTCACCTCCTGTTTGGCCTGTACCAAGGCCTGCTGTTGCTGCTGCTTGCGCTGCTGCTTCTCCGCTGCTTTAGCGGCCTCCAGTGCCTGCTGCCGTGCCGCTGCCTCCTGGTGCTCCACCAGCTTGGCTGCTTGAGCAGCACGCCTCGCTGCATCCTTCTCAGCAACCTGGCAGGAGCAACACATAACACACGGCAAATTATGCTTCGCTCTTCAAGGAGTAAGCCAGTCTGGCTGCACCCAGCAACACGGCCTGCAGGCAGCTGCCTGCTCAATGGGGCCACCTGCCAAGGCAAGCAGAGCTTTGGCTGCGGTGCCTGATTTGGGCTGAAATGCAGCTGCTGCGGCTGCCGGGACACCAAGCGGCATGGGCATGACAAACACACTGGCTGCACCACAGTTCCTGCGAGGTCATCCTGGGCGACTAGATAGGGTGCATTGTGCTCCTGCCAGCCATACCTGTGCATCAAGCTCCTGCAGCATTTTCTGTGTGGCTGCAGCCTGTGCTGCCCGCTTTTTAGCCTCTGCTGCTGCCACGCGAGCCTCATGGGCGGCCTGCTGCTGTGCTGCACGCTCCGCATCCTCCCTGTTAGCCGCACAGCACAGCACAGCATGACATAGCAGAACCAGCAGGCAGGACCCAGGGGGGTACAGTTTGGAACATCACCATTCAGCATTATCAGCTGCTGTATAAGTTGACAGCAAGTAGTCTGGCGCCAGCTGCGCCGATGCAAGCGGTTGCTGGTGCATTGCTTTTTATTACCCTGCCAGCCCTCAAATGCCTGCAGTCACACTGGCATGCCAGTGCGAGTCAGGGTGGTGATCAGCGTGCAGATCCACCCACTATGCTCTCGGCTGTGCTGGGGCCGTTCCGCAATATTCTACAACTTGCTACGTCCAGCTGCCAGCCGGCAGTGCCCACTCACTGTGCTTTCTGCTCCAGGCCTCTCTCCAAGCTGACACCGCCAGCCGCCTCGTAGCGTGCACGCTGCCTGGCCCTGACTGCCTCTTTGTCAGCAGCACGCTTTGCCTCAGCAGCGTCCATGGCCTGGGAGGGGTGAAGTGAGGCCAGAGGAATAAATTCGAGGCTTGGTGGTGGACATACGTCTCAACCGTGTGTAGTACACCGTTGCAAGTGCAACCAGCAGGTGGTTGTTGTGATGCCTCACCTAGCAGCTGCATGCACTACATGGCGGCCACAACATCGTGCATCACAACTCACTACTGTTGCAAAAAACAGCCAGCATCGGACCAACTGCTGCCCTATGAAACCCACTCTGGCAAGCCCCTGCACCCATGTGAATTACGCACAGACACACAAGCCCACCTGCTTGCACTGCTCAACATATAGCCGCTCCCGTTCCCGTGCTTCAAATGCTGCCGCCCTCTTTGCCTCCACAGCAGCTGCCATCTCAGCCTTGAAGGCAGCCAGCTTAGCCCGTTCAGCAGCAGCGCGCGCAGCAGCAGCTGCAGCCGCCTCAGCCTCCGCTGCAGCTAGCTCAGCCCTTTCAAATCGCGCCTCCCTGGCGGCTGCTGCTGCAGCAGCCGCCTTAGCCGTTTCAACCTCAAGCTGCTGCTGCCTGTAGAAGGCCCACTGCCGCTGCTGGGCTGCACGGAGCTGCAGGTGCTCCTGGTGTTCTGCCTCGCCTGCTGCTGCCACTGCTGCGTCCGTCTCCTCTATCTCCCTCAGCTTGGCCAGCCGCTGGGCTTCCCGCCGCGCCTGCACCTCAGACACCTGAGCTGCTCGTATGGCGGCCAGCTGCTGCTGCTGCTTGCGGCGCTGGATGGCGCCCTGGACCTCCGCCTGGCGTGCCCGGCTGGCCTGAACCATGCAACAAACATCATGTTTGCGTTTGCGTGACGCACACCACGCTCACCTAAGAACATGAGTATCCACAGCCTGAGGTGTGACAAATGGTCCATGACACCGCTGGCCTAGCCAGCAGAGCATGGTGGTGTCTTGTTGTGTGATGGCAGGTGCATTCTAGAAGCAGATCTGCACTCAGCGTGCTTTGCTGCAGGGAAGCATCAACCAACTACCAAGGCTGCTGCAGTCCTGTCAGCGCTGCGCCCCACCTCTTGCAGCGTGATCTTGTCAAAGTCGTTCAGTGTGAGGTGTGCCTTGTGCTCCAGGCGTGCTGTGGGCAGGTCTGGTGAGGTCACATCCAGCACCAGCACTGCAGGAACCTGCGGCATGCGATGATACCACCAGCATGTAGCTGTCAAACATGCAGCAGTCTCAGCTGCTGACTACTAGCCGCAATAAAGAGTTGTTTCTTCAATCTCAGCTAGACTGACAGTGCATGAACAGCAAGAAACATCAAGTACCCTGAGTCTCACTGAGACTGGCAGCACATACAGTGCATGAAATTTCCTGCAGCTGCTTTGTCGGCACCAAAGCGCCAAGCAAATGCTACCTCGCAAGCTCATTATGCAAATGCATTTACACAACTTGGTGCCTGCAGGGCAGTAGCTTCAGTGATACGGTACAGACTGCGGCTGCTGCATGCCAGTGCCTTCCTCACATGCTTGACCCTTGCAGGCAGTGGGGGTGGCGGTGCTGCTGGTTGATTGTCCCGGCTTGGCTTGCTGCCCTTGCTACTGCTGGTTGCACTGCGTGCTGGCTGCGAGGAGCTGTCATGCTTTGTGGCGTATGTCTTACGCGTCCGGGCTGGTTCGGGTGCTTTGCGCACATCCTGCAGGCGTGCACAGCGTTTCTGTTGTGACCGTTGTAGTGGCGGGCACAAGTCAGCACAGCCACCCTTGCGGGTGTGTTGGTTCGTATCTTGCGCTTGTGACCTTGGTGATGTTGCTGCTCGTTGCAGATGGCATCAGCCAAGCAATTTGTGTGCTGGGATGGGGTCGAAATGCATCACCCCAGCTCCACACCTGCTGCTGCTGTTGTTGTCTTGTGAGGGCCTTGGCAACCTCCTCTTGCAGTACTTGAAGTGCTGCAGGTGACGATGCATTGCTGTTGATGTACTTTTCACATAGCTGCAGCGTCCGCAACAAGCCTGGCCGGTGCTGCTCGTGTTGAACATCTGCCAAGCGACTGAGAACAGCAGCCTGCAACAGCAGACGTGGTTTGGGGGTCACCAAAAGCTCATGATGTATGCATCATGTAAATAGAGCCAACATGAGTTGATTTCAGTACCTTGAGCTGTTTGGCAGTCTCCTGCACTGCAACCATACTGTCCCCTTGCTGCTGCCCCTGTTGTGGCACAGCTGTCTTGAGTGGACCTGCCAAAGAGGGCTCTTACATATCACATAGATTGATGAGGTTGAATCAAAGCTCGAAACACGTTGATGGATGTTTCCGTAGCAAGATGCAAACAGGGCTGTACCGGCTGTAGCTCAAGCATGTGGTCTGTGGGCATGTGGTCTGTGGGTGACGTAATCACGTTCCGTATGGTTATTTAACTGTCCTTGATCATAGTGTGCGCGTGTCCGTGTTACCCCGCTTTCGTGCCGCCCAACCGACACCCACAAGCACAACAGCCCATATCTCAGGGCCCAGCTGTGGGTTCCCACTTGTCCCATTGCCGCCCAAACTTGTCTATATGCGGTGTATCCCACCAGAAGTCGTAGTGTATATGTCCAGGGTGTGCATCTATGCAGCACCAGACGGATCCCAGCAGGTTCATACGCTTGGCAAACTTGATGTAGTCTGCTTCCCGGCTAAAATTGCCAAAAGCACTCTGCATGGTGTTGAACTTGAGCAGCTGCACATGCTTTACAGAAGAGAGTACCCTGCAGCAGGCACACAGCACATTCACGATGAGCTCCTCCATGCATTGAAAAGGTTCAAGGGGTGTCGCTGTGACTGTGGTGGCAGTTGGCGACCAGCACATACATGCGGCAGGTTGAAAGGCAGGCGTGGCAAGGTGCAGTGATGCTGCACCATAACGAGTCAAGGTACCCACAGGCATCACAGCTTGCCAGTTCACTCACAATGATATGTTGTTTGACAGCATGTCCTCCTGCAGGAACACCTTGTCCACATCAACAGTGCCTGGTGCGTCGCCATGAGGGCAGTAGCCCTTGCCCTTGGCGCATATGTGCACGTTGACGGCAGAGTTGCGAACTGAATCAGGCAACTGTCAGGCAAGCAGACAGACAGGCAGACACACAGACAGCAAGACAAGTAGTGTCAGAGCAGAAGGATGGGTCGAGGCCCAGCATCATCAACCAGGCAGATGGACTACAGCTCGCAGCCTGCCTGCACTACAATCATAGCAACTACAGTGGAAACTGATCAGCTGCTGCAACCCGGCTGGGTGACGTGCAGGCAAAGCCATAAGCACGCGAGTCACTGCCGTATTGTAGCTGCAGTGCTGCATATACCAACATCAGCAGTAACAAGGCCAACATCAGCAGTAACAAGGCCAACTGCTACTGCTTGCAACAAGCAGCTACAAAGTGCTTGCAGCAAGCAAGCAGCCCCAACTCCGGCAGTGCTGAAGAGCATGGCTGCTGGTAGCATGCTGGTTGCGCAACTGCTGGGCTGTGCAGCTCGTTGCTGCTGCTGCTGCTCACCAGCGTGTTGTTGAGGAAGGAGTACTCCCGGAAGTCAATGTTGGGCCCAAACTCATCCTCATCCAGCTCCTTGGCCAGCACATCTGAACCAACAAGGAAGCAGGGACAACAGCGTGAAAAGGGTCAGCACAGTCCAATGCAACAAGGAAGGAGGAACAACAATGTTGAAAGGGTGGTCATCAACACAGTCAATGCCAACCTGCAGTCCTGTGCAACAGCTCAGGGTTCTGCATCCCTTGCACTAGCGATGCACACGGGTTGGTCCCCCCCATATCCCAAACGATACCGCACCCGTGGTGTGCAGCCTGGCAACACAAACCCGCTGAAGCAACTGCAACTGAACTTTTTGCTTTTTAGACCACCCCATCCCATCATCTGCATAGACACAAGCAATCCCGGGCACCCCTCCCCAGCTGCTGCACTTACTCTCCAGGTCCAGCACGTGGTCAGCAGGGCACAGGAAGGGCAGCTTGAAGGTTGACCCTGGCAGTGTGCCCGCGTGAGGGGCCCAGTAGCGGTCAAGCCCACACCAGAGAGGGGGCAGGATCAAGGTGCGGTTCAGCACAGTGGCAAGCGCAAAGGCCGCTCGCAACTGCACAGCATTGCAGATAACAGCACAGCACAGCACGCACACGAGGAGACAGCCAGGACAGCAGTCAAGGACTGATGTCAGAGTGAACGTCTATGCATGCACCAGCTGCATGAGGGACCTATCTACAGCACCAGCTGCTGCACAAACAACTTCTTTGCATCATGCTACCCTGAAAACCCAGCAGACACGGCCGAGAGGGAGGGCGGCCAGGTTGCACCCCTACACACGGCCCTGCAGGTCCCCTCACCTCCTTGATCTGGTGGTTGACCAGTGCAAAGTGGCCCCGCGTGTTGTCAATGTCCATCTTGCCAGTTGCTGGGCCAGCAGCCTCAAGCAGCTTCTTGGGGATGGTGGGCTCGTAGTACATGAAGCCATCTGCAGGGATGAAGGGGGGGGGGGGGGCGTGTCCAAGTGATGGGAATAAGAGCTGCATAAGGGGCTGATGCAAGGCCTCACCCATGCGACTGCAAAAAGTCCTGTGTGCACCGGTCCATGGGCCCTCTCTTTCCCTCTCCCTCTCTTTCCCACAAAAAGTGCCAAAAGGTTGGTCCTGGCCCCCTTGGGTCACCCCATTCTTCCTCAGCGCTACAATTCTATTCTGTCCCGCACCCCCCCCCCCCCGATCCACGGGCCCCCAGCTCACCCAGTGACTGGAAGTACTCAAACTTCTCATCCCACAGCAGGTCCTCCCTAAACCTGTGCTTCTTGCCCGGTGTGCCGCTGAACTGGAAGGTGGCGTGCACCGCAAAGGGCTTGATCTGCAGGTAGTCCTGCAGCCGCTGCACAAAGTACACATGACCGCTGCAGAAGTGGGCCACAGGCAGGATGCCAACCATCAGCTTGCCCTTGTCACCTGCAGGCACAGGCACCAATCACAGCAGGCCATCCAAGTTTGCACGCCGAGCCGCAGGCAGTACCAACAGCCACAGCAAACCCTGATCAGTCAGGCTGTGTGAGCCGCATTGGGCCCATGTGTGTGTGTGTGTTGCCGACAAACTTGAAGCTGCCTCCTCCTGCGTCCGAGGTTGTTTCCTCACACTACAAGCCACAGCAAGTGCAAGTGGCCCGCTTTCTCCCTTCCTGATGCAGAGGTACAGGCCAGAAGGCACAGGCTAGAAGGTTAGCCGTTCCTGCCATCCTGGCGCCGTCAGGCTGCCCAGGACCCCCCCCCTCCACGGGCTCCCTCACCCTTCCACAGGTGGTGTGGGTTGTCAGGCAGCATCTGCTGGCCCTTGCGCACCAACTCGTTGAAGGCATTCTGGTCCCACACAGTGTCGTCCGCCTCTATCACCTTGATCCACTCATCAACAAACGGCAGAGACTTGGTGCGGAACAGCATGATGCCTGGGGGGGGGGGTGGTGCGGGGGGGAGGGGGGGACAGCATTGGACAAGGGGCGGGACAGGTACGGAGGTGTGAGCAGGCACTCAAGGGGTAGGCTGGTGTGACCACACAGAGAGTGCAGCAGGAGTGACAGGATCCTCTGCCAAGGAATGTGCTAGTAGCACCCAAGTGTCAACAACACACATGTGCGTGTGCCTCTGAGATGTGCAGATTATACTGATCGGTAAACTCAGAACTGGCCGATTTCAAAGTCATGTGGTCTGGTGTGGACGTTGCTGACTCCTGCTCACTCCATCCACCACACCACCCCACTGACCTATGTTGAAGGCTGACCCTGCGTCGGGGTACCTCTCCAGCGCCTCAGCGCCCCCGATGGTGGGTGTGAGGTGGTCGCTGCTGGTCAGGATGTCAGCGTCTGGGAACTTTTTGAAGAAGGGCATGGGGTCCCTAAGCCACATCACATCCACGTCAGAGATGATCACCTGCAGGCAACAGGTGCCAGCACAGGCAGGCAGGGATGGGAGGAGGGTGTATGTAAAAAAGTAACCAAGTCAGCAAGTGGGTACTACCCACCTAGTAGGTGAACAGGGGAGGGAGGTACAAGAGGGGTGACAAGGCAGCGTGTCATGCTGTAGTGCCTGGTTGCATGCAACGTTGTGACACCCAGACGCTGACCCTTGATACTGTTTCCACAACAAGGGATGTTCGCTGGAGGCTCCCAACCTCTGCTTATCTGGAGAGGGTCCGATCAGCAGGCCTGCAGGTCCCACGTCAGCATTTGCATATTGCATCACAACACCAAGCTGTACAACACACCAAAGTACAGTACATCACGGCACAGTACAGTACTGAACCGTACCGTACAGTGCAGTACATCACGGTACAACACAGTAGAGGCGTGTGCTGGTCTCACCCACCTGCACGTCCAGCTTGAGGAATATTGACACCAGGTTGATCTTCTTGCGGCCCATCTTGGCAAATGTGGGCGAGCCCCAGCCAAAGTCACCCGTAGTCAGGCCTGCAGGGGCAAATACACACAGGACAACACAGCAGCACATTGAGGACTACACTTCGCGTTATTGAACCAGCTGCACACAACCCTTGTCGCACAGCTACGCAGTTTTCACTCATGTATCTAGGGCTTGCTGGATCGAGATGGTACCTGGGTCAACATGTCAGGGCCTTTTGCCCTGCAAAAGACACCCCCCCTGCACACAATCATCAAGTCCACTTGCACTCTCGTCAGATCCACTCACCCCCTGCGCCCCCCCCCACCCCGTCAGCTGTTGACTACCATGGCCAGCAGTACCAGAAACCGACCACACCACACAACCCCGCCAACCCTGCTGCCCGCCCACTCACCGCTCTGCATGCTGAATGTGGGTACGTTCCTGCGTGCCAGTGTTGCCAGTATGTCGTCGTCCATGGCCCCCACCATGAAGTTGGTCAGGTTGAGGGCCCTGAGGCGCTGCACCCAGCTCATGGCAAAGTCTGTGTAGTGGTGGTTGGCCCACGTGACAAACAGGTAACCATCCTTCGCAAGGCGGTGCACGTTGTCCCTGGGAAACAGCACACACACAACATACACGCACACACTGAGCTCTTTGTCTTGGCATCAAGCGCAAGTGTCAGGTGCTTTTGAGCTGCGTCACTCGGCAGCCAAGCTGTGACATTGCAGGCACGGGTGACGCCCAGACACCAAGCCCCCTGGCAGCCGCCTACTTGCAGAGACCGTTCCACAGTGCCGGCTGTGAGTGGATCGAGGGTGGGAGGGCAGGCTGCTGAGCATGCAGGGCCAGCGGAGCGGCTGCTCCACAAGGCTGTTGCTGCTGCACTTGGCTCTACTGCTGGGCATTGCCCCCTTGGCAAAGGCTCAGCTGCAATACTGCGCCAGCACGATGTGCCCTGCCCCGACCGCATGCCATGGTCGACGGGCTCCTGCAGCCTCAGCTGCTGTGGTGCTGTCAACACAGCACACTGTGCATGCTTTCAGCCCCGCTGACTAAGCATCCAGCAACACTGTTCCAGTATGCTGCTCTGCATCGGCATGCCCCCTGCTGGAGGCAGTCAGGGTACATGCCAACACAGACCTCCCCCTTGCTAATGCAGCTGAGCTGCATCCCCCCCCCCCCTCCACACATCACCACCCACCTTGTCAACGTTACGTTATACTGGCTGATGGTCTGCTTCTCCTTCTGCTTCCACTCCTTCTCATCCTTTGCCTTCTTTTCATCCTCAGCCTTCACAAACGCCTTCCACCACTCATCCTCCCACTGCTTCTCCCGCGCCTTCTCCCGCAGCCGCTCCAGCTGCTCCAGGCTGAGCTTGGAGAGGTCTATAGAGAACTCCTCGCCGTCTGCCTGGCCAGAAGCTTTGCGCTTCTTGGCTGCTGCTACAATGGCTGCGAGGCCACCCTCGTCTGCGCTGCTGCCTGACACAAGGCCCTTGCGGGAAAGGGGGCTGCCTGCAGGACAGTGGACAGGCGCCGACGCCGAGGCGGGGGAAGGCAGAGCGCAAGTGCTTGGCACTCAGCAGCTCCATGTCAAGCTGACATGCGCCATACCGTAATTATGTTGGTGCAGCGGCTACGTGCAGGGTAGGTGGCTTGTGCTGATGCCACACAGCCCCCACTGCTTACCTGAGCCAACAGCTCCATCACTTTGGACAATGTTAGGGTCTGGCTCATATCTGTGTAGCACGTCTGCATAAAGCTTCCAGTACAGGGGCCGTGCCAGCACCCATATGGTCCAGCTGCTACCGAACAGCAGCAGGCATACTATGCCAAGGGACAAACCCCTGGTATACTGCCTTGGGAGAGGAAGTTCATTGTGCCGCTGACTTATACGTCTGTGACTGCCCATGAGCGGACATCAACATTCGGCGAGTATGGGCCAAGGAGCCAGGTGGATGGTGCTGCTGCTGACAGTTGTTGGGGTCCAGGCTGTCCTGCCCGGCTGATGCGTGATCCTCAGCAAAACGTACCAGCATATATTAGCATGTACTAGGACCAAGAAGTCGTTGAGCCAGTCAAAGCTGTGGGGTGACGGTTATGACGGTTTTGCGGGTGCTCCAGTGACCTCTTCATCAGCAAGGCGAGAAGATCGTGTGTAAATCTCAGAGCGTCAGAATACACATTCCACTCCGTACAGGAAGTCCCTGCTTTGCATAGCTTCTGGCAGAAGCCTTCTGCTGCCCCAGCCCCTGGCATGGGGCTGGGCTCTGTTCTGCTGCCAACTTGTTGGGGTGCACACTCACTGGCGCACCAGCAAAACAACCCTGGCAGTCTCTTTCTTCAGTGTTACATGCCATATGCCACCTACACCTAGAACATAGAGTCGGTCACTTGACCTATCAGCAGCACTCCCTCAGCATGCACTCTCTCAACCCTGCAGTGGCCCAGCTGCACAAGAAGCACAAGCTACAGCCACAACCGCGTTCGTTTCGAAGTAATATATGAGTTTGCAATGAACAAATACCATGCGTAGACTGCCACTGGGGTGGCGTCCACTGCTGCAGCACTGGCCCGGACATACACCCAGCAGCAGCAGCAGCACCAGCAGCGCCTGCTCACTGCTTCAGGAACAGCTCTGTGCACTGCTTCTGTGTGTCATCAGGGCTGGTCACTGTGTGGCCCACAGTCTTCTCAGATGAGAAGATCTCATGGTCGTTGCCACCCTGCACACAACACACAGCACAGCAACACAGCTGCCCAGGTTAGGGTTGACTAGGGACAGTCAGTACATGCATGACGCTGATGCTGTCACCCCACTTGTGACCCCTGCTGCCGCCAGTGCCCTTACTGATACTGCCGTTGCAGTGCACAGGAGACACTGCTGCAAGTAAAAGGCGTGGCAACGTGTGCGGCAACCCTGCTAGGAATGTACAGCTCCTGCGACGACATACCGGGAAGGTCTTGTCACCAAAGAAGTGGATCACATCATAGTCCTTCTCAACAAACTGCAAGCAGTAGGTCTTATCCCAACCCTGCCAGACAAGGACACCACAACAACAAGAGGGTGCTCAGTAAGGGAAAAACGCCCAGGAGTCGGGCAGATGCAAGCAAGTTTCTGACATCTTTGAGCCATCGCAACCAGCGCTCCCAGGTTGCAATGGCTCGAGGATGTCAGCGCCCCTACTGTCACATTGTAGCCAGCTGTGTTGAGTGTCCCAAAAAGCGGCTTCGCTGTACTGTGCAAGGGTCTGCCTCATGCACAACATCACACCTGCCCTGAACCCTGTGCACACAGCTGCAGCAGCTGGACTCCAGGCCAGGCCAGGCCAGCCAACCAGGTAGGAGCCCTGCCGTGTGCCATGATGTGCGCCATGACATGTCCTCAACCGTCCCCTTCCTCCTGCGGTGCCCCGAGCGCTGCTCACCTGTGGGAAGACATCAAAGCTGATCTGTCCACCGATTGAGTATGTCAGGTTGAGGTCTGCAAACTTCTCCTTCAGGATCTCAACAAACTTGGGCCTGCAGCAGCACAGCACAGCACACACAGCACAGTACAGCACACACCGCTGCGAGTCAGGGCCCAGGCAAGCAAGCCACACCTGACAACTGCAAGTTATGTGTTCGGCCTGCATGCACACCCCGCGTTCAACCACCTGCAGTCCAGGCCACATCGACAGAGACAGGCTGCGCAGCCCACCCATGTGCACTGTGACTGCACATGCCAGCAGCTCAGCATCAAGGCGGGCATTTGCCTCAAAGGTACACGCAGAACACAAGAAAATGCAGTACCCACTGCTGGCCGCAACACAACCCTGCCACGCAAAGGTTGGCCATCAGCTCCTCTTGGCTAGCACAGCCGCCCGTCCACCCACCTGACATTGGCCTGCTTGTCATACCGCTCAAACTCGTCCCGCTCCTCCTGGCTGCAGTTGCGCCCGATGGGCGACACATTCATCATGCCGTTGCGGAACTCGATGAAGGTGCCGCGCTTGATGGGGATGTCCAGGTCAGCAACGTAGTGCAGCACAAAGTTGATGAGGCGCTTCAGGTTGTCCTCACCCAGATGCTTCTTCAGGCTCTGCACTGCCAGCAGGTCGCCAGCCTTGTGGGCCACCAGGCCGTTCTCTGAGAACACGTAGTCATAGGCACCCAGCACTGCGAGGCATTCACGGCAGGGAGCAGCAGCACGGTTGGATGGGTGGGCCTGCTACAGGGCAGCCCCACAAGAGCCAGGCTGGCCAGCGTGCCATCCTTACCAAGGGCACCTGTAGCACCTCTGACAACCACTGCTGGTGTGTGACATGGACTGACATGCAGGCACGGCAGCTGCTGCATTGCTGTATAGGTGGTTGTGCTCGCAGCAGCAGTTTGCGGTGGGGGTTGACCGCCACCCCACACAGCCGGCATGCTCACCATTGTCACCCAGCTGCTCCTGGATCTTCACCAGGTCTGAGCCACCCACAATGCCAACCTTGACATGCTGCAGGAACAAGTGAAGCACAAGGTGTGAGCAGAGGCGCCCATTGGAATCCATGCTCAAGGGGTGGCCCCTACCAGCACCAGAATCATGTCTGAACGCCTCCCACGCGCACGCTAGGAGAAGCAAGCTTACGCAAAATTCTTTCAACGTGATCAACATACCTTACGCAGCTCCTGCAGGAAGTTGAGGGTCTCCTGGCTGGCGGTCTGCACAAAAGCACCTCATCATCAGCAAGCACCGTCAACCAAACGACCATCACAGCGCCCGCGGCCATCATAGGGTGAACCCCATACGTCTTTGCTAACTAACCTTACGAGGCACTGTCAGTGTGCCATCCACATCGAACAGAGCCAGGACGCGCTTTCCAGTTGCCATTTGGTGGACGGGCAGGCTCAAACAGCTGGAAGAGGCGCTGCGATTGAGACTATTATGATTGTGCTATCAAAGAGCAATTGAAGCGACCACTGCTCTGATATGCACGCCATGCCAACTGTCACCAAGGTTGTCACTTGGGTTGCGGTTTGCTGCACAGCAAGTTTGCGGCAGTTCTGAACTTTGCTCCCATTGTCAGCATATATATTTTCAGAACTCTGGAGTTGTGTGCTAGGCACAAGTTCAAAGCAGTATGCTCGTCTGGGTTGGTGCACTCAGTGATCTGGCACATGACTCTCAATTCAAAAGGCCTTGGATGGACTCCACCTCAGCACATGTGCCTCAGGACACGCCCAGCACATCTTACACTCTTGAACATGCTGTCTGCAGCATCATCCCCGCATGCCCGGTCAGCCAACTACATGGTGAGAGGCGGCAGCAGCAACATGCCGCCCTGTGGCAAAACACCCAACCAGAAGCGAGCTTCAAAGGCAGTGCAAAGCTTGGAAGCCTGGCTGACAGAAAGCCTAGCTGACAGAAAGCCACCCTACAAAATGAACGCACAGGCGACACACCCTGCAATCCAAACACTGTGATACTGTACATCAAGGTCGTCTGTTCACAGAGACAAAATACACTGTCTAATGCACGACATGCCTATGCACCTGCCATGCCACTCAACACGACATGCTGTCTGCCGCCACAAAATACACTGCAAGACGCCTCACTAACATAGCAGCCAGACGCTGCGCATCAACGACCACCCCCGCGGCCCCTGCCACCACCGCGGCCACCACCTCTGCCTCTCCCTCCAAAGCCTCCCCGCCCACCACGCCCACGACCGCACCCGTGACCCCTGCCCCCGCCAAAGCTCCGGCCGCCGCCACCACCACCCCGGCCGTGGCCACGCCCTCTACTGCCACCGTCCCGGAAGTTACCGCGACCACGGCCGCGGCCACCACCCCCGCTGCTGCCCTCCCCCATGCCCTTCCAGGCCTCCTGCCGAGCCTTTTGCGGCAGCTGCTGCTGCCAGGCTTGCTGGAACCTGTTGCCTGCCACACCCTCGCCCTCGCCCTCCCCATCAGCATCATCCTTCTTGCTGCGGACCTTCTTTGTCTTCCCCCGATCATACTCCACATCCCACTCGTCCCGCTGCTTGCGCTTTGCCTGCTGGGCTGCTGCCCGCTGCAGTGCTGCCGCCTGTGCTGTCGCCGCCGAGTCCCCTCCCTCCCAGCCAGACGCCTGGGGGCCCTTGCTGCTGCGTGCAGACATCAAGAGCTCCAGCGCTGCAGCACCAGTCACAGTGGAGCCTGCAGGTGCCGCTGTCTGCTGGCGCTGGCCAATGCCAGGACCCACAGCAGACGTGTGCGCCCGCTGCGGCTGCTGCGGCTCAGGCTGCGGTTGCGGCGGTGGCTGCTTGGGCGGCTGCTTGTGCTGCTGCTGCTGCGGCGGCGGCGCCTGACGGTCTGGCTGCGGCTGCGACGGATCATCGCCCTGGTGCTTGGAGGGATGCTTGCTGCTGCCATCCTTTGCCTTGCGCCGCTTTGGCTGCTGCCCCACATCTTCAGCTGCGTTGGGCTGCTGCTGCAACCCGCTGGCTTGCTGCTGTGGAGCCTCCGCCATGACAGGTTCTGGCTGAATTCGGCGTGGCTGTTGCTCCTCCTGCCGCTGGCGCTTCAGCGACCGGGCCTGCTGCTGCTGCTGTAAACCCTCAGCGTCGACAGCCTGTGGCCGAATGCGGCGTGGCTGCTTGACAGGGGAACTGCCTCCCAGCAGCCCCTGCTGCTGCTGTTCCTGCTGCTGCTCGTGCTTGCTGCCGTGGCTGTTGTTGAACCCGTTTGATAGCCGCTTGCTGCTCTTGCGCTGCAGCCTCAGCATCGCAGACGCCTGTGACGCAAGCTGCAGGTGGCGCTCAAAGCTGCTGAGCGCCAGCAGGCTGCGGCGTGAGCGCGTGTTGTGGCCGTGGTGGTGGTGAAGGAGGTGCAGCGCCTTCTGCACCTGTGCCAGCTTGAGAGGGTGCTCTGCAGCATCCAACCTGCAGGAACAACAACACCAGCAGCAGCACAGTGTTTGAGCCAAGGGGAACAGTGCATGTTGAGCGAGGGAGTGAAGACTTGGCAATGTATGTCACTGCCCTGATGAAGGCTGACTCGGTTGCAAGTGTGTGCCAATTTGTATGAGGTCAGCAAACAGGGTTTCTGAGGCCCTAGCACTTTGTCGTCAATGGTTTTGACTCAGTGCCCAGTGCGTGTCATCACTCCTCGCAAACAACTAGCACACCTCCCGCAACAGTTGGCCCAGCACGCAACAGCCAACATAACCTCAACAACCTCAATCAAGGGCGACAAGTGCACACCACCAATGGTCAAGGCACTAACCTAGACCCACCAAACAAGCTGAAGCACAACTGCACCGGACGGCCCAATGACGTACCCATAAATCCCACACAAAGCAGCCCATCCCCCAGCCACCCCCCAGCAAGACACTCACTGTTGCTGGCCGCCAGCGTCATCATCTGGGCCTGCATTGGCGGTAGACTCAGTGGACGATGTCACCACCTTGCGCGCCTCAGCAGCACTCACACTGCCCGTCTCCTGCTGCTCACCAGCAGGCACAGCACCACCAGCAGCGACACCTGCTGCTGCAGGCTTGCTACTGTCTTGCTGCTTCTGCAGCCGCAGCTGCTGCCGCTGCAGCTGCTGCTCCCTGTTGGCCGCCTCTGCTGCTGCCACAGCAGCGGACGCTGCTGCCTGGCCCAAGGTAGACACTGCTGCTGCAGGCCCGCTGGCCGCCGCTGCTGCTGCTTTGCCGCCCTTGGGCTGCCTGCGCACGTAGAACAGGATGTAGGCCTGCGCCCCCATCACGTTCCGTTCGCCCACCTGCGCCACCTTGTGGTCGTCGCACAGGTACCACATGCCATTGCCCGCCTTCACAAACGACACGTAGTGCCCGCTGTGCAGCGAGTGGCCGTGGTGCACCAGCACTGCATACAGGTCGAACAAGACCGGCACGTGGTGCCCATGCTGGTGGTGCTGGTGGTGCTGCTGCTGCTGGTGGTGGTGGTGCTTGCTGTGCTTGTGATGGTGCCGCCGCTGCAGGTGCGAGGTCATGAAGGGCCCCAGGTCCAGCTGCATGTCAAAGTCGACCTTCTTTGACACCTTGTGCCCACGGCCAAAGAAGTCAAAGCGCTTCAGGTGCACCGTCAGCACGTTGGGCGCCTTCTCAATGCTGATGCGCTTGTACGCGCGCACCTGCAGCAGCGGGACAAAGCAGAGCAGTCACGCGGCAGCCAGAACATAGGGTGAGAACCGGGCAGCCTCGAAGCAGTATTGTTATATCGTAACGACAGAAAGAGCAGCGCGTTGTCCCCACTGTTGCCACATGGCCCCCATCCCCTTCCTGCTGCTGCTGCGCCCACTCACCAGCTTGTTGTTCTTGGGGCAGCGGTACCTGTTGTCCCCATCCAGCACCTCCTCAGCCGTGAAGTGCTGCAGGGCGCGCGTGAGGGTGTTGGCCTTGGTGATCTCCAGGCTCAAGTCCAGGAAGGGGTCAAACGTGGCTGAGCGGTACTCCACACCCTCACACACAATCTGCAGAAGGAGAGTTCAGGCAGGAGGGCGGCAGCAGTTAGCAAGGTGGGGTGGGTGCATTGCTTGACTGCTTCAGTGGGGTTTGAAAAACCCCAGACAGAAGCTGAGTCATGCCTAGCTGCAGCATGTTGCCCCAGCCTCCCTTTGTAATGCAAAGTGAGGTGAACAACGCAGTGGAGCCACACACAAACACACAACACGGCCCTTCACACAGCAGCAGCCACTAGGGCTCACACACGCGGCTGCCCACCTCGCTGCGCAGCTTGCCACCAAGATGCGGTGGATGAAGGTGGTTGAGGCCAGCTCAGGGGGCGGCTTGGGCTTGATGTGCTTCAGGAAGGCCTCGTGCATGGCGTCCAGCACGCAGCGCAGGTACTCGTGCGCATCCTCCTGGCGGCCCAGCCGGAACCTGACGGTCACATGGATGGATGGCGGCCACACATAGCAGGGACCAGAAGAACACAAGGCATTGTTAAGACTGCAGGAGCCTTGCTGCCCAGATGTGCGGGTGTTGCTTGAAGAAACACAAAGCAAGGGGGCTGGTGTGTCAGTGTAACTATGACATACTGGTAAATCATGTGCCACCACCCCCCAAAACGAGGGGTTAAATGTAGCTCACCAATAACTGTTATCATCACCCACACCAGCACACCCCACAAACTACCCCTGCTGGCTGCTGCTGCGACTCCATCGCTGTGCAACACGTGATGTCCCCAACCAACACAACACTGCCTGCTGCTGCTGACTCAACAGGGCAACTGCTGCTGCGCAGGGCATGTGCCCCCACTGCTGCGTGGCTTCATGGCGTGTCAGTGTAACTATGACATATCAGAGGATCATCTGCTGCAGCCCCTCAAGACGAGGGGATGTGAACAGCTCCACTGTGATAGGTTAACATCACACACACCATGGAACTGCCGTGGGGGCGAGCCCCACCAGCACGAACTAGCAGCTGCAGCCAGATCGCACCTCAAAATCGCACCAACACGTTGCTGCTGCCACTGCACAGAACCAGGAGCCAAACACTGCTGTTCTTGTACCCACACAGCTGCCCCACTGTGAAACACAAAGACAACAACCTAGCAATCAACAGCTTCCACCAGCACACACGCGGCACTGTGGGGAGCAGCGCACCTGCGGTTGATGGCCTTGAGGTTCCTGGCATGCCACTCAGGCCGCACTGGGTTCGGCGCATTCAGCGCCTTCTTGACATGCGACTGCATGGCTGCAATGGGGTCCACAGGGTGCTTGTCTGGTGTGGTGTTCCTGCTGCTGCTGAGCCGTGCGTCCCGCAGGCACAGCTGCGCCAGTGGCGGCGTATGCGTGAGGCACTGCAGGACTGCGTTCATGAAGCAGGTATTGCCCAGGTTCACCAGCCCAGAGCCCTGTAGCAGGTGAAGCACAGCGTGGACAGTTACCCCGGGGATGGTCAGCACATGCACTGCCGATGAGAGGGCCGAATAGACCAGCCAGCCAGCCACAACAGCCACTGTTGTCCAAGGATGGTGTGTACGCCGTCACAACGCCGCCTGAACCTCACCGGTTTGACTGTAGAGCCCCAAGCCAGCTGGATGGAGCTCTCGCAGCAGAAGGCAGCACCGGCATCCGTCTTTCGTGGACCCATCTTCGTCAGTGCTGCTGCTGCTTGGCCTGCCGGCGGGACTAGGGGCATGGACGGCATCTGCGCGGAATAATGAATGTCAGCAAAGGGACCTGCTCGTTGGCCGCCTTGTTGAGCAGCTGCAGCAGCACAGTAGTCACCTCAGCGTTGAGCGGCACCAGGTCAGCATCAGCTTGCACGCTGTGGGCTGCTACGTCACGTGCTACGACGAAGTTGATCCGTCTATAAGGCAGGCCAGCCGGCGTAGGGCCTGCAGCCTGGGGCTTCATTCACTGGTGGGTGAAAGGGCTGCATCCACGCCACGGTTCAGGCATGGACTGACGTTTGATGTTACGTGCTAGCGGATTATTACCAACACATATATAGACCAATGGTCACTTTGCCCACGGACAGGCTACAGCTACAAAACCCGCTGCTTAAGACCCACAGTCTCCCGAAGCAAGCGTGAGTGTGAACCAGTGATGGTGTCGATCAAAGTTTTGCAGCTTTGCACACATTCTGCGAGGTTCTCCAGCTTCATCGACCTCTTGTCCTACTGGTGTCGGATTGATCTCCGATTGTGTCGATTGCCGGCATCGGTGCCGTCCATTGGTGCTCAAGACCTACAGTAACAAAGTCTGCTCTATCATGCATCAGTTCAGGCTGCATTTGGGCTCTGACGCACGGCCCCTGACAACCCAACCAGTGCAGCAAGGGCAGGTGGCACCTCACCTGGCAGCGAAAACGGTCAGAGTGCAGGCCCGCAACACAGTGGAGGGACCCTCTAGGGTATCAGTATGTCAGACTGCCAGGGTTAAGGTCAGGGTGCAGGCCCGCAACACAGTGGAGGATGCTGAGGTGGACCAGGAGCAGCCAGCCACGCAGGCCACGGGGTTCAGTGCAGCTGTTCAGCGCCTCCTGCACCGAGCAGCCTCCACCCTGACGCGTGGCACCACCACGTGTCTAACCTGCAGAGGCCAAGGCACCTGTTCTTGTCCCGCATGCAGCGTGAGCACCGACCCTCTCTTGCAAGAAATGTTTTGTTGCGACATGTTGCAGCTGCTCATCAATGCCTGTTTTGAAAATTGACTGCAAGAGGAGGGGGGCTGATAGGTGTCATCTGAGCACAATTCCACTGGGCTACTCAGCAGTTGGGCCACTGTCATGCCACGCGGACCAGACATGGCACGATGCCAGCTGCCAGCACCAGCCCTGGATCAGCAATTTCACAGTTGCATGCTGTACTTTGGTGCCCAATGGTGCAGTCTGGTGGGGCTCAAGCATTATTGCATGTCTTTCCTGTGTCCTCCCTGCCTCTGCCCTCTGCAGGGCTCCGGCATTACCAACAAGGATGCACGACAGAATGTGATGCGGCACACGGCACAGAAGCTGCGCTCGGTGCTGAATGTGGAGCGCTCAGAGTACCACTCAGACTGGCTGACATCAAACAGGTGTGCACACTGAGCTGTCTGACCGGCATGCCAGGGGTGGTGGGTTGTATCACAGGGTCAAGCTCCAACCTCCAGCAGCGATAGGACACCGACCCTGCCGTAGTTGTGCTTGAGGAAAGTCTTGCGGCTGGGGAGCAACCCCGCACCCCCGGATCAATGCATGCATGCACTTGCGGATGCCGCCGGCAGCCACACCAGTGTTGCCCCCGCCCGCCCCTGACCATGCGTTTCTCCTGCTGTCTGCTGTCAGGTGTCGGCGCTGTCACGGCACTGGCTTGATGGTGTGCCCTACCTGCCAGGGCCTGGGCACAAGGCATGCCTCCGCAGGCAACAAACCCAGTGAATGACACAACAGCAGCTGCCTGGCACAGGCGCATAACTGTGTGCTCCTTTCACTTGGCCCTTGAAGGGCTTCTGTTTCACTCAGTAATCATAGTGTTAGTAATCATAGTGTTCATGGGGCTGGTTGGATGGTTTGCCTGGCTGGCATGGTGGGCTGCCCTGTGGGGTTGACAGCTGCAAACCTGCTTCTCCAGGGCCTCTGCTCTGCTCACAGCCCAGAATGTGGGCTTGAAGGTCGGGAGGCACCCTCGTTTGCTCTGCTGTCTGCCGTCTGTGTATCACAGCTGTTGGTGTCATCGTACAAGTTGTCGGCATTGGAGTGCAAGTGCCTGCCAGAGCAGGTGGTGCAGGAGGCACACATAACCACTTTTTTTCCTTGGTGTTTTTGGGGCGGTTCCTGGACATTCACAGTTGCGTTCTCTGCGTCATGTTTCTGTCACCACTGTACTAGACTAGTACATCACCACGCAGCGCATATCCGGCAAGTGCCTACTTGCAAGCTGCCACCGGCCCTTGGCGTGGGTTTGCCATTGCTGTTGTGTGGAGCAGTTTTGTTGATCATCCGGATGTCTGCAAGCAGACAGTTTTGTCCCAGTGCTGTTGGTTGTGGCAGTGGGCTGCTGCTGGGTTTGGCCCCAGCAGGTGTTGCATGTGGTCTACCATCAGCGGCCGGCCTGTTTGGTTGAGGGTCGGTGGTAGTGCTTTGAGGAGAGCACGTGCACTGTGAGCCTGCAGTGGTTGAGCTAAGGCGCTGTTTTGTTGAGGGAGGTTGGGTAGGTTTGTGGGTGACTCCGGGTGCAGTACACTGTGCGTCATACTACATGCCGGCACTACGTGCAGGCTGCTGCATGAGCAGCTCATACATGGTGGTGGTGTTTGTGCCTGGTACATGAACTGTGGATGCAATGTGGTTGTGAGCTGCACTCTGTGCTAGTCTTACTCCACACAGCAAGTGGCTGTCCATGGGTAACTGGCAGTGTGTGGTACCGTCATGTCCCACTGATCCAGTCACGGGGGAGAGACTCAGTTGCAATGTTGCATAAGGTTATCAGAGGTTGTGCCGGCATAAAGTTTGCTGTGGGGTGCCATACTTGGTGGGAACAGCATCAGCTGCACAACAGCCCGAGGGGCCTACAAACCTGCAGGCACGTGCTACAGCGTGGGCATGCTACTTGATGGTGAAGATTACAGTCAGCACCACCCCTCAAGGTCAGGGTTCTTGGTCAGCAATCACAGACCGTCAACAGATGGCACACAACCGCCGCCTTCACAGTCGCTTCAAACATGGCTATACAGCTGGCTAGCTACAAAGCTCGGCAAAGCAGGCAACTCAACCCCTCACACACCACGCACACGCCCTCCAATTATCAAGTTTATGTACACACTGTTGGTCAGCCAGCTTGTATCTTGGCAGCACAATCAGCAGGCCACACCCTGGCGATGCAAGACAACAAAGTCAGACAACGCCACTATCTAAAAATTCCCATAATACCAACACAAGCCCCCCTTCTGCAACTTGTGCACATCAACATGCCAGCATAAGGTACCTGAATGGAACCCCTGTAACAGCAATGCTGTGCATGGTGCGACCCAACCGGCAACCAGGTGATACCCAGGAGGAAGAATGAGGCCAGCCTTGGCCACTGATGTGCATCCTGGGTGCAACAGTCAAAACAGTCAAAACAGCGTGGCAATCTCGCTTAGGCTGTTTCTCTGGCCACGTCGGAGTGCACAAGGCAAAGCCACAGGTTGGATGAATTTCCCTCACCAGAGTATGCAAGCCTGAGTTGATCACCCGCACTCCTAGGCGCGCACAGCCTACATGCAGAAGCTGCTACCCAGAGCTGCGCTGATGATTGCCTGTTAGGCATCCCTGCATGCTGTGACCTAACCCTGCCCCTGCTTGGGTGCATTCCAACACAAACTGACTGCTGGTGTATACCATGCTATCACATTGATACATGTGCACAGCAGCCCCCCCTCCTCAAATCACACAGTGTCTCACATGTCCACAGTGTTTCACCAGCAGGTCACAGGGTGGCCGCAGCTGGACCTTGCAGACACTGCTGGGGGTGGGGGGGGGGGGGGGGTCCACACACGTGCTTGCCGTATGCCATCAGCCAGCCTGCATCCCGTGGATATACACCCTGTCGGAAATACATGCACAAGCTGCACAATCCTCTTGCACACCTTGCGGCATGCATGCAAAGCAAACAGCTCCACACCCTCACACACTCGTGCAGCACCCTGCAGGGCACTAGAATGATTGACAAGCTATGCGCTGGATCAGTGTGAGGGTGCTGCAACGCTGTCTGTCAGATACAACCTCACAACAGAGAACACGTCAAGAGCGTGCAGGAACATCGTATTCTGTGGGTGTTGGGTGAGAACCAGGCTACTGGACACCACCAGAAAACCAACATGCGGGCATGGATGTCAAGCAGTACTTCTGTTGAGAGCCACACCCACAACTCCCCTGTGAACATCTGGCTGTTGGACGCCTTGGCAGCATCAGCACACCCTGCACATGCGCTCAACGTGCTCACGGCGCACCAGACCAGAATGCCATGCACCCTTGAAGGGTAGCAGCACATGCACACCCGCACACTGTCCCTTCACAAGCCTCACATGTCACAGAAGGCCTGTCTGGCAACTTATACAGTGGCACTATGTCACTTGTCACACTGGCACAACCTGTACACTGGCACTATAAACAGCAGCCTCCCCAACCATCGTCGTTTCCAGTGGCTGCCGTGCAGCCAGCCACCTCATGCACCTGTCTGGACAACACCACATGGCTCTAGGCTGTGGCCGCAAGCATATGCCATTTATCAGACAGGCTGCTGTCAGGTCAAACACCGAATTGCACAGGTCAGACACCGAATAAACCGCAAGCACGCACATCCTGCCAATGTATACAGAGGGTTGGAACTGCACGACCAGCCAACGGGCCGCAGAGTGCACTGCCCTTGAATTGAGGGGGGTCACTACAGCTGCAGTGTTGCGATGATACAAATCACGGACGAACACAGGCCAAAAGGAAGATGTGCACCACCTAGCACAGGCCAGAATGATGACCCAGCAAGGCAGCAGCTGCCACTGGGCAGAAGCTGCACATACGATCGCATGCCAAGTCTAACACTCCTGCAGCTGCACAAGCAACAATTGAATCACGGCCGGGGGGCCAGCACTGTTGACTGTACAGGGGATGCTGTGGGGGCAAACAATCCTGCAGGGACATACCCCAGAAATCAGAAATTCAACCCAACCTCATATACACACACGCCTTACTACACACCTGCAGGCAGGAGGCACACACACAACTGACCCTGTGCATCACACAGCCAATCGCCAACAGGGCACCATTCACAAGGACACAAAGCCTACACCACACACTGCACATGATTTATACAACGAACAAGTCCTGACAAGCCTCCCACAGTCTGTACTCAGGGGACGATGCCTTCTGGCTGTGCAGCAGCCTCACAGGAGGCTGGCTCAATGCCGCCGCCTGTACAACACAGACATCAGCTACCACCGCCAAGAGAGACAGGGCAACATCACCACTGCAGGGAGCTGAAAAAATAAGAACAGAACAACAAAAGAAACGAACTCCTGCAGCATGAAACGCACCAGCTCACTGGGAGCACTGGGACCCACTGTCAAATGTCATAAAACCAGGTCAGCCAAGCAACGCAAATGCGCACCAGCAACGTCACTGCGCATGAACGAGCATGTGGGGTCGTCACGTACACACAAGCCTGTCATATGTTGCCTGCAAAATTTTGCACCCTGCTGCTCCTCAACTCCTGTGCAGCACTGAGCGGGTCAGCTGGGCCCAGTGTACTGCAAGCACTGTTCATATTTGTGCCGCTGCAGCAGCTGTCCAGCTGCAGACACACCTGGCTACTACCTAAACCATGACCCAGTTCTGGCAGCCAGCTGCAATTTTGAACCTACAGCAGGCAGGCCCTGTGCCCAAGTGTGACCAAGCAACCACCCTGCTAGCCGGCACCTCGCCTGTGCTTTGCGAGCAAAAAAGCGCAGTGCACCAGCACACCTGGGCACAAGACAACCCTGCTGCTGTTCTGAGAAGCTTGGGGCCTATGACTCGTCGTTTAGCTGCTGTTCCCCGGATCCAACTTTGCGCTATCCATCCGACAACCCACCAGCCGACTAGCCAGCCAGCCAGCCCGCCGGCTGGCCCGCCTGCCTGTCCCCCCTCCTCATCGCCTGCTGGCCTGCTGCAGCAGCCTCTTCTTGTAGAACACGATGGAATGCTCCCTGAACGCCACCAGCGCCAGCTCCTTGTGCCAGTACACGTCATGCACGTGCTTCGGGTACATGAAGATTGGCTGCTGCTGCGGCACAAGCCCCGTGGCCGACAGGATCCACTGCTGCCCCACCGGCTTATACATCGGGGGCTTCAGTGCCTTGATCAGGCCCAGCTCAAACACAGTGAGGGGCACGTCCAGCACTGCCTCCTTGATGCTGCTGGCCTTGTTGAGGGCAGCGCGGCTTGCCTTCAGCACTGAGCGCAGGCTGGGCAGCAGGGCACCCACACTGGCCAGGCTGCTGGTCAGTTTGAGGGGGCCTGCAGGGCTGCTGAGGGTGCTGAGGCTGGCAGAGGTCACTGAGCGCCTCAGGGGGGCCTTGGAGCACACCCGTACCCCACCCTGTGAGTGCTTGTGGTGCTGGGGGTGGTGGTCGTGCTTCTGCTGCAGGGAGAGGGACAGGTCCAAACCTGGTGCTGCTGCTGCTGTTGGCTCTTGGGTCCTGGTGGAGAGCTCTGGTAGGGCAGTGTCATCAAGGCTGCAGTAGCTGCTGCTACCGTCGCAGTCACTGTCGCTGTCACTGAGGCTGCTGAGGGAGAGATCCACTGCACTCTTTGCATGGCGCATGCCCCACCCTGCCCCACTGCTGCTGCTGCTGCTGGGAGTGTCAGCGCTGCCGTCAGCTGTCAACCCTGCCTCTGCTACAGCTGGAGCACAGGGTGCTGCGGACGCCACCTCCCGCCCCGCAAACATGGCAGCAATGGCATCAGCAGCGGCGTCTGGGCAGCCGCCGTCGCTGCTGGCCCTGCTGCCGCTGTTGCTGCTGTCCTCCAGGCTGCCGCTGCTGTCGTGGCCACTGCCGCTGCTGAATGTCCTCATCAGCACGTCTGGCAGGTATGCCATGAGTGTCCAGCTGCGCGTTGAGTTGAGTGAGCTGAGTGAGGACAGGCTGGCACAGGAGGGAGAGGAAGGGGGGCTGCTGTGCACCTCAGCCCAGCTGCCTCCATCAGCAGCAGCAGCAGCAGCTGCATACAGCCCGGGTACGGCGAGCGCAGGTGGCCGGGCAGCATCAAGGGGTGCCCTGCTGCTGCTGCTGCTGCTGGTGGTGCTGGTGCTGTCGCTGCAAGCTGCTGCTGCTGCTGACGGCACCGAGGGGGCATTTGAGCTGTCCTCCACTGCAGGTGCGGTGTCAGCAGTGGAAGAAGGGGTGTTGTGGTCTGGCAGGGCAAAGCTGAGCTGTTTCTTCATCTGCTTGCGCCTGGTGCCTGCGAGGGCACTCACCAGTGGCTGCTGCACCCCAGCCTGGTAGCTGTGCCGGGTAGGCAGGCTGCTGCAGCTGCCGGTGCTGCTGCCGCTGTGCATGCCGTACAGCAGGGCCTGCTTGTCTGCTGCTGTGGGACCCCCAGCTGGCAGGGGGTCTGCTGGCAGGCAGCCAGCAGCAGCAGCAGCCGCTGCAGAGGCTGAGTAAGGTTCTCCCAGAGGGTTTGTGCAGCAGGGGGCATCATCCTCGGCTTCGTCTGCCAGGCGCGTGGCGCTGCTGCTGTCGTGCAGGCTGCACCTGCTGCTGCTGCGGCTGAGGGTGTGGCGCTGTGCTGGGTTGGCTGAGGTCAGCACGTTGTTGAACAGCTTCAGGCAGTAGTCCTCTGCACAGCAGGAACAGCAGCAGGAGTAGCAAATGCACACACACACACACACACACACACACACAACGTGCGGATGGGACACCCAACCATCAAGGTGATGTACTGGTACAAGGTGGTACAAGGTCCACAACTCATTGGGTGTACCTAAGCTCACACACATCTCCACCGCTTGCCCTCCTTGCCTGGTACCACCATCATGACAGAAGTGTCAATTTCCCAACAAACCCCACTGCCCTCTGACTCCTCAGCCCTACCTCAACGCACCTACCTGTGACCGACATCGCCTGGAACACAACCTCACTCCTGGACCCTCACGTCACACCCTTCTGCCTGCCCTCCATGCCCTCCCCCCCCCCGCCCTTCCACCCTCACCTGGCACCACCACGTTGACGAAGGCGTCCCCCCAGTCGTTGTCCTCTATGTAGTCAGCCAGGGCCTGGTTGGACCAGTGGGGTGAGGCAAAGGCAACACACAGCACATCAACCAGGGCGGCCTGGGTGACACAAGGATGTCGCTGTTGGCGCTGCACCAGCTGTGGTTGCTGTGGGCCTCAGCACTGGCAACAGCAGCAGCGGAGGCGGCTGCCTGCCAGGGGCTGACGAGCCGCTGCTTCTGCTTCTTCTTGTGCTGCTGCTGCTGTGGGGTTGTGGTGGTGCCTTGGGAGGCGCGCACTGTATGGCGTGCAACAGCTGCGTTGGCTGCGGCCTCGCGCGCCTTCTTCTGAGCTGAGAGTACTGTGAGTGTGCACAGGTTGGCAACAGCAGCGCCCAGGCTGTGGCCTGTCAGCACCAGCCTCATGCCCTTGGCAGCTGCTTGCTCCAGCAGGGCTAGGGTGGGGATGGTTTCGGCCCTGAAGTAGAACCCTGCGTGTGCGCATGGCTGCTGCTCCAGCTGCTCTGTTGGTGTGTCTGCTGGGGGGTGGCTGCCGTCGATGGGTGTGTAGTGGACACGCATGTTGCTGCTCCAGTCCAGGGGGTGGGTCGTGCCAGGTAGGGCCACCACCAGGTCCCCATTGACCTCCGTCACCCAGTACCTGCAAAAAGTAAAGCGATATGGTTGTTAGTAGCTGTCAGGCTGCAGGACCAGGTAGCTGTGTTGCTGACTGCAAGCCTGCCAGGCTGGCAGAATGGACCAGCTTGGTGCAGCCTCACCTCTGACGACGGGCCCCTTTGCTGTGATTAGGGGGCAGCTCTCCTTCAAACTGCAGCAGTTCCTCAGGCTTCAGGCTGTAGCTGTCGCTGACGATTTCAGAGCAGCGCTCCATCGTCGCCTGCAGCAAAACAAGGGCACCAGCAGGTCAACGCACTTCATCGGGGGCACCCAGTGTCTGGCATTGCAATCTGGCACTGATAAAGTAGCAAAAATAGGTGATAAGCAGCTGACCCACCCTGAGGCTCTGAAACTCAGCCAGGTTGTCCATCCGTCTCTCTACGTGCGTTGATGATGCGATGGGCCAACCAAGCTGTCTGGCGTCTATTGGGCCCGCCTCGCTTCACTGAAGTGTTGCTACCGCAACCTCGAGAATGGTGCTCCAGCCAGCCAGATTAAAGGCTGCTCATGCTGCACAACAGGCTGTCAGGCTGGACACTGCGGCACTGGACAGAGGGCAACTCGCAGTAATTAATTTTCGGAGTATATAGATAAGACGGCTGAGAGCTTCGTGAAAGCAGAAGGCGGATTCCGCTCGGCGACAGAGTGCTACTGTTGCTGCAATTCCAGGGTTGGGCAGGGAAAGCCCGAAGGCACTAGTTGCAGCGCTTATTAGGCAATTCAGAATGTATCTGCACTACTGGTTGTATCAGGTATACTGTTAGGATTGTTTCGGCCGATGAAACCCTTGACACACGTCACACATGAGGTTTCACTTTCGTTGTTTCGTCCTGGCAGAATGAGTACTCTGTATTTGTGTTATAAAATCATTTGAAGGGCATGTTCCATACTACTTCGCTGTGCATGGCAGTTCCGGATGTTTGGCACCCTGCCTCTATGCAGGTACCATCGGTGGTTTGTGGTGGTGGTGGTCCAGAATCCGGGCCAGGTCGTTCATACTGCAGGAATGTGCAGAGGACCCATGCAGACCATATCCACCGCTTCGTTGTAGTATTAGGGTGTTTTGAGTTTAGCATGTTAATCGTCACTTGGTCCCTTCTGCACACTGGCTGACCTGGTACTGCAGGGCTGCCGAAGCTGGCCGTTTGCTGGGTCGGCATGCATTGGCATGGACATGGCAGCCTCTCTGGCAAAGCCATGACGAGTGGCCCACTGAGCCCCACCCTGCAGACGCCCCAACCTCCCTCGGACGATATGCTGGCAATGGTGAAATTGCTGCAGCAACACCGGTGTACAAGGTGCCGTGAAAACGTCTGCTGCCATGGCACAGCAATAGAACCTGTCACACATCAAGGCAGATGCATAAGCATTGCATGGTATCAGCCTCAGGAATCGTGAGGTTGGCTTTTCCTAGCAGCCATACTGTGCCTGTACATACATGGACATGTCCCACACCCCCTTATCTGTAAAATTGCGAGGGAGGCACCATGATCCTGCCATATTGGTATGAGCACCCTATGACATCGGAACTGCTGTTTTTGAGAACCTCTGAAATGCGTCCTTGTCGATGCCTGTTCACCGGGACGACTCTTTGACCAGCTGTCGCTGACCATTCAAGAATACCGGCTTCTGAGGGGTCGCTTTGTCATCGGATCGGTGTTTCTGTGCATTTAATACTGTCTCATGCCTCGCTTGACCGTCGACAGGCCCTTTTTCGCCGTTGCTGGGTGAGGTGCTGCTACTGCTGCATTGACCTGGGGCTGGCAGAATTGAGCAGATCCTAGTGCCGTGATCCAACATGAATTGTGGCACGCTTGTAAATGCGACGTCGTTGAGGCATAGCCAGTGCGTGCTGCAGTTGGCACGGGCAGCAGCAGCTGGTGTGAGGCCCAGCCTCACGCAATGCAGCAGGCAGGCTGCTGGCAGCGGGCCTCTGCAGCAAGCATGCAGTCAGCACATGGCAGCCCAGAGCAGTCGAAAATACTATGTGTGCGCTGCAGTGGCAGCTGCAGAGCCCGCCAGCGCTGCAGCAGCAGTTGCACAGGAGGTGAGTGCCTGCAGAGGGTGCCATAGCACAACCTGCTGACCCAGCAAACACATGTCAGTGGGCTTGTTTGCTGCACACCACCACACACATACGTCACTGTTGCTTACCTATCTAGTAGGACAGTCCTAGTGAGCTTGCATGTACCCAAGTACTCCATCTGTCGACATACTCACACCTGGATTCATCTTCCTCCGTTGTTTGTGTTGCAGTATGAAGCTGTGATTGGAATTGAAACGCATGTGCAGCTGCTCACCCGCACCAAAGCCTTCTGCAGCTGTGCCAACCAGTATGGTGATGAACCCAACACCAACGTCTGCCCAGTCTGCATGGGACACCCGGTGGGTTTGCCTGGATATGGCACCAAAGGGGTGATGCTGCAGCACACGCAGTATTCTACTGGACTTAACAAACGAGGCGGGATGCAGCCAGTAGGCGATGCAGAGGCCTTTGCAGTGCACATCAGGGCAGCCTGGTGTGGTGAGGCCTCTCGACCTCGACCTGGCCACAAACTCAATGCAGCACCTGCCAGCAACTGGCCTGTGCTGGATTTCCTACGCCCTTTTTGCTGAGGAGTGTTGGTTCTTTGTGTTGGTGCAACTAACACCCCGTCCCTACTGCTGTTTGTGGCACCCTGCAGGGCACGCTACCGGTGATCAATGCAGAGGCTGTCAACCTGGCCATCAGGGCTGGTATTGCACTCAATGCAGACATCGCGCGGCGGTCCAAGTTTGACCGCAAGCAGTACTTCTATGCTGACCTGCCCAAGGGCTACCAGATCAGCCAGTATGACATCCCAGTCTGCAGCAGCGGCCACCTGGAGGTTGACACAACAGAGGGGACCAAGAGGTGGGGGCTGGGTGTCAGTGGAGTTGTAAATCCTATGCCTGGCACACTGTGCTGGCAGGAGCTGTTGCAGCAGGGGTTTGGCTGTGGCTGCTTACACAACAGGCATTGGATTACTGTCAAGTTGACCCTTTCCTAGCGCTTGCGGCCTGAATCCGAGTGTAGGCACAGGTGATGTGCTGCTTGCATGACCAGCACCGGAGGATACAGCATCATGGATTTCACCCTGGGGGAAAGGTGCATTGCTGAAACGTGCAATGCAACACCCCCCCCTCATGGCATGGCGTCACAGCTGACTGTACCCACCACCGTGTTGGCATTTGTATTGCCTGCAGGTTTGGCATCACTCGTGCTCACCTAGAGGAGGATGCAGGCAAGAACGTGCACGGAGGCGCTGACAGCCTCAGCGGCAGCTCACACACACTGGTGGACTACAACAGAGCAGGTGCGGCAGCTACAGTGCATAGTCAGCTCCCGCTGGAATGCTGTGGCAGGACTACCCAGTATGCAGTCATCTTGCACCCAGGCCTAACGCTCTAGAAAGCTGTGGAGATCCAGGAGAAGCAGCAGCAATAGCAGCTCAATATCCATGCAGAACCAAAGGCTACAGCATGTCAACTGGCACCACTGCAGCTAGGGCTCACACACGTCAACAGTTGCCAGTATGCTGACACACCACTCCTTCATGCCTGCCGCTCTTCTGTCTGTCATGCTGCCGGCACATCTGCACCTCAGGTGTTCCTCTGCTGGAGATTGTCAGTGAGCCAGACATGCGCAGTGCCAAGGACGCAGCAGCGTACGGAGCCGAGTTGCGCCGCATCTGTCGCTTCTTGGGGATCTCAGACGGCAACATGGCAGAAGGCAGCATGCGGTGTGACGTGAACATCAGCGTGCGGCCGAAGGGTGCTGATGCTTTTGGTACCAAGGTTGAGGTCAAGAACATGAACAGCTTCAGCAACATGCAGAAAGCCATCGAGTACGAGATAGAGCGGCAGGTGCGCTGGACCGAGGGCAACAGCATGATGCAGCGGAAGCGGTCTGATGCAGCTGCAGCTTCAGTGCAGGTGATTCATAGGTACACAGGAGCACTTATGGCAGCGGGTGCTGTTGCCTCAGATTTGCGGTTGCTGCAGACAGAAGCAATTACCGTGGTGTGAGTAGGTGGCCATCTTCTATGCATTTTGTATCGTACGCATACATTGCGGCCAAATGCGAGCTTGGGGTATGCTGGTGGGCTGTGTTGCTTTTTCTATTGGGGTAGCCAGCGCGCCCAGGATTTCAGCTGACTGGCTGATTGGACTACCATCTGTGGTGCTGTTGGGTCTGCCTGTAGGTTGCTCTGCTGCAGTCGGGGCGCGCGTCAGAGGTTGTTCAGGAAACGCGGCTGTGGGATGAGGGCAAGCAGGCAACAACCAGCATGCGCACCAAGGAGGGACTGGCGGACTACAGGTGGGGCGGCAGCACCCTGCACGACCCAGCTTCTTCCAGAGCAGCGTGTCTTGACTAAGTCACAAGAGACAGCTGCTTGCTCGTGGGTGTCAGCATCATGGCATAGCGCTCGTCCCAGGCCTAGCTGCATGGACAATGCTTGCAGCAGCAGCCAACGTTGCTGGTAGCTTTGTAGGACACACACAGCAGCTACAGGGACTGGTATGAGCCACGGGAGAGGCCGAACTCTGGTGATGCAGGGCAGAGGGTCATGCACAGGGAGGGCTGCTGGGTCGGTGAGGCACTGCCCCAGTAGAGACACCTGCACGAGCCTCATCCACTGTACCAACCACCACAGTGGCAGGTGCCGTCAGCCACAGCTACCGTCCTGAATAGCGGGGTGGGTTGGTTGCCTCCTCCTGTCCTGCAGGTACTTCCCTGAGCCTGACCTGCCTGACCTTGAGATCACTGAGGAGCAGATAGAGCAGGTCAAGGTGAGACGACAAAAGGGCACCCATGTATGGCGACACAGTCTGGTGCTAGTCCAGCATTGGTTGCCAGAATGGGCCCTCCCGCCGCCAGCCCAGCACAGTGCCATCAGCACAGTGCCAAGTCCGCTCTGTTGGTTTGCTGCACCTCCTTACATGATGCAGTCACACCAGACACGTGCTGCTCGGCTGTGCCATCTTCTGTTTCACTGTGGCACCCACATCATGTCAGCCAGCAGGGCATATCGCTGGTGCACGTGGTGTTTGCCTCCACTTCTTGACCTTCATCAAGCGCACACACCTAACCTTGTTTGCTGTGCTGCCCCGCGCCCTCCCCTGCCAACCCTTCCTGGTGTTCCCACCAACATTCACGCCCCCCCCCTCCCGCCCCAGGCATCCATGGCTGAGCTGCCTACAGCCAAGCGTGAGCGCTACCTGTCTTTAGGTCTGCCCCAGGCTGATGTGCTCATCCTGGCTGATGAGCTGGCCACTGCAGACTTCTTTGACGCCACCATGGCTGCGGGGGCGCCAGCCAAGGCGGCTGCAAACTGGATCATGGGGGACATCATGGCTGCTTGCAAAGTGAGCCCTCGCCCTGTAGTGTTGTACATGACAGCTGTGATGCGGCAGGCAGTGATGGGTGCACGGAACGAGGCAGCATGACTGAAGCAGCCTGGCAGGTTTCTCAAATGTTCTCTCGGGTGTTTGTCAATGGTTGCAGTGCATGTCTCAAGTTCAGACGCTGGTGCACCGCCCTGACACATGTTGGCATTCAATGCACAAGACGTGCTGCAGTTGCTGGCTCAGCACCATGTGACATGCAAGAGTTCGCCAGGGCGTCTGACGTGTCGCTGGCATACCTGTCTGCCTGCCTTCCCGCCTGCCTGCAGGAGAAGAAGATTGGCATGGATAGCTTGGCCATCACCCCCGCTGCGCTCGCTGAGACGCTGTCCCTCATTGATGAGGGGGTGATCAGTGGCAAGATAGTGAAGGATGTGCTGCCCCGCCTGCTGGAGGGTGAGGGCAACAGCGGGGTGCGCGCATTCGTGGAGGCACAGGGCCTCGTGCAGATATCAGGTAAGGGCAGATGGACTGCTTGATATATACTATTGGCAACGTTTGCACTAACACGTACACCCTATCGACCCTCTCAAGGATTGACCACACTGTGAATTTGGATTGGTGGTCACATGGTGCCTCTGAGTGTCCAGTCAGCAGACATGCCATTATGGTTGACACCTGCTGCAATGCAGTAGAGCTTCAAGTCGTTTATGAGTTGTTCAAAGCTGCAGGATTGGGGCGCAACACATAACGTATTCTAGCCAGCAGCAGCATGCCGGCAATGCCACACACTGGCCATGGTCGTTCCTGCTGTCCAAGGAAGAAATGCTTCATGCGCATTACGCCGCTTGGTGTCGACGCGCTGCAACGCAACTTGCTCGCCCTCATTGTGCCGCCCGTGTTCCTGCTACTGACCCCCCCCCCCACCCGCATGCACACAGACGAGTCTGCAGTTGAGGAGATGGTTGACCGCGTGTTGGCAGCCAACCCCAAGCAGCTTGAGCAGTACGTTGGTGGCAAGACCAAGCTGCAGGGCTTCTTCACAGGTCAGGTTATGAAGGAGAGTGCGGGGCGCGTCAACCCAGGGCTGATGAACCAGGTGCTCATGAAGAAGCTCAAGGCAGCAGCAGACGCAGCAGCAAGCAAGTGAACAGCCAGCAGCTCAGGCAGTGGCTGCTGTAGTTCTGTGGGCGCCTGTAACAGGTCTCCGTGAGGCGTTTGTGTGAACAGGACTTGTCCAACGAGCTGAACCGGGAGTGATGTCTTGCAAAGACAGTGTGATGAACTTTGATGCAGACATGAGGGGTGGCTGCTGCACCCATTGACAGGGCTTGCGTACAAGTTACAGGACATACCATCAGCGAGCAGCACACACTTGTGTCCGCTGCTTCACAAGCGATGCAGCAATGCGATGCGCATCATCAGCACAACATCCCGCAGTAACGCCCACAGCTGCCAGCTACAGTCAAACGGCCATGCTGCGCCAGGCTGGTCAGGGCAGGCAGGACAGAACCACCCCACCATGCCATTACAACCACCGCTGCAGCCAACATGCTGCATCCATCAACACCTGCACCGTGTAGCAATAGCAACATGTGCTTTGCAGCTGCGGGCTGCTGGGGCCCACTCAGTGCTTTGGCCTGTGCTTTGCTGGTGTCTTGCGTGGCTGGCTGGTCTTGCGCTTCTTCGTCTTCTTGTACTTCTGGGCCTCATCCTGCAGGACAAGGGAGGACGTGTGGGGATACGCAAGGACACAAACTTGAGCATAAAATAACTTCACCAAAACATTCAGTGCCCTGTGTCATGCTGGCCTAGCAGCAAGGTCGCTGCCCTGCATCAGTACAACCTGGCGACACGGTGCCATGAGGCATGCAAGCAAATGGCTAGTTTACTTACAATGCCCATGCTGCTCATCTGCTGACGCAACACTCCAAACACTGCAGCCGCCAAGTGATGGGGTGCTGACCAGGACACCCCTGCCTGCCCAGCTGTGCTGTGCAGCCGGCCCCACCTGCAGCTTGTTGAATCGCCTCTTGCGGCTGTGTGTGAGCTCAGAGTCCACCAGCAGCTGCTCAGTCATTGTCGCGCGGCGCTGGCCCTTGGACAGCCTGTTGTTGTCCATGGGGTCATCCACAACAGTGCCAACCTGCAGCCAGCAGCAATGAAAACACGAACACAACGAAGGCCATGTGTCAGCACCTGCAAGACGCGCTGCGAGCCAAGGTGGACACCAGGACGGGTGCTGGGAGCCCGGCCAAGCAGGAGCTGTGTGGGTGCCAAATGTGCAGCAGGTGTATGCAGGATGGACAGCGCTGACACACAAGCACAGACCAGTTGCACTTTGTAATGGATTCTGCTCCTGCCGGGGGTGGGGGGGGGGGTCACTGGCTGGCCACCAAGAGCAGCCGTTGCATTGCTGGCGCCATGCACTGATGGTTAGTGCTTGTGATGTGCAGCTGCTGCACGTACCCTGTCCCTGGACTCACCGCAAAGTACTTTGGGAACTTTGTGTTGTCAAAGCTCTTGTAGAAGCGCTTGGTATCGTAGGCACCCCTGAGCCGCAGCACGCGCAGGTCACGCTTCAGCTCCTCTGTAATCTTGGGCGCAGGCAGGCCAAACCACTTGGAGCCTGCTGTGTCTGGCGCTGCCTTCTTGGCTTCCTTGGTGCGAGCAGCAGCATCCAGGGTGGGTGCAGTAAGGGCTTTGCTCAGCCCCGCAGGCTTGCTGGCTGCTGCTGCTGCTTGTGCTGCTGCACCCCTCGACTGCTGCAGGCCGCTGCTGGAAACGCCAGCACCATCTGTAGCAGCAGCAGGTGCTGACTCGACTTGGGCGCCGACGTGCTCGTCCTGCGACAGCTGCTGCTGGCGTTGCCCACGCCTTGTGTGCACGGGGCGGACGAGCGCCACTGCTGCTGCTGCTTGCGCTGGCATATGCAAGCCTGTGTGTGGCCGCCAGCGCAGCTGCTGCAACTCCTCGTCGTTAAGCTCACGCCCGCTGCTGCGTGCTGCGGCGGTTGCAGCAGCTGCGGCTGCTTGGAGAGACCCGCTGGGCTGCTGCTGCTGCTGCTGGACTAGTGCCTGCTTTTGTTGCTGACTCTGGCTCTGGAAGCCGGAGCGGATGGCTGCTGCCAGGTTCTGCAGGACACCAGGACCGTCAAAGTCCAGGTCGTCGTCCTCCTCTTCACTGCTGCTGCTGTCATCAGAGGGCTGCTGGATGGCGGGCGGCTGCCTAGCCTGCTGACCAGCAGCAGGCTCGACCTGCTGGTGCACCTGCTGCTGCATGCCTTGTTCGCTCAAGTCATGCGCTAGGGCATCCACTTGCTGGTGTTGTTGCTCCTGTGTCTGTGTCAGGTGCTGTTGCTGCTGTTGCGAGGCGCCTCGCCGGCGTCTTGCAGGGGTGGGGGCGGCAGGCTCCTCGCTGATGGGGTCCAGTGGCTGGGCTGCTGCTTGCCTGCTGGACACGTCCTCCTGACTGCCATGAGTTGATACTATCTGCTCAGACTCTCCACCCGCAGAGCGGGAGCGCCTGGTAGAGACCATGCCTCCGGGCTGCTGCTGCTGCTGCTGTTGCCAGGTGCTGGTTTGGCTGCCTGGACTCCTGGACACAGGTGGGCGCGCAGCTGCTAATGGTGTGAGCAGCGTATGTTTGGGTGCAGATACGTTGCACGTTCAGCTGAAGACAGGTGCAACAATCCAGGATGAGGATCAGAAGACCAAGCAACCTGGCACAAGACAGAGCAGCTCGGGTGAAGCTGCAACAGCATTCCTGACAGCATATAGAACGCGCAGTGATGTACACAAGCAGGCCCGTTTCACCGGGTTGATACAGCCTGCAACGGTGTGTGTTACAACCAACAGACGAAAGAAACGGCCCATAGGAGCTGAAGCAACTCTCCATTGTCGTTTAACTAACCCAGGTGTCACCATAGTTCAACCTGGCCCTTTCGCGAGCTGTCCAACGCCTGAATAGCGTCTCAAGTGGTTGTTCTGGGCAAATATCGCACCAAGCGGCACCGTGCACGCAGGAAACAGCCGTCGAAAGCCTCTAAATCACACAGGTATCAGTCACAGTGCATAGTCAGGCTTCTCACTCCTGCTACTGCTCTAGCGTGTAGTGTGGGGCCAGGACAGCCTTCTGCTGGGCCTTCAACAAGGTGCGTTGCCATTGTGGCAGCTTTTCCGTGCTTCTACCTAGCTGTTTGCAGTATGATAGGTTACACACCCGCACCTGTACAGCGGAGGAAGCTAGGAATCTGTTGCCCGCACCATCCACTCACCTGTTGTGCCTGCTTGTGCATTGCAGCCATCAACGCCGTCACGATGCACTCCAACGTGCAGTACCTCACAGAATACAACGGTTCACCAATGGTGCCCCTGGCTGTGCGGCAACAGCTTGCGGCACAAGCAGCTCAGCAGGTGAGGTGACCAGCAGCAGTCCTGCACTGAGCCACCAGCAGTATCTTGACCCAAGCCTGCTCAGCATGCAGCACCTTGAGCTACGCCTGCAGTTGCTGCAGCTGGTGCTTCAGTGTGCCCCCTACTCACACACATGTGCTGACCCGTACTTGTTTTGTTCCTGCTGCAGGAGTCGCAGGCCCACCTTCTGTCCACACTGGCGGGCATGGTGAACTCTCTGGCCCACACGGTCAAGAACCTATCCTGCCTGCCGGGCGCAGTCGAGATCATTGGACCAGACATGGCCTCTGCGGTTGAGGGCATCTTGAGCATCCCCAGCCCACCACCACGCCAGGCCCCAGCTGCAGCACAGGCCTCTGGGTACCCTGCACTATCACTGCCCACCATGCAGGGCCTCAGCCGTGCTTCCCGCCTCAGCTCCCTGGACAGTATCGGCAGGCAGATGCCAGGCACCCCTCCTGCACAGGCCATGGCCCTGCCGGCCCAGCACACCATGCCAGCACAGAGGGGCCCTGGACGCCGCACTGCCACCCTCATGCAGCAGGCGTCAGGTGAGGCCGTGGGGCTTTACACACATGGGTGCACACCCCTGTTTGAAGTTGTGACTTGCCTCTAGGAGCCTATGGTCTGCTGCTGCGACGCCATTTTGTGCCTGCTGCTAGTGGCAACAACCACATCACAGGCCAACAACATCACAAGCCCAGGAGACACCAGTGACACATCATGCCAGCATGCTGTGCGCACAGCTGGCTCCTGCAGAATGTGCTGGCCACAATGCCATCCCAGGTGCACATCTTCCACGTGACAAAACATGCTTGAGAGGGGCACATGCACCAATGGTTTGGTGCTGCCAACGCATGCAGCTGACGCATATGCTGTCCTGCACCCTGTGTCTTTTGTCCTGCAGTGCTGCGTGCATCCCAGGTGGTTGCAGAGCCACCTGTGATTGCCAACAAGCTTCACAAGTCCCGCCTGCCTCGCCAGCTGTCAGACAGCACAACAGACTACAGCAGCTGTGATGATATGGGCGATGAGGCACAGGCCCCCAGCACCAAGCGCCAGCGCAGCGACCCCGCCATTGCAGACCTGCTGGTTGCACAGGCACAGCACGCCCTGGCAGCAGTCATGGCGCAGAAGCAGCAGCAGACAGTGTCCCCCTCAGGTGCCCACACCAACCAGCCCAATGCCACAGCTGCAGCAGCCAACGGCCCCCTCAGTCACTCCTTCGTTATGGGCGCTGTCCTGCCGCTCGTGCCACTGGCTGGCAACAGGACTGCCTCCCTGAACGACATGATGGAAGCTGCTGAGATCCTCACAGCATTCACAACCGACAGCCTGGCCCCCAGCACGCAGTCCCCCACCAACGAGGAGGCATACTACCACTCAGACCCCTCAGGGTGGGACAACTCCATGCCCCTGGACGAGCACATGATGAACTTTGGTGGTGATGAGGAGTGGACAGTGCCAGAGTTCACGGTGGGGGCCTCCCGCCCTGCCGCTCGCAGCAAGCCTGCACCCAAGCCCCGCAAGAAGGCCGCTGCAGCTGGTGGCGCTGCAAGGCAGCCGGGCAAGGCGCGCAAGGTGGCCGACAAACGCAACACCACACACGTGAGTGCACTCCTGCTGAGCGCAAGTGCATCCTTGCTGAGCGCCCAGTCTTGAAGGCCCTTCATCAACTTGATGGCACAGCTGGGCAGTGCACTAGCGCTACTACTAGTACCCACAGGCACACTGTGCACAAGCTTGGGCGCTCCAACAGGAAATGCACCCACCGTGCTGACCTTGTGTATGCCATCCTGCTGTCCTGCTGCCTGCAGTTTCAGGATGAGGCAAACAGCTGCTGCCCTGAGACACTGGACGCCCTGAAGGCTGCCTGGGCAGCGACCGAGTCCCTCCCTGTCTCCTGTGTCAACACCAGCACGGGCACCCGCGCAGAGGGCACCTTCCAGATCATTGACGGCAAGAAGAGGATTGTGTTCAACGGCCCCACCGCCTACGCTGCCGAGGGCACCATCATGGAGCCTGTGGAGTTTGAGAAGGCAGGAGACAGGGGCAACACAAGGAACTGGCAGCTCAGCATCACAGTCGCAGGTAAGCAGAGGCTCGCCTGCATGCAGTGCGCGCTGCAGCAGTCCTGCCATCAGCATGCGCACCAGCTTTCTTTTACTATTACAGTCAAAGCACGTTGCCAGCAGTGCCACAGCAGTTTGTTGAGCAGTGTGCCACAACACAGTGTGTTGTTGTTGTCCTGCCGGCCTGCAGTGTCGGTGGGGTTCTACCAGTGCAGCCTGATGCAATGTCCTGCCAGGATGATGCAGTGCTCTTTGTAAGCTTGCCTGACCTCATGCTGCGGGCTGCCTGCTGCCCCTGTGCAGGGATGTACCTGAAGAAGGGCTGCAGGACGGAGCTGAAGCTGGGCCATGCAACCCGCATCCTGGGCGTCCACACGTACCCTACACAATGATGTGACCTACAAAAATGAGATGACACTGCAGAAGAATATCGAACAGCCCAGCCACGCAAGCCAGCCATGTGTGATTTGACCGCCCATGGCATAGGCGTCAGTGAGGTTCTGGCCTGACGTCCCTGTCTTTGGCTGTGACGACTGAGTGGCTTGTCATGTTGCTGATATGAACAAACCTGACCAGTGGCAGGCATGGAAGCAGGATGGGCAGCATGCTGCCAGCATGCCCTGCTGAAGCCCTGGCTGTGTGGGGCAACACGGATTGCAGTGGCACCAACGTGCTGCTTATGCTGAACTTGGCTGCAGCAGGTGCCACCTGCTCCACCTCAGTGAGGACATATTGTGACCCAGAGTTACTTGGTATCTGCTGATGTTGATGCCATTGTACAGGCTGCACAAGCCTGGGATTGTTGGTTGGCTTGGTTTGGGTAGGCCGTACAGTTTTGTTTTTCAGCCAGCAGCCTGGTGTGTGACCCCTTCACATGAGTGAATCCGTCACTGAGGCTTTGGGCAACCATACCATTGTTGGTTTTGACAACGCAGGATGTTTGGAGTTGCTGCTGGGCGCTTACTGACGCACGGGCTGACACAGCAGAGCACACAGGTGCAGGCAGCTGCAGGCATGTGTTCTGAACTAGGCAGTCCGTTATTGCGACGGCTTGTTGCATAAACAGCCTCAGAGGCCCTATGTGGTGTTGATACCTACGCGCACCCACTGGTGTGCAGGTCCTTCATGTTCATACAAGATTCAGTTCTGGATTCTGGCGCTGTGTTGGGGAAGCCCTTCTGGACAAGTTGGTACACTGCATATGATACTGGGTGCAGGCTGTGAAGGTGTGCTGGCTGAGTGAGCATTGCCAGTGTGTACAGTGTGTAAGCCTGTGTAAGACACTGAGTGTGACTTTTGTTGGCTGTCACTCTTGAGCTGCATGCGACTGTAAGGGTGTCGTTGGCCCAGTCCTGCTGTCCTGTGAGTCCTGCTGTTGTGTCCACTGATGTGACATGAGAGGCATGCTGAGGCTGTGCACCTTGTGTGAAGCAGTCAAGTGAAAAAAATGCATGTTTTCCTGTGATGGTTACGTGAACTCTTCAAATTCAGCAACTGTTCAGAGCATGCACACAGCGCAGCATCAATGGACACACATGTCGCCGTGCACAGATGGTGTGACCACACATGCAGGGACATCACCACACCATTCATTGAAAAACGGCGGCAAGCACCAATGCTGAGCCAACATCTGCAGTCTCCAAGCCAACTTGTTGACACATCCAAGATTGCAAGTCACATCACACGACCAGAAAACGGGCATGCAGACAAAATCAAAGACCCAGAATGCACAGTTGATGGATGGCCCATTCTTCAGCACAGCACATTAGGAAGGCCTACACTAGGCACACCTGCCAACTTGGCTGCAAGATGGCAGCAAACAAGGGGGGACAGTACAGGTAACAGCACGAGGTTTGCCAGGCAGGGTCAAGGACAGCAGCAGTAGGCCGGCCATGGTCTCAGCGACTGCACTGGGCAAATGTGTGCAAGGCCCTGGCAGCATCATGCAGCATAAAAAGTTGCAGGAGGTGGAGGTGTGGTCGGGGTCCATGACAGCGGCTGGCATGCGCAATACTCAGGATTGCCGGCAATGTGGGCGCCCCCACTGGCCAGTACAGACTGGGGAGGCACACTGTGTCTACAACTGTTGTACAGCAGATGCATAGGCCAATGCTGCCCCACTTTTTGTGCTGACATGACATAAGATGCATCTGAATGTGTGCATGATGCAGGGTTCTAAGAGTTCACTGCACGCACCCAAGCAAAGCACCGTGCACACCTGCAGCTGCCTCTCATGGCGCCAACAATCCAAAAGCTCTTGAAAATGCGCACTCTGCCACTCGCTTTGCCGTCTGCCTCTCCTGGCCTTGTGGATGCATCTCTTAACCACCTGCGCAAACAGGAAGGGACGAAGTGGGTTGCGGTCGAGACTCTCCTGCGGATGCAGATCTAGAGGCTGTCCTGCAGGCTGCAGGACAATACTGCTGCTGTCGGTGCACTGCCCCACGCTGCCGCTGGGAAAGGGGAAACAAGGATGATCCTTTCACCGGTCCAATGATGATGTGCCCAACATGCTGACTGGAGAATGCACACGGTGCACAGTGTCGACAGACAGGACGGATGCTGGCACACACTGCCTAGATGCCTCACACAGGCAACTTATTACGGCAAAATAAGACGGTTCGGCCCTTTGAAAAGTTGGCTTGTGCCCCAACACTGAACCACAAAGCTGCAGCATCGCCAGACGGGTACATAGTTCGTGCCCTTGGGCTTCACTTCCCAAGCAACTCTGGCATCAGGTTGTTCCCTTTATTAAACTTCAACATAGTCATGATTGACTGGTCTTCCTCGGACCTCCTCTTGAAGCTCGTTGTTGTGCTAGTCGTGTTCTGTCTTGTCCGACTGCCCCCATGCCCTCAATCTATTCTCAGGAACCAGCATGCACCTGTTCAATGTCCTCCCATCGCTGTGTGCAGCTCCAGAGCACGACAGCGGAACCTGGCCAACCAGCGACGGAGCCACAGGCAGCCCCATGCAGGCTTGCAAGTCGGAGCTGGAAGGCGCCTATCGCATTTACAGGTGGGCTCAGCAGTGTTCAGAGGCAGCGGCAGGTTCTCAGCAGCATCAGGCACCCATGCAGGGTTTGATGGGGGGTTGTGCAGTAGCAGGGGGGTCAGTGGTGTGGGATGCAGGGGTGGCTGTCGTCTGCTTTATTGTGCGCACGCATCTGTTCACGGCCAACCACGCAGCAGCCAACACAGCATCGACAGCAGCAGTCTTGGAGGAGGATACAACAGCAGTGGGGTCAGTGGGGTGGGATGCGGGGTGGCTGTTGTGTGGCTTACGCTGTGCACACATCCGTTATACGGGTCACTACACAGCTGCCAACACAGCATCGACAGCAGCAGTTCTGTAAGGAAGGAGGTGCCTAGGAGGAGGGGTGCGTGGTGAAGGAACATCCGCATTGGGTTAGGCGGGTGGGATGTGGGGTTTGCTGTTTGGTTATTGGGTGGGGCAGGGGGATCAATAGGTTTTGCTCTTGGGGAGGGTGTGCAAGGGGGGAGGGGGGGTGTGATGGGAGGAGGGTGCGTGTCTGTCATAGCCTGCATGCACTGCCCTAGGTCTTGCTGATTGCTGGCAGTCACGTATACAACCACCGTGGGTGGGCTGATGCGTAGGCGACCCCCCAGCACCAGCTATCAGGGCATGCGTGTTTCTGAGAGCAGCAGCAGCGGCAGCACAGTAGTCACTGGCCCCTGCCAGTAGGTTTTTGGGTGGGGGGTGGGGGGTGGAACAGGTTTTGGGCAGGGCGCGCGGGGGGCGGGGGGGAGGGGTGTGATGGGAGGAGGGTGCGTGTCTGTCATAGCCTGCATGCACTGCCCTAGGTCTTGCTGATTGCTGGCAGTCACGTATACAACCACCGTGGGTGGGCTGATGCGTAGGCGACCCCCCAGCACCAGCTATCAGGGCATGCGTGTTTCTGAGAGCAGCAGCAGCGGCAGCACAGTAGTCACTGGCCCCTGCCAGTAGGTTTTTGGGTGGGGGGTGGGGGGTGGAACAGGTTTTGGGCAGGGCGCGCGGGGGGCGGGGGGGAGGGGTTGATGGGAGGAGGGTGCGTGTCTGTCATAGCCTGCATGCACTGCCCTAGGTCTTGCTGATTGCTGGCAGTCACGTATACAACCACCGTGGGTGGGCTGATGCGTAGGCGACCCCCCAGCACCAGCTATCAGGGCATGCGTGTTTCTGAGAGCAGCAGCAGCGGCAGCACAGTAGTCACTGGCCCCTGCCAGCAGGTTTTTGGGTGGGGGGTGGGGGGTGGAACAGGTTTTGGGCAGGGCGCGCGGGGGGCGGGGGGGAGGGGTGTGATGGGAGGAGGGTGCGTGTCTGTCATAGCCTGCATGCACTGCCCTAGGTCTTGCTGATTGCTGGCAGTCACGTATACAACCACCGTGGGTGGGCTGATGCGTAGGCGACCCCCCAGCACCAGCTATCAGGGCATGCGTGTTTCTGAGAGCAGCAGCGGCAGCGGCAGCACAGTAGTTAGGGAAAGTGTGCGGACCACTGGCGGACCTTAGCGGACCCTCAGGCAATGACCGGTGCGGACCTGTGCGGACTCCCTGCCCCCACCATGACTGGCTCATGCCTTAGCACCCCCTCCTCAATGCCCTCACACCCCCCCAGTGCTGGACTGCATTTGGCCGCTCACAGCAGACAGTCACCCAGTAAACCTGACGTGGCACCAAAGCACAAGCAATGATATATGCAGCGCGTTCGATCATTAATTTACAACAGAAACAATACTGCAACTGGTAAGGGGCTATGCGGACGCATAACATCAACGACTGAAGGATCGATCAAACTCGGTGATCACAACAACAACTTCAAGATCAGCCAACGACCAACTTGCACCACAACCTGGCATCTTGCGCCCCCAAAACAATTATTAACAACGTGTTGCCGGCCCACAACCCCTGCTCCTTTGGTTGGCCCTGCCAGCCCTGGCCCTCGCCCGCGGCGGCTGCTGCTCCTGTGCCTCCCCTGCTGCCCCCTCCTCCCCCTCCCCCTGCACCTGCTGCCGGCGCCGCTTGGGCCTGCCGGGCCGTGCAGCACCAGCAGCTGCAGCTGCCTGGCCAGCAGCTGCCAGGCCGCTGCTGCTGTCACTCTCTGCTGCCACCTTGGTGCCCTTCTTCTTGAGGTACTTGGTGAAGTAAGCCGAGGGCTTCATCTTGTACTCCAAGTCCAGCGCTGCTGCTGCATCTGCGTAGCTGGCGATGTCATCGGCACTGTGTGCTGCTGTCAGCTGCTTGGCCCTGCCCTTCACAACTCCCCAGAGCATCCTGTGGTCGCTCCAGCGGCGCTTGTCACACCCCTTGCGCCAGCTGGAGCCTACCTTCTCAAGCTCTATCCGTGTCTGGCTGTAGCCGGGGGCCTGCTCATCAGTGTACCAGCTGGTGTACTGCCGGAAGGTGGAGAAGGCGCTCATTGCAGGCACAGGGCCAGGCTCAGCCACGCTGCTCTCGCCCCCAGCTGCGTCCCCACAGCAGCAGCAGCAGCAGCAGCACCTGCAGCAGGAGGTATCTGCTGCATGCCTGCCCCAGGTGGCGCTGGCCCCAACATGCCTCCCAAACCCTGACCTCCCTGCTGCTCTGAGAGCTTTCCTACGATGTAATCCCCCAATGCCACCATGACCTGCGCTGAGCGTCCCATGTCTGACCTGTAGCCAAGCGCTGCTGCTGTCGCAGGCAACCTGCTGATGGTGGGCTCCAGGAACCCAAAGGGGTTGCCACTCAGCTGCAGGGCGGGCTGCTGAAGAGCAGCAGCAGCTTGCAAGACAGACTGCTGCTGCTGCTCCTGCTGCAAACCAGCCCGTGCATTGCTGGCCACCTGCTGCTCAAGGCTATTCAGCAGTGCGAGCCCTTCTGGGCCAACATGCGACCGCAGCTGCTGCAGCAAAGCAGCAGTCGCCTGCTGCTGCTGTCCCTGCTGTTCCTGCTGCGGCAGCTGCTGTGGCGGCTGCTGGAAGACGTGTTGCTGCTGCTGCTGCTGCGGCAGCTGCTGAAAGAGCTGCTGCTGTGCATGGAGTGGCCAGCCTGCAGCCGCTGCTGCTGCTGTAGCTGCTGTGGGACCAGGCTGCTGCCAGAGCTGCTGGTTGCCCATGGAATGGCCAGGCTGCAGCCGCGGCTGCTGCTGCTTCAGCTGCTGTGGGACCAGACCTGCACGCCAAGGCTGTGCGGCACACATGCCAGCAATGTGCTGCTGCTGTTGCTGCTCCTCCTCCTCACCCAGCCACCAGCTGTGGGTGTGATCACCAGGGGAGACGGCTGCGCGAGCAGCAAACTGTGAGCGAGGCCTCATCCCCCCTGCCGGTGAGTAAAACATGGGGCTGCTGACCATCTGCTGCTGGTGGCCTGGCTCTTCAACCTCATACATCTGCATGATGTCAGCTGCCTCCTGCCTGCTGTGCTGTGCTGGACCCTGCTGCTGCTGTTGGCGTGGGCGGCGCTGCTGCTGCTGCTGCTGCTGCCGCGGTGGCTGCCGCTGCCGCAACACACGGGCTTGCCCCTCGGGCATGTCTTCTGGCTCCTGCACATGCACAAATGGCATACATGCAGAGGTGATGAGCATTGTCAGCACTTTGCCGGCCCAGGTGTGATTGAAAAGCGGTGATCTTCTCAGGCAGCACAACTGAGTTTGAATAGCTGGTAGGCACGCGCCTGCTGTCTCTGCAGAAGAAACCCGTGTGAAGTGCACTCCCGCTCACCTCGCTTTCTGCTGCCGACGCCTCCTCACTTGCCCCATCTGCCTCTGCTGCTGCCTCTTCCTCAGCAGCAACAAGCTCCTCCCGCTGCTGCTGCAGTTCTGCCAACTGTGCAGCACTGAGGCCATCTGGGCCACACTTCAGCTGCTGCAGGATAGCAGCCAGTTCCTCTTCTTCAGAGACTGGCTGCTGCTGCCTCTGCTGCTGCAATCCGACCTGGCCATGGCTGCTGCCTGCAGCTGCTGGTGGCGGCTCGCCTGCTGCTGCTGCTGCTGCTGCTGCTGCTGCTGCTGCTGGTGGTGGTGACGACTCGGCGGCTGCAGCCGCAGTCGCCGTAGTGCTGCTGGCCTGCAGCTGCTTCTGTGCCTCTTGACGCAGCTCCAGCAGGCCCTGCTGCAACTGCTGCTGCATGTCTGTGACACCCTGAAGGGCCATGCCCAGCATCTCCTTCTCAGTCACAGGCTTGTCCACCCAAATGGCACCACTGTCCTTGGCCAGCTTGAAGCGCCGCATCTGGTCCCTGGATAATTCACAACACAACAGCAGTGGCAGGAACAGTGGCAAAGCAGCGCACTCCAAAAATTGCAAGCACAGCATGTGTAAACACCATGGGTTGCACGTAGGGGCATGTACAAAGCCTATGGCCCTTACCCCCCCCCCTCCTGCATCTGCTTGTGTGCTGTCAATCTTACCTGACTAGTGCTGCCTGTGGTCCCTTCAGCAGCAGGTTGTAGACAGGGTTGTTGGTGTACTTGGTGGGCCTGTCAGGGTCTGTCACCACCTCCAGGAAGTCCTGCCACACCACGCCTGCCAGGTATGGCAACAGGTCTGCCATGCCCCTTGCTGACACCGGCACTGGCCGCCCAGCGGCATCTGCAGCTGCAATGCTGGCCCTGAAGGCAGCTGCACAGGGCAGCAGCAGGTCGATGATGGGCTGTGGTGTCAGGACCATGAGCGCAGGCCTCCAGTACTGGTCGTAGGGGTGGGCGTGCGGCCAGTTGCCCATGACCAGCAGGGTCGAAGGCTTGAGGGCTGTCAGGAGGTACACCCTTGTCAACGAGTGCAAGCGCCAACCGCCAAAGCGGCAGGTGTCCTAGACACACATACACACGCAAGCAGCAGTAGCAGCAGCAGCAGCAGCAGCAGCAATAGCAGCAGCAGAGTGGCACTTTTGTGTGTGCAGCTGCATCACCAGGGCGTACAACATTATCCTAGCTGAACGAGCATGCAGTATGCATCATAGCTACATGTGTAACAAGAATGCATGTCATGCCCATGTCTTGCCCCTCGCCCACTTGATCCCTCCAGTACCCACCTCCTCAGGCACGCCTGCCTCGTCTGCTTTACGCACAGTGTGGTACCGGGGGGCATGTGTCACCTTCTTGATGCGTATGTCCAGGGCCATGTAGATCTTTGCGAACCGTGCCCTGTGCCCGCCGTACGACAGGCTGCTGCTGAAATCCTTCCTGCCGGGCCAGATCTTCACAGTCAGGAAATCCCGGCTGCAGGGGTCAGGGAACACCTCACCACCCAGTGTGAAGCGGGTCACAAAGTAGCGGCCGAGGGCAGACTGCACATCTAGCAGCGGCTCCTTGTGCCTCAGGCAGCCCTTGGTGGCCAGCTTGCCACCTTGGTTCTTGCCAAAGGTCTGCAGGATGCCGATCACCCAGCAGTGTGCAGGCCCTGAAGACATGCAAGCAATAACAGCAGCAACATGTGTCAGAACCTGTGCCACAGGCTTGCAATCAACAGCGTGGCTGCAGCTAAGCAAAGCAAATCCCTTCTGATGAAAATACGTAATGAAGTTGGCATGCAGTATCTCACCTATGCAGGTGCGCAGCAAGGGTGGTGTGAGCTCACACAGCCGCCGCTCTCGCACGTCATCTCCCCTGCCTGCTGTGAAAGACATGGCTAGCAGCATGCTCAGGTCCCTGGCGTCTATGGCCTTGGGAGAGGCCAGCGAGTGGTCAGCAATCTTCACAAGGTCGTCCCTGCGAATCACAGCACGACAACAAGGGCGTGCACAGGGAAACAGCATAGGTCAGTGGGAGGCATGGGTAGATCTGCCACAGCATCTGCACAGCTGCTTTGGTGCATGCTTTGCGGTGACAACACCACATTGCTGTTGACTGCACAGCTCCAGCATGCACCTCTCCTGCCCTTGAGCACATCTTAATTGGGATGTGGGAAGTGGCTGGCATGAGCGCTTGGAGCTTCATAGCTACAGGTTTGTATGTATGCATGCATGTAGGCATGTATGCAGGTGATGTAACCGTAAGCGCATCACTCACGTGCTGAAGGTGGATGCCAGGGTATTGTCCTGCGGGTCGAGGTGTTGCGGATCAATCTGCCCTGCCTGAAGCTTGCTGCGCGCCTGGCACTGCTTGTACACCTCAGCATACACTTCATATGCCAGCAGGCCGCGCTTGGGCATGATGCTGCCACTGCTGCCGCCCTTTGCACGCAGTTGCAGGCCACGGCCCCTGAACACCGCCTGCAGCATGCTGTGGACCCTCTTGAACATGGCAGTACCTTTGAAGTCTGCTGCCTCCTTGCCCTGCCACATCACAACACAACAACAAACATAAGTGTGTCAGTTGCAGCTGACAAGTGTCCAGGCGCTGCCTTGGCCTGTTGAGTGTACCCCATGCCGCTGTCACACCGGCAGTGCAGGTAAAGAGTTTAAGCCCAACACACACCACTTGACTTCCTCACCTTCAGGCCTGGGTGCCCCTCCAGTATGTACCAGGTCAGGAACCTGGCGGCCAGGTCAGGCCCATCTGAGCCGGACAGGGTTTCGTCAAAGGGGTTCTTGCGTCGCACGGGGGGCTGTCCAGCAGTCATCTGGAACTCGCAGAACGCCTGGAACACATACAGAGGCACCAAGCGCAAAGTCACTAAGGCGTGCAGCTAATGGCAAGATACATTGATGCAAGACATGCACATGCTTGTGACATGCACTATAGCCAACGGTCGCAAGTGTGGGGAGTGGGTGTGCTGTTCTACTCAGCCGCTGCCATTCTACTCAGCCGCTGCCATGCTGTGGGTGCCTGAGTTTGCGTGCACTCACCACAAGGTGCACGCGGAGGCCCTCATACTGGCCTGCAGTGTTGTTGTTCCCGGCCAGCCGTCGCTTCTCCACCAGCTGCTTCACCTCTGCTGGTGTGTATCTGCAGCAGTGCCAAGCATCAGGTGTGTTTTGGGTGTGCGTGCTGGCTGGAGGAACAAACACAAACGGAAGTTGTGAAATAGAATCAGCAACACTGCCTCAACACTTGTAAAGCAGCAACACCATCACTGCCTGTCCCACTTTGCCAACACCACTAACAGACATGGAACCAACAGACATGGCACAGGCTGGCTGTCTGGCTGGCTCATTACCTTGCTGAGGCTTTTGGCTCCCTGCGTTGCTGGTGTGCATCTGCCTCCTGGTCTGACTCCTCCTGGCTGTCCTCCGACTCGTCGTAAAGGCCACCCAGGATGTCGTCAGCAAGCTCACTGTCTGCTGCTGTTGGGTCCCACTCGCCGTCCTCCAGGTCTTCCAGCAGCTCTGGGTCGCTGTCATCATCAAACTGCTGTGCTGCAGCTGCTTTTGGGGCCCTCTTGCGCTTTTGAGGAACGTGTGCATCGTGCTTGGCATCCTGCTCCTGCACCTGTGCTGCTGATGGCTTTGCAGTGCCTGCTTTGCTTGCAGGAGCTTGTTTGCCTTTGCTGCCCCGACCCATGACAATCTTAAGGGTCTACATTAGCACGTAGAAGCGGGTAACCGAGCTGATATCGTCTCCACAGATTGAACGTGCTGTTGTGATGGAGGTTATGATGGGACTCTAGGTGCCAGTTCACAACGATACGCGACGATACAGTGCACAAAGGAAAGCCTCAACATAGAAGGATAACATACGCAGCGCTGCAGCGTTCTCGTTACCCTCACAGGCATGTAACCTGCAAGTAACCGTTTTTGAAACTGTGCGGACTTTGACTAGGTCCGCATGGGTCCGCCAGCCCATTGACCAAGGTCCGCACTTCGCACTATAAGTACTAGTTACTGGCTCCTACCAGTTAGGTTTTTGGGTGGGGCAGGGGGGGGGTGAAGAATTTTTATTTCCTGGGGCAGGGTGCGCATGTGGGGAGGGGGGGGGGGAGTTTTGGCAGTTGCACCACTGAGCTCAGCATTTTGGTGCCATAGGGTTCCTGTGCGGAGGGAGTGGGGGTTGTTGGCAGCATGCTTCAGTACATCTGGTTTGGTGTCAGTCGTCAGCCAGCATGGTGCACGCCATCGTTGTATGCAGTTGCAGCACAGTGTTGGTGCACTTGGGTCCTGGTGTGGGTCTGTGGTGCCCTCGTGCATATCTGTGTGCAAATCTAGCGACCAGTGCAAGCCAGTTCCGGGCAGCATACGACATCACGCTCCACAGAGGACGGGGCAAGTGCAAGCTTGGGACGCAGCCACAAGGGGAGTCTGAGTGATCGCATTGTCAGCATGTTTGCGCATTGTCAGCATGTTTGCAGTTGTTGAAGGTGTCTGTTGAGGGGTGTGGGGTGTGGGCAGCACGCTGGCCAGCAAGCATAGTGCATGTCAGCATGCACTGCAGCAGCAGCATCAGCACCGTACTCATGTCAAGGGGTCCTGGCGTGGGACTATGGTGTCGTGGTGTGCTGCTGGGATAAGTAGCCCCTGAGGCATCATGGTGGTGCAGGTTCGGTCCCTGCCCATCCCGTATTTGTTCATATGCGCTTTATGTTGTCCTGGGGTCTGGTTAGTGCAGCTGGCTGGTTCCCTGGCTACAGGGATTACCATATCAGCACGATGACTGCATCGTGCATGCTGTGTATGTTGTCATTAGGTGGTGTCGTGTGCGTTGTGCTGACACATGTGCCGCTGCTGCACAGCTGTGTTCCTGCCAGTACCTGGGCCTTCACATGCACTCACAGCACGGTTGCATCCCTCAGCGCCCCAACAGGCCTGGTAGGGCTGACACCGACTGCCGCTATCGCTGTTGCTGTTGATGATGATCAGTGTAGTTGCAGGTGGGCAGCCGACTGTTCCGACAACAGCTTGGAGTGAGTGCGACCAGCCACCACCAGCAGCAAGGGACTGAAGGTAACCACCAGCACTATGCGGCGGGGCTGCAGTGGTCAGCCATGCAGCTGGACACTGCAGCAGTTGCCTGCTGGCTGTTCAACAGTGGTTCGACCCTAGCAGGTGATTGGGTCCTCCCTCTGTGGCAAAATTTGAAATGTCTGCTTCTGGTTGTTTGCAGTCGCTGCCTTCATGAGCGTTGATCATATGGCTAGCCTGTGTGACTGCACATGCGCTCTACATGTTGGCACATGTCACAGGCTGACAGCGGCAATGTACAGTCTGGAAGGGCAGCAGAGTCATAGCTGGGTGGCAGCAACTGACTGTGGGGAAAATATTTTGGGTTTGCTTGCAGCTGGTGTGGGACCAAATCAAATCAAAGTTACACCTGTATAGACAGTGCTTGCTGTCTGTGGCTGCAGGTGTTGTGGTGCCTGGTCCTACACTGCAGCAGTGCTGCTCTCCCCTTCACACGCGATTGCTTAATCATGATGCTTTGTGATGGCGGCCTATGTGGTTGAGCCCTTGAAACCTTCGTCCAAAATGAATAAGATGTCTGCCTGTGTGCCAGTGACGGCTCCCTGCATAGGCTTGTAGCCACACTTGCAACTTTGCTGTGCTGGGGCACTTATGCGGCTGCCAGCTCTGCCAATATGGCTGTGGAAAGCTTCAGCTCCTGACAACCATCAGCAACGCGTGCCTTGCAGAAAGTGATGTGCCCCTGTCCCCCGCCCCTGCAGGAAGTCCTCCTCAGCACACACACTGTGCCACCTTGCTGTCATGTGCAGTAGGATGTCTTGTGCAAGCGCTGGCGAAGTGCAGTGACTTTTTGAGTCCTGGTGCTGGTGGGAGCATCCCTGGTGCTGCTGCTGTTGCTGCGCACAGCCCTGCAGGTGTGTGCCCGGCAGGGAGTGCAGTAGGGCTTCTGGCACTAGCAGCGACTGCAGCCAATCCCAACTGCCGGCCGTGCCAGGACACATGGTTGTGCGTTGGCCCTTCGCAGCTACCTCAGCCAATCGTCCACCAGCTGCTTGTGCTGTTGCTGTGCGTATGTATCATGAGTTTTGTGTTTGCAGGTGAGAGGGCAGGGCTGCTGCCTGTGGCGAGCCTTTTTCGGCACCTTATGCACGGTGTGGATTTGAATGCCGGCACCAAGGCGGAGTCGGCAGCAGCGCAAGCATGTGAGTATATCCTGGGATGTGCAGGTGACAGCAGTGTCGTGGCATACCGGTTGCATGGACAGCCTCGCACGTGCACTGCTGCAGCTGGCAAGTAGGCCGGTGATGGGGGGATTGGCCCTTCTCACAAGGCTGCAGTACAGGCACGTGTGCATGCTCGCGTCCCTGGGAGTGGTGGCGATCAGGCCGGTGACGGGGGCATTGGGCCTTCTCACAAGCCACATCTAGGGGTGCGGGGGACTGCCCTATCTATGTGTTGGTGACAAAGCCTGGCTGAGGGGTGGGGGGTGATTGCACTTCGTTGCATGGGCAGCCTCGCACGTGTACTGCTGCAGCTGGCAAGTAGGCCAGTGACGGGGGCATTGGGCCTTCTCACAAGGCTGCAGTACAGGCACGTGTGCATGCTCGCGTCCCTGGGGGTGGTGGCAATCAGGCCGGTGACGGGGGCATTGGGCCTTCTCTCAAGCCACACCCAGGGGTGCGGGGGACTGCCTAATGTAGCCCAGCTTGTGAGCTCTTGCGGCGCATCAAGCAACAAGGGGCCTTGTGGAGCGACATGCATGCAGCGATGCAGAACACTGCAGCTGACTTTGGACACACACACCAACCCTATGTTGGCCCTGCCAAAAGCTTTTTGTGACTGCTGTGAACTCTGTTGTCCTGCGCAGGGCCTGGTGCTACCCCCCCCCCCCCCCCGCCCCGTTCAGTGAGCCACACGTGCAGACCTATCTGGCAGCTGATGACAATGCCATTGTTGGGGTTGGCAACGCTTGCTGAAGCATGCACCACAGGTAACACAGGGACTGTATGCCTCCTGGCTACATGAGGACTGGCAAGTGGCGTCAACAACTCAATGCTGACGGGCACTGGTGCAGCAGCAGTGCACACATGCACTTGCGCCTGCAGCTGCAAGCCTGCCTTCACTGAGATGTGGAGCAATTTCTGTGCGAGTTGCTGGGGCCACCGGACACCATGTGTGACAGCTGCAGCGGCAATGATGGGGCAGCTGTGATGTGGCTGGCCTTGACGGGGCCAGCTGTGACTAGGCTTGACCTGTCATGTCACCCAAGCGGTGCAGGGACAGTACCTGTGAGACAGTGCCCGGAACCGGGGAGGTAGCAAGATTTCCTGTGGAGACACTGGGAACACACAAAGATGGGAACACAGAACACAATGTAACTAGCACTGGGTCCCCCACCGCCACCCCAGGCAACGAAAGCCTAACAAAGCAACCTCACAGTACAATAGAAGGCGTCCAGACCAAAGCTGCGAGTCCAGCAGCCCCAGGGACAGTACCTGATGCTGTGCAGCTCAGGCGTGATGTGCTATCTTTTGGGCGCAGGCGGTGGGCCGACATGTAGGCCTTTCCTGCTTGACAGTTGCAGTTGTTACTGTTGAGTTTGTGCAAATGGAGGCCACAACGGGCCCTGGGCTCAAGTATGCTGCTGAAGCTTGCTGCTGAAGTATGCTGCAGTTGACGGTTTCATCAGCCTGCAAACTGTCGGGCATGTGGCATGGTTTGCATGCAAGCTGTGGGCTGGCACCTGTACCCCCCCCTACGTGTACACTGATACAAGCGTGGCTTCAGAGCCTGCACTTCCGAAGCTGAGCTGAGAATTGTGTTACTGTTGACTGGATGCATAGATGGTGACATGTCTGTCCAAGGGACTGGGTTTGCTAGGCCCCACCCTGGGGCCTGCTGCTGTTCTTGACTGTGCTGCTTGTTGCATTGCAGTGACCTGCTGGCAATGCTGGGACCGACAGCCAGCTGTTGTCGTCCTGTTGCATGGGGTTTTACACGGAGCTGTAACAGTATTTTCCAGTTGTTTTTTTTGGCTGTCTGCTAACTGAAGGTTTTGGCTGAGTGCCTTGTGGGTGTTGATTTGATTTGTGGGCAGTACAATGATCTACGGTGATTCCAATCAAGCAGCTGCACAAGAACCAAGCAATGAAGTGATGTTCTGCAGCATTGCGCAAGGCAGATGAATGTGTTTCAGCAGAGCCCCTACTACCGTGCAACACGGTCCATGTGTAGCTTTGCTCTCTGCTCAAGCAATCAAAATGTCATTGTTACATTGAGACAACCAGGTTCGGGGACTGCACATCACAGATGCAGTAAGACTGCAAAGAGCCTGCCTCTTTCGGGGCTTGCTCCCAATCAACATGCAGACAGCAGTCAACGCTGTCCACCAGACTGGCAGCTTGCAAGATTCAACTCATGCACAACATCAACATGCAAGCCTATGCAAGTGTCATGCAGCAGAAAGCCCCGACAACAGCCAACAGACTGCCGCCATCACAACTTGTGGCGACAGACTGGCACGAGGCAATCTTCCTGCTGCCTTCAGGACAATTATCTGATACAGTATGCACACACTGTCGTCTTTGCACTGTGGAGTGAGGGCACCCCACCAAAAGACAACGGCTGCATGCAAGAGCACGCTGCCGTTGCCAGACTGAAGTCAGGGGTCGGGCATGGGGGAGACAAGAATGTTGCACACGTCGGGCCACAGCGCAGCACGGCGTGATGCACCTCCTTTTGACCTCTTGATAACAACCATCTTGCGTTGCATCCTTCCACTGTACACCATCAGACCGTGCTTCACCAAAATGTTCCTTGCTCGAACCATGTCCGGCATACTAATGCCATGCCGCTTGGCCAAACCACGCATAATCTTGTGGCACAGGTAGCCACTCATGCTGATGCAGGGCAGGTGCTCTTGCACGATGTGGACAGCGTGCTCAACACCACCCACAGGGACTGCTGCTGCCTTGCAGGTGGCTTCAAACGACTCGTCGGCAGCAGCATCATTGCAATCGGGCACAGCAGCAGAGTGGCTTGCTGTGCAGTATTGTCCGCCTTGCTCGAAAAATTGCAGCAGGGCACTATTGAAATCGTTGTTCAGGTGCTGAAGCATATCTGGATTCACATCTTGAATCCCCAGGGATGCAGCACAGGACTCGGTCACACGGGTGCACAGCAGCGCAGTCAACTCAGCAGCAACCTTTGCAGATGGCAGCTCAGAGCCCCAGCAGGCCGTGGCAAGGCTGTTCAGGTCAGCGTTGGACGCCATGGGCGCAGGATGGGGCTGTGCAGAGCTGGGCAAGAGGCTGGAGTGAGGAGGCATATCAGAGCTGTAGCAGCTTCGAGAAGGTGCTTCGACTGCATTTTGCACAATTCCCGGCGCGTGAACGGTGCCAAAACGCATTGTGTGAGCCGTACAATCGTAGTGGATGGGTTTAGTGTGCCTGTAATGCAGCACGTGCGTCGTGCGATGTGCTGCGAAGCAGTAGCTGGCCTGTCCAGGGGCAGCACACGCAGCAAGCACCAAAGCGGGGCACACAAACGGTACAATCGTAGTTTCTTGCGTTCTCACCTCCGGACCCAGCCAGATGGCGATGGGATCGCGGGTGGGCTTGTAGACGGTGGCACGAAAAACCCTCAAAAACATGTATAAACAACCAACAAAGACACTGGCCAGGCTGTGATGTCCGCCCACCCTTGTAGCGGCTTGCAGTGGTGAAGGGGTTTCGGTGGTTTACCCTTCACGCGTGGTGATACCAAGCTTCGGCTTCGGCAGTTAACTAGGTCTGGAGAGTACCACTATGTGGTGAAAGTATCCAGTAATGAGGGAATGACAGCACAGTGGCAGCATATGCAGCGGCAGTTCCATCTCCCCTTCCCTCCTTTAAATACGATTGGGGGTGCAGCGTGACAGACTGGGCTGGAGAAAATAGGGTCCCTGTGGGAGGGATCCACCTTATATACCCCCCTGTGGAGAGGGTATAGGGTTCAGAGCCCACACACAGGACTGCTGGGTGCGTTTGCAGCCACGTCTGCCGCACCTGTAAGCATGGTATGGTACGTTTTGGTGCTTGGTGTGGTACTCACGCGGGTTGGAGTGATAAACCCGAGATCGCCAGCTGGCACAGCTTCCAGCACCTTCTCAAGTCTCTACTACGTAGTTGGCCCTCGTGTACGGCCAGCTGCAGAAGTGTGTGGACTGCAAATGTGACCCAACGATGCTTACTAGAATGATGGTGTGGTACTCACATGGTACTGACCGACGGCCCTAAAAACCGCCAGCAGCAGCAGCAGCGGGGGCGGGTGACACTGGGTGTGCTGTGACTGACACTGTGCTGACAACCCAACAAGATAAAGCTCGTGTCTGCTTCAAGCAGAATGCACACTCCCATGCCTGCCCTGCAAGCTTGCACATGAGTGTGCCTTCCGCCAACCCCAGGTGCCTAACTGACCACCTGACTGTTCCGTCCCATCGCAAGGCCATTTGATTACAAGTGTGAATGGAAGCCCTGTCCAATGTGGCAACAGGTCAGCCACCTTTGCCTCCCATCGCAAGAGTACACACCATGCGGTGCTCCACCCATGAGGGGGTGTGCTGCCCCGCATGCGCATCCAATTCATTGATAAAAGTAATCAAGGGTGACCACCTAAAGATATATCACCGCTTGGTTGCCGGCTGCAACTACAACAACTGCTGCTGTGCTGTGCTGGGGGTCATTTGCTGGAGCAAATGAGACCCCTCGATGACACAAGTGGAAACAAACAGTCAAATCTGATGTTAGGTATAACGCCAACAACCCAGGTGCTTTACTCCCATCACAGAGAAAGGCTGCTGCAGACACCGACCCTGCTGCTGCATACTTATGTTTACGTATGCATGTGCACAGAAACGCTGCTGATACACCAATCGGCTGAACTCCATACTCCACACATTGCTGCTGTGGGATGCCAAGATTGTACAACACACTGATAGACCAACAACCGACAACCAGCACACCAAACCCTGGCCAAACGTGCCGCTGCTGCATTGCTGACAGCCGAGTGGCTATCAGCAATGAGTGCAGCTGAGCAAGTTGTGCAACGCATTAGTGTTGATGCATCTGTGCATCCGCCCCAAGCACCACACCTCAGATCCTGAGGCCAGCCCAGACACACAACCCAAGCACTTTGCAGCTGCCTGTGATCTGAACTGTTGCTCCTGTGGTCAGATCAACAGCCCAGGTCGTTTGTAGCACCCACCCAGCCCTCCTCCTACCAACACAACACACTGCTGTGCACATGCTGCAGTTCCAACATGCCACCCGCAGCAAACCTCCCCTCCACTCCCTTTCTTCTCAACACCCTCTTCAGGGCATGAACAGCACACACCCTCACACCACCATCACGCCACACACCACCACCACCCTTCTGAAACAGCATGGCCTGCATGCGCCTGGCATGCACTGCCGCGCCTGCCGCCAGTGCAGCCACCACCACAGCAGCCGTGACTACTGCTGCTGCTGGAACTGCCTCAGGGGTCGCCTGGTGCTCCGTCCCACTAGCTGCGCAGTTGCTGCTCAGTTGGATGGGCGCACGGGAGTGACGTGCCAGATGTCCTTGGCATACTCCACAATGGTCCTGTCGCTGCTGAACTTGCCGCTGCCTGCTGTGTACATGATGGAGCGGCGGGTCCACTCCTTCACGTCCTTGTAGCACTGCAGGAAGCAAGGGACGCAGGACGGGGCAGCAGCAGAGGGTGCAGCAGGTTCAGCGCAAGGGGCTACATTTTGGTTACTGGGACACAAAGGTGCATGCACACGGTGCTGCTTGTCAGCGGCTGACCAGCACCTCCCAACATGCACTGCGTCGGACCGCAACACATGCAACACTGCTAGCATTAACCATAACAGCCAGGTCCTGTACCAAAGTTCAGATGGCCAGCACAGACGCCCCAATTCTTTGCACTTTGGGTTGACCAAAGCTTGACTAAGGGTTGACCAAAGCTTAACTAACAGCCTGAAGCACGTGCACACCACCTGCCGTCTTTTCCCCCCTCACCTCGTCAACCTCCTTCTGTGCATCCAGGTAGCTTGCAAAGTCGTTTGCCACCAGGAACCAGTCGTTGCCGACCTTCATGTTGCTGATGCTGTCCACCAGGGGCTTGAAGTACTCCTTGTCGCCAAACATGCCGCCCTCAATGTCAGCCATGATGGCGTCAAACCTGAGGAGGGAAGGAAGATGGGGACCATCAGTTGGAACAATAACGCAATATATGGTGGCATTCAAATCCTTGCCTGTTACCCTGTGCAGATAATATGCTTGTCTGCCCCAGTACAGCATGCAAAACTCTCCACTTTTACATTTCATGGTTGGCACCGGCTCACAGACCACATGCTAAGAAGCTTATCCCTCCCAAGTGACCCACCTCTTGTCTGTCTTGAGGTTCTTGCGCTCCTTGCGCAGCTGAGGCACGTCGTCCGCGTCGACACCAAACACAAACATGTTCTCCTTGCCACTCTCCTCCGCAATCTCAATGTTTGCTCCGTCCATGGTGCCGATGATGAGGCAGCCATTCATCTGGAACTTCATGTTGGAGGTGCCGGATGCCTCAGTGCCGGCTGTGCTGATGTGCTGGGACAGCTCAGAGGCTGCGGGGGGTGGGGAGTGGTGGTGACAAGAGGCAGGGTTTGGGGTTGGTTAATCTGTAGTTGGTGGTGGGTGCCGTAGCATGCATAAGAGGGATGCCCAGGTACTGTTGTGTTTGACAAAGGGTCAGGAAGCTATCCAGGTGAAGCGAGAAGGGAGTGGCGATATGATTGAAGGTGGCAGAGCCACAGCTTTGCTGCCAAATCCGCTGCTGCAAGCAGTTCCAGCCACACTAATTACCAACAGAAAGCTGAGACCTAACCCTCCTGCTGCTGTTGCTCCACAGTGCAACTGCTGTCTTGCTGTGTGCCCTCCACACCTCCCTGCTGTTGATCCCAACAGGCACCCCCTCCCATGGGGGACGCCCCCTCTGCCCTCCAACCCCACCCACCTGGGATGATGACCTCTGCCAGGCTGACGTTGTAGTCGGGCAGGAAGTAGAGGCGCAGCAGGTCCTTGGTATCAGGGTCCTTGTTGATGAGGTCACCTACCTTCACAACAAGGTGGATGATGCGCTTCGCCATGTCGTACGCTGAAGGGGTGAGGGCAGTAAGAGGGGCGAGGAGGGAAAGGGAGAGGCGCAACAACGGGTGTGTCAGCAAGGGCAGGCTTGAGAGGGCGGTGGGGGACGGGGAGACCCGGACACAAATGAGGGGACACACGACGGTGTGGCAGCGTTCGTTGGCAACCAAGACAAATAGACACAGGTGAGCCTGTTCCACCATGTTTTCGCAATTGACATGTGTGTCAACCGACCACCATCAACACTTCAAGGCCCTGTCCCCCCCCCCCCCGGCCCCCATCCCATCAGTGCCTGCCCCCTCTCCTCACCTGATGCTGCCTTGCCGCCGATCATGCACACGCGTGGCACCTGCTTCTTCCTCTCCTCTGGCTTCATTGCCTTGAGCTCCTTGTAGCGCTGGATGATGGACAGCACGTTCATGTACTGACGCTTGTACTCGTGGATGCGCTTGATCTGTGATGAGGGAGCGATAGGAAACGCACACAGATGAGAGGGGGGGGGGAGAGGCAAGGGTGTGAGGTGCTGCCCAAAAGACAATCTGCTCATGCCTTGCTCATGAATGACCAAACATAACCAAACATTGTGGCGGTACGGGAGGAGCGCCTTGACTCTCTACCTAAGCACCCCAGCAGGCTATTGACACACAGTGTGAACCCCCCTTGTGTTTCCCCTTCCCTCCTCCTGATAAACCAGACCACACACCTGGATGTCGAAGAGTGCGTTGAGTGGCACATCGTCCCCGAATGTCTCCTTGATGTATGCCGCCAGCTTCTTCTTCTTCTCCAGCTTGACTGCCCTCCACTGCTCCTGGAAGGCAGCGTCCTCAGCATACGGCTTCAGCTTGGACAGCTCGTAGGTGTCGGTGATCCAGCTGCAGGGGAGAGAGAGGGGAAGAGACACACAATCAGACGGGGGATGAAGTTTGAGCGGGGGTGGAGGTGGGAGGGTGTTGATGTTGGAACTTACATGTAGGGTGACGTGAGGTTTCACACATGTACAACTCAGCAGTGCAGTCAACATTGAATTACCGACAATGAGTGTCTTGGTGTTGGCTCATGGCGAGGTGCGTGAGTGAGACTCCCAACTGAGGAAACGTTGTGAATGTGCACAAGAGTACTGTGCATGTGCTGCTGCGGCTTTGCACCCCCTCTCTGCTGCCCCACCTGTCACTGCCGAGTGTCTTTGTGATGAGTGCACTGAGCTCGGGGTTGCAGAATGCCAGCCAGCGGCGGGGTGTCACGCCGTTGGTCTTGTTCTGGAACTTCTCAGGGAAGAGCTTGTAGAAGTCGTTGAAGATGTCAGCCTTGACAATCTCAGAGTGGATGAACGCAACACCGTTGACTGCACTGCTGGACACCACAGCCAGGTACGCCATGTTCACCTGCCTGCGAGGTGGAAAGGGGCAGGCGGGTTGAGGGAGGGGCGGGGCACACCAAAGATAAGCCACAATGACATGATGTGCACAAGCGAGACTTCCAGCAGAACTTAGTCAGCTGCCTGCTGCCTTATTCAGCGCGAGCACACAGTCGACACTCCACTGCTGCGCACTACCTTTCCTGCCCCCCGTCAGAGGGCAATGCCTCCCGCAGCACACCCCTACCATCCTGGCATGTGAGTCAACACACCCCTACAGCCCATTCCCACCTCGGCAGACCTCACCGACTCCATCCCCCCGCCCCCTCCTCTGTCCACTCACATCTCGTCCTTGACCCAGGGGTTCTCCTGGATGATTGACATGCGCTCCAGCAGTGCCTCACGCTCACTGCTGGCCAGGCTGGAGTACTTGTCCTCAAGGAACTTGGTCCAACCTGGAGAGGGGGGCAGAAAGGAGGGGACGGAGAGGGGGGGGGACAGGAAGACAGGAGGGTGGCGAGGCAGAGAGTGATAAAAACACTGAGAAGGCGCGCTGAAGGGTCCAGGAGTGGGTGTGTGGGTGCGCAGTGCACTATTTTGGAACATACACCACTACTGATTACAGTGCTGCCGCCGGCTGTGTGCCTGTGCTAACTGTCTATCAAACAGGCAGCTTGTCTCTCACCTGCGTTGATGATCTCGATGATCTCCATGTGCCTGGGCAGCATCTTTGCCAGCACCTTGACGGGCCACTTCTCAAGGGCCTCAGGCATCACGGTGTGGTTGGTGTAGTTCACACACTGAGAGGCGACAGGACAGGGGGAGAGGACGGGGCGGGTGACAAGGGAGATGGAAGGTGAGTCTCCTGGCACACATGTGTTGGCCTGTACCAGCTGGCTCCTGCTAGTCGGCTGCAAACATTGATGCTGCATTGCATGCATGTATGTGGACCATCCCGTCCTGCCACACAGACTCACACCAGCAACGAACTTCCTACATGTGATGCAACTCAATGTCAGTGCCCCAGCCCCCTACCTTAGTTGTGATTGACCATGCTGCCTCCCAGTCGAGTCCCTCCACATCCACCAGCAGCCTCATCAGCTCAGCCACTGCAATGGTGGGGTGGGTGTCGTTCAGCTGGAAGCAGGCCTTGTCAGGGAACATCTTCCAGTTGTCACCGTGCTTCGACTTGAAGCGAGCCATCACATCCTGGGGCGCACAGGGAAAGGGGGGGGGGTCAGAAGGGACATGGTGTGTCAGCGCATGTCCTGCACCCAATCGATACAACACAACAGTCATGACGACCAGTCAGCTGTATGTGTGTGTGTGTGTGGGGGGGGGGGGGATGGGTGTGAGGAGGGGGGCTGGGTGCATCTGCACCTCCGCTAGCCGCAAGAGGGGGGGGGGGGGGGGGGCGCTTGAGCAGCCACTCTTGAGGATGAGTGCAAGGGTTGATAAAGCTCCTGGCAGCAGCCAGCTCCTGTAAGGACAAGCAGTATCTAAACACCAAGGCTCAAGCTCCCCTCCCCCCACCCACGCCAGACAAAGTCTGCCACCCAGCAAAGCTGCGGAAGTTCGGGTTGTGGGGTGCGAGGGCGGCTGGTGTTCATGCGGGTTGAGCATGTGCCACCCGGCCACCTTCGCACCTCAACCTGAGCCCCACACACACAAGCGAGGGAGACGTGGTGGTGCACCATTGAAAAGCTGGGGAGAAAGTCACTCTGAACAGAGGATGCAAGCACCAGTAGTTTCCTCCTTGTACTCGCCAAAGCAGGAATAACGGAGGCATCCATCTGGGGCAAGTGCAGGCTAATCAACGAGAAGACTGAGCAAACATGAAAGGCACAACAGCAGCGCAGCTGCTGGCGGTATAGTGTCGTTTTGCAACCCATGGTATAAAAAAGCAAGGTGGGGCGCTGCAGCTGTGGCCTCCACTGTGCAAAGGCGGCCCTCGTCCCTCCCTCTTCCTGCCGCCATACTCTGTCTTGTTGCTCTGTCCTGTTGCGCCTCTGACCAACCTCCTGTGCACCACCGGCTGTTTCGCCCCTGCCTCCCTCTCCACCTCCCCTCCCCTCACCCCTGTTCAACCTCTTCCTCCCTTCCCCTACCGTCCTCCTGCGCCAGGCATGCCCGCGCGCCCCCTCCCCCAGGGGAGCATGCTGGGGCATGCCCCCCCCCCCCCCCCCCCCCGGGACAAAAAATCACCTGCAGTGATGCGCTGACGAAGAAGTACTGCTGCTTGAGGCGCAGCTCCTTGCCCTCAGGGGTGCTGTCGTTGGGGTACAGCACAGCACTGATGGCGGCAGCACGCTCACGCTCACCGGTGGCCTGCACACAAGATACACACAGACAGGACACAAGACACACAGCACGGCATTGTTGGCATGACGCGCAAACACAGCCTGCACACCTGTAAATTTCGACTGACGGGGAGTGTACAATCTGTGTGAAGACAGCAAGGGGCTTTCCACAACAGCCAGTACTTACAAGACTAGCATTACCTCCATGTACACCCACTGCACACAGTACTGCTGCTGCTCTATGCCCTGCTAAATCTGGGTAGTGGTGTGTGAGTGTGATGGCTTGGATCCAGTGAATGGTGGTGCTGGTGATGATGGCACCTTGAGCCAACACTCTGCTGCACTTCAGCCGGGTCACAACTGTCAGGGTGGTGTTGTGAGTGAAGTGTGAATGCTTCCACCCAACTCCACCCTGACAAGCTGCAAGCAGGCCGAGGCACAGATGCACCAAGACGGGCTGCAGCTTGCCCTCCACAGCTGCAGCTACTGCTGTACTTTCACCAGGCAAGGCTATATCAAGTCCCTTCCACCTCCAAGGTCATGCTGCACAGCCACCTGCCAAATGCCACCCCATATGTGACCTTTGAAACCAGAGCACCATGTCCCCATCTCCCCCCCCCCCCCCTCTTGATATGCGGTTTATTGCCAAGCAAGTGTTCATGGTGCGAACAGCTGCCACTTGGAACCTCAGGCTGCAACCTGGCCACACAAACATCCGCACCTTCCCCTCCCAGTGCCCACTGTTTTGCAACTGCAGTCCCCCTCCCCTAGTCACAATTGACCCCTCCCACCTAAACCCAACCCCCTCTTTCAACCTTTCCTTTGTAAAGAACGGTTCCCTTATCTGGACCCCCTCCTCCTGCCCACCTCTCTCCCTCCCCCAAGAAATCGGTACCCCCTCCACCCCCCCCCCAGCAGCCCCCCAAAACGCCCCACCTTGTCGTAGTCTCCTGCGTTGAATGCTGTGAGGTCAAACTCCTCCAGGGCCTGGGCATCCCACAGACGCAGGTTGCTGGTGGTGGGGGTGCCGTAGCCGGGGATGGGGTTGTCGTACGCAACAGCAACAACCTGCAGCACACACACACACATGCAGGCTGTGAGATCACCCATATGCCAAATGACCAAGGCCCCCGCATGCCGTTGTACAGCTACATGCAGAAGCATGGTATCCTGCGCATGGTCTTTGTGCTGGCGCTGCCACAGACAAACCATCACAAGCAACCTGAATGCTGGGCACAACTGCTGCCCTGTCAAGGCCTAAGCCCGACACGCCTTGCAAGGGTGCGGCACCTCTCCCCTCTCCACGCGCACACCTCCACAAGCCACCTCAACCACCCCACACGCACCTTCTCTCCTGGGATCCATGTTGTCTTGCCCTTGTCTGTGACTGTCTTGCCGCTGAAGCCGACCTCGAAGCGGATGTCGTGCCTCTTGATCTCCCAGGGGTTGCCCTGCTCCAGCCACACATCAGGCACCTCAGCCTGGTAGCCGTCCTTGATCAGCTGCTTGAACATGCCGTACCTGGTGGGGGAGGGGGGGAAGGGAGGGGAAGCAGGGCAGGGCGGCGGCAACACAAGGGTGGAGGAAAGAAGAAGCGAAGGAAAGAGTCAGCAGCCATCATGTGTGTGAGACACTTGGAAGGATATGTGTGAGATTGGACGTCAGAGGCTCTGCATTGCCGTGTGCTGCTGTCATGTCTGGTAACACTGTCAGTGTCTGAAGCATCCCCGACAGGTGACCATGCAGGGCTACCCCACGCCCGCAGCCCCTGCTGCTGCTGCCACCCCCCCCCCCCCCGCATGCCCCACTCACTGGTAGCGGATGCCGTAGCCCCAGCCGGGCAGGTCCAGTGTGGCAATGGAGTCCAGGAAGCAGGCAGCCAGGCGACCCAGGCCACCGTTGCCCAGGGCTGCAGTGCACAAGCCGCCAAGTTGCACAGTGGGACAACATGTCAGTCCCCTCACAAAACAACACACAGCAGCACACGCAAATTTGGACTGGCAACGTGCACTAATAACGGTATGCTATGCCAGCAGGGTGCATCAATCTGGAAGCCTTGTTTTGCATGCTGTGACTGCGGGGCAGCCTGAGCCATTCCAACTTTGTTGTGAGGCATTGATGGTTCTTCCAGATTGAGAAAGCCAAGTTGGGCCTCGCCTAACCTGGAAGAACCATCACATGCCCCAAAACGAAGCAAGCATGGCCCAGGCTGCCCTGCAGCCGCAGACCCCACCCAACCCAGGCTATGGTGCTGCGCAAGGGGCTGCCACCCCATGAAGCTTCATTCACCACGTTGCACAAGCTGCGATGTTCCCTGTACATGTGTGTGTTTCCACTCACTGACCCGCACACTGCAGCTGGCCTCAACCAAAAATAGATCAGGACGAGGGCCGTTTCGGCACTACATCACCCCAGCCCCTACCTGCGTTGTGCTCCTGGTCTGCCACCTCCTCCATCTTGTAGCCCATCTGTGTGAGTGCCTTGCCGTACTCACCACCCAGGCCCAGGTTGTAGATGGTGTTCAGCAGGGAGCGGCCCATCAGGAACTCAGCAGACAGGTAGTACACAAACTTGGGGTCCTGCTGCCTGCAGGGGGGGGGGGCAGAGGAGAGGGAGCAAGAAGCAGGCAGAGGGAGCAGGCATGAGGGAAGCACACACTGACAGGTGTGTATGACAGGGGGAGGGCGGTTGGGGGAGTGGGAAAGTACGACGAGAACGCGGGCAGAGTTGGCAAGTGGAGGGACCAGCGACCAAAAGCCCCTGTCAACGCTATACAAGCTTCTGAAACAGATGTCATTGCCAAGAGGGTTTACTGCTGCTGCTGGTGCTGCTGCTGGTGCATTGCATGGCAACCACCCACGGCCGGTTGCAACAGACTGCATTCAATGGTCCTTGACCTCACACACGCATGGCTTGATCCAAACTGATGTCGTAGGCGTGCAGGTAGCCATGCCAGCTGCTGCTGGTAGTTTCCAGAGACATGCACACCCCTCAGATCTCAGTTGCAAGAGAAACGCCTGCTGCTACAGCCCAGGCCCTACAGCCTCAGCACTCACTCCCAGTAGTCGTGTGTGTTCTCAAAGGAGTCGATCAGGTGCTCGCGCACGCTCCAGGCAGTGCCCTGGTAGATGTCGTGCTCATCGTAGTTCTTTGTCTTGCCAAGCAGATAGCGAAGCTTCTGCTGCACCTCCTTCTGAATGGGCTGCATGGCACCACCAGACTTAGTTGCTGTCTTCTCTGCCTCAGCAATGGCCTGCACGTTGAGAGCCTGGCGGGAGCGACGCTGCTGGCATTGCCCAGCTGGCAGGCGTTGCCTCAGTGGCTGCCGCTGAGAGCCGACTGCCCTGCTACCAATCAGAGGCTTCTGCAGTGACAGCTGCATGCCGAGTTGCTGCTGCGGGGAAAGGCAACCCTATTGCGAGCAGTGTCGAGTGATCAGCTGTGGCTGTCTGCGAGCAGGAGGGCTTTCGAACGCCTGTTCCAACACGTCAGGTCAGCAGCAAATTGACAGACAGCGCGCTGGACACAGCACGCACTCCAGTTGCACTCAAAATGCAAACGCAAGAGCTACAACCCTAGGCACCAAGGAATGACGCAATTGCACGCCCGTCATAGCGTTGGACACTTGATTTCTGATTTGTTTGATTGCTCTCGTCACGGTCCTCCCCAACTTATGTGCGGATACCTTGGACATTCCCATCGATGACTGAGCCAGGTGGCCAACTTCGTCTAGCACATACAGTAGGGTGCGATGTCGCCTCGAAGTTTGAAGTGCGATGTTTTGTTTCAGTCTATCATACGCACGCTTGAGGGCGTCCACCATACCCGCCCAGTCCCTGCTGCCAACAGTGTGCAGCTTTGCACACTGACCTTGTACAGTTCTCGTATTGCTGCTAGGGTTGTGCATTTGTTGGATGCTGTACAAATGAGGGTGTAGACAACTGACACCACAACCGTCCATGTGTGGGGGTAGCTGCTAGGTGTGTGGTGACAGCAGAGTGTTGCCCGAGTAGGATTGCTGCTTGGGGTGTACACTCAGTGGTGTCTCAATTAGTTGAGGCTCAGCTGGAACAAAACAGGTAATGTGCACGCCCCCGTAACCCCCCTGTTCCTGCTTAGACCTCCATACTAACAGTCTTCAGATTGACATCTACACGGTCCTTGCAAGATTGATTCAACAAGATTGATGTGAGCTCAAAAGCTCAGTGCAACTGCCACAGGATGTGCGACAGCCCTCTCCTCTCCCCCTGTGGCAGTCAGCTCATTGCATCTTCCTCCCGAGCGCATTTCAAGTGCATAACTCACAGTAAGTGCTCAGCAATCTATGACTGCTGCCATTGTTGCACGGATCTGTGTGTTCTCCAAAACCCAGCACCGCCGTGTTCCATGCCTTAACCAATATTGCCCCTACACCGTCACAGCTATCACCCAGAAATGTCCGATCCTGCTCAGGATTGTTACACGCACTACAGAAAGCTGCACTGCAGTGCTCCCATGCAGACGAGGCTGCTGCTGCTGCAGCACCCTGCCAGCACAAGCTGTGAAACCTCACACACGCCAGCCTCTGCTGCAACAGCTGCAGCGGCTGGTGCTGTGTATTGCTGGTGGTGCTGTGCGTGCTGCAGCTCGCTGCTGTGCTGCTTATGCCACCAGGGCGGAGGCAGTGGAGGACTCGTACTTCCAGGTGGGCGGCAGCTTGCGGGACTTCTGCGGGCAGCAACAGGTGAACAGACACAGGGGGGCAGAAACAGGCAGCAACACACAGCTTGCTTGAGAAGGGTGTGGTCGACACGGACTTGGCAAGTCGGGGTTGGGGGAGTGCAGGGCTGTCGACACACTGAACAATCTGGCCGCTGACAGGCTGCATCTGCACGCATGAGGCTCCATATGTGAGCCCACGCTCATAATCCAACACCACTGTGTTGCATGTATGAGGGATGCTGCCAGCCAGCCTGGTTGGAGAAGCAAGCTTTGTTTGGCACATCGATACACAGCATACACTGCAACTATGTTCTGCTCTGAACATTTCGTGCACACTACAGCCCACGCCTTGCGGCAAAACCAGGGGCTGCATGTGTACCCCGCACGTGCTGCCCGCATGTGCGCAACAGCATGTGCGAGGCACTGTGCCTGGTGATAGTGGAAGTGCATGTGAGGGCTCGCAGGACGAACCTGGTGCCCCACAGCCAGGGTGCTGGCAGTGTCTAGCAGCGGCGCGAGCCGGCAACCAGCACACCCCAGGGTAGTACCCACTGGCAACTTCTACCAACATGGGGCCCAAAGCTACAGCGCAATGAGGCAACCCATGGACACCAACGCGCCACCACAACTCCAAACACTGCTCAGGAGCCTGTCCATGCTGCTGCTGCTGCTGGTTTTGCAGCTCGTGTTGCACCTTGTAGTAGCGGGCCAGCCTGTGGATGCGGGACTCGATCAGGATGAGCCTGAACTTGCCGTCCTTGTCCTTGCGGTTGCGCTCCAGGTGCTTGCGCATGGACACAGCCTTCTTGATCAGGAAGTACAGGTCCTCAGGAATATCGGGGGCCAAGCCGGAGCCCTTGAGGATACGCAGGATCTTGCTGCCAGTGACGGTGTTCACCATGGGGATGCCGTGGGAGTCACGCAGCAGCACGCCGATGGCTGAAGGGGTCATACCCTTCTTGGCCAGCTTGCAGATCTGGTCCTTCACCTGTGGCAGCCAATATGCAGATAGAAGCATGAGCAGTAACAGAGGCACAAGTGGGCAGAAGTGCAGGTCATGACTGTCTCAGTTTTGAGGCCCCGTTGCACGCATACAACGAGCAAAGAGACGCCCCAGCAGCAGTTGCAGCTGCTGCTGTCTGCATCTCCGCAAGCGCTGTAAATTCGCTGCAGATTGCTGACTTCTGCCTGGGCTGTGTGACAAGATCCAACGTCCTTGCCCCTCTTGACACAAACAGGTGTTGCCTTCGTCCACCAACACCCTCGCACCTCAGACTCGGTGGCCTTGCACCAGCTGGGGGGTGTCCTCTTGTAGGGGACGGCACTGCTGCTCATCCCCTTACCCTTGCTGCAGGCAAAACCAAGTGCAATGACGGTTGAGCATCGGTCCACTTAGCACAAGAGGGCCGTGCTTTGAGGAGTGCAGCAGTCACTGTTGTGCAGTAGCATCAGCACGCACCTGTGCATGCGACCCATGGTTGCTGCTTTTGCTTTCTGCTGTCAACAGAAGCAGCTGACACACAGCTTGCGACGACGAAAGAGGGAAACGCTTAGCGCTGCCCCACGCTTTCCGGACTCGGCGGCCTCTCAAGCCCTCACTAAACCCGCTGGTGACAGGCAGAGAACTTCGAGAGAGTACGTGGTGTATAACATCCAAATCAGCTTTTGATGGTACTCCAGGGTGCAGCCCCTGGGCAGTTTCAGTTTCAGTCTTGGATGATCACCCTGGAAGAAATGGAAGATCAGAGCACGTAACTTAGGTATGTTGTGCTTTGGTCTGTTGCTGTGCGTTGGCCGTTCTGCACGGGCCTATGATGGTTTCTATAATCACCAAGTATCCGCACAGCGCACAGTGCTGCAGCCTGAACATGAGTGCAGCTGGGCACCAGCGATGGGGGATGGACCCTCCAGGCTATCATGACCAGCTGCCCCGCCCCCTGCTATGAGTTGGGCGCATTGCACAGAAGAAGCATCAAGGGCACAGCTGTATAATGATTCAATTCCTGAATAGCATGTTACAAAGAATGTACAGCAAAGCAATGGACAACCACTCGGGTGTCAACCAGCAAAATCCCATCCATACATCCAGCGGGCAGCTGCGCTGCCAGGCCCCTGCAAAACATCAGGTTGCCTCCACAGATTGCCTCACTATCTAACGGCACTGCTGAAACCCTTAAGCAGCTGTGCACACAGCTGAAAAATCATTGCACGCCCTGCGCAAATACGTTCTTGCCACAAACTGCATACCTTGCTTGCAGCCCAAGCTCTGCATGCATGCCGCTTGACAGGCGCATGCCCAACGGCACCAATAAGCTTTGCCACTGCCACCCATTCAAGCCTACGCCGCATCGCCTTTGGCCTGCCCCCCTGTCAGCTGCGCCTGCTTGTGTGCTGCCAGCTTGCGCAGCACTGCCTGCTGCTGCTCCAGCAAGTCCCGCTGCGCCTCCATGATCTGCTTTTGTGAGTCAAACTCCGCCTGGTACACAGCAATGCGAGGCGAAGATTTGCACAAAAGACCAGAACAGATCAGAGCAGATCACAGCAACGTGCCCAAGTGCATCATCGTCTTCATGTGCCCTACTTGATAGTGCAAGCTGATGACTGTACTGCGGGCAGTCTGCACGCCAACAGACCCAACAATACTTCACTCAGAGACATGCACAGATGGCAGTATGCCTTGGCAGCAGGGTTGCATGCTTGCTTGCATGCTGGATCACAAGCTTGGCTTCCACCAGCTTACAATTGCAGGACCACCAAATTGCCTGCGATAAAGCATGCATGGCTCAGCCACCGCACCCCACCGAGCTCCACATGCCCAGCCCCTCACTCACCTTCCAGTGGTTCCTGTCCTTCTCCACACCCTGCAGCGCCGCCTCTGCCTCCTCCTTGGCCATCACTGCCTCCATGCGAGCGCTGGTCTCCTTCCGCAGGCGCTCCTGCAGCTGCGCAATGGTGTCCTGTGCCTGCCCCAGCGACGCGCGCAGCTGCTGATTGCTGGTGCGCAGGGGCTCGATGTCCTGCGCTGCACTGGCAAGCTGCTGCTTGCGCACCATCAGCCGCTTCCACAGCGCCAGGAACGCCAGGTCATCAGGCTCTGAGACAGCAGCAGCAGCAGCAATGCAATTCGAAACACAGCAAGAATGTTTACCAGGCATGTCCAAACAGGGATGACCAGGCCACATGCCCTGCCATAGCAGCAGCCAAATACAAAATCCAATTTACTCACAGCGACAATCGATTTACTGGCCGGCAACTGCCAACGCCCACACACAGAAACGCATGCAAGCCCATCCGCACCTTCTGCGCCCATCTGCCGCGCCATCGGTGTGTTGAGCATGCTTGCCAGCACATCCAAGTCCAGGCCCTGGTTGGCGCCGCCCACTGCTGCAGCACCAGACGGCAGCCTGCGCTTGGCTTGCCTGCCAGCAGCTGCCTCACCATCCCGCTCACGCTTCACAGCCACCTTCCCTGGCTCAGGGGACCGCTGCACAACACAGGAACAGACAGCGGACACCATCTGTCAACCAATGAGTCGTCTACATGCGTCTGGCTTCATGTGTCTGCAGCCATCAAGGTGCTATGCGGGGGTAAGAGTTGCCAACAGACCCTGGGCAAACAGGCGATAGGTGCGTCACAGCTGCTGTGCTACGCTGAATTGCTTTTCGAGTTTCCCTGACAAAGCGACTGCTGTTGGATGTCAAGCCGCATGCAACGGCAGACGGGTTCCCACAAATGTGCAAGCATAAGCTGTACTGTAAGCTGTGTGTACCCACCTGTGCTGGACCGCTGCTGCTGCCATTGGCCAGACGCGTGCCCTGCAAAGAGAGGCAGCACATATGTTGAGCACAGCAGCACACCTCATCTTGGCTGCAGCATGCCCCGGAGTGCCCTGCTAGCCGAAAGGAGGCCATGCCTAGTTTCCAAAGCCGCCTTGCTCCCTTCACTGCGATGCCTTCGGGGGGGTGCGGCGAAAGTAGCCGCTGCATGCAAACTCAGGGCCGCTAGCATGGGTACATGACCAATGCAAGGAAACACACACACAGATTGGAACCAAACTCATTCAGGAGTGCATGACACCCCCATGCACTCACCCGTCCTGCTGCTGCTGCAGCTGCACCGCCTGTTGCTGGCTCGTCCAAGCTGTCCGACTCGCTGCTGGCTGGCTGGCTGCCGAGCAGGGTCTGCAGCTCAGTGGTGCGCGGCTTGGAGCTCTTGCGCGGCCGCATGTCCCCATCTGGACCCGTCATGTTTTGCTTGGCGTTTGTCACTGCCTCCTGCCAGCGCTTCTCCATCAGTCCTGCCAGCTTCATGGCCAGGAGGGTGATGGGGTGGTTCTCGCCGTTGTACTTCTTGGCGTTGTCCCAGATCAGCTGGATGTCAGCACGCCACTCCTGCACACTGTTGTACTTGCCTGCACGCAGCTGCACACAGCAGCAAAGCAAAACGCCACGCAAAGACAGCACAACAGCAGACGTTCACAGTCAGTTGCATGGGACGTCCTGGTGAGGTGATTGGCACATCATTGAGCACAACAAGCAGCAGGCATATGATGTGCTGGGGGACTACAGGGAAGGCACACAGCATGCAGTGCAGGCGTGCCATGTGCTGCTGCCAACGCGCATGCTGTATTTGACACCACACTGTAAGGCAGGCAGCAGCTGCACTCACCTTCTCCCTGGCAGTCTTGAGGTCCATAGGCTTCTTGATGACTTCATAGTAGTCAGGAATACCGAAGGCCTCCACATCCACTGGTTGCCTGAAGGGGTCTGCTTCCTTGTACTTGGCAAGGATGCTGTGCATGGACAGGCACGTCTCCAGGTCTAGGCGGGACAAGCCCTGCTGCTGTGATGGTGCTGCTGCTGCCGGTGCTGGCTGTGCACGCTGAGGCATGGCCGCCTCTGGCTCCTCCTGGGCTGTAGGGAGGCTGGTTGCTGGCTGCGCGTCGCCCGCTGCAGAGGCAGCTGCTGGTGGAAGCTGTGCCTGTGGTGCGGCTTGCTGTGCGGCGCGTGGCTGCCCAAGGAACATGGTTGGGCCGGTTGGCGCTGGCAAGGGGTCCTCCATGACAGCATCTACGTCCATGGCCGGTGGCTGTCCGAAAGGAAAGGCTGCAACAGCGACACTGCCCCCCTGCTGTTGTTAGCTCAAGTTCGAACGAATGGCAAAGGTTATGCAATAGATTCCTTGATACGTATTCAAGACAAAACGAAATGATAGAAAGAGAACGGAGGGAGAACGAAGTGGCTCAGGAGTTTGCTGATTTCGTCTGCTGCTTCTCGTAGGGGCCCACGCAGAGGCGTTGACTGTGGGAAAGATGTGCAACGGCAAAGGTTTTGAGGGAGAAGAGCTTGCGGATGATGATTATGCTGTGTTGCTGGGCGGCTGACCTGACTGCTGAGTCCTGATGGTCAGTGAGCGGGGAAAGTCACAGAGGGAGTAGGGATGAGCTGTCAGTGTTTTGTTTTGGATTGCTCTTGGCACCACTGCTGCGGCCGACGCTCAGCAATGCTGCCAGGCTGGTGGTTGTGGGAGGGGGCAACAAAACTGGCTGGCGGACCACCTGGCGGTGGGGCTGCAGCCGAGCTTTGTGCACCTACGAGACCGACTGCATTGTGTGTCTTCATATGTTAGTGGGCGGCCCCTGCGCCAGAATGCCGCCGACAAGCCGCTTGAAGCGAACTCTCGACCACCGCCATTTCCGCTGCAATTGCTGTCCGCAACACAGCCATAACTCATATCTATCACGTCTTCTTGGGCGGCTGGGTGTTTGATGCGGTCAAACAGATTGTCTCAAGCTCAGATCAACACAAGGATCATGAGTCATTTGCAACCTGCGCCAAACAACCTTTACTTAGTAGTCCTCCCTTCATTACAACATTCAGCTACCTATCAGGAACTGATCTAAATAGTCACTGCTCAGCTGCGTGTCACTTGTCTCCTTCAGGCATCCAGGCATCATGGCTGCTCCACCTGCAATGCAGAAACTGCAAGCAGTAAGTTACGGGTTTCTATGTTGTGCTGTAGTCATCGAACATCAATCAATTTATGTTCTCGTGTTCAGTTGCCCTTGCCTGGCTCCCAAGGCTACCACTTGACTGCCGCTGCTGCCTCTGGCACTGTCACTGTCACTGCCACTGCTGCTGCTGCACACACAGACAATAGAGTCCACAATGGACGAGATGCAGAGGACCCACTTGATACCCTTGCAAAAGGACGCTTTCCTCTGCAGTGCAAAGTGTTGTGACAGACACAAGGACATGAGCAGTTTGCAGCAGTGGTGAGCCAGGCAAACAACATGACACCATCGATGATCTCAAATAAGACACCAGAATACTTTGCTGCTGATGCAGACCGTCCCACAGCCAGCAGCGCAGCGCCATGCATTGCACCAAATGCGTCCACTGCTCCACCATGACCATCTGTGATGAGCACCCCTGCATTTCACTGACATGCATGCCTGCTGTCTATCTCTGCTGCATGCAGCACTGTCAACTGCCAGCAGAAGGTGCATGCAGCCCATCAAGTGCTGTACGGCAATCTGGAGCAGTTCCAAGTGAGTGGGGGGCAGGACAGGCTGGCATGTACAGTCACAGCCTCTGCCAGCCTGTCAGTGTGAGCATGCGACAACAGCAATGCATGGGCGCTGGGTTGTAGCAGCGAGCCCCACCAATGCATCAGACACACTGACATAGCAGACATTGGCGTGGCCACATTTTCAGGGGTCGGTATGCAGCAGAGCTACCCTGTGCTTTCAGTGTTTGTTTGGCATGTGCTGGAGCAGCTGACCGTGCAGCCACAACAGCAGCTGTGTGTTTGGCATGCAGGAAACAGCTGTTGACACATGTGTGGTAGGCATTGAGGATGCACGTGTAGCTACACATCCTACGAATATGCAAGTACATGCAAGCAATCTGTGAGGCGCACCAACATAGTCCATGCGTGTGTATCTCTGCAGGAGCGCTTCAAGCGGTGCCTCATGCGCTGCGATGATGCAGTTAGGGTGAGTGGGCGGAAGTGAAAGTGCGATGATGCTGCCATTGCGTTGGGTGCACATTAGGGCTCCATCCATGCCAGAGGGGTGTGCATGCGTAAGGGATACAGGGAGGAGCCATGCATGCGATGTGTCAAAACACATGAAGTGTGTGTTTGCCAGGGGCGGGGAGGTGTGCGAGCGTGCTGCAAGTGTGGCCTAGCCGGCATGTAATGCTGTGCTGTGGTTGGCTGTGTGTGGTGGTTGAAGCTGGCACGAAATAGCACTATAGAGTTGCCCTTTGTGTGGAAAATCTCTGCTGCCATGGCTGACCGCACCATGCATCCTGCAGGCAGCACCCCAACTGTGTGGACAGCTGCTGTTGCTCGTGCTGCTAGCCTGCACCTGTACCTACCAGCTGTTTGTGCACTGCAGCATCAACACTTGTGGCGCCACCATTGTTCGTCTGAATGTTCCCATATGTTGTGCTTGCAGGAGGGCCTGCCTCACAACCCCTCTGAGAAGGACATCAACAAAGCACAGGTGCACATTGACATGGCAGTGGTATCAGCAGTGCTGCCAGTTCAGCCACAGACACTGCCCATTCCACCATCCGTGCTGTCCAGCTACCTTCACCATGCCATGCGCATCTCAACAATTCAGGTCGTGACAGAAGTGCTGCGCTGTTTACAGGCTGTTCCTTGTGGACGGTGCTGCCTTGCTGGTTTCAGTTACCCACATCACTTCTGTGCAATCATTTATTGATCACTCTTCACTTGAACTACTTCCATGGTGTGCAAGTGCCACGATGATACCACTGTCACGGCCCCCTCCTCCCGCCCTTATTGCGCCTCACAGGACCAGCAGCTGTCCTGCATGGATGCATGTGCAGCGGAGTACACAGGGAAGGTGTCCAAGCTGAAGGCAGACTGCACCAGTCAGCTCAAGCAGCTGGGCTAAGGCATTGGCAGGCCATGAGCCTGATGGGGTCATTCCTTTGGCGGCTGTGGCTGCGCTTCAGGGTGGAATCCTGGCTCTCAAGCAACACGCAGTACACTAGCAGCTGTGCTCAGGGCACACTTGTTTGGTGGCTGTGCCTTGGTTGCAACATCAAGCATCAAGGGCATGATGCTTGATTATGGTGGTTGATTTATAGGTGTGATGCATAGGCGCGCCGCGCTGTATGTTTTGTTGTCTGTTGACATGTTTGCAGTGTGCAGGTGTATTTGTGTCGTGCTGGTGCGAGCTGCCTACAGCGGCAGCACCAAACATGCTGTAGCAACTGCTGCCAGCAACTGCAGTGCACAGGCAGCACATGATTCACTGTATGCAGTCCACAAACTTTTCTCCTGCCAAGTAGTGGTTGTGGTGTCCAGAGCTTGCAGTGGGTCCTGCTCTTGCCCAGCAGCCACCAAGTGCTGCACACTCAGCACACTGTCTAAGTGACACGCATGCCATATATGGCTTCCAACCCTGTGGGAGGGTCCTGAATAAAGAAGGCCGGTGCAGTTTTGACTGACAGCGCCTCATGGCGCACAGACCGCACTAGCGCTTGACTGATGTGTGCAACTTGTCGGCTGCTGAAATGGAATGCCAGTTGGGCGGGTTGCATGTGGCAACAAGTGGTGCTGTGCTGACCATTTGGATGACGCACCAGATGACTGCGTGTAAGTGCAGCTGCCGCATAAGAAACAAGCGCGCACTGACAGCATGTTTACCAGTAGGCCTCCGCTCACACTGCCTTCAGCACACATTTATCAATGGCAGCAAGGTCTGTGGGAGATGACATTTTGGCAAACCCTGTCAGCGCACTAAAAACCTCACACACGACACTCGGCTGCAGCTGCAGCACGCACCAGGCTTGACCGGGCCACATGTGCAGGAGCTGCTGTACAGCACATGTGCAAATGTGCATTCACATGTAACTACGAGGTACCCCCAGCTCAGCAGCTCAGCAGAAACCCAGCGTAACAATATTCCTAAGCATAGCAGCTGCATCGACAGCCGTGTCACAGACAAACCACAAAAACAGCTCAGATGCCACGCATTCTCTGCCCCAGTAACCAGTAACTTGCCGCTCAGTGTCAAGGGGTTCAATCCAACCCACAAACACCAAAACCCTCTAAGCAGCAGGAGCAGCTGCAGCCACACTCTCTGCCGGGCGTGCCACAATGTTGCCCTCCTCCTTACTGACGACCACCTGCCCAGGCTTCGCCCCCTTGAACTTCTTCAAGTGCTCAGCACGTGTCACAATAACATCAACCTTACCCGCCTCTCGCCCCTTGCTGAACCACGCTGCCAAATCTGCAGCAAACTGCAAGTCCTGCTGCTCCGGCTGCTGCCCGGGGGAACCTTGACCACCGTATGAGAGCCAGGCATGCCTCTCACATGCATCCACACATCCACTGGCTTGGCTATCTGGTGGCTGAGGACGTCGTTCTGCTTGTTGTTGCGCCCCACAACACCACAAACCCGCCAGGGCTCTGATACTGCCGCGGCGCAGCACCGCCAACAGCAACGGCGGCAGCTGCTGCTGCTGCTGAGCCAGCAGCTGCAGTGGCGGCTTTCTGTGAGCGCTTGGCTGCTTTGCGGCCCTTGGCAGCTGCCTTGGCAAGCAGAGCAGCCTCGGGGGGTGGCTTGATCACCTTGCTCTCTATCAGCTCCTCCTGGCAAAGCAGATGGTGAGGCGTGGTGAGCGGTAGCGCTTTGAGCAGCAGCCATGCGTATCAACTTGATACATAGCTTCCAATGACAGAAGAGGGCAAGCCTTGATGATCCGACGTTGGCGCTGTGACCGGTGGCAGCGTATGCACGTGACCACCTCATCAGCACATTTCATCATCAGCTGCCGATGTATTCACACCTGCTGCCGACAAGCAAGCCCGGCAAAGCTGTACACACAAGAGCCATCGCTGCAAGGGGTCGCATGCACAGGAGGGGTGTCACGCAGCACACAGCTGCCAGCTCCGCGAAAGTCTTGCAGTGGCTGAGGCTGCATGTGCAGCAGCACCGCATTGCCTGGCACATGACATACATGAACAACTTGCTACATGGCGCCACGCGTGTGCATACAGCTTGCGGTGTGATCAAGTTCAGGGATGTCACGTCCAGTGCAGGCTGGTCCCCTCACCTGCACCTGCCTCAGTGCTGCCAGCTCCTGCTCACTGCCACCAGGAGGCATCTGGGACAACTCCTGATCAACCTGACGGGTGACGGGGGGGGGGGGACTCAGTGCAAGCTGTGGTGCAGTGATACTATCGCTTCACACAAACTGCCCCCACTGTGAAGAAGGCCAGAAGCTCCCCAGTCTCAGGGAAGGGAGATGCATGAGGTGACTGCCCTCTGGATGCTGCATCCACACAGCACAACTCTCCCATATCAACACAGTGATGCACTAAAGGTCTTCAAGGTTTCACCAGCAGCAGGTCTTCAGGATCTCATCACTCCAGCACCCCCTAGTACTGCACACTACCGTCATTGCGAGAATGCTGCAGAGGTTCAAAAATTGTCATGGTTGCTACATGCACAAGGAGTCTGCTGGGCAAACGTGTGATGATGATCTGATGATGACTCATGTTCATTGTGTCTGCTCACCGACTCCAGGTACTCCAGCTCCTGCTGCGCGGCCTCCAGCAGGGGCTGCACAGCATCCACAGCCCGCCTCAGCTTGCGGGCACGCTTGAACAGACCCTCAGCCACCTCCATGGGGGACAGGGTGGGGTCAAGCGGCAGGGAGACGGCCTCGCCCGTGTCCCAATCCTCTGCCTCTAGGCGGTCAGCACCAGGGGTGATCCTGAGGGAGAGTTGCAAGCGAGTGTTTGGAAGAAAGGGGTGAGGTTGGTTGGCGCATCTGCTGAGAATTGGTTGGGTGCAGTGACAAGCAGCAACTTGAAGGGATCAACTTGCGAGGGGGGAAGGGCTCGACGATGGGAAGACCACAGGGCGTCTGCAGGCCCTCAGCCACATCAATGGGGTTTCCAGGGCCAGCAAGGAGCTGAGCAGCATCCTAATGCTCAGGCTCAATCAGTGGTCAAAATCTTTGCACTCGTCAGAGCAGGGAATTGCTACCATTTTACCCTCCCCTCGTGCCATCACTTGCTGCGCAGAAGTCCACGCCGCCCATGACAAGTCACTAGATGCGGAAAGTCACACATGCGTACCACCACACTCAGGCTGTGCCTGACACCCGGGCCTGGTCAGCTAGGCGGCGTGCTGCGCACACTGTGCACCTTGGCAACCCCTGGCTTTTGCTCCCACAGCCCTCACCTGTTCCGTTGTTCCATGATGATGTTTTACCCTTCCACGCCCCACCCGACCCAGCCTCCAGCAGGCCCCCCACCCACAGTCGCGCCCACAACCCCTCACCCCTGCCAACTGCCCCCAGACACCCCTTGCCACTAAACCCAACTGCTTGCCACCCACACGCCCCGTGCCCCTAAGGGTGAGGCCTCACCTGTACAGGTTTGCCACAATGATGTCTCCCTGCCGCTGCACTTGGGCCGCATCAGCAGCAGACGCCAGCTGCTTGTTGAAGCTGAACACACGCGAACGCGCCTTCTTCAAAGCACCAGCCACCGCAGCAGACAGCCGCGCATACAGCGCACCATACACCTCACCTGCGTCACAGATGACACTGTGAGTGGCACTCCTGTCATGAGGCCGGCACTGCCACTCCAGGCGCAATGGTGATCGATACAAGCTCAGGGCTACACTACTCCAAGCACAAATGCAAACCACAGGGCCTCCAGCGTGGGCTGCAAACGTGCTGGTGTGTGATCAGCAAGTGAGTCTGACTGTTAATGCACGGGTGCACGGAACAAGTGGCAATTCAGATCCATCAAGCAGCCACCGCTGCAAACAGTTGGTTGTGCAGCACCCCATGCACCTCACCTGCCTGCAGGCTGGCATAGTACCCATCCAGCAGCTCGTGCACTGAGGGGTGGACATCAGGGTAGCTGCCTAGCACTGAGAACCTCCGGCTGCCGCCACTGCTGCCACTGCTGCTGCAGGGGGTGAACTGCCTGGCCTGCAGCCGCTCCAGCCACCCCTGCCAAGCCCCATACAGCGCCTCCCAAGCCTCAGGGTTTAAGCTCGAGGGCTCAGCACTCGGCAAAACCCCAGCCGTGCTGCACAGCTCCTCGACCAGTGCAGGGCTCACTCCTAAGTAAGCCCTAGTGGCACCTGACAGCAGGGTTTGGGGCTTGGGTTGCTGTGATGGTTTGCGGTCACGTGCAGCCCCCTTGGACCCTACAGGTGGTGCTGCAGGTGTTGAGTCAGGGTGTGCTGTGTGTGCTGCTGCTGCTAGTGCTGCTGCTCGAGTGATGTTGTCCTGCCAGCTGCTGAGGGGCTCGGTGGGGTTTGGTGGTATGCCCTGGGCCCTGGGGGGCAGGCTGTAGGGCCGACCCGCCTGCACCTGCCGCAAGCTTGACATGGCCCCACCAACCTGATGACATGCAGCCAAGAGAAGTAGAGGAGCAGGCACACAACTGTTGGTGATACAAACCAAACCATGTCAACGTGCAAGCCCTTGCAACATGCAGGCATATGCCAGCCAGCAACAAAGGGCCTCTTTTGGGATCATAGGGTGCCCTGGCCCCAGGGGAAGCGGTCAGGGGCAGGGTGTAGGAGCGACCTGTCTGGGCCCACCTTGGATAAACCCAGCATATGCCTACCTGGTATGCACAGTGCAGGATGGAGCCATCCGCACTTGTCAGCACCACATTGCTGTACCTGCACACCCAGCACACAACACACACCAGATTTAATGTTGACTGCCCAACAAAGCTCCAGAAGGTTACCACTTCCCCCCAGAGTCAAGACAGGCAAGCAATGATGCCAACAAATGCACCACTGAAGTGCGCAAACTCAGCAACTAGCTGTTCAAAAGGGGGAGGGGGGCATGCTGCGCAGCAATGCACCTGCAGCGCCATGCTTCACACAGTGAGCAGCTAGTCACAACGCCAGCCACTTGGGCCAAGCGCGCAGCAAGCAGGCACAGGCTGGCCGCACGCTGCATATTCAGCTGGCCCAAGGGCTCCCATACAGCTGCGCAGCACTCAGTTGCCTTTTGGGCGACAAAGACTGTGCTGTGCGCCATCCTGACTGTTGGATGAGCATTGCGCAGTGGCTGTTGCCTGCCAGGCAGTGCCGTGACCTTACTTTGCCATGACCTCAACGTATAGCTTCTTGCTGGTCTGCTCCCCTGGTCTGCTGCCAAAGTTGAGCTGTGCCACGCGCTCCCATGCTGCAGGCAGACCCACTGACAGCAACACCAGACCCCTCAGCTGAGACGACACCTGGAGGTGACAGGGACACACCAGGCAGGGGTGTTGGCGCGGGCCGGCAGAAGGGGCAGTGCAGGGTGGTTTGATGAAGGGGGATGGAGGCAGCAAGTGACATGACCCAGGGAGGGGCAATCCACTACAAACCGAAGCGTGACCTGCGAGGCTGCTGAATCTAGACTGCCCAAGGACCAGATTGTGCTAAACCACACTGTTTGCAGCCATTGAAGCAGGCGCCTTAGCAAACAATGCATTCCAGCCAACATGCATCACTCACTGTGCTGCAATACTGCACAGCTCTGTGACACCTCCCGCACCCCCCTCCCGGCCACCATGCCCCCCTGCACTTTCTCACTCAGCAGCGGTCCTCCCGAGTCAGCCCCTGCGGTGTGCTGTCTCACCTGCTGTGCGAGTGCGTAGCCCTCTGACACATCCCCCCGGGCCGGTGGTTGGCCCAAGCACAGCCGTGCTGCGGTGGGGTGCCAGGACAGGTGCAGCCACCCCTGACCCAGGGGGTCCGCAGCCGCAGAGACAGCGTGAACTTGTCCGGCTGGACAACCTGTCAGGCAATGCACACACAGAACACACGGGACTGCATCCGTTGATTCTGGTTCAGCATCGTGCACAGGCACCCCACGGAGCCACACACACAAGCATGCACGCATCCACAGGCAGCAGCAGAAGTGAGTCTGTGCGAAAATATTGCACAGGCGCCAGCACTGGAGCACAGGAGTCCAGCACAGACCTTTACCGTGAGAGGCTCTGCTCCCTCAACTGTCAGCAGCAGCCAGGTCACGCAGGAGCTGCTCTGTCACCCAGCTGAAGCTATGACAGGGATGTGTGAGGCAGGCCCACCCAAGCGGCCTAGTGACCCAACTGAACCACGCTACGTCCTGGAAATTCCAAATCCAAATGATGTCAGGCAAAATGTAAACTGCGTCATGACACTGCAAGGCTGGCCATCACCGGGGCGGCAGTCCTGGCAGCCTCACAGCCAACTGATGCTGACCTCTACGACCACCCCCCTGCAGGCTACACCCGCTGGCTACTGCCTTGGGCGCTACTGATGGCATCTGTCTGCCTGTGATCCCGCGCACCTCTTCCAACTTTGAAGGCACCCACTCTGCCTCCAGCTCGTGGCAGCAGGCCACCAGGGTGGTGTAATCCAGCGTCTGTGCACCACCTCTGCTGACAGGCGGCTGCTTGCTGCTGCTGCTGCTGCTGTTACTGCCGCTGCCGCCGCTGCTGCTGCTGCTGCTGCTGCCCTGCTGTCCTGCAGCACCCGCTGGTGGGGACCCCACCTGTGCTGCAGCTGCTGCTGTGCTGGCTGCACTGCATGCGATGCCGCGCCGCTGATGCTGCAGGACAACAGGTGGCCCGTATGCAAATGCCTGCAGCTGCTGCTGCTGCACAAGTTGTGAGGGTGTGTGAGGTCTGTGCAGCTGCTGAGTGTGCTCCTGCTGCTGCAGTAGGTGCCGGCTGGGGAGGGCTGCACAGGCAGCAATGTGCTGCTGCTGCTGCCAATGCAGTGGCTGGGCGTGCGGGTGTGGTGACGGCCTGGCGACCAGCAGCTGCTTGCAGCAGGCCCGGGTGGCTGCTGCTGCCTGCCTGAGGCTTGGACTGTTGAGTGGTCTGCTCCACATGCCAGGCTGTGCTGTTGTTGGCATGACCGGTGCGCCCTGCTGCTACTTTGCCGTGCGTGCTGGTGGTGTAGTTGCTTCTGGTACTGATTCGCAGTGTTGAGCAGATGCTGGTGTGTGGTGGGTTGCAGCTATTGCTGCTGTTCACTGTGTGAGGGTGACAGGAACGTGCAGGGGGTCGAACAAGGTACCAGAGTGTGCAGACTCTCAGACTGCTGAATCATGCAATAGCTGGACAGCTGCCAATTTCCACGTATACCAACTTGATACACAGAAAGTGGTTGAGCAGTGTTCAAAGTGAGTGCCACAACAGCAGCAGTTCCCAACTGCCGGCCTGCCTAAGCTGTCAACAACAGGTCGCATTAGCATCATTGAACTTCGAACATGGGCTTTGTGTTTGGCTGGATCACGACTGACCTTGTGTGGCGGAATCGCTAGATCCACGTCTCGGCAAGCTGTCGGGAGGCAGACACGCACCATCAGTTCCATCAGTCTTATCAGAAATGCTGCCTCGCACTTCCTTGGTCAGCACACGGCCAAGATGCTCTTCGACACCAACAGCAGCAGCAGCACCAGCAACAGCAAAAAGACATGGACGGCATTGTGGCCGGCGAAGGTTGCCGCACGTCATGTTTTCATCGGCTCAGGACATAGAGCAGCAGGTAGATACAGAGGAGCAGCTGGATGAGGTCGTGGCAGAGGCAGCTGCCAGGGCTGGTTGGGACCCACAAGGCCTGCTGCCCCCTATGGAGGGACCTGTTGACCACTTCTCCCGCCGAGCACGGCAGAGGAAGGTGCAGCAGCAGGGCAGCGGGGACGCTGCTGATGACGGTCAGCAGCAACAGCCACCACAGGCAGCAGCTGCTGCAGAGGGCGCCCAAGCTGCTGCTGCTGCTTCTACAAGCAGCGCCTACACAACAGCAGTCCAGCAGCAGCGGTCACAACCCCAGCAGCCACAGCAGCAGCCGGAACAGCCGGTGCAGGAGCTGACACCACCCTCACCTCCACAACAGCAGCAGCAGGAGCAGCAGCCAGCTGCAGAGGCAGCGGTTGCAGCGGATGCCGCCAATGCAGCAGACAGCACAGGCCCTGTACGTGTGTCACAGCCGGCGTCTGCCGCCTTTGCCCCTTCTGACCCAGTGCAGCGCATACCTGCAAACTGGCTGAAGCAAGGCGGCATACCAGCCCCTGCAGCAGCAGCATACGCAAGGCCTACATTTGTGGAGAAGCTCGCCACGAAGTTCATCCCCATTGACCTGGACTTCCCTGGGGTGCGCATCGTGAACTTCGACCCTGCAATCTTCACGGTCGAGGGCTTCATGACACCTGAGGAGTGTCAGCAGTGGCAGCAGGCGGCACTGGACTCAGGTGAGTCACGCCCTGCAGCAGCAGCAGCAGCAGCAGCTGCAGCACCACCACCCTGGTTTCATGCGTTACCTTGTCCTGGCACCCCCTTCGGCAGCAGCAGCAGCAGATAGCTTGTTCGGTTGCGCTGTGCTGTGGCACTGAGCATCCTGCACCCTGGGTGCAGCAGCATACTGCTGCAACGATTGGGCCAGGTCGCCGCAGCTGGTCTGTGTTTGCATGTGGCCACCATGCTTGCATATGGCCACCCAAACCAGAGGGCAGCTGGCTTCCACATATCTCTTGCCACTCAAACACTTGACAGAAAAAGCATGACATACCAATTACACCTTGCCACAAGAGCACGATGTGGGATCCAGGCTCGATCTAGGCATACTAGCGCAGCAGCAGCAAGCAACCTGGTAAGAGCACATAGTCGTCAGTGGCGTCCTGAAAGTGCATATCTGTGGTTGTTCCAGCAGCATAGCGCAGCTTTGCAGGCGCAGAATACAGCCACGCATCCAACCTAGGCGACACCTGCACTTGTTTTCTTTGGGTGGGCCCAGCTCAACAAGTCATACCCTGCTGTACAACTAAAGAGGAGTAGGGAGATTACACCAGGGCTGCGCGCTGACTCTTGGACTCCTTTGCTTGCACTGCTGCTGCTGCTGCTGCTGTCCTGCAGGCTGTTTGCAGCAGTCGAAGATTGGTGGGGGCAATGCAGCCGCAGCAGCAGATGGCAGTGTGAATGTGTATGGGGCCAGGCGCACCTCTAGCTCACTACTCATGGACCCAGCCACTCAGGTGGGTACTGCTTTCACACAGCAGCCCTCACCCATTATCACACTGGCTTGACACAGCAGCGCTCACCCACCCCGGGGGGAGGGGGGCGGGGGGGGGGGGGGAAGGGACGACAGGGGGAGGGAGGAAATGAGGGGAACCCCCCCCCCCGAGGAGGGGGGAGAAGGGACTGCGCCCCCCCCCCCCCCCCCTCCCCCCCCCTCCTCCCCGTTCACAGCCCCCCCCCCCCTCCCTATCCCTGCCTCCCTGCTCCTCCCCCCAGCTCTCATGCAATGCTGGGAGGACCGATTGCCAGAATGCCCAGTATCTCAACAGCAGCTCCACAGCCCCCTCTGCCATGAGACATGTTGGCTGACTGCAGCTGCGTGGGCGCATGGATGGAGTTGCCCGCAGGATGCCGCGCCACAGCCAGTGCTGCCTCCTGCGTCTGAATGCGCCAGTGCCGCCTGCTCCACCTCTCCCTCCTGCCTCTCCCTCATCGCAAGCAACCGCAATGCCTGTTGTCACCTCACACACTGTAGGTGAGCTCGGCAGCCCTTCTGCTGTCAGCACCACCTCCCTGACTTTGCTGTCCCTGACTACATTGCTCCTGCACCTGGGTGTGTCACACATCTGTTGCTGTGTGCAATGCCCCTGCAGGCCAAGTCTCCTGCCCTGACAGCGCTGATGAAGGTGATGCAGGCGCGTGCCACAAAGCTGCTGGCACACCTGGATGGCGGCCGCAGCTGGGGGGCACCTGGCAGGATGCCTGCTGGCGGGCAGTACTGCTTTGAGAGCCCTCAGGTGGCAAGGTGAGGAGTGCAGAGCGCTGGGCAGTGTGTGTTGTGCTGACCTCTGCTGTGCTGTGCTGCTGCGGTCAATTGGTCTGCTGATAGCCTGTGAGATGCTTCTGCTGAGACGCCTGACAGGGCACTCACGCTCACCCCTGCATGCTGACCACCCTCCTCTTGAAGGACGCAAAGCCCAGATTGTGTACTGCTGGGCCACTGCAACAGCACACTGACCGGGTAGTCCATCGCTATCCCCCATACCCTGCCTCTTGTTAACGGCAATACACTGTACAAGTGCATGGCAGTACAGGGTGATCACCCAGGTGAGCCGATTGTGCTGGCCCGGCTCACCCTCCCCCTGTTGCGCCTGTGTATGTTGCAGGTACACCACGGGGCAGCACTTCCTGGCACATGAAGACGGCTTCCCGCCGCTGCTGGCCAATGCCAACGGCTTCCAGCGGCATGCCACGCTGCTGCTGTATCTCAACGACGTGCAGCAGGTGCGGCGGAATAGGCCGGTGTGCACACACTGGCAGTGCCCCTTACACCACGCCTATGCTTGACATGAATGCACACCCGGCAACCATGGTCAAAGGCTGCATCTGAGCTTTTGCTGTGGGACAGATATCGGCAACCATGCCTGCTGTGTTCAGCCTGCAGCTGCATCACGGCAGCCGCAGCTGTTGTGTGATTTGCGTGTACCGCTGCTGTTTTGCAGGGTGGTGCCACACACTTTGACCACCTTGGGGTGTCAGTGCAGCCGCGCCAGGGCATGGCCCTGCTATTCTTCCCTGCCTATGCCAACGGTACACCTGACGCACGGTACGTGGGGGCTGATGCCGCCACTGGCGTGCACTTGCACACACTCCTGTCAGGCCCAGGCATGCACATGGGGAAGAGGGATAATGCTGGTTGCTGCTGTACTTTGTCGCCAAGGCTGCGCATGCTGCTTAGAGGTATCTGCTGGTCTTGAAGACTGTTTCGTGTCTTCTTCTCAACGCTTGCACACTACAGGCTTGCACACAATTTGTTGCTGCCATGCCAGGCGGCCAGCAGCGCTGTTGGCAGCTGGTGATCCTTCCCTGTCGCTGCCCCTGCTACTGTCGCTGCAGGTCCCTCCACACCGCCCAGGATGCTGATGATACCAAGTGGGTGATGCAGCAGTGGATCGCGCGCGGCTACCCCACCCCCAAGGCTGTGCTGAAGGCTGTCAAGGTTGCTGCACTGGCAGGGCCAGAGGCAGATGTAGCAGCCGCTGCAGCAGCAGAAGGGGGAGAAGCAGGGGCCCCTGAGCAGCAGGCTGTGCAGAGGGAGGTGTTCAAGGTGGTGGCTAGCAGCAGCAGTGTTGAGGGATATGGCAGCCAGCCCAGCAAGGGGAAGGCGAAGCGCGGCAGCAAGAAGAGCTCGGGCAGCAAGAAGGGTTTCAGCCGACGCTGACAAATTACGGATGATGTGTGTGGTTGTTGTTGATGATGTTGTTTGGTTTGGTGTGGTTTGGTGTTGTTTGCTGGATTGGGAGGTGTGCACACATCACATGGTGGCCTCACTACATTTTTGCTGTTGGATACGGGTGATGAGTACCAGGCAGTGTGCCACCATGCTCGGATCGGGGGTTGCCATGCCAGGGCGGCTTCCAGGTTGCAGCCTGCCAGCAACCCTCAGGGTGCCGCGCTGTGCACGCTTGCATTGTGCCCTGGTTATCGCCCCTTTTGCTGTATAGCCCAGATATGTGAACCCGTTTTGGCACCGCAGCTGGGCTGCTTTGCTGGCCTTCTGTCTCTGGCCCAAATGCAGCAGCTTAGTCAACACTCTCAACAGTTGACACAATGTACCACTTGTACCGCCGACCTCCCAGCGCTTGTGGCTGGAGCACCTTGAAGAGCAGGACTGGCCATGAGTAGGTGGACATCCAGTCGACTGTGACCAACACCGACAGCGTTCCCAGGTCAACCCTCACCAAATACACTTGACATGGTAGCAACACCGCACATTAAACCCATTACTACTGCTGCATCAGCCCTCTTACTGCCCATTTACTGCTGTTTGGCGCTTGTTCACTGCACGGCGCAAGAGGTTCATGCCCCCCCCCCACCCCACCCAGCCCAATATCCAGCTCCGCGACTGAGTCAGCCGCTGCTGTGTGACTATATGCGTTTGATGGACTTGTAGATCTGTGCCCAGTGATTACTTTCCTCTGGGCAGGTTCCCACGACAGGATTTTGAGCCTGAATGGGCAGTGTTGTGGAGAGGCTGGCAGCTGCTGTTTCATCTCAAGCTCTTCAGCAGTGCCCAGCCTCCGGCCGACTTCAGTTACACCGACATAATTAATTGCTTCCGATATCGTTTGCCAGCGGCCCTCCCAGCGCCGTTATCACGTGGCAGACCTAAACCCCGCTCATAGTGGCATGGAAGCAACTACTGTATATATGCATCCCCTTGCTCGCAAACTTCACAACCACACTCAGAGTGGCTTTCAAGCATCCTTCCATCTATCCTTGCGCACTAAGCCGACTGTACTGTCAAGCCAACAGTAAAATGCGTTCCTTCACCAACAACGCACGCTGCAAGGGTCGTGTGGCCCACATAATTAGCTGTTCAAATCAGAAGACCCAGTCCATTCATCCTCAACCCGCCCGCAGCAAGAATGGCCGATTTCACTCACCAGCGCAGCTGAGGGGAGCTGCAACCATCCCCGTGGCCAGCCCCATGAAGCAAAAGGAATTTGAGCTGTTCATCATGGCTATTTTGGTGCACATCGCTGTCTATGCGCTGACCCTGGTGCACAAGAGGCAGTCCCCTTCTCCAGACCAGCAGCAGCACAGCAGGTGCACTCTGCAGCACACCAGCAGCAGCAGTCCGAATGACACAGTATTTGAGGGCGTGTTTGTCAAGCCTGCCAGCAGCACAGCAGGAGCTGACCCCGCCCTGACATTCCCTGAGGTCCCCATTGCCAGCCCCACCACAACCACCACCAGCAGCCCGGCACAGCAGCAGCCCAGCAGCAGCCAGGCAGTCACAGCAGACCTGAGCACCCTCCTGCCCAGCCCCCTGGTGCGTGTAGAGACCGCAGCCTCCCCCTTTGCGGTTGCAGCTATCCCAGCAGCAGACATCCTCACCCACAGCAGCAGCACAGCACCATCAGACCCTGCAGCAACGGCCATCATGCGCAGGGCCGTGGACGGCATCTTCTTCCCTTCCATCAGCGCGGGCTGCTTGCTGTCAGCCTCTCCTGTGGTGCAGCTGAGCAGCCTGAAGGGAGGCAAGTCAATGGGTATGTATGGACGCAGCCATGTGATTGCCCGGTATGAGGATTGCGCATATAGCCAGCCATGCAACATGGGATCACGGCGCAGCAGCAACAGCAGCTGCGGCAGTTCAGTCCGCGAGGTTGTTTGCAGGTTCGAGGCCGAGGGGGCAACGGGTGCAGCAGCAGACAGCAGCACATCCGCAGTGGTGCACCACATGCAGCCTGCTAGCACTGGCCTGGAATGTGTCGGGCATGTGCAGCGCATGAAGCAGCAGCTTTGGGGCAGCACCGGCAAGGCCAGCAGTAGCTCAGGGAAGCGCAAGGCACGTGTGATTGTGCAGTGTTTCTAGATGGGCTGCTTTGTGGCCCCAAATGAGTCGGTTGGTGGTGATCCCCAAAAAAACCAAAAACACACAAAAAAAAACACAAATAAAAGTTGTGGTGAGCCCTGGGTGCCTTCGTGGCCCTAGGCGCTCTAAGCCAGCAACTCCCACATCGCCCCAGGTGCTAGGGAGGAGGGGGAGGTGTCCATACTCAATGGCCAGTGCGGTCATAGAGTACACGCCGATGGACAGTGCGTTCATAGGCCCCAGTCCCACGGCTGTTGCAGTCGACAGGACTTTTCTCCAGCCGCCTTGCGGCGGCAGGAGGAAGCAGTCAGGCCCCGTGTCTGCTGCACACCTCGTCCTTAGGGCTTTGGCACCTGCTGAAGCACCAAAAAGGTTGTGTCTTGCCTTCGGGCGGGCCAACCAACATATCAAAAAACAAAAACCCATACGGGTGTCTTTCGACGCCACCAACTTCAATTCATCAATGGAAAGCAATCAGGCTACAGTATCAGCCAGGCAGCGCTGCCTTCCTTCCTGGTGTTTGGCAGTAACTTCAAGTTGGTGGTGTTGATAGCTTGCATACACATGTTGCTGGTGTCACTTGGTTTGTTATTTGATGGGTGAGACACCCGCAAAGGGCCCATGCATGAGCTGGATGGATGCATTTGCAGGCTATGTTGATGGTTGCAGACTAGCACTTGCTGTAACAGCCAAGGCTATGGACTTCTAAGGAGTGAATGGATGGTATGGCAGTCCGTGGGGCAACACTTGCACGCATAAGCATGTTCATGGCAGCCCCGCCATGCATCGTGGGACGTTCAGGCATTCACACCTGTTGCAGCAGTGATCTTGATTTCGTAAGGCAGGCCCTTGTAGCGAGCTGGCCGTTGCGCAACATGCATGTTGCACATGTACACCACAACCACATTACTCAGCGCGGTATGCTTGGCCGTATTGCCCAAGGGGCTGACATGGTACAGCAGTCAACAGACGTGGTCGTCACTTTTGCCAAGGGCCACCCTGAATGTTACATGCCACAGACACAGGCTGGGTCCTCCCCCTGCCAGCCTGGCAACCTGTAACCAGGTCCGATGACATATAGATCTGGACAATATGTCACCATGTACACACAACCCCCATACAAAGTGCTTGTTAGGCCTTTGAGAACCCCCAAGGAGGCTGATGTGCAGTGACTGCTATCATGTGTGCTTCTGTGTGCTCAGCTGTCAAATCAAAGTCTGAGCTGAGTCAAAGCTCCCGACCCAGATGAACCGATCTTGATGGAAGTGCATGACCTTTAGCGTTTCTCAACCTTAGTGGCTGCTTGTGTGTATCCTACGTAGCCTCTCTGCTGTTCTGCTCTCACTGCATCACCCCTGGGCCCATCCTGCAACACAGTCGCCGTGAAGAGGCATTATGGGGGCACTATCACTCATAGTAGGGGCAGTAGCGTGTGTCCCTGGCGCGTTGGCGATTGCATTGCGAGGCAGGGTGCCATTTGGTAAGTTTCTACTGCTACTGTCATGGTGAAGCAGTGCGATCCGCAGGCCATTGATCATCTGCTTCATGAAGCAGATGAATCAGGCTCAAGGTTTGTATGTGCAAGCTCTGTTTGCTTGGTGTCATCTTCACAGGCTGTTATCTCCCCTGCATGCCTGACTGTGCCCCTGGTGCCTGGCTTCTCCTGCTGTGCCCCTGTCTTGCCTGCAGCTTTGACAGGGCTGCTGGGGCATGCAGCAGCCACTGGGTTCCTGGTTGCTATTGCCAGCAGTGACAGGCTTGCAGCGCACACCACCTGGCTCCTTCAGAAAAGCACAGACGGCAGCATTGGCCCCTTCAGCAAGCTGATGTTTTGGCCATACCACCTGGGCTTGCGCGGGAAGCTGTGGGTGCAGGTAAGCTCACATGGTCATTTGCACTGTACCTCCTCTTATTCTCACCACTGATGGGTATTAGTGGATGGGGGTTGAATCCCCCCTCCCCAGATTCAGGCGCTTGAAGTTCAGCCTGTACACAGTCGATTGTCTGCCCTGCAGTACTAGTGCTGCTGCATGTGTCAGCCAAACAGCAATGCAGCAGGCTCTGAAAGGTCCAATCAGATGCAGCCAAAAGCTGTGTTGTGATGGTACGTTCTTGCACAGCAGCATGGCAGCAGGGCAGTGTGGCAGTGATGGACCTGGGCGCGCTGAGACCCTGCCGTTCCAGGCAGCATGGTCTGCCTCTGGACCAGGGGCGCTGATTGACTAAGCTCCTTGTCTACATGTGTACAACATCTTACTTGTGTCAGCTTCTCGTGCTGTTGGCTTTGAGGGTAACTGGCCCAGGCTCTCTAGTGTCCTAGGTACTGGTCGCCTGCTGCATGCGCATTGAACCGGGCCGGAAACACGTTTCCCAATTATGATGTAACTGGAGTGTGTCGGCAAGTCTACAATCTCGCATCAATAGATCACCATTCGAAAGCATGCCAGTACACAAAGCAACTGCACTCTGTTGCAGCTGCCGCCCTGGCCGTGCATGACCTTTGTGTGCTCCTGCTGCCCGTCGCTGCCTGCAGCGTCGCAAGTCAGTGGAGCCCCTGTACGACCAACTCCAAGGCACGCGGTTGTACATTGGAGGCTGGCCAGAACAGGCAGCCTGGCTGCCGCCTGTGCAGCCGGCAATCCTTGACGTCACATGCGAGCTGCCGCGCACGTTCATGGACTCGGCGTACTTGATGCTGCCCACATGGGACACGCAAGGTATGAACACACAACAGCAGGACCGTAGCGAATTTGCAGGGAGCAAGCTTGGCATAAGAATTGGTGCAACTGTATCTCTCTGCATGGCGTACTACGTATAGTATCCCAGCCATGTATTCTCAAGTTTGAGCTTGGTTTGAGGCACCTTTTGTCTTGCTCAACCTGGGACTAGCCAACAGTCGACAGGAATGTGCTGCTTGCTTGTACTTGACCTGCTTGTGCCGTGCAGCACCCAACACTGAGCAGATACAGCAGGGCGTGGACTGGGCGCAGGAGCAGCTGGCAGCTGGGCACTCTGTGTACATCCACTGTGCGCATGGGCATGGCCGCAGCGCAACAGTCCTGGCATCCCTGCTGATTGCACAGGGGCAGGCCAGCACAGCTGAGGAGGCTGTGGAGATCATGCGGTGAGCTGTAGCACCTCTGCCGTCGGTCAGCTTGCTACTGGCACCTGCAGCCGGGCGCAAGGGAATCAAAGGTAGCCTGCATGCTTGTTGTTGTGACTGGCAGCCAGCGCCAGCCCTGGTTCTTGGGTTGGTTGGGCGGCCCTCAGGCACAGCAATATGCGCAATGTACTAGCACCTGTGGAAGGAGCAGCAGCCATAACGGTGTGTATCAAGAAGGTCATGTCAGTACATCCAGAGAGGTGATGCTATGTTCGCTTCTGGCACTGAGCACGATGGCAGCTGCAGCGAAGCCGAATACTGCCCTTAGTTGACCCTTGTGTGTTGCTGTGCTGGCCGCCGAATGCAGGCGTGCCCGGCCGCGTGTCCGCCTCAACAAGCCTCAAGCAGCAGCTGTCAGGGCATGGATTGAGGCAACAGCTGGTGGCAAGTGCAGGCCAGCCAGTGGGCAGGCAGGGAGTACGGCTGATGTGTGCCTAGCAGAGGCCAACGCAGAGAAGAAGCAATGAATCTACCTTTTAGGGGCAAGTCCGGGTTGCTTAGTATACTCTGGCTGGCTGGTTTTCAAAGCCTTGCGTGGAACGTGCTCCTGCAGCAGAATGCAGTCAGCTATTATTGTTGAGCACCTTTGGGCAGTTCATGACGACTGTTGTTTGGGTCAAACATTGTTTCTGGGTGATATTGTTACTTGCACCCTGGGTGGGTGTACCAGATTCTCAATACATGTGGCACGAACTTTTGCTGCATGGTGCGGCACACTGCACTGAAAATTGATTCCTGTTGGGTGTGTAAAATACCAGCCATGGCTTCGTGTGGCCTTCAGGGACCTCAATGGTGATAGAACGACATGTTACATGTCCTAGTTGTATGCATACAGCACATTATGCATTGCACATTTGGGATCACATAAGTACACCATGTGTTTGATCGGTCAAACCAAAGGAATGAGGTAGCTTTGGCAACAGATGCCAGGGGGGCTGCTCATGCTGAGTGGCGCTGAGCAACAAAGAGCAACGCCTGAACCTAGCACGTACACAAGCAGGGTCCTGAATGCATCTGCCCCACAAACTGACAGTATAAACAGAGCTAACACCAGAGACATGACCCAGGTAACATGCAACAAACGAGATGACAAAAGAACATGCCAAGAAATGAGCCCAGTGCAGTGATCACTGATGAGGCACAAGTGTGAAGGGGGCCCATCAAGGCCGCAGCTCCTCTGACTCTGCTGCAGCCAGCTTGATTACGGATGCCAACAGCACTTCATGCATGATGGCCTTGCCGTCAGGGTTGACAAACTTGCAGTTGACACCCTCAGGGTGTGTGTCTGTCTCCCAACCCTGCAGAGGGCATACAACAACACAATTTCATCACCATTCTGGCAAGTGTGGCGGTGCCATGACAGCATCCTGTTGTGACATAAGGCTACACAGAGAGAAAGCTGCCAAATGGTGTCAGTTCTATGAAATTGTGAAGCACAGCACTGCTAGCAGTCAAGCAGAGCATTGTGTGCTGCAACATGTGCAGTGGATCGGAAGGAAAAAACTCACCCACAACCTGCCGTGGGCATCCGCCATGCAGTTGATCAGGGTAGCGGTGCCCTTGCAAGGCGGTGAAGCGTCCCACTGAACCTGCAAAAAATACAAGAAAGGCACTTCTTTGAGCCTCCAGTTGGTGCACAGGCTTCACAACTGGTGCTCATGCTGTTCTTCAGAAGTACGCCTAAGACATGCAGCCTCGGAGGTTTCAATGCACAATGTTTAAAAACCCTGGCTTGCCATGTCACCCAAAGAGTGATCCTCACCGGGCTGTAGCCATCATACTGCAGGGAGGAGCCGTCCGCTTTCCTGTAAGCACAGCTCATATTTTGCTCCCACCACCAGAGACGGCCCAGTGTGTCTTGGACCGCGGTCTTCCTGCTGGGCTTGCTGGTGCAGACAGGTGCATCTGCAGGCCAGCGACACGATCCCGGTCAAAGTGGCAAAGAGTTGTACGCTTGTAGTGGGACGCCAGGGCTGTCTTGAATCTTGGACCAGTGCCATCATGCCTGTTGAGTTAGGGAAGGTGGCTGCACTCGACAGGCGGCCTGTACTGGAAACAGCAGCCTATGTCGCGTCAGTGCTCACCTGCCCAAGTGGTTCCGAAGCGGTTGACTGCAGTTAGCAGAGGCGAAGAGTCGCTTGTGGCAACACTTGTGATTGGCAGGGGGGCAGTGGGCACAACCACACCGCTGTCTGCAGAGCTGTCTGTACTTGGCTGAGCATCAGACACCACAGGTTGAGGGCTTGTTGTGGCAGCCGGCGTGTTGGGGGCTGTGCTGGCGGCAGCAGCAGGGCTGCTGTTGAGAGCAGCCTCTATGGGGGCTGGGCTTGTCATGGATGCAGTGTCGACCGCCTCGGCAGCGTTGTCCGCATTGACAGTGTTGGCCACGTTGACAGCGTCGACCGCGTCAACAGTGTCGGCCACATCGACGGTGTCGTCCAAGTCAGCGTCAACCACATCAGCTTCGTCCTCCGCGTCAACAGCATCCGCCGAGTCATCCGATGAGTCAGTGTCAGCCATGATGACAGCGTTGGCTGCGTCGGCAAGTGGTGCGACAGATGTGCTGGTGGCAGCTGTGGTGGTGGCGGCTGTGTTGGCAGTATCAGCAGTGTCGACTGCACTGGTGATGGCCACGGGTGCAGTCAGGTCAGCAGCAACCTTCTTTCCCTTGCCGTCTGCAGAAGCGATGTCTTCGGGTTTGGTGCACCTCAGCCTGCAGGCAAGAACCAGTTGCAGGCATGAGGTTCAGGCAGCTGAAGACACTGCATGGTTTCACTTCAACTGTCAGTCTGCCGCATTGACTGGTAGTCAAAACACGAGCTGTCCCCGGGGCACTGACGGTCAGTGTTCGATGGAGCCATGGCTGCTTGACATGGTATGTGGTGCCGATGCTTGCATGTGTGCCTCCAGTTCGGTGTGACACTCACTCGTCGTGTACTGTCTTGGTGACTGGGTCTGGCACGCTGACAAGAGTGCACCCAACTCCGTTGCCGAGTGTGACGTCCACGGTGGTTAGACCGTCCTGGCTGTCTGCGGGGGCATCGCTGCTGATGGTGCTGGTGGACGATGCGCTGAGCCCCTCCTTGCCACTGGCAGCTTGCAGCAGCTTGCGGGTGGTGGCCTTGAAGGCACACGAGGCGTTGTTGTGCCAACCCCACAGCCTGCCAGAGTTGTCCTTGACAGCAGTCGTGAGAGGCACGCTTGCAGGGCACGCTGGAGCTGAATCCCAGGTCTCGCCAACATGGTAGGCGGGCTGCTTGAATGCGCAGCTGTGGCCGTTGTGCCATCCCCACAGGCGGCTGCTGTCGTCCTTGACGCTGTTGGTAGCTGCATGAACACGGCCAGGAAGCGGAGGGACAGAGGGAGTGTAAGACATCATGCATGCCCACAAGTGGCGGGACTGTCAGCCTATCGGTTGTTGCCACCGTGACTCTGGTGCACCACTAAGCCGTCCTAATGTTGACAGCACTCTCTTTGCTTGAAGGTGCACTTGCGGGAAGCGGAGTACAGCAGCATGTGCACCAGAGCGAGCAGCGCCCAGCAACACTGCAACAGTATGCTTGCTGTCACCCGCAACCTACCTGTTGCACTGAAAGGGCAAGCAGGGGCGTCTTCCCATGTCACGCTCTTAGCAGGCTCATGGTGCTGCACCATGACTGTTGTGTTGCCCACAGCAACCTGAGCGACCTCATGGTAGCCTGAGGCAGCAGTTTGCGAAGCCACCGCCTGGCCACCCTGAGCTGCGACTGTGGTGGTGAGCACAGATGCGTCACCCAGGGATGTGGAAGCGGAGCTGGCAGTGCCTCCAGTCGAGACAGCAACAGACGAAGCATCACCTGCAGGCACCAACAGGCAGTTTGCTTGCTGCAGACGATGTGCTCATAGCCGCGAACTGTGCCTGCATATTGAGCTGCTCCCCAGCAGTAGTGCTGTTGTCAGCTGCTGGTGCTGGCTTCGTCTGCTGCAACCATTCGCAGGTGGCTGCCACTCAATCGACTGCACCTACCACGTAGCCTTCTTGCAGCAACCGAGGGAGCCAGCAATGCTGCCAAGAGCAGCAGGAGGACACACTGCTGACGGTCCATCTGACCTCGCGCCAAAAAGCTTGTCAGGAGCGGCGACGAGCCCTTCGAGGACCTGCAGCACACCAGAACAATTTAGATTCGTTACAATGGTTTCCAGCTGACTGACGGGTGTCTTGACCTGGCGCTCACAAGGCTTAGGAGAGCAGCAGGCAGTGTGCGACATCGACTTGGGCAGCAACTGAGGCACAGGCGCACCTTACAGGCTTGGCAAGAATGGAGATGAAGCAATCCTTCCCAGTAGTGCAGTGGCTGATGCAGCAGGACGTTGTTGAGGTTCCTGTGATCAGCGGGCGACAGACTGGCCGATGAAGATGAGCAGGATCACGATTGAGGACGCAGGGTCACGATTGGTGAGGATGTTAGACAAGTGAGCGCCCTTTTGAAGTGCCTGGGGATGGCAGACAGAAAGGCGCGACAGTTAAACCGGCGGTTGAGCAGTTCAAATTCGATCAGCCGTCGCACTGCCAACGCCCTGCATAGCCTGGTGCTGCACAGTATTGGTTGTCTGGTAGGGATTTTCGGTGGCCACAGTCTGCCGTTGCTCGATGATGACGCCCCGGCAGGTTGTCTGACACTGACTGACTGACCAGTGCTGCTCAGCTGTGAGGAGCCTGGGCCTGCTGTAGCAAAACCAGGCATGGCCAGGGCTGCACATGCACTTGAAAACACGTCAAGCCTGCTGCCTCTCAAATTCAAGGGCCCTGTACAGCATGAGGCTGATGTGCAAGCAAACTAGGCCAAAACGCCAGTCTGGCATGGTCAACGTGGTGAACATTCACCGCGGCTGCACAGCAAGGTTCCTGTCAAGTGTTACACAGCCTTGCCATAGACAGATCCACATCAGCCTGAACAACAAGCGTGTTCAGCCAGCACTCTGACAGCTCCCTGCTAGTGCACAGACCATCGACAAGGAGCAGGTCGGCACTGCTTGTCCCAGACGACCGCGCATCGCGGTCGGACCCTGCTGCTGCTGCTGCCGCTGTTGCTGCTCTTGCATGCGCTGGCCCAGCGGCCACCGCTGCGGTGGGCTTGACGCTTTCAGGCTTGTTGGGGCCAGCTGGCAGTTGGTGCAGAGTATCTTCCAACACCTTGACATGCAGATAGGTGGCGTCAGCCAAGCACTGAGTGGCCGCGGCCAGGCTTCCCAACTTGGCAGGGCTAGGGCACGTTGCCTGAACTGTGATGTCAGCGGTGTCCTGCACACAGGCAACCATGCATGCAGACACACCAACTGTTCAGCATTGAGGGAATGCGGAAGCACAGCAGTTACATGGGACACACGGCCACATGCACAGAGTGCTCAGGCGTCCCGCCAAGAACGCAGCATGAGCCGCTCATGGCATGCAAAGGTCCTGCAGAGCTCACCACAGGCATCAGGCGTACAGCGGCCAGCAGCAGCTCCTCCAGGCATTCCAGTGTGTGCTGGCTGTATGATGCCAGCACCACCAGCAGCTTCCTGGGCCCCAGGAACACCAGGTCCAGCACACTGTCACTCAAAGCACCGCAGCCAGCAGGATGCGCTGACACCTCCTGCACCGCATGCCCTGGCTGGTGACGCACTTGTGACAGCACCAGCCGCTGATGCTGGTCACTGAATATCGCAGCATCAAAGCACTGCATGCGCTGCAGCACAGCTGGCAGCTGCTGCAGGTTGGCTGTGCTGGACGTCACCAACAACTGCCTGCACCTGCCTGCGGCCAGCGCAGCCACATACTCCCCAGGTGCATGGCCTGCGCTGCCGTTCCCGCCTGCCTCCCAGTCCATCTCTCCTGCACCATGCCCCTCTGCAGGGCTGTCACCGCCTGAGGCGCCTGGTGATGAGGTGCCTGCAGGTTGCTGCCGTTGCTGCTGGGTCTGCCACCACTGCTGCAGCTGCTGCCGCCTTTCCTGCGGCCCCTGCTCCTGTTCATACTCATCCTCCTGTGAGTCAGGGATGACACCTGGATCTCCTGCAGACCCGTCAGCACTGCATGGCGTTGGAGGCACCACATCAGGCCCAGGAAGGACCCCGCAGGACTGGACCTGCTTGCTGCCTGGTGTAGCAGCCTTGGAAGGTGTTTGCTGAGCGGTTGTGGCGGCAGGAGCTTCATGCACTGTCTGCAGCGGCAGGGCGCGCGGTGCCTGTGTAAGGCAGCGCAGCTGCTGCAACAGCAGGTCCTGAACTGGGACCTGGAATGGCCGCAGATGCAGCAGGGCCATGGCAGGCGCCAAGAGCTGTGATCTGCGCAGGACCCCGCTAGCAGTCTGCGCATGCTGCTGCTCGCCATGCCCCTGTTCCTCCCGGCAATCCCACAGCACGACTGCCTGGTTGCTGCAGGAGGCCGAGACTGCTATGGCTGCATGCAGCTGCACAGCTTGGAGTGACGGACCACAGGCCCCTCCATTGCAGCTGCTGAAATCCTCACCATGCATGCCTGCTGCCGCATGCCTGGCAGCTGCAGCGAGCGCTTGTGCAACCTGCGCCTGCCCATCCAAGGCACATGCGGACCCCCCAGCACAAGCATCACTGCGCGCGGCTTGCGCTGCGCTGCTCCCTGGCGGCCTTGATGTGCTGCTGCTGCATAGTCTGTGAAGCTGCAGGAGCGCCTCCAGCGCAACAGACGCGGTCAGCACCAGATGGCCAGTGACAGCATCCCATGCCCAGGTGCTGGTGGCGGTCACTCCTGCGGAGCCGGCATGCCACAGCAGCAGCTCTGCATGGCAGGGCTGCAGCAGCGCCCCACTCCACTCTGTGTGGTGCACCTTGCTGGGCTGCTGCGGGGAGATGCAGCGCAGTGTAGGCTGCACGCAAAATTGCAGCTGCAGCTGCTGGCTATCACAGCGGCTGCTGGTGCTGACTACCTGCAGCAGCAGCTGCATGTGTGGGGCTGCGTTCGATGGTGGCCAGGGCAGTGCTGACACGGCTGCTTGCTGCTGGGCGGCATGCTGCTGCTGCTGGTGCTGCTCGCCCAGCTGTCTGCCTGCTTGATACACAGCCAGCGCATGGTGTGGGGACTCGACAGCACTCGGCACACAGCACTGTCGCACACTGCTGCTGGTGAGTGTGTCTGCCGCCATCTGACACAGCCGCCTGTGGCCAGCAGCAGCCATGCGCTGGGCTGTCACAACCTGCTGCTGCAACAAACACAAATCGCGCGTACCTGCATACAGCACGGGGATAAAAGACAACTTGACAACCAACCGTTGATAACAGCAAACCAGGGGGGGGGGCGCTAAGGTTGTTTTCGGACACTATGCTAAGAAGTTGAAAGTGGGACCCCCCACCCACCCACCCACCCCCCACCCACCCCTAAATGCCCTCTGATCGTCTTGTAGCTGGCCTATGCAAGGTGAAAAGTGTTATGGTATATATTCAACATGTTTCCTGAGGTACTCAGATGGCCACAAGAGTGTTGCTGTGTTCTATCAGTCAAGAGACCTGTGGGGCACAGCATCGACGGTCAGCGGTGATCAAAGCACTGTTGTGCAGCCCTAGAAACACACATGAAACAGCACAGATGGTACATCCAATCAGCAGGCCTGTTCAGTACATGTGTGCTCACAACTTGCTCAAACTCTGTAGCAGTGACACACCAGTCTTGCTGCTCCTCTGCTGTCAGCTAATGGTCTAGGTGCATCTGCTGCCAGTGAGACAGCATGTGGTACTTCCCAGCCACAGCTGGTGGGTCACTGTCACACAGGGGGCATTCATAGGGAACGTTGGTGCTGGGGGCTGACTTGGTGCTGGTCTGTGCACTCTTGTGGTGCATGTCTGGGTACTGGCATCGGCACCGTGCCACGGCTATAGTACTGGCATGGGCAGCCTCAGGGGTAAATAGTAATTGGAGATGCTCAGAACATGCTTGAATCAACTCAGTTTGTCGATAGCTCTCGAATGAGCTAACTCCCAGCTTCATCCGATGCTCCTACAAGAAGTTTGCAGCATGCCAGGAAGTTACTGAAACCCAGCTTGACCCACCCACCCACCCCCCCATTTTCAAGCTGCTCAGATGGCCGAACATTTCTTTGTATATGTTATTTAGGATGTTATTAACCATCTGTGAAAGTACCAAGCCAAAGTCCAGCATAGTGTCCAAAGTTAACTTAAGTGCCCCTCCCCCCCTGAGCAAACCATATGATTCAGGCGAACTGAGGCTGCCAACAGCATGGGTCAAGCTTGCTGCATGCATACAACTGGTTGCAGCATATGCCATCGGCGGCAGGGGAGCTCTGCATGGCATGTTGCAGGGCTGTACTACCGGAACTCACCGAGCTGCCAGCGGCTGTGCAAGGCAGCCAGCATGGACCGCAAACCCTTGAGCTCGTTGCTGTCCTGGACAGCAGCGCCTGCTGGATCCTGCACAGCTGCAGAGCCGTCTTTTGATGCGCCTGCTGTCGCTGCATGATTCGGCTGACTGGCAGGAGGGGGACCTGCCAGCACGCCCAGCAGAGGGCCGGGCAGCGCTTGGCTTGCCTCGCCATGCGGCAGCCATGCGTGCTGCCCTGTACTGTCCTGAATGTCCTGCTGGTTTGCTGCAGTGCGATCCATTGGAATCACTGCAGCAAGCTGTAACGCTGTCGCATCTGCACATGCTGCATATCCCTTCTGCTGGCGATCCTGCATGGGCAGCTGCGGGCACAGCAACCCCAGCGGCGAGTGCGCTGCTGCACACAAACCCAGCGCTCCTTGCACCACTGCCAGCTGCTGCAGCTGCCCACTCTCCTGCAGCTGCAGCAGCGTGACAGCCATGCTGTTGCTGCCCCTTCTAGGCGGCTTGTCAGCCGCGCTCCCTGCTTGAGCATCGTGCAATACAGCCAGCACGTTGGTGTGTGCAGCCCCTGCAAGAAAGACCCGTGGCAAGTGCAACAGCGACCACACAGCCCCTGGCAGCTGCGCTGTGCCTAGGTGCGTGCCGACACAGCGCTGCCGCTGGCCTTTCCCTGCGCCGCTGCCTAGACAGCTGAGCGGGCCACTGCTGCTGGTGAGGCTGATGATCTGCAAGCTTCCAGCCTGACTGCCCACTGCCACGAGCTGCTGCCAGCTGGGCAGGCTGGCTGCGGCTTGGGTGCAGCAGGCTGCTGGAAGCACAGCAGCACTTGTGGGGGCTGCTGGCCAGTCCAGGGCATGGCACCAAGTGACTGCAGCACTATGCTGTAGGACATGCTGTGCAGCTGTGCCAGGGTCATTGCTGCGCATGATGTCCGCCAGGAACATCAGCACTGCTTGCGGCTGCTGGTGGTGCAGGTGCGGGGGTTGTGCAGCGGCCACAGACTGCGCGAGCAGCACCTGTACCCTCCCAGACTGGCCTGGCACGCAGCTGCTGTGCAGCAGCTCCCAGGGCCCAGCCCCTGCTACGCCTCCAACCCTGCTGACGCCCAACCTGCCACACACCCTGGCTTGCACGTCTGGGAAGTCTGCTGAGGCTGCTTGCAGCAGGGCTTCTGCTGGTAGCTGCACTGCTGTGACCTGCCAAGCTGGCGCACCGGCAGCTGTGGAATCCCTGCCGAATTCCACTTCTGCACTGTCTGCAGCAGGCTCCAGCACCAGCAGCTGCCATGGCGCTGGTTGCAGCAGCAGCACTGGCCCTGGCAGCAGGTGGCAGTCGCTCTCAGACAGGCCTGCAAAGCCCTCATGTTCAAACTCTGCCAGCAGCTGCAGCTGTCCTGCAAGTGCGGCACCCGCTGCAGTAGCAGGCCGCACTATCGCATAGAGCTTCAGGCTGTCACCATGCCTGAACAGCATCAACAGGTCCCGGGTGCCAGTGCCATTCTGACCTGTGCCTGGGCAGCACTGCACCCCTGCTGGGCCACTAGCACCACAGGCGCAGCACAGCAGCGAGCCTGGCTCGCTGCTGACCTGCTGTGCATCAGCTTGGAGCTGGTAGCAGCCAGGCTGAGGCTGGTTGGGGTGCCCAGGAGCAGACAGGCGCACCAACCACGGTGGTGCCTCAGGCCCTGCTGTCACAAGCACCTGATGGGCACTGGCCCAGGCGCTAACTGCTGAAACAGCTGAATGGGTGTTGCTCTTGGGGTCCTCAAGGCCCTCAAACAGGTTCATCTCAATTGGACTTGATCCAGGATTGGATCTCTCAGGATCTGACTCTATGCTTGCAGGGTTTGAGACAATAAGGATACAGGATCAAGACATCCACTGATGTATGAGGCAATGGCGTTGCAGAGTGTCTCCCCCAATTGCCTCTGGACCCGACACGAACGGTTGACAACAACCATCACCACAACCTGCTGGGCCTGTCGCACTGTGGTTTGAGCGGTGCGATTGTAAATGTCGAGGGTGTTCCCACGTGACGACATCCGTGCAGACGGTCAAGAGTGAAAGAACTTGTCCAACCGTTCCTCTGCTACTGGTGTCACCAGCCCTGGTCCAACCATGATCAAGCACAGTCTTGCACCCCACCGCAAGGGGTTTCCTAGAGTCTTCTGGGGCATTGGGCTGTTGATGTGTGTGTGCTTCTTCGTGTTCATGCCGACAGGCTCAAACACAGTGCATGCTGTTGCAATCAGTGACAGTGCAGCACAGAAGCCTGCAGCAGCCTCAGCTGCCAGCAGCACGCCAGTGGAGCTTACTCTGTATGTGATGAGCCAGTGCCCAGGTGAGGCTGTGGTGTTATGGCAGCCATATCTGAGCACGTGGCAGGTTCAACCACCAGGTCCTCAGCCCCACTGCACGAGCCTGCATTCTGCTGGTAGCAGTCGGCAATCACCCATCTGCCAGCTCAGCACAGCTTTTCCAGCGTATGTGTTGTCAGTGCCACCCTCATCACGCGTTGTTTCTCCACCTGTGACGCCTGCAGATGCCAAGTTTTGCGAGAAGGCATTCAAGCCTGTGCTGGAGACCCTGCCCACAGTGGCCACAGTTCGCACAGAATACATCGCCAGCCTTGGCGAGTCCGAGGAGGAGGTGCAGTGCATGCATGGCTCAGCAGAGTGCGACGGCAACAAGCACCAGCTCTGCCTGCAGCACCACCTGCCAGCAGCAGACAACCGCAAGTTCTTCCAGGCGCTGCTGTGCCACAGCAAGGGCCGTGTGAACGACGTCACACACCTGCAGGGCTGCATGAAGGAGGTCGGTGTGGACGCGAGCGCCCAGGCAGATGTCCTCAAGTGCATAGACTCCACGCTGGGCACAACACTACAGGTCAAGTCTGCAAAGCAGGTCAAGGCCAACTCCGTGGTCAAGAGCTGTACTGTGTTTGTTGATGGTGTCAAGCGCTGCATCAGGGATGGTGGCAGGTGGTACGACTGTCCAGGTGGCTCAGAGACCCAGGACTTCATCAACTCCATCTGTGACGCACACAAGACCAAGGCTGGCGGCAACGCTGCGCCAGAGTGTGCGGCAGCCGTGGGCCAGGCCAGCGCTGCAGCATGAACCGCGAGCGCTGTGCTGCCTCCTGCTGCTGTGTCGACAGCATGTGCTGTGGTGTGTGTCTTGTTCTGGATGTTGTTGCATGTCTGAACAAAGCTGCTGGACACGTGGTGATCGCGATGGCTGTACACTGTTTGCCTGTGCTGTTGTGTGGTAGGAGACTGTGGTGGCAGCATTTGAGGGCACTGTTTGCACAAGGCTTGTGGTTTCAGCTGCCACCTGACATAGCTGGCACTTTCCGCTGACAATGTTGTGGCTTGTGCTCATGAGTCCGCATGTAGGGCTGCAGCACCCTGCACATAGCTGACTGCGGTTGCTGGAGCGTTACAGCCATCATACTTTGTCGTACAGTGCGCCCACAGCATATGCTTGTGGGACCGTACCGTCTTGTTGGGCGCGCAGGCCCCAACACTGCAGCAGTTGCCAAGTTGCCGGCTGTCATGCATCAAACAGCAGTGCTTGCAGCAGCGGCACAACGTGCAGCTGACCCAGGTCCTGCAACAACTCTGCAACCTCTTCACTTGTCTCAGCCGCCAGCACAAGGTCTCGCCTGCACACGGACAATGGGTGGTGGTTGGCTTCAGACCACAGCATAATGGAACACCTCTTTTAGGACACTGAGAAGTGCCCTGCATGTACATTGGTGGGCTGCGTTGGATTGGGCTTTAGCATGTGCACATCAACGCCCATGTTTCAGCGTGGGCTGTGACCTCTCCTCTCTGGAATGTATGTGTGCAACTGCAACCGTTGTGGTCGTGGCGAGCCCAACATGCGCACGTTGCGCCAACTGACTCACAGCTGACCAGCTAGTTGGTGACACCCACCTGAATGTGAGCACTGCGACTGCCAGCACAGGGAGCGGCAGCAGCGAGTCAAAGCCGATGACTCGATCCCAGAGCAGTAAGGTCTCTGCTGGGGTCAGATGAGACGCAAATGCTGAGCTGAGCCAGCTGAACACCACGTCCAGAGGGGTTGCTGTCAGGCTGCCCAGGTGACGGTACACCTCACTGTCAACCTCCTGTCAGGCAAACGAGCAGAAGTCACATTCTGTAAGTAGAGTCGTAGCTGTTGCAGGCGTCTTCAAAACACGCCCACAAACACACTGGTACACCTCCTGCAGAGCAAGTCGGGCTGTCAGACAGCTTACGTCCATTGTCCTCCTTAGCTCACTGCCTTTGGGGCGTGCACGGCCATTTGAGGAGGGCAAGAGTGTGGGCTTGCCGGACGCAGTGCTTGCGCTGATTGACATGTTGCACATGGCAGGAGGTCAATGTGCAGTAAGCTGCGCAGCCTACTAGTAGTAGCCAGCTTACTTGCAGCAGGTCAAGGAATGTGCGGCACAGCACTGGCAGGTCAGCTGCTGGCGCAGGGCTGCTGCTCAGTGAGTGCAGCCGGCACCAGTACTGGCAGTACATGGCATGCCACACAGGATACATGGCTGCTGGGCTGCCGTACAGATAGCACAGGGGCGCAAGGTAGGCAGAGAGGCCCTGAAAGGGCAGGACACCACTAGGAGGGTATGCCCGCAGGGGCTGCTTGGGCTGTGCTGCTGCGCCAACTGTGAGGACTGGGTGTGCCTTGGCTGCAGCCTGCTGCATGACGGAAGCATCACGGCTGAATGCAAGCAGCACCGCCCTGCAGCCAGCATACACAGCAATGTTGCATGATGATCAGCCTTGTTCAAATGCAAGACAGAAGTCGCTGAGGGTCTGGTGGGTGCGTCTTCACACCATTTGTCACTGAGCACAACATGGCCCGTCACAGTCAGCGCACCTCATAGCCTCTTCAAATACAAAGAAGTGCGCGTTGTCTGCTGTTTGCATCACGTCTGCGCAAGTCAGCGTGTCCACCAACAGTCCCTGCACAGCAATGGCAAGTGTGTCTGCTGTTAGGTTGTTTACTATGCTCTGTGCATCCTTGCCAAAGGCAGTTCTAGCTAGCGCTACCATTCACTGCTGTTGTACACTCGGCCGCAGGACACTTTGTCGTAATTCATCCAGTCTCATGTTGCCGGCTGACAAGGCCCAACCTGCAGTCTCAGTCAGCAACTTATAAATTTTGGCCAGTGGCGCACCTGCTGCTTGACAGCGTTGCAAAGCAGCTGCAGGCGCTCTTCATGTTGGGCGTTGGATAGATGCCACCACACACTGTGCGCCTCAGCTGATGCTGCTGCGTGTGGCTGCTGTCGGTCACTGCTGCCGCCGCCGGAATCAGGCGGTGGGCACGCCGCAAGGCCCAGCGCAGTTGCCCACACCCATGGACGCTCGCTGGCTGGCACGCCAGTGCGTGCTGCTGCCCTGCAGGCTGCTGCTGAGCACGAAGCTGCAATGGAATTCGCCTGCTGCACCTGCTGGTCACGGTACCAGCTGTGCAGCACATCGTCAAGGCCCACCTGCACACAGTGTACGTGTGGTGTTCAATCTCATCATGCTGCTGCAAGCGACTGCAGTGCAGGCGTACAGCACCACCCTTTGCTGATCCTGAATCAGGGGCACGGCCAGATCAGTGCTCAGCAACGTGCCATCAAGCTGCAAGCCTTGCCATGAGCATGCATCATGCTGCTTGTGGATGCCGACTGCTCACCTACCTGGCGTCTGTCGGGCTGCAGCTCGGCAAAGAAGGACTGCAACCATGCCCTGTTGGGTGCATGCACAGCACTAAGAAGTGAAAGGTGCATTTGCTGCTGCTGTGCTTGCTGCTCCTGCTGCTGCTGTGGTTCAGAGTGTTGGCTGCTTGTGCTGCTGCTTGTGCCTCCGCTGGACTTGCTGCTGGTGCAAGCGTCAGCACAAGCTGGATCCTGGCAAGGGTCCTGCATGACCAGAACAGAGCAGCGCAGAGTCAATGCATACTAACTGTTTGATGGTGATCTACTTGTTGTTGACATCTCAACCCAGCACGCACAGGCTGCGGCTGCAAGCTGCCTTGTCACCACTCTACAACCAGCCTGGTTTAACCACCTCACCACTGCCACTGGTGCTGTTAGCGACACGAGCAGGTCCTCTGCTGCATACATCAGCTTGGTGCAGGCTGGCGCTGCATCAAGCCCTAACACCCATGGGGAGTGCTTGTTCCCTATCTGCCGCCAAACCTCGCTGTCATCATAGCCTGTGTGGGCACAAAGACAGCCAATAAAGGCAGCAGCTCAGCTCGTCTCATCATGCTGCATTGTTCACGTGCAGAAATGGAGGGCTTGCCAGTGTACTGCTGCGTTCGGAGCAGCTCACCTGTTGCTTGCAGTTCATCCAGTTGCTGTGGTGTCCTTGCTTCAGACACAAGAGGTATGTCTGGCAGCAGCTTCTGTGCTGCATCGAGGCGCTCCTGCATCAGCTGCTGCCAGTGCTGCACCACTACCCCAAGCACAGCAGCACCATGTAAGGGTGCCTGACTGCTTGGCATCTGCTTCTGCTGGACATGCTGCACGCCACTATCCGTCAAGGCTGAAACCAGCTTCCTGGTCTGCTGCAGGTCTGCGCTGCTGTCGTGCCCACAGCCCCTTCTGCTCACAATGCGTCCCTGTGCATTGCCAACAAAGGTAGTGTTTACCACTAGCACAACAGCCCCTAGCACTGACACTCTGTTCTTCAACCACTAATTTGGCATCAGCAGGACTTGTACACAACGCTGCACCCACACCTGGGCTTGCAGCTTCAATTCCAGGACGCGCGCATTCCCCAACAGCAGGTCCCGCACGTCTGACAGCATAGGGCACACAGTCGTGGCATGCACGTGGGCAAATCAAACTGTTGTAAGACCTGTGCTACTTTATTGTGTCTGGTACTTGTTGCCTGACCATGAGATCTGGGCACGAACTGATCTGTCTGGTGGGACGACTGCTATGTGACCCTGAAACTCATGCTGCCAAGACCGGCGGTGCAGCCGTCCAAGTTGACAGGCACAGCCTGTGCTGTTGTGCACTATTGAAGCCAGCTGTCGCTGTGCTGGTATTTGACTTTTGGGTCAATGTTTGGTTTGACTGCCGCCGCTTGCGACAACCACTGTGGTGTTGCACCTCACGCGTTTACACCAAGACGCCACTATTGATCGATTTCCCGTCGTTTTCAGTGTCCACAGTGACCAGCCTGCTTGGTGCGTGTTCACTCAGCGTGTCAAGTGCTGCACCTGCTAGTTTCCAGCAGTCAAGCAGCACCAATGACTACGATTCTTGTTATGGCCATGGTTGCCATGTCAGTACTTAGCGGCCAGACAGTGGCCCTGCAGCATGTCCGCAGGAGGGTGCCAGCAGCTCAACGCCACACTCGCTCACTGCTGGGAAATGATGCATGGGCAACAGCACCTGCATGCTCAGCCATGCCAACAACCAACGCAAAGTCTGACAGCATGGGTGGGTGGTTTGTTGTGATACACGCTGCTGCTTGACAGGCTGGTGGGGTCCAGGCTGGTCACTCCTGGGTCACCTCACTCTTGATTGTGGTGGATGCAGGCAGACTGTGGGGCTGGGAGGCAGGTATGAGCTGTGCCTTCAAGGACGAGCAACAGCAGCCGGTGTATCCAAGCCAACTACCTGCCCTCAAGCAGTACGACTCTGCGCCCACCTGCTTGGAGGCACCATCAGCAGACAACTCTATGCCAGACAGCAAAGGGCAGCTTTGGGGAGTGTCTTTCGGAACGTGAGTGCATGCGCCTTGTGTTTTTGAGCAATTACAGCGTGCATGTTGCACGGCATGGTGCAGCCCTACCCCTGCAGTCAGCCAGCCAGCACAAATCATGCAGTTTGCTTGCAGCAGGCGCAGGTAAATCCCAGCACAAGTCCTCAGACGTTGTCAACCCCTGTGGCTGTACCGTTGCCGTCCCCGATCATCTCTATGCATACGGCATCGGTTGACAGTCTTTCAGCTGTTGCCAGTAAGTGCGAAGGATCAGCCAACCCAGGAGCTCAACAACAGAGATGCCTGAACACGTCCTGCATATGCATGCAGATCCTGCGCCTTCAAGACACCCATGGGCACACCAGCCTACTACCCTGGCTACTCAGGACCTCGCTTCAGTACCATGCCTTCGCCTGAGCCCAGCCCTTTGGTCAAGCTGTCACCATCGCCCATTCCTGCAGCCCTGGCAATGCAGCCACCTGCCCCGGCACCTGTTGCAAAACCCAGCCCACTCCTGCGGCCAGTGAGCAGGCTGCCCACATTCCAAGCAGGCATGCCTTTAAAGCCGGCCACCATGCGTAGCCCCAGTCCCAGCCCAAGGCCCATTGCTACCCCCATGCTGGCGAGCCCGCGGCCTCTTTCCACCCCAGCCATCAACACCACCACACCACCTGGCTTGAATCCTGCGCTCCAAGTCAGCCCTAGCCCCAAGCCCACAACCATGCCCCCCAACTCAAGCCCTCTGCTCCCAAGCCCAAGCCCAAGCCCAAGCCCAAGCCCAAGCCCAAGCCCAAGCCCAAGCCCAAGCCCAAGCCCAAGCCCAAGCCCAAACCCAAACCCAAGCCCAAGCCCTGCTGTAACAGTATCAAGTCCACCTGCACCTGCGCCCCAAGCTCCTCAGCCGTGCAGCTGCCCGGTGCAGGCTGCGGTGGATGCCGATGAGCTTGCCACCGCTGTTGCTAAGCTTCTGTGGCAAAAGCTGGCTGATGCGACCAAGTGAGTGCAGCTGACCCGACCTGCACTGCTTGCACAGCCTGCCTCTATATGGACTGCCCAAACTTTTCTGCCGTCAGCCACTTGCCAGAACATCACACGGCATTTGGTGGCGCTCTATGACCAAGGCTCTGTAGTGACACTAGGCTCTCCCAGACACTTTGTCGAGCACCTCACATGCCGGTGCTCAACTGCCACAATCCTGCAACCCCCGCGCAGTGGCTACGAGTCCGTCAGCGCAGCCTCGTTTGATGCGCCAGTGCCCACTACAAGTGACGGCGTCCGCCAACAGCAGCAGGAGGTTGTGCGGCTGAGCTCGCTCATCACAGCCATCGAGGTCCTTGCCAAGCAGGCAGTGCAGGCCAAACTGGACACAGCCGTTGACTCAGCCAGCAAGCTTGCCGTCCCAGACAGTGACCAAACCGTGTTCAGGGCCTCAGAAGCAGACGACGACATCATGACAATGGTCAGTTAGTGCTGTGTGGCGTGTACCTCCATGTGACACTGTTTATTCCGCATTCTGCTCGTGTGCGGTGCCTGCACAACACTCCACACCTTGTGCATAAGGCAGCTGCGGCATGATCAGTTGTGATGCTTACTGCCATGCAAGTCAGCAGCTCCTCTTTGCGGCACCGCTACAACGAGAAGAAGCACTGCTAGCAGCGGCAGTACAATGCATCCTGCACGTCTGCCAGATGTGGCATGTAGCTTGCTTTGCTGCGCGCAGCCTGGGAGGTGCATGCAGGCACGTCCCCCCCCCCCCCCCCAACAAAGTTGTTATATGCCACTGCATGTGTGTTTTGCTGCAGGCCCCTGTCGGCTTGGAGCAGGCCAGCCCCTTGCCGACTGAGACCCCCACCAAGATTGGCTGGGTGGCGCAGCTGCAGCCGCAGGACAACGTACAGCCTCTCAGTGGTTTTGTCTGAGCTGAACCCCAGACACGTTGTCCATTGTGCCAGTGGCACTGGTGTCTGCAAATCAGCCTCTGCAGGATGGTGTCAATGATGTTGATGAGTGAATGACAAAGCAGCAGCGCACATGATGTGTGCAGGTTGGCATGCAAACTAATGGGACTGCATGCAAGAGGTAGCGATCTACTGGCAGGAGCAACCAGTGTGGTACCACACGGCACGTGTCTTTTTGTATCAAAGACCCTTGTTTTCTGCATGATTTGCATCCAGGGTGCTTTCTAAAGTGCATTGCTTGTTCATACTCGAGTTTCCCAGCAAAAGGTGCTTACAGGGCTGTCACCCCTCACCTCTGCTTGTGCTTCTTGTGTGCAGGTCCTGCGCCTTCAAGACTGCTGTCTACGACCTCTTTGACTCGGCCCCTGCATGCCCTGCCAACACAACCCTGGCAAACGTAACTGTTGACAAGCTTGGCAGAAACTGGGCGTGGTACAACGGCACCAGCTGCGCTGTGAAGGTGAGTTAGCGTGTGCAGTGTGTGCACTCAGTGCACATTGGATGTGCAGTCAAGCGGGGGCTATGCCTGCCCACCCCTGACGGCTTTTGGCTTGGTGGCGTCAATGTAATGTTGCAGTGCAGCTGGATCCAGTCACATACGATATGCTTGCAGCACGGCATTTTGTCAGCACATGATGTCATGCTGCATGTGATGCTGCCTGGACAGCTGTCTCGTACTACGTCTCGTAGTATGCATTGGCTGATCAGCCACTATTCCACGTTGTTGCAGGATACCCCTTCTGGCAAGCGCCCAGCCGTCCCGCCTCAGCGCAACCTCCTGCAGGCAACTGTGAGTGCTGCGCATGCACAAGGGTTGATGCACATGGGTGGCTGGAAATAGTTTGCATGGCATGTGTTGGCCGTGAAGTTTTGGATCACTGGCTGGGTGCTGCATACAAGGGCTGCGCGTGCATGTGCAGACCCTGGGCAGGCATGGGATACAGATACATCACATGCCATCCGCTGCTGTCCATGTTTGCTTGCAGGCCCAGGCCGTTGCCACCTCTGATGCCGTGGCAGGCAGTACCACAGCTGTTGCACAAGCGCAAGCTACAGCCAACGGAGACGCCAATGCCGTGGCAGTTGCCACTGCAAGCACCCAACAAGACCCCTTGGCTGCGAAGCTGCTGCAGGACTTGTGCTGTCAGTGCCCTGGGTCTGCAGCCGCTGCATCTGCCCTTGCGGCAAGCGTCGCCAAAGAGGGCTGTGGTGGCCAGGCCGTACAAGTGCTATCAGGTGAGGAAAGAGCTCTACGGTCAGAACCTTTTTTGTTCACCTACGACAGCTTTTCAGGTGCCCATGTCTACTGAGTTGTTTCCAGGCTTCTCTGGCACAGTGCCACAGCTGTCCCACTCATGTGCTAGCAAGCGACCGCAAGTGGACTTGCAACAAGGTTGAGTGTGCTACCATAACAAGCCTTTTGGTGTCTGTACCTGCTCATGCAGAGGCATTTGCGATGGCAAGTGCTGACCAGGTGACGGTGATGGCAAGTGCTCTTTTCCCCCACAGTGCAACCTTCGACAAGTGCATTGCCCCTGCATCACCTCCGCCAGCGCAACACACCAACGCTGCCCCCAGCAGCCCTGCCCCTGCCAGCACCAACACCGCAGTGGTTGAGCCTGCTTTGGAGAGCCCTGCACCCACCACCGCTGCCTCCAGCAGCCCCGCCCCTGCCAGCAGCAACACCGCAGTGGTTGAGCCCGCTGTGGAGAGCCCTGCACCCACCACCGCTGCCACCACGAGCCCCAGCAACACGGCAACACCTGCTACCACCACTGGCAGCAGCTCCGGCACCACCAGCACTCCTGCCAACTGGGATACTGCCCCCGCCTGCCCCTCTGGTGTACTGCCCTCTGAATACGATGCCGCTGGCCGCCCTTGGGCCTGGAACCAGGGCGTGAAGTGTGCTTGCCGCGACACGCCTGCCACCAGTGGCGGCAACACTGGCAACAGCGCTGGCATCACCAGCACTACGGATGCCATCACCACCACCAGCAGCCAGGGCAACACAGCAACCACCACCAGCACCACCTCTGGCAATACAGCAACCACCACAGGCACGCCCGCCAACTGGGACACTGCCCCCACCTGCCCCTCTGGAACTCAGCCCTCCACATACGATGCTTCTGGCCGCCCCTGGAGCTGGGACAATGGTGTGAGCTGTGCCTGCCGCAACCCACCCACCACCAGTGACAGCAGCACTGGCAGCAGCAACCCTGGCGACACCGTCACTACCACTGGCACAGGCAACATGGCAACCACCACCGGCTCGGGCACCACCGCAAGCACCACCCACTCGGGCAACACAGCAACTACCACCGGTTCAGGCAACACAGCCACCACCGGCTCAGGTACCACTGCAATCACCACGGGCTTGGACACCACAGCAACCACCGCCGGCTCGGGCACCACAGCCACCACCGGCTCAGGTACCACAGCAACCACCACCGACTCTGGCTACACAGCAACCACCACCGGCTCGGGCACCACAGGAACCCCCACAGGTGCAGCTGCAGACTGGGAGACCGCCCCAACCTGCCCTCGTGACACACAACCCTCTGTCTACGATGCATCTGGTCGGCCCTGGAGCTGGGATCAGGGCGCAAGCTGTGCCTGCAGGCATGCACAACAACCCACTCTCTCTGGCGGCAACACCGGCAGCGGCACCACTGACAACACGGCAATCACCCCTGACTCAGGCAACACAGCAACCACCACAGGCAATCCTGCTGACTGGGACACCGCCCCTACCTGCCCTCATGGCACAAAGCCCTCCACTTACGATGCCTCCGGCCGTCCCTGGAGCTGGGACAACGGTGTGAGCTGTGCCTGCAGGCATGCACAGCAGCCCGAGGTGACTGGCGGCACGGCCAGCAGCGGCAACACTGACAACACGGCAACGTGGGCCACTTGGTGCACCACCAACTCCGGCAACACAGCCACTACCACAGGCACTGGTGCTGACTGGGACACCGCCCCCACCTGCCCCCATGACACAAAGCCCTCTGTGTGTGACGCTTCTGGACGGCCTTGGGGATGGGACAATGGTGTGAGCTGTGCTTGCAAGCACGCACAACAGCCTGGCCTTTCAGGCAGCAATACCGGGAGCAGCAACACTGGCAACACGGCAACCATCACCAGCACCCCTGACAACACAGAAGTCACCACCAGCACCCCCGGCAACACAGAAGTCACCACCAGCACACCCGCCAACTGGGACACTGCCCCCACCTGCCCCTCTGGAACTCAGCCCTCCACATACGATGCTTCTGGGCGTCCCTGGAGCTGGGACCAGGGCACGAGCTGTGCCTGCCGGGATGCACCAAGTGACACCAGTGCCAGCACCACCGGCAGCAGCACAAACTCTGCGCCTGAGCCAAGCCCATCCAACCCGCCAACCCCCTTCCTGGAGCAGCTTGCCAGCAGCCCACAGCCAGCAACACCATCGCCTTCACCTGCTCCACCATCACCTCCTGCTGTGAAGCCCTCCCCCGTACCCAGCGTGGCACCCACCCCTCCTTCTCCATCACCTGCTCCTGTGAAGCCTTCACCCGCCCCTCCCTCCAGCCCTGCACCCTCCACCAGCACAGCAACAGCCGTGGCCCAGTCCTCTGCTGGCGGCGCTTCAAGTTCAGCAGTAGCCCAGGCGGTGGCGACATCAACAGGCGGCACTGCTGTAGCCCAGGCACACGCCGAATTCGAAGCCCTCCACCCGCTGCAGATTGCACATGACCTCGCTTGCGGCACCTGCCCACAGGCCAAGGCGACAGCAGCTGCACTCGCAAAGGCCATTGCGGCAGGAGGGTGCGGCTGTGATGCAGGGAAGGCGCTGGCTCAAGCATACAGCTCTGCTGAAGGCGACCAGGCGGTCGCCGCGGCCATGTCCCAGGCGCTGTCTGACGCCCCTGCTGTGCAGGCGTGCCTGAAGCCTTGATTCTTTTGTTGGCTTATGCTGTGTGCTTCCTTAGAATGCTTGCGCAGTTGTTGGACTTTTATACAGTAGAGGAGGCTTTCTGTTGTTTGTTCTAGTTTGTTGCTTGCTGTGTTATCAGTCACATAGGACTTTTTGCTGACTAGCAACCAAGTCAGATGTCATCACCTGCACAATTCACCATCAAGTGTGTGAACTGTGTTGCAAGCTGCAAGTGTGTGCCTGTGATTATGCTGCACTGTGCTGCGCCTAACACCTGCATCATCATTGCTAGCAACAGGTGGCACACGCATTTGCCGCTGTTTTTGAGGCGGGGTGCTTGCTGCCTCTCTGTGTCCGTACTGAAATTAAGTAGTCAACTGTGCACCAGACACTTCTGTGCCGTGATCCTCGTGTGCTTTTTGGACATGATTGTAACATACACTTGCTGACAACACAGTCGTTGACATGCTGAGCCCAGCACTGCTGCAAAAGGGAACCACAGCCTTGCACAAAAGTCTCTGCTGTATCAGGTTGCAACAAGAACATGTCCTCTAAGCTGCTCAAAGCCACCTCAAAACCCCATGCAATCCTGTAGTAAGAGGGGGGGGCTTATCACTAAGGGTCAACCCTGCACAAGTGGTCGGGCTCGACAGGGCTTGACAAGGCTTAGTACCCCCTTCACACACCACGTGACGCTCTGCCAAAGTTGCACCGCAGCTCAGTGCCTGCACAAATGACAAGGGGCCATCAACACGCCACTAAACTGTACCACCCACGAACACCATATTGTATGGGGCAGGCACACACTTTGGAGAGCCTACACAGGGCCGACAAACTTGAACACACCCCTTCCATGCACAGCCACACATGCATGGGCGTTCAACGAGGCTGTGTGACGGATTTACAGTCAGTTTGCAAAATGACTTGTGCAGGTCAGCTAGGGCGTCGGGGGCCAGTCCCAGCAGCAGCTTCATGCGGCTGCTGTTACTGCTGCTCCTGCCACACCGGCCCGTGCAGCAGTGCTGCCAGGGCTGCAGTGGCTGCTGAGCTTCACTGACCTGCCAACCACTGCCAACCACAACTGAGTGTTGGTGTTGTTGATGTTGCTGGTGTTGGTGCTGCTGTTGGGGTGAGAGTGCTGCGCGCTGATGGGAATACCTGCTCCTGGCTTGCATGTACCACTCTGCAGGTCGCTGTGCGTGCAGGGGTGCTCAGAGCTCCAACAGGATCCCAGACAAGAGCACCTACAGGGCTGACACCCTCACCTCTGCTTGTGCTCCATGTGTGCAGATCCTGCTCCTCCAGATGCTGTTTACGGCCCCTTTGACTCCTCCATGCCTTGCCAACACAACCTTGGCAAGCATGCCTGTTGACAAGCTTGACAAAGTCTGGGCATGGTACAATGGCACCAATCGCGCAGTCAAAATCAGGAGAAGCTGTCGCACAAGAAAGCGCTGTGGCGCATTGGGTACCTGAGCTGCAACCCTGTTCCTGCAAACCCTCAAGCAGCCGACACGCCATGCCATGACGCTTTGAGTGTGAGGTGCAGTGCTAACGTCCGCTTGCAGCACTCTGCATGAGGTTGAGAAGCAGCCTCAACAATTCCCGCCTGTTGCCATGACACAGGTGCAGCCATATATATGTGTGTGCTTGTTGAGATTGTTTGAAGTCAATGTAGGAAAGGGACTGCTGCTCCTCCATACGCACGGCATGTTGTACAGCACTGCTGGTGGTGGATCAATCATATGTTTGTAAGCACGGTGAGCATCATGATGTGAGGCGCCCAATAAGCGGGCGCTAAGTGATTGGGTGCCGCTACTACGCGCTGGCGGGCTACTTTTGAAAACCAGAGGTTGCTCGTCCAACCGTTTTGGTGTGCAAAGACATGTTGCAGGCCTGCAGTCACACTTGCATGGTCATGCTACAATGGCAGGATGATCAGACACTACCTGTCACAATGGCATGGACATGATGCGTCTTCTGTCCTCACAGAGATGAATACAGCGCCATTGCATGGACTCGACTGCAGCAGAGACTCAGCCAAGCTAAAGACATGCTTGTGTGACAAACAAAAGCAGCTAACACACGATACGCGCCATCACCACAGGAGAGCACAGCAACAATTGCAAAAAAATATATCCACAAAGCCAGGAAGGTTTCCTTTCCAGGAGCATGGTGGTGTCGAAAGACACCAGTTTGGGGTGGGTGAGCATCAGCAGCAGTGTTGGCAGCCAGCATGGCAGTGCTGCCAACACTGCTGCGCTCCAGCACTACAAGAGTGCTGCATTTACTCGGCGTCAGCCTTGCCCTTGCTCTTCTTGGGCAGCAGGGAGCCGTGGATGTTGGGCAGCACACCACCGCTGGCGATGGTCACAGTGCCCAGCAGCTTGCTCAGCTCCTCGTCGTTCCTGATTGCCAGCTGGAGGTGACGGGGGATGATGCGGTTCTTCTTGTTGTCACGGGCAGCGTTGCCTGCCAGCTCAAGCAGCTCAGCGGCCAGGTACTCCAGCACGGCAGCAAGGTACACGGGGGCACCAGCTCCGATACGTTCTGCATAGCGTCCCTTCTTCAGGTAGCGAGCCAGACGACCCACGGGGAACTGCAGGCCGGCCTTGCTTGAGCGGGACACGGCCTTGCCCTTGGCCTTGCCTGCTGCCTTTCCACGTCCGCCAGACATGATTGCTTTGTAAAGGCAAGGGTAGAGGAAGGGTAAGATGGTGATTGGTTGTCTATACGTTTCGAGGGTATTTATAGGCAGAACGCAGAGCAGGGCGCTCAGCACGATGCCTCAGACTCAACTCTGAGTCTGAGTCTGAGTCGAGGCACGGTGAGTCTTGCGCAACAATCGATCACAGTATAAATCCTTTCTCGACTCGTCAAAGTCCTTCATCAATCAACTCTCATCACACTCTGTACGTCACCAACAAACAGAAATCATGGCCCCTCCCAAGGCTGCCGAGAAGGCCCCCGCAAAGGCACCTGCCAAGAAGACTACCGACGCAAAGAAGAAGAAGAAGGTCTCCAAGGCCGAGACCTACAAGATCTACATCTACAAGGTGCTCAAGCAGGTGCACCCCGACACTGGCATCAGCTCCAAGGCCATGTCCATCATGAACTCCTTCATCAACGACATCTTCGAGAAGATTGCCAGCGAGGCCTCCCGCCTGGCCAGGTACAACAAGAAGCCCACCATCACTTCCCGCGAGATCCAGACTGCTGTGCGCCTGATCCTGCCCGGAGAGCTGGCCAAGCACGCCGTGTCTGAAGGCACCAAGGCTGTGACCAAGTTCACCTCTGCCTAAGCTGGCAGTGTGGTTGTGCCCTTCCTCCTTCCTCCAAAGGGAGGCAGGAGGGGCCAGCTGCAACCCCTCCCTAAAACGGTGTCTCTCGACACCACCATGTCCCTGGAAAGGCTGGCTGGTTGACTGACTGTTGGCAGTTGGCATGATCAATGACTTCTGTGCTGCTGTTGTCAGCAGCAGAATGCTCATGATATCCTATCGCTCATGAACCTTGCAGCTGTAATAAATACTGGCAAACAAACCCAAATTGCATAACCTGCACCAGGCACAGCATTGCATGTTACACTGGCAAGCATGTCTGCCTCTACAGGTTGTCCATGAGGTGGTGCCTTTTGCTGCTGTTGTTGGCAGGCGTTTAGACAGCAGTTTGACACAGTATGCAGCAGACCGCTGGTGAAATGCTGTGCTATGTATGAGCCCCCAACAACCCAGCATTTTTCTGTGCGCCTTTGCAGCTCAGTCGCTCCCAGCAGTCTCGCTGATGTCGAAAGTAAGTTATCTGTGGCAAAAGCAGGCTCTGCAGTCATATCATGCGGCGGTGCATGTGTGTGCGCTCATGTACCCCATGTACATGCGCGTCATTTGCTTATGACTGTTGCCGTCCTTTCATGTGCTGTCCATGGTAGACACTGGCTGGAGGATCTGGTGTTGTGCCTGCAGTTGTGGCACTCACGTGTGTCAGCAACATGCTAGTCATAGGGCCCTCACAGCTTGATGATTGCATGCAGGTTTCAGCAAAGTAGCCTTGTAACCTGTGTTGGCCTAGGAACTTGCAATTGACGTTAACATCAGCCTGGCATTGACTGTCATGCTTGTGTGTGTCGTCTCGCACCTGGCATCATGCAAGCTTTGCCATGATGGCAGGCAGGCAGCATGTGTGCTGCTACCGCCAGCAACACCTGGGATGGCCACCAAATCACCATCTGCCTTCATGCAAACACCAAAGCCCATCAATTACAGATGTGTTCCTAGGCCATCTGACGCCACATTTGCAGCCACTACTGCAAGCGTGTCAGGCCTTAAGGGTGGCACCGTCAGGGGCGTCCCTGTTAGCTCCTGCGTGTGCTAAATACAAACGAAAGCACTGACTGCAACGCTGTCCTGCGCCCCCCCTGTCAAACTGGCAAGCCACACAGCAGGTGCGCATGCTGAAAGGCTGGGCGTAACCTGCAGTGTAGAGTGGGCCTGGGGCGCTGCTGCAGTGGTTGGCTGGAGTGTTCCACAGCTGGTTGGGTGTGCGGAAATTGAGGCAGGGTGGCCAAACATGACTCTCAAAAGCTTGCCTGCTGCCAGCTGCCTGTCACATGCTTTGTGTTGTCACGACGAGCAGCAATCAACAAGCCCTGTCAGCAGAATTTCGAAATCGCACAGACTCTGTCAGGGATCCAGGCTACTGCTGAGTTAGTGGGCGGGTGGCTGCCAGTCACTGGCAATGGTTGCTGTATGCCATACGCATATATGCCCTACAGCAGCTGTTGGCTGCTGTTGCTGTAGACATCAACTGACAGCCCAGGAAGTACATCAGAAACATTGCCCTGACCATGCAAACAGCACTGCCGCTGCAATTTGCCAGGCCACTGGCCTTCCTGGCAGGAATGCGTCGTGTTACGTGTCCCTCATTGGTGAGGCTTAGGCTCCGGCCCCCGGCAGTCAGGTGCCCTGACTGAGTTGTGTGTGGCCAGCCGGGTGGCGTGCGCCCCCTTGAACATTTCCAGAACAAGCTGCCAGGCTGCTGCAATTGCTGAGATGGGATAGAGGCACCTGCCTAGCATTGCATCCAACAGCAGTGTGGCTTGTGTCTACTATGCATCTGCAGACCTGCAGCCGACAGCGCAGGACTGGCAGCTGCACATATCAAGCTGGAAGCAACCTTCCTGACAAGGAACACATCAGTACAGCTCAGCAGAGACTGGGCATAGCCCCCAGCAACGGCAGCACACTGCGGCGTGGCACATGGGGTGCCACACAATATGTTCGCACTGTGCTGCTGTGTGGTGCACATGCACGCAAGCAGACATCCCTGCAGCAGAGGCAGCTACACTTTCCTGGACTAGCTCTCCAGCTGCAACTTCAGCGTGGGTGGCGAAGAGAAGGTGGTCAGCAGTACTGCTAGGCTGTGGGCCGAAAGCTGGCCCAGGCTGGCCACCACAGAGTCTGTCAAGGCGGGCGCGGGGGGGCCCCACCAAGGGGCCTGCTGGTCGGCCGGCCCCACCGTGGGGCCGGTGGCTGTACTGTGCAAAATTTGAGCACATCGCCAGGCGGTATGGCATGAAGCTGGTAATGCACTGCACTTGTGTTGGCTAGGTAGGGTACAGGGTAGCTTCAGGCTGGCTGCCATGCTGCTGGCTTACAGTTGACCTGTCGCATGCACAGGGCCCCCGCCCCTTTAGACACCCCCCAGCCACTTTCACACACATGCCTTATGCGGCTGCTTGGTTGGCAGCCCAACTCTTGCTTGTGTCATGCACAGTCATACCCAACAATAAAACCCCAAACCCGTACAGTGAGCGGATGTTGCCGCAGAGCAGAGAGAGAAGATGTACAGTGAGCGGACATTGCGGCTCAACAGGAGGCAGTTACAGCAGATGGCAGTGGCAGACTGCGCCAGACGGATCACACCATCAACATGCTGCACACCGGACAGGCTTGGCGCAGCATGCATTCTCACTTTCACATGGCAGCTCCCACCTCACCGCTTCAAACATGTGCCCCTTTGCACCCTCACTGTCACCCTGCTGCCTCCACCGGCACCCCAATGACCCCAATACCTCACGCTGCAACACCCACACCTCAACATGCAAAGTGTTCCTTTTCAAGTCCACTCAAGCATACTCTATTGGAAACACAATGTTGACATGCAGTCTGCATCACATTCAATATGATTGTGCTTTCACAGGATGCAGCAGACTCCTCAGTCTCAGCAGATGCGCACAACTGGTGCCACAGGTTGTTGGCAAGCTGATGCAGCATCTCCAGGACATGTGCACAATCTGCTGTTCAAGGACTTCCTTTCCACGGGTTTGGTGGTGTCGAGAGACACCATTTTGGGTGGGGGTGCTGGCCAACACAGCAGGCACCACCACTGCTAGGCAGTGGCAGCACCTGCTGCAGGCCAGCAGCAGCTTGGAGGCTGCTTAAGCGCGCTCTCCACGGATGCGGCGAGCCAGCTGGATGTCCTTGGGCATGATGGTGACACGCTTGGCGTGGATGGCGCACAGGTTGGTGTCCTCAAACAGACCCACCAGGTAGGCCTCTGCTGCCTCCTGCAGGGCCAGCACTGCGCTGCTCTGGAAGCGCAGGTCGGTCTTGAAGTCCTGAGCGATCTCGCGCACCAGGCGCTGGAAGGGCAGCTTGCGGATGAGCAGCTCGGTGGACTTCTGGTACTTCCTGATCTCACGCAGGGCCACTGTTCCGGGCCTGTACCTGTGGGGCTTCTTCACGCCACCAGTGGCAGGGGCGGACTTGCGAGCTGCCTTGGTGGCCAGCTGCTTCCTGGGGGCCTTGCCTCCGGTGGACTTACGGGCGGTCTGCTTGGTACGGGCCATGGTAACGGATTGAGAGCACGGCTGCTGTGATGAAGACGTAAGTAGGTCAGATTGCTGGATGGCTTGCAAACGTTTCTTGAAGGATGCTTTATGGGGCTGGAGCCTGGCCTCAACAACGAGCTCGACTCAGAACTCTGAGCTGAGTGAGTTGAGTCCACTCGGCCTGGGGCCTATATAGAGCACCTCCAGGACCCAGACAAGGCATCAACCCACTCGTTTGCTTCTCCTTCACACAATCAACCACACCTGCAATCATGTCCGGTCGCGGCAAGGGAGGAAAGGGCCTTGGCAAGGGCGGAGCCAAGCGCCACAGGAAGGTGCTTCGTGACAACATCCAGGGCATCACCAAGCCCGCCATCAGGCGTCTGGCTCGTCGTGGTGGTGTCAAGCGTATCAGCGGCCTGATCTACGAGGAGACCCGTGGTGTGCTCAAGGTGTTCCTGGAGAACGTCGTGCGTGATGCAGTCACCTACACCGAGCACGCCAGGCGCAAGACAGTCACTGCCATGGACGTGGTCTACGCCCTCAAGCGCCAGGGCCGCACCCTGTACGGCTTCGGAGGCTAAGCAGCTGCTGCTGAGCAGCGTGCGTCAACCCTGCTGACTGGGCAACCAGGAGGCCAGGGCTGGCTGCACACCCACCCCAAAATGGTGTCTTTCGACACCACCATGACCCTTGGAAAGAGCGAAAGCTACCACCACTGTCTGCTGCACATTGCATTGCTCCCTCGCGGGAGCTCCCTCAGGGCCTGGCAGCAGTAGTGACTGCGTGCGTTGCCAGCATTGTGCACATACGTCTCAAGATGTGAGAATCCTCATCAACTGCAATCAATCATAGCTGTGATCATATGTGACCGTTTGGCAAGCACATGTGGCCTGCTAGCAATGGGTGCAGTTTACTCCCTGGGGTGGTTTTCCCTAAGTCCTCTCATGCATGTATGCCAGCGTGTATAGACACAGGGAGTGCATCCAGCCAATGCATCAACCATCCAAGGAGACAGGCTTTCCCCATACTGTGTAGCATCTGAGGTTGTATACGGGCTTTCCCCATACTGCGTAGTATCTGACTATATTTATTTATTTTGTCGGGACTGAAGCATTTCGACACATGTCATCAGGACTCTGGTCAGTGAGAAATGTGTCTGATTATGCCTGTGGTGCACCATGCACAGCCATCACTCAATGGCTGTTGATGTTGGTCAAGCTCTTGTGCTGGCTGCATGTGTTGACACAAGCCACAAAAACAAGGGGCAGCAAGTAAGAATGCTGTTGCTTGCTTGATCCCACAGCGCGTCACCACATATGGTGCACATGCAGCTTCTTCCCATCAACCCGCAGCAGGCAGACCATGCAGGGCAGTTGCCAGTCCCTGCGGTGCACCCTGACAATTTCAGCACAGAGGCTGGTGTGGGTGGACGTTGAGAGATGCAGACTGACAGGTGTTGACAACACAAGCTGTGGTGGCAGGTTCCCATCACTGCCGAAATGCCGCAGAGCTGCCTCCTTGCTGCAGAAGGCCGACCTTCCAGCAGCGCCAACCAAGGGCAACGGTCAGGTGCACCTCAAATGACCCACCATACCCTGCAGCTTAATGAGCTGCCCTGCCTGCAGCCTTGCTGGCAACATGGTTTCTGCTCTTTTTTCACCTGCAGCAGCAGGCCTAGCCTAGGGCTTTATAAACAGCAGTCTGGTCACTACCCCGCGCAGGGCCTGCTGAAACTAGAGGGGCTCCTAACTTAATCCAAGACGCAAGAAGCCCAGAGCTCGACATAGCCTTAGACGCAAGCAGCGCAGACGTACGCTTCATACTGTTACATAGCAGCCCCATTGACATGAGCCCTTGGGCCCCTCCTGGCCCAACCAGTGCACTTGTTGCAGCCACTCAGCGCACAGTGCTACTCACCTGTCAACTATTCCAATTTATCAAATGAGCCCAAGGGTGTTGGTGACCAGCGGCGGAACCATTGTGGCAAATGTTGCAGCAGCAGTATGGGCAGCACAGCTCAAGTGTTGACGGCAGGTATCATTGCGCACCCACCCTCCTGTGCCCAATAGCACAGGATGTTGATGCGTGCATCACTGAACGGAAGTGCTGCATTTTGGACTGCGCAGTGACAGATTATCTAGCAAGCCAGCTGCCGTGGAAAAGCATATGCAAGCCTGCTGCACAGGTGCACCAGAGGCCCCATCAACCTTTGTGGTGGTGCTGTGTTTCCGCTCATCACCATGCTGGAGGATCGATGCAAGCACTGCCCTGACAAGAAATGGTTTTTCGAGGTTGCGCTGTGCTGTGTCACACAGGCATGTTTTCATGCAGGTCCAGAGGGCAGAGCTACTTGCTAGCACAACATCAACCAAGCCCTTCCATTGTGTGTGGTGGTGTCAAGAGACACCATTTTGGGTGGGGTGAGCAGGGGTCTGCTCCAGCAGTGGTGAGCTGCTTAGGCCTTCTTGGCCTTGGGGGTTGCCTTCTTGGCAGAAGCAGGCTTCTTGGCCTTGGGTGCGGCTGCCTTCTTAGGCTTGTCCGCCTTGGGCTTGGTCGCTGCGGGCTTCTTGGTGGCTGGCTTCTTGACCTTGGGGGCAGCAGCTGCCTTCTTGGGCTTGTCCGCCTTGGGCTTCTTGGGAGCAGCGGCCTTCTTGGGCTTGGCAGCACCCTCAGCCTTGGGCTTCTTGGGGGCAGCCTTCTTCTTGGGGGTGCTCTTCTTCTTGGCAGCTCCCTCAGCCTTGGGCTTCTTTGCGGCCTTGGGCTTCTTGACAGCAGCTGGCTTCTTGGCCTCTGCGCTCAGCTTCCAGTGGGCCTTGTCCTGCACCAGCTTGCCCTTGGCCACCAGCTGCTTCAGGGAGGCAGTCACGCGCTTCTCCCAGCCAGCAGTCAGGCCCTGTGTTTTGCAGCAGCAAGCAAGCCAGGAAGCAGGCACAGCGAGCGGGTTGGGGGCCACCCCAGTCACGAGACGTATGCTGTAGCTGCTGCTGTTGTTGCTCGCCTCTGCCACTATGAGTGCCATTCTGCATGTGCCAGCAGGGCCATCTGCAACCCTGCCTGTCCCTGCTGGTCAACAACCGCTGCTGGTGCTCAACAACAGTGACAGCTGCTTGCCAGGCAGGCCTGGCGGGGGTCAGGGACGTACTGGTGAAACACCCAGAAGCATAACATCCAGCACTGACGCCTGAGCAGGCACATACCTTGTAGTTGGCTCCAATGTACTTCTTGATGGCTGGCAGGCTGGAGCCCTTGCGCTCCTTGAGGGTCACCAGCGCCTTCATGACCATTTCGCTGGTGGGAGGGTGGGCTGCAGGCTTCTTAGGAGCCTTTGGCTTGCTGGCCTTGGGAGCAGCGGGTGCGGGTGCGGCGTCAGACATGGTTGCGGTAGCTGCTCGTGAACGGTGATGGAGTGGTAGATCGGTAGATCGTGATGCTGTAGCCACCAGGCATGTTCTTATGCACTGCTGGCTCGGCAACGGTGGGCCAGAGGTGGTGACTCACGGTCTCAGAGCTGAGCAGAGTCAGCTGAGTCTGGAGCTCAGATGGACGGGGGTGGGCATAGCACTCCGTCAGGTGCCCAGATCATTCACGAAACACCCTAATCATACTGCAGCTGCTGGATCAAGGCTCAGGCACTGCAGCATGCGCTCGTGCAAGGACACGCCTGCCCATGGATGCATGGGCCAGCACAGCTTCGCCAGCAAGCACCTAGCTGGAAACGTGGCTATCTTTTGTATGTGTAAGGCCCCTGAAATTTAAGTCCACGTCAGCTGGTGAATTGGGTGCAGTAGCTGACGATGCACAGGGCAAGAGGGCTTGCTGTGGCAATCAATTTCCTTGGGGCTCGTGTGCTTTTAGAACAGAATTGCAACTTGCACTTGCTGACAAAACAGCCGTCAACATGCTGAGCCGAACGATGCATCAAAAGGAGCCACAGCCTGGCACAAAAGTCTCTGCTGTGCTTAGCATCCTACCAATGGACAGTCCCCAACAAGCCGCTCTGCCAGGGTTGCAGCGTAGTACTCAACACCTGTACCAATGGGAACGGGCTTGACACGCCACCTGATACATGACCCACGGACATGACAACGTATGGGGTACACTCACAGTCACATGCAACTGTTGTGCAGAGCAGTTCAATCTGCCATTGAGACACACAGAAATCATTTACAAAAGGCCGGCGAGCCTGACCCACAACCCTCCAACGCACAGCCACACATGCATGGACGATCAACGAGGCTGCTGATCTGTACATGCAGTTTGCACAACGGCTTGTGCAGGTCAGCTAGGGCGTCGGGGGCCAGTGCCAGCATCAGCTACAAGCGGCTGCTGTAACTGCTGCTCCTGCCACACCGGCTGCTGCCAAGGCTGCGGTGGCTGCTGAGCTGGAGTGACCTGCTGACCTGGGTGTTGGTATTGGTGGTGCTGCTGTTGGGGTGAGGTGCTGTGCTGCTGCTGCGAGGTGCTGGGAGCAGCAAAGTGGGGCCCTTGCGGCTGCGCCACACTTGCAGGTTGGGAGGCAGGCCAGCCTGCAGGGGCCTGCTGCTGCATTGGCACCTGTTAGCGTGGCTGCTGATGCGGCTGCTGTTGCTGTTCCGAGGCGCCCAGACGGGGGCCTGCCTGCAGTGCCTGCTGCTGGCGAGCTGCAGGGCCCATCCTAGCACTGCCAGGCCCCAAACCCGCTCCTGCTCCTGCTACTGGAGACCCTGGCAGTTGCCCATATGCCACGGCATCGTCCCACGAGGCCATGCTGCCATACTGTACCTCCATGCGCTGCTGCACCTCATCAACCAAGCCCGACAGCTTCCCAAACTTTTCAGACAGGCCCATGATCTCAGGGTCGAGCCCCAAACTGGCCAGGCCGTTGGCACGAGCCCTGGCCTTGGCTACTGGCTCCACTCGCCGCAGCTGTTCCCGCTTGGCACGCTGGGCGTCCTGCTGCAGCCGCTGGCGCAGGGCTGCCTTGTGCTTCTGCTGATCCAGCATCTGCTGGTGCACTTGGTCCACCTGCTGCCGCCAAGCTGCTTCGTCTGCTGCTCGCTGAGCGACAGTCAGCTGCAGTAGCACACATGGCAAGGAGGGGGTGCATGTGAGGGTTGCGAAGAGTGCATACGCCCAACGCTTGACCGTGCATACCACACTGGCCTCTGCTGGACTTCAGCAGCTGAGCACCACTGCTGTGATGTAACAAAAGCCTCCAGCCAATGCACGAATGGTTACCAGAGACTGCGTTATCCCCCGTGCAAAAGCAGTGCTCGCTGTCTGTGACACACAATGACAGCACTCAGTGCAGTGACTGCTGGATCGACTGCTGTCTGCACAACCGGTGTGCCTGACCAACACAGGAAGCCAGAACGTTGCATAGGCTCTTCTGTGATCACCTGCTGAGTCTTTTGACGCCTTGCTTGCTCCTCCTGCTCCCATTGCTGGTCCCATTCATCAGGCTGCCTGCTCCACAGTGCTGCTGTGCAAGTGACCCTGTCAGGAGCACGTCGATCGCTCCGGTATCGCGCAATGCCGGTGGGATTATGCAGATGCCCTGCATTGGCGTGCACATTCCCACACGGGCAAGGACGCGCATGGTGCATTGTGATGGCAAGCTGATCTTGAGGTCTCCTGCTCCAAGTCGTGACCCGGCTTCTTTATGTGAAACCTTCGAAGCACTCCAAAAAAAGCAGTACTCTTGCTGCGTCAAGGACCTGTCACGGACATTGGTGATGGTGGGATGGTTCAGCCGTGTCCAGGGTTTCCCGGGTTGAACTGTGGCAGGGACTGATCAATTGCCAGGGTTTCTGTGGGCGTCCAAGTAATGTTGCCATCGCTCCTTGGCACCAGATAGCAGCTGAATCAGGGATATGGAGCTGCTGAAGTGCTTGATTTCGCTCATGGCCTGCACAGGGTCAGCAGCAAGGCCACGTGAGGGGGGGGGGGGGGGCAGGGGATTGAAACGGAGTGTCGCTTGCTTCCCACCCAACCAATGCAAACCTACAGTGCAGGGGATTACTGAGCAGCACAGCCGTATAGACACATCAGACGCTGCAGCTCTTCACCTGTTCATGTGCAGTGTAAGCGGCCTCTTCGCTAGCGGCCAGCTGGAGAACGAGCTGCTCTTCCCGTGCAAGCTGCCGCTGCTGCAGCACAGCTGCCTCCTCCTGTTGCTGGACTTTGGCCTCGTGCCAATCAGCCACAGCTCTGCCTGCAGCAGCGTGTGTGAACAGCGAGCTGCGGGCTGCTGCACTGCGGCTGCTGGCAGCAGTGCATGTGGCAACGGAAGGGCCCCTGGTTGAGGCCTCCTTGACACGGCGACTACCTGGGGCTGCTGCAGTTGGTTGACTGCGCAACGTGCCAGCTGCTCTGGGTGCTTGCTGTGCTGGCCAAGGGTGCTGCCTGCCTGTGTGTGCTGCCGTGCCAGCAGCCCTTGTTTCTGTGGCCATCTGTGCTGTCAGCTGGTCCCGCAGCTGTTGCACCAGCAGGACCGTCGACTGCATCCACAAACAATGCAATAGCATCCAACAGTCAGCAGTGGACTCACCTTGTTGCTTCAAATACCAGCAGCGCCGACAACGTGTGACCTTGGCCCATGCAGGGGATGAGCCTGACAGCAGCATGCAGACACTGCAGGACGCCTACTACTTCCTGCAGGAGAATGGCTACATCAATATCAAAAACCCTCTCGCACCTCCAGGCTGTCCAGCAGCGCTGTGGGCACGCTCTTCAGTTGGTCTGCATCCTCAGGGAGGCTATCTGTGGGGCCAAGTCCCAGAGCGCTGCGCATGCGGTCCTCTATGTCCGTCAGCAGTTGCAGGGCCGCCGACAGCGCCTGCTGCACAATATGGCAGTTTGTCAGACATCAACTGAGAGGCTAGATCAGGCGGTCGTGCTGAGGAATAACCCCAGCACACAAGCTGTGTGTACGTGCCTGCTCAACGTCAGCAGCTGCTGTCATGACGGTAGCCTCCTACTGATACCCTGCAACGCCTTGACCTGCTGACTTAATGGTACTGAACAGTAGGTAACACCTGATTGAGGAACGCTCCACTGCTTTGCATCGAACCGTTGTGTACACTTGGCTGTCAAGCAGTTTGCAGGTTCAGGTGCCAAAACCCAGTTCAGGTGGTCGGTTGCTGATTTCCAGCTGTACTATCTGAGGAAACAATGTACATTTCATCAGCAACCACTGTCCCTCGAGCCTCCTAGCAACGGAAACTTATCAGCGATCAAGATCTGAGAGTTGCTGTCCCTCTTTGTTGATCTCAGTCATTGCACAATTTGCATCCTGCTGTGACTGTTTGCTGACGGAACACATTAGCCTAAACAGCCAAGCCAGCAACCACCACCATCACCACCACCACCACCACCTGACTAGTGCACAAAGCAGTTGCAACCCCTTGTCCTCAGTCAGTGGGGCTTAGAGGTTATTGCCTGCACACAAGGAGCTCCCAAACCTGCCGAAGGGGCGGGGAGATGTTATGCAGCCGGCAGCAGATGGCTGCCAAGGCCCCTGAAAGCGTCAACCCGTCAGTTTCACTTTGAAGTGACAGCTGGGCCAGCAGCATTGGGCGATGTCTGTTGCATCCACAGGCATACGCTTCGCCCCAGGCCCCTTCCGCTACAATGGACGGGTGGCAGCTGCGCTGGTGCCACCCCTGCTTGTCGCAGCGGGGTTGGGAGGCAGGGGGGTCATGGGCATTTTCACCATCGGCACCATGCTGTGGTACATCATGGACGCCATGCAGTACAGGGAGGGAGCTTTTACAGTGGTGAGTGAGCCCTGTAGCCAACAGTGCATGTAAGCATTGGAGTTTCAGTCCTCTTGCCAGTGAAAAGCGTCTGGTGTGGGTGCCTCTGGTGCGCTGGTGCGTCCGGTTCCCTGTGTGTAGCTCAAGTTAACGTGGAAGCACTTGGTTCAACACACCTACATGCATAAGGGGGGTAGACAGGGTGAGCTTGGTGTGCTGTCCGTCCAGTGTTCATGCTGTGCATGCAGCAGCGACTTACAGTTGGCCAGGCCACTTCCCCCCTGCAAGGTGTGTCCGACGCCCATTCACACCTGGCCATGTGCAGTACTTTGGCATGCACTATTGTTGTGTGCCCCGCCCATGACCGCACCAATTCTGCACAACTGTGCTGTGCCATGCCGCGTTGTGCAGGGCTGGGGCACACTGCTGCTTGCCCAGGCAGGGATCGTGCTCAACCTACTATACACAGCCATCAGCAGGCCCCTGGTGTTGACGGTGCTGCTGATGCTGGTTTGTGGGGCGCTGATGATGATCACTGGCATGTGGCTCACACTGCAGTTCCGCTTCATCCAGATGCAGTACCCAGCAGTTGTGCTGGCGTTCGAGCGGCAGGTGCTCACAGCATCCATACCTGTGGCAGCAATCATGCAGGTGAGCAGAACCAGGGTGTTTGTGGGTGAGTGGCGGGGGGGGGGGGCTGCATCAAGACCAGCCTCAGATGCACAACACACAGGGTTTCTGCAACACATCTAGTGTCCGTGGTGCTGGGCCTTGTAGAGACATGCATGTGCAACACCTGTCATGGTATGGAGCACCCAGTTTGTTGCAAGCTGTGTGCCCAACCACCCTGCTACCGCCACCGCGCCAAGTCCTGCCCAGCTGCAACGACATGTTTGCCCTGTTTGCTGGATTTGTCCCGTCACAGTCTCTGTTGTGCGTTGCTGTCTACGCCTTGCAGGCCGTCGGCATAGCGGCGTTTGCAGACCTTGGTGATGTGCCGTACTACCTGTGTGCGGTGCTGTGTGGGCTGTACCATGCACTGGCACAGCCCCTGGAGTCGTCCTTCCACCAGCAGCTCAAGGCAGCACGTGCGATTGGGGGTGCAGCCTCCACAGCACCCAGTGAAGCTGTGGTGCAGGTGAGCTAGCGTCGCTGCCGGGGTCCTGATGTTGAGGCACGTGGCCCGGGGTTCTGTTGCTGGGGCATGTGGCTGCTGGGATGTCCATGGGAGGGCCTGCAGTGTTGTGTTTTGTTCCTATCACAGCATCCAGTAGCTTGTTTGGGCCCGGCGGTTCGGTGGGGTCAACTGTTCTGTTGCTGGGCATGTAGCTGGAATTTGTTCACACACTCAGCAGCCTGGCGTGACAACAACATCAGGCCGGCAGCGTTGGAAGTGGCCGAAGCCAGGTTGTGTTCATATGAGTTGGTTGATGCTGCCGTGGTTTGGTGAATGATTTTCCCGACACCACTAGCGCATGGTGGTAGCGGCTGGGCTGTACAAGGTGCTAACACGTGCGTGCTGGCTTGTCTGTGCTGTGGTGTCGCAGAGCAAGATGGACAGCTTTCTGCTGGCTCTGTTTGTGCTGGTGTCTCCGGCAGTCTGCTACTTTTCCATCCACGCCAGTGTCATCAACCACTGGATGCACTTCTGGAGCATGTTGATCCTAGGCTCAGCACCCCTGCTGTACATCTGTGCCATCCCTCAAGGCCTGTGGTGGGTGCCCATGCCCCAACGGCTCATCACAGGCCTGTCACGCCTGCTCATGGTACTGGCGGCGTTCGGCTTGTTGGCAGGTGGGTGAGGCATGCAGGGAGTCTGGGAACAAGCTGACGCAGCATGTGCACAGCAGATGCCCTGTGTGGTGGTGCATATAAACATATACGCTTCATGTATATGACGCGGATGTGAGCTGCCGCCGCTGATGATATAGACCAGCAGGTGCAGCTGTCCTGCAGTCCTGCAGCCTTGCAGCAGTCCGCATGGGTGCGTCGGCAGCTGTTAACCACTCTCACAACCAGTGCCCCTGCCTCTGCTTACTCCTGTTGACGCAGGGTTTGAGGGTCGTGTTGTATTCCACGCCTTCATGCCCTTCATCAAGCTGCCAGCACCCTGGAACTACATCATGGTCAGCGGCGCCCTGTTTGGAGGCATGTGCCTGGTGCTGGCTCACCTCACCGGAGCCCTGGGCAGTGCGCTGGACGTGCCACTGGCAGCCGCCTGCCTGCTGCTGTGCACCACAGCAGGCAGCATTGCAGTCGGCATCCCCTTCCCATGGATCAGTGCCCCACTGGTGGCTGCAGGAGGGCTTTCGCTGTACTATGATTCACGTAGCTTGCGCGAGTATGCAATCTTTGTGCTGGGGGTGCTGGCGACTGGTGGCTGGTTTGTGCACCACCACTTCTGGTTCCTTGACATCCGGGTGGGCTTCGTGCACCTGCACACCATGTGCCAGCTTGCGGTCGCTGCGCTGCTGCCTGCAGTGGTTGTTCCGGGGCTGCTGCTGGCTGGGGCTGGCAGGCAGTGGGTGGGTGTGCTGATGCTGGTGCAAGCGGAGCTGATGTGTGTCCTAGAGGAGCAGATGTTCGGTGCACACCACCACGAGGAGCCAGGAAGCGAGGTGATGTACCCCGCATACCTGGTCATCGCAACCTCAGCAGCAGGCATCGCTGCCTGCCAGGCCTTGGACCGACTGTGGGCCATGCCTCGTTGGGCCACCTGGGTGGTCAGCACACTGTATGTGGCCAAGCTGTCCATGCTGGTCCTGCCTGAGGCATACCTGGTCCTGCCAACGGCAGTCCTGCTGCTGGCAGCAGGCTTGCCGCTGTACCTCTACGACCAACCGGAGGCTGGCAGGCGCCGGGCGCGGTTGAAACCCTGGCAGGGGGCCGCGCATGTGCTGGGGACGGTCACGGCCGTGGCGCTGGCGCGCTTTGCTGTCTTTGATGTGGTCCAATGGGCCATGCTGGGCCGGCCGCATGAGGGTGTGCTGCTGGGTGCTCTGCTGGTGGTCATGGCGGCTGCGCTGGCACCACTGGTGACCACATGCTACGCACACAACCAGGTGACAGGGAGCAAGCACTGCAGAGCAATGGGCACATGATTGGTTGGGTTACGAAGTGGCTCGGGGATGTTACTACAGAACCTACATATGCTCGCATGCTGTGCGCACTTTGCTGTGCGTCTGCATCATTCCAGTCGGTCTCTTCACAGCCTCATCGTGTGTGCTCATGCTGCAGGCTGCGATACGGCTGGTGATGATGATATGTGTCAGCGGCCTTGTGCTGGCCATGCTGCAGCCCCCACTGCCGCGCATCGGCGGTGCAGCGTGCCCCCAGCTGCCGTTCGCGCTGTGCCCGCGCCTGTGGGACGAGCGCCACGTGCCCATGCACGATGCAGATGACGCAGCGGTGTGGGGCAGCGGCCTGGGCAGGCGGGAGCACTGGCCGCGCTGGCTGCTGATGTCAGCGGCCGGGGTGGGGCTTGTTGGGATGAGTGGGGTTGTGCCTGGCAGCAGGAGCCCCCTGGTGCGGCTGGCGGTTGCTGCTGCTGTGGGCTGGCTGGTGGGGATTACATGGCACTGGAGCTTGTGCCTGGACAGGCAGTGCTGCAGGTGAGGCCTGGGAGCTGGCAGTGTGTAGACATTATCCAGAGCGGTGTGGCATAGCTTTGGGCAAACACTCTGAACTGCTTCTATGGGTTAACCGATTAGACCAACCACTCTTGAGAGTGTGGCTTGTTGAGATAGGCGCCAACTTGTCCACACCTGCGGCACAGCAGGGCAGATGTGACCTCCAGTTGCGTGCAGCCGATAAACCACCACTCGTTTGTGCTGGGGTGCTTGCCTGGCCAGACTCAACACAGTGCTGATGGTTGTGCTGATGCTTGGGCTGACAAGTGTGACATCACTTTGTGTGTCGTTACTTTTGTGGCCTGCAGGTGCTGGTGATCTTCACCTCCATGGTGGTGGTGGCCTTTGTGACGCTGCTGCAGAACCCAGTGCTGGGCAGCCCCAGCTGGCTGCCGCTGCTGGCGTTCTGCTGGGCTGCTGCCTTCGTGGTCACCATGGTGCTGCAGGCGTCACTCCCGCTGCCTGACATACAAAGGTGCGGTGTACATCTGCGTAGCTTCAGCTTACAGCTTTGGAGGATTACCATTGGACGCCTCTTCAGTTCGGGCACACACTGCTGGTCTGCCATTCATGTCATTAGTAGTGACAACACAGCAAGCTGCACTCGAGTGCTTGTGTGAGCGGCCCTTGCTGACATCACGTGGGTGTCCCACAAATTTGTGCATGTTTGCAGGTTCAAGCGTTTGTACCCGGACTCCTCCATTCAAGTTGAGGCTGAGCGGTTGGAGGCCGTCCAGGCATCCCTGCTGGGTGTGTTTGCCTCCCATGCCCTGCTCATGGCATTTGCCCTGAAGCTCAAGATGAGCGCAGCGCTGAGGCAGCCTGACCGCTCAAACAGGCAGCCAGGTGAGAGCAGCCTTCCCCCCCCCCTCTCTGGCTGGCCAGCATAATGGTGGTGCGGCTGCTGGCTTGTTGACTGGCCAGCAAACGGACCCACCCACCAGCCCACCAGGCAGCCCAGCCAAGCTGTGATGTCCTTGGTGATGCCGGCTGGCCAAGCAGGCAGCCGCCACTGCTGGATCTCATCAAGTCATGGTTGATGTCTAGACAGTCAACCGCAATGATGAGCAGCAGCAGCCACCTGTTGGTGTTGTGTCAGTCTGTTCAGCGCAGCGCATGCTTTTTACAAAGCCGCACATCTATGTCGTTCCCGTGTAGTGCTAGCAGCATGCTTGGACATTGTATCCACTCCTGTCACAACTGCTTGCCATCCATGCCCGCAGGTGCTGCAGGCGCGACACCAGGCGGGTATGCCGGTGCCGCCGACAGCTACAGCCGGTCCTACAGGGCAGTCCAGTCAGCCGATTTCTTCTGCGGCATTGTGCCAGGCAGTGTGCTGAGCCAGCTAGGCAAGGCGATGAACCTTGAGGGCGCTGCAGGACTGGCCATGAAGCGGCTGTCACGGGAGGGCCTGTCCTGGGTCCCTACAGCAGGCAACCTGTGCACCTTAGTAGCCTTTGGCATTGCGCTGTACATCAACCACTACCTCACAGGTGAGTTGTGCTGGTGGACGCTGCCACGCTTGGGGGACAGTGTGACGCGGCACCAGCATGTGCGCATGCATGGTGCGCGGTGCCGACCTGTGTTTCACCACAGCTGCTGCTCCAGCCTGCTGTGCTGCACAGGGCAAGAGCGACCACTTTTTGCTGGTCCGAAACCATGGTATGGCGCCCCCTGTGTCAATGTGCGCTCTGTGGACGCTCCCATGCGGTCTGTGGACGCTTCAGCCATGGTTTGCTGGTCTGAGGCCGTGGTACGGCGTCAAAGCAGCAAACCACGGCTGAATCGTCCACAGTCCGCAATGGAGCGTCCAAGCCAGTTGGTATCTACACTGGCAGGGGGGCACATGCTGGCTGGCAGTGCGTCACTGGTGCCTAATCATGTTGCTGCTGTGTGAACTCTTGTGCAGATGGTGCCCCCGAGCCGTTGCTGCTCTTATCACCTCTGCTGCTGATGTTGAGCCAAGACCCCTTCCTGCTGCGGCACTTGGGTGAGCGCCAGCGCTACCTGCCACCCGTGCTGGCCTTCAGCGGCTACCTGGCCATCACATCCGGTGCACAGGTAGGCTGAGCTAGCTCCTTGGGCGCGGTTGGGACAATGCCTCTGCAGACTAGTGACTAGGCACGCATACACCTTTCTTGACTGACACAGACTGCCTGGCACTCCTACATCATGACTCCACCACTTTCTCTCCCTCTCCCACTGTGGAGATGGGCTCTGTCTGCTTCGCACAAAAGGGAACTGCCCGTGATGGCGTCACATGTGGCTTGCCATGCATGTGCTGCTACGTCTTGCACGTGCCAGGCAGCCTTAAGCCCTTCTGAGCGTGTCTGATATGCACATGGTGCTGTGCCACTGGCACATGGCAGTCACCATCAGCCACATTATACTTGCACTGCTCCCTGAGCAACAGCAGACACACTTTTCCAGTGTGTTCTGACCCCACCACATTTGGGAGTGCTGCATTATCACAGCAATGCCTGTGCCGGGCTGTTGTACTACTGGCATACTTTGTTGACCGATCCGTGGTGTGTTGCTGCAGATTGTCAAGTGGGCGGTCGGCTTCGGAGAGTGGGGTGGCCTGGCCCTCAACGGCAGCATGCTGCTGCTGGCGCTGCCCCTGCACTTGATCTTCTGCAAGTACCTGTGGGACCAGCAGCCCCAGCCTGTGCTGCTGCTGGTGGCCCTCAGCCCCCTGGCAGTGATGGCACTGCTGGTGGCACAGGTTGAGGGCATACAGTACCTGGCAGCCAGCGCAGTGGTGATGGCGCTGCTGCAGTTCTTCAGCATGCGGCACGAGCGGCGGGTGGGGATGAAGGTGGTGTAGTGGTGTGACTGTGTACTGGAAACTGGATTGTCTGCAGCTGCAGTGAGTGTGAGGATCACCATGTGTTTGTGTGGCTGTTGTGAGTGTGCTGTGACAGGGGGATGGGGTGTCCACGATGGTTGAAGGTTGTGGCCCTCACAGCTGACAAGCCCCTGTAGCAGTGCCAAGCTGCCTTCGATGATGTGCGGGCACGTTGTGTGATTGGGTGTGCGCAGTGTGGTGGGCAGGCTGGTGTGATGAGGCGTCTAAGTGACCTGAGGCTACCAGCAGGGGCTGACTGGCAACACACTGGAAGTGTTGTGTCAAGCAGATGCCATCTGCACAATAAACTTGCTGTTCAGCTCGACTGTGGTGCTTGGTCTGCGGTATGCAAGCTAGCTACCACTGTGACAGCCCTACCGAAACCCTTTCAGTTGAGCCAGTAGTGAAGCTTGTGACTTATTTCATGGCACACAGAATGCTTGGCCATACCACACACGCCTCTGGTGCAATCAGTGGCAGAATGTCCAGGGAGGAAGGTGTGAGGATGATGGCTAGTTACTGAGCAGCAATGTAAGCAGAGCCAAGCGCTCCGCCAGCGCCTCGTGGACCTTGCTGCCTTCATGCAAGCTACCCTGCTGACCCTTTCAGCCTACATAAGACTCCACACCTGACGGGCAACATCAACCTCAACACCAGACATGGTGCGATGGTATCAGGCTCAGGCGCGACACAACAGCAACCACTGTGGCCCCTTCTCCTAGCAAGTGTTGCAGCTTGCAACCACACAGAGGTAACAACTTGAAAATATGGCTGTGCTCAGATAGTGGCTTGATGAGCGCATACGAATCAAGGGGGCCAGCCCCAAAACAGAGATACACAACAGCTACAACATTTGATGCATTGCTGTTGCATCAGCAGGCAGACTGCTACCTGCATCATATGATGCCTGTGCAGCTGTAGGCTGGGTGTAGGGTGCATAGACTTGTGCCTTCCCCAGCCAGGCTTGCATTTTGAAGGACAAACTTCTATCATGCTGCCCATATGGCCATACATATGCATGGCACAACTGTGTGATGGTACAATGCTCCAACTGAGCCAGGAGGAGACAACTGCTTGCCCATAAATTGCTGGCAAGCAGTGATGATGACACAATCTTGTACGACAGCATATACTACAGGGTGGCATACAAGGCCCTACAGCTTTGGGCATCTTGGGCACCTTACACTACACAAGCTTGACACATGACTGAAATAACCTGAGCCTGTGTGCCGCTTGCAGCCTGCGGCGTTCTGCTTGGGGCTGTGCCTGCAGCTGCGTAAACTCTTCACAGGCCAAGCTCGCCACTGATCCAGCGAGTGACTGGCACTGTCCTGATGGGACCGGCTGTTGTGCCCTCCCAGGCCACATCGGTGGCTGCATAAGGCACAGGCAGGCAGGCAGGCAGGCAGGCAGGCAGGCAGGCAGGCAGGCAGGCAGGCAGGCAGGCAGACAGATCAGGCAGGCCAATCACAAGGCAGCCATCCCCCAGTGCTCAATATGCGAAGTGTGCTTGCCACGAGCGTACATCAGTGATGTGCCTGCAGGGTGTGGCCCTACCGTGCGCACCAGGCTTGCTTGTCAGTCTGTACAGGTGCCTTAGCTTAGTGAGGAGCATCAGCATGAAGGGCCAGGGACAAAGACAAACGACACCACTGGTGCAACACTGCACTCAACGTGGCTGCACTTGAAAGGCTGCCTGCCTTTGGTCTAACATGCACCAGCCCCACTTACAAAGCTGCTGGCCCCCAAGTCCAATGGGTGAAAGGGATTCCCCCCCCCCAAAGCACCCCCCCCCCCTGCACGTGAAACGCTGTTCTGCTCACCGAATGCCTCCATGGCTGCCTTGATGTCTCCCCCTGAGTCCTCCAGGTAGAACTTGGCTGTGTGCTCGTCAATGTACAGGGAGCGACCCAACATATGACACAACCGCGCCTGCAGGAGGTCCACCTGCAACAGGCACCAACAGCAGTTGACATGCAACTCACAGATTCAACCAATGCGCGTCCACCGGGCTGGCGTGTTGCAACTTGCAGCAGCAGCCATCAACACCAGGTTACCTACATAGTCTGTAACTCAGCAGCTGTAGCCATCAGTGTGGATTCTGCACACAGCCTGGGCCAGACGGCCTGCATGTGCTGCTCACCTTTGTTGCACTGCTGTTGGCGCCATGGCTGCTGCTGCTGTCTGCCTGCTGGTGCTGCTTCTCCAGCAGGTCACCCTGCTGCCTGTCATGCTCTGCGTGCTGTGCTGACAGCAGCACAGCAAAGTCCCGCTTCAGGATGGGGCAGTACCTGAAGCACACCAGCTGCCCATGTACTTCCTGCTCCTTGGCAACTGAGGCACAGTCAAGTGGCCAAAGTATGGTGTAAGCAGGCAGAAGGGCAGGACACACGTGGCACAGTGTTGTCACATTGTGGTGTTGTGCAGCAGCAGTGAAGATCTGCAGCGGCATGTGTGACCAGGGCAGTATGAATGGTGGCGGGTCGCTGCAGCAAAGTGCGGATGTGCGCAGCCATGACAGCTGGGCCTCACCAGCCAGTGTTACATGCTGAATAGCAGTCATGCAGCTGCTACGGCCAAGTAGCCAAACTGCACCAAGCCACCAAACCCCTAGGCCTGCAGCAGCTGCTGCTGTCCACCAGTACCCACACGGAGCCACTCACCTGGTATGTAGAGCTGTGTTCGTGAGTGCAGTGCATGGTCTGACATAAGGTTGTTGACACGCTTCAGGCAGGGCACACTGACACCGTGGCGCACTGCCAGCATCTGCAGGGAGTCTGAGCGCGCCACCACATGCTCACGCACAAAGCTGGTCACTGCAGCTGTCTGTTGCAGGGACACACGCAAGAGTGCGGTAGGCAAGGATGAGGCAGCCATCAGGGGGTCAGGCAGGAAACTACTAGTCCTAGTAGCAGCACTGGGAGTTGGGGCTGCATGACAGTACCAACAACAGTTTGCTTGCACTATGTGTGACGGCAGGGACGGCTAGGTTACAAGGCTACGATCCAAAAGTATTGTCGATTGCGTTTCTATGAACTGAATTTGTAGCAACTGCGTTACTGGGAAGGCACATGCATGGCTCAAACAGCCCTTACTGCTGTTGCTGCTACTAAGGCCGCAGGCTTACCTCATAAAACATCAACTGCCGGGGCTCGCCATGGCACCCCAGCAGCTGCCAGTTGTTTATGAAAGCGGCACGCCGGACCTATAGGGCAGAGGGACACACAACATGAGGCATGCATGCCAGACAAGACAGCAACCACGAACGGATGCAACGGCAGTTGACACCATGCAAGCGCTGTGTGCAAGGCTCAGATGCAGCCAGTAGTCCAAGCCTGAAAACTAATACAAGACGGTACCTGTGGGTCACCAGCAACTGCTCGCCAGGCTGTACAAACAGCCTGAGCAGCATCAACAGCGGCAACAGCAGGAGCAGCAACAGCAGGGCAAGTAAAGTGGGGTAGTAGCACTGGGCGGTTGACTGTACGCTGTTTGCTGCTGAACGGTGCTTGAAAGTCACTGCTGACTGAACACCCACCCTTGCCACCGCCAGAGACTTGGCATCCAGCATGCAACAGAACAGAGGCAGCACAGTGTGCGCAGTCCAAGGCGACAGCTCATCATGGTTGGTGGTAGCCATGCCACCAACTACCTGGTCAGAGAGCAAAATATGTTGGCTGTTGGATAATTGCTTCTCAAGACCAACTCACTGCTTGGACCCCCAAATGCAGGAAGCAGTCTACTGTCTCCAGCCAAACCATAAACCTCATTGACGTCATGAAAGCAGCGACGGGGGAGCCAAAGGCCCCACAGCACCTACTGCCTACGTCTCGTTCTGCCAGACTTCTGCAAAGCGAAGCAACGTCGCCCCGAGAGTTGAGTCACCCCTGATCTGTCGAATCGAGCTCCTCCTGACTATCAGGCCGTGCGGCAAGGCGCACAACGGACTGATCGTAACGGCCAGTGCCTTCAACTTTCCCCGCTTCAGAGGCTGTACTGCAAACACAACCAAGGCTCCACTAGGTCACCGCCATGAGCAGTGCATTCACAGGTCAGGCAGAAGCTGGTCCTGGGGTCTCACGGCAGCCGTTGTATAGTCACTGACTCTTGTTGGTCTCTGCCTGCAGGATGGAGGTTCCTGGTCAACTTTCTGCTGCCCCCACCCCTCATCCTCACCTTCCTGCTGGTGCTGCCCTTCCCACGCAATGTGCGGAAAGGGTTGTTGATCGCCACAAACCACGTGCTCAGCTTCACAGTCTGTAAGTACCAGCAACCCATATAGAAATATGTTGTGTCAGACACCTTCTCACAAGCATCGGTGCAGAGGAGACAGCTGTCTCCATGCATCTCTGCTTCTGCCAGGCTGGCTGCATCACACACCGCACCCTGCTGACGCTACATTGTGATGCATTGCTGCAGTGGGAGGCCTGAAGTTTGTGCACCTGGCCCTGGTGCTGTCTGGCGTGCCCCTCATTGGTGAGTGCAGTGATGACATCACCCCATGACTGCATGCAGCATCACCTGACATGGCACAGCAGTAGTTACGCAGCAGTGGGGTCCTGCTATCCCGGTTCGCAACTGTTTCTGGACCTACATCCAATGCAGGCGGCTACACATTGAAAGCCTGACACCAAGCTGCTCTGGCACAGCGGCTTGCTGTGTGTGCAGCTCGGGCTGCCGTAGAGACTGGGGGTTGCCAAAGTGATGTGTGCTCTTTGGCTCCCAGTGACCCCCCTCCCTGCTCCAGCTGAACATTCATAACATGGCGCACATGTTTGGAGTGCATGGGCTCCGCAACACACTGTGCTGACCTGTGCTCCTGGTGCAGACTCTGGCTTCCGCACCTTCAAGGTTGGTCAAGAGACTGCCAACCCTGAGCTGACACCCAACCAGCGCATCAGTGTGCTGGCCAAGAAGTGGAGGGAGGAGAGGAACTTCTGGATCGCAGCCATGGCCTTCACACTCTGGTGGTGAGTGAGCGCTATGGACAGAAGAACTGGGGGCTGCAAAATGGGGTTGCAACGGCACAGTGGTCAGGAGCGAGAGGAGGAGGCAAAGCTGCAGGGCTAAGGCCCAGGCAAGCCCAAGGGCTGGAAGGTCAGGGGCTGTGGGGGGCACAGGGGGCAGGTTCAGCGGCAGAACAGGCGATGCACAATTCACACACAGCAACACACCTGGGGTGGTGCATTGTTGGCCCGTCAGCGCCCATGCCCAGCACTGCTGTTTGTGTTGTTTTGGGAACATATAGTTCAACCACGCCCATTGGGAGACGTGGTGACTGCTGCTGTGCTGTCCTGCACTAGGTGCTGGCTCGTCATACCCCCCCCCCCCCCCCCCCCCCCCCCCCCCCCCCCCCGGGGCCCTCATGTCACCACCAAAAAGCCCTCTCCTTCTCTCTTGCCCCCCCCCCCCCGTTGCTGTGTGCAGCCTGCTGACTGTGCTGTACGGTCAGGTGAGCCACGCCATGAAGATCCATGACCAGCTGGATGAGGTGCAGGATGAGCTGAATGAGCTCAAGGGCATCAAGAAGCCTGAGCCAGTGACCACCAAGCAGGTGATGGCAGGTGGGTCAACCTGTGCTGAGCACAACTGAGCATGACACTGAAATTGGCAGGCAGGGGAGGGGCAGGAAGGGCTTGATCAAGGCGGAGGGGGTGGGAGGGCTTGATCATGATGGAGGGGGGCGGCATGTGCATGCAGTATGCAGCCAGCAATTCCAGAGCTTGCCTGTGTCATCCATGGATGTGTTTGCTTGGATCGGTATTGACAGTTTCTTGTTGCAACATGTCAGCAGCTGGCTGTAATGTATGGCCAATGTTCTGCGGTGCTCTTGCTCCCTCCCCTACCGTCTGCTGCTGCTGCTGCTCCTGCAGGAATGACGAACAAGCTGCAGGCAGGTGCCTCAGGCGTGTCCAACAAGCTGCAGGCAGGGGCTGCCGGCGTGAGCGCTGGTGTGACCAGCAAGTTTGCAGGCCTGGGTGGCTGGGCTAAGGGGGGCCAGGGGGCCAAGCTGAAGGACGAGCCAGCAGACAATGTCACAGAGACGGAGCTCACCCCTCTGGTGACGGCACGCCAGGTGTCACCACCAGGAGGCGTGCAGCAGCAGCACCAGCCAGTGTCATGTGAGGGGCGGTGTAGATGGGTGTTGATAGCAGGACGTGCCGTTGCATGGCTGCATCGAGCGTCGTTTGGGGTTGCTGGCCTGGTTAATCGTGGGATGTGTTGGGTGGTGGTCATGGCTGGCTCCGTACATGTATGGTGGTTGACGACCCAGTTGCCAACCGGCCATGAAGATGCCAGGCAGGCAGTATGGGGACAAGGCTGTTTGTAGCTGATGAATTTTGTTTACAGCGGATGAATTTTGAGTCTGATTTCTGCAGCAGCAGCCACTTTTGCAGCGTGCCTTGCGGTGAAAGCATGTCACTGTGACAGACTGAAAGTTGGGCTTGCATCGTGCATGCTATGCTGTGCCGGGTTATGATGGCACACAGACGTGATTCAGAGGTGTGTCATGATGTGTGTGGTTGTCAGTCAGCAGTGCAGTGCATACTGGCATCATGGCTGTAAAACACTGCATGGCTGGCACATCATGGCGCTTCCGTGCATTGAATGGATGTTGGGAAGTTGTGACTACGGTGGTTGTGACTGCATGGTTGATTTGCCCCTCTGTGTTGTCGCTGTAACCTCGTAGAACGTCCGGTCAGCACAAGTTTTGCTGAACAGCAGAAATGTAGCACACCGCCAGGATGTACACTGACGTGAGAGGTTAACACTGCACACTCAGTGCTCGGCAACACCTTGCACAACTGGCATTGTACCAGTACACCATGCACATTGCCGAGTGTCTTCCATGCGCATGGTGAGCGGGCTCCTGGCCTGCGTTTCAACCTTGCTTCCTGTACAATACCTCAGACACAGCAGTAGGCCCCACATTGCCAGGTCAAGACAACCACACCATCTGAAATGGATTCAGGCACAACAATACCTCAAGACAAGACCACCAGCCCAACAATACGATGTGCAGAAGCCGTACAACTCATACAGACAGACACGGCAGCTTCAGCCTCTGCGATCTTATTACAACTCATGTTCCCCTCATGTCCACACCCAGAGACTCAACACCCACTTATGATACAGCAAAAACAACAGCCAACTTGCGATAACATCCGACGTTGATTATGTAAAAGGCCAACTCACAGGAAGGGCCAGGCGGTGTACAGCAGGTGCAAGCAGGGAGTATGTGAGAGGGCTGCGGCTGACCATGACGCCATAAACCACTCAGGAGCCTGTGCCACATAGGCATTGGCCAGCAGCACATGCAGGGTGCTGAACACAATTGGGGAGACTTCTGCAATGGACACACTGCCAAGACGAGCTTGGCTGGCGTGTTCGGTGTACACGAAGCCTGACAGACAGATAGATGGATGATTGGGCCCAGTCACAAGTGAGTGGGGGTGATGTGAACCGCATGCTGCACTCTGCATGCAGTTGCACAACAGAGGCCCTGACCCCGAGGTGTCCCTACAACACCCACCTCTGAAGCACCAGCCACAGCAGTGTGACCCAGACTGGCTCGCATCCCACTCAAAAGCAGTGGCTGTGATAACTCCGACCCTGCTGCCAGCCCCAGCCTTGCATGTGCTAGGACACATGCCTATTGCACCCCTCAATTTGCAGCCCCTGCAAGTGACGTCACATCGCATGCCGCTTGGTGTGCTCTCGCGCCGCCTTGTTGAATGCTGCCCGGTCTGTGTCATACAATTTGGCCAGCTCAGGCTGCAGCGAGTGGTCCGTGTTTGGCTCACTCAACAACACCTGGGCAGGGCAGCAGCGCGGCACAACAAAACCCTTCTGACTCGTTCCTGGCGCCTTATTGCATGGTACCGCGGTAAAACAGGCAAGCATATTACATCACTGACTGTCCGAATCACACAACATGGAGGACTGCGCAATATGGAGGACTGCGCAATACCCCGGACACCGCCATGGTTTTGCACAGATGCTGTGGGTCACCTCACCGCCACTGCAGATGTGCTGCTGCTGCGAGTACTACTGCTGCCGTGGGCTCACCATGATGCTGATGAGGAGTGCACTGATAGACAGGGAGGGTGTCCAGCCGTTGTCCCAGGAGCAGGACTTGAACAGTATGCTGAGGCAGATGCCGCCCTCCTCGTTGATGTTGGGGTGGTAGACAGGCGTGGTGAAACGGACCTTAGGCGGGTCGAAGGGGAATGTCTCCCTGCAACAACACCAAGCAGCCAGCAGCACAGGTCAACATGTCACATGGTGTTGTGTACTAGGCCTGGCAGCAGTGGCATGTGTGAGGGTGCTCATTGGGCCTGGCAGTGTGGTGGCATGTGTGGGCTGCTTTACGGGCATGGCAGTGTGATGGCATGTATGCAGTGCTGGCTGGATGCAAATGAAGGGTGACTGCATGTGTTGCTGGCAGAGTGAGGCCACACCGTGGGGACGCATGGCATGCTCACGGGAACTGTATCGACAAGAAGAATAGTCCTCCCTCGTATGGCGTCCCTTCCTGCAGCAAATAGGCCAGTAATGCAGCAAGCTTGCGCATCGCTGTGCACAGGGTGGCCGATGCACTGGGCTTAGCAGCTCTAGCAGCACTGTCAGCATGATGCGGCTGCAGTGCTTGCATGATAAATGAATAGACGTGCATGCATGCATCGGGTATTATGCTTTTGGCAAGTGACAGTTGCAGCATTGCCAGCGGCCGTTGGCACTGTGTGCTGAACACTCACTGGGCCTGTGATTACTGCACTCCAGTCGAAGATGTCATCGTCCAGTGGGCCAGCGTTGATCCCAGGGGGTGGGTCATGCATCAGCTCATTGTATTGTGCTTGTATAGCTCTGTGAAAGTGAAACAGCGGAGCAGGGTGAGTGGTTTTGATAGTTGCACCACCTGTCAGGCCCCCAGGAGCAATTGAGCCTGCCACTCACTTGACAGCAGCAGGTGTCGACATGGCTATGCTGGTTATATGGTTGCATGCAAACAGTCAGTCTCCCAGCTTGTCGATGCAGGCAAAACTGCAGGAGTACTCAAACCGATGCTAGGTACAGGGTGGCCTTGCTGACTGTGACAGCAGTAAAATGCACGTGTGTGTTGATCCCTCGTGTTTTCGTGAAGAATTGCAGGAGAACGCCGTTGAATATCAGAGGAGAGTTTGTCTTGAGAACTGGACTGATGGGCCAGCCCTGGGAGTTCGTTCGGAACCGGTTTCCTTGGACGCCTTTGTAGTGCGGCAGAAGAAATCAAGAGGCGCGGTGTGTTATCCACAAATATGCAAACAAATTAGTGTCCATGTCATTGACGCAGGGACTTTACGTTGCTGTTGCTATTGCTCTTACTGTACACAGTTTGATCTCAGAAGCAAGAGTAGCCATCCAACTAACCCCGCTAAGCGATCCATGCCATCCTGAGTGTGGTCTTGCCACGAGTTTAGTCTTGCCCTCCCCACTGGCAGCAGGCAAGGGGAGTACAGCTGGTATCCGTGCCCGCTATCCGTGCTGGTAGTGACCCCCTTCCCTCCCACTCGACATGGCAGCACCCTTCAACGTCCAACAGTGGCTGCAGCAGTACCAGCAAGGTCAGACACATGTGACTATGTCAGTCCCCGAGCAGGTCACCTGCTGGACCAAGACTGGCGACAAAGACCCAAACGGGAACAGGTTCCTGTTTGGAGACGACTCAGGTGTGATGCCTGCAGCAGCACCAGCAAGCAGTGTGCAGCTTTAATGCAGATGCAGCATATGTTGACAGAAATATAGTCTGACCACAGAGCGAATATGAGGGTTGAGATAGCACATGCATACCATGTCTGCTGCCGCAAGTGCCATGCTTGCAGTCATCTGCGCAATGGTCATGTTGTGCTGTACGCCTGCTGCCATGCTGTTGCCTACTGCTGCTGCTGTTGCAGGCCTGCCCACCTACACCCGCCCGCAGCTGCCTGTCAACCTGAATGAGGGCTACCCCCAGGCCTTCACCCGCAAGCAGGAGGGTGTGCCTCACCAGTGGACACCATCGTACAGGCTGCCACTGGTGCTGCCGTGGACTGGACACACTTTGATGTCGTCACCTACCGCAACAACCTGAACAAGGTGCTGCTGCCTGCAACCCTGAGCCTGCTACGCAGGCAGCAGGAAGTAGCTGAACCAGACGCGTCTCAATTTTACAGCACTGGGCTGTGCCTTTTGCAAGGAGAGGTATTAACAGGCCCCTTATGCAGCCGGCTGCATCAGTTTATTCTTGTTTTACCGTGTTTGCAGTGCAGCTGCTTGACAGTAGTGCATGTGCCGCTGCAGGTGCTGCTGACCCTTATCAACAAGGAGGACTGGGAGCTGGACTGCTGCTACCACGAGGCCAGCAGGACGCTCTTCCTGGACATCATCCCTGGGGCGCAGGCCACCTACAGGGACGCTGACAAGTTCACCTACTACGGCTACAAGTTTGAGACAGTGTGTACGGGTGAGCACTGCTGGCGGCGTGCGAGATGCGGAGTGTTGGGAGAGCTCCCGGGGGGGGGGGGGGGGGTCATACTGTCTTGGCACACGTTGGGCTGGCATTGGCGGCACATGCATCCAGTCCTAGTCAACCCAGACAGCGGTGTTTGTGGGGCACCTGAAGAGCGGGTTGCATACCACAAAACTGCCTGCACTGGCGTCTTTCTTTGTGACTGTGATGGTCGCACTGGCTGCATATCAACATGCCCAGTTGCTCACCCTCCTCAATCAGCATGGCAGGCTGCTGACTGGGCAGGGGACCTCTGCTGACTTGGGCGCAGCATGTTCCTGGCCCTAACACCTTGAACCTGCTCTTCCTTATGCAGGTGGTGGCAGCATTGTGGACGCAACCAGCGAGTTTGGTATTGTGGTGACATACCGGCTGGGCCAGCTGCGGCTGCTGATGGCAGCGGAGATTGATGCGCAGCAGCAGCAGCCTGGTGGTGCTTCCACTTACGTTGAAATGAAGACGTACGGGTGAGTTTACCAACAGGATCAGTAGTGAACTCCTGCACCAACACTGAACTGCTCCTGCTGCTGGCCTGTCGGAAAGAGAGTATTGTTACAATCTGCAGCTAGCTGGCAGACATGACACAGTGGCTGGCATTCTGAAGCTGCTGTGTCACGTGCGTAGTCAGAGTGAGAGGCACGAATCTATTCAAGCCCAGGTCAACCAGGCTGGCGGTCTCCCTTGTAGTATGGCCTCGTCCTGTGGTTGTCAGGAGCCCACAAGTTTTTGGGAAGGAACCCACTGTGCTGCCTGTGCAGCACCCCGCATTACTGTGTTAATATGGGATGGTGTACCAGACGTGCTGTATGCTTGCACACGCGCAAACACATGACCGTCATGTGACATGCACTGTCGCGGGCTGCTCTTGTGCTGTGACCTTGTATACCTGCAGCCTACCCCGGCACAACAGGGCCACTGCGGACATATACAGCATAAAGCACCCCCGCTGGTGGGTGCAGTCGTACCTAGCTGGTGTGCCCACCCTGGTGCTGGGCTGCAGGGACCAGCAGGGCAACCTCATAAAGGTGAGGGACAGGGAGGCTTTTTGGGGGGGGGGTGCTGTGCATGCGTCTGTGCAGACTTAGCTGCCAGCTGCCACCAGTAGTGGTTGGAGTGTCAGCAGCTCAACCCGCAATACAGACGTCTGTACCATGCTGCTGCAAATGCAACTGCATGCAGCATGCAGGCGGCAGGCAGCCTGTCAGGGGGAGTGTGAGGTCTCCGAAGCATGGCAGAGCATTGTCGTGGCCACAGTCTGCTAGTGGTTTATATGTGGCTCTGTACAGCAGTAGTAGGTGTTTGTCACTTGCTGGTTTACTTGCTGTCTGTGGTGTGGTGTGGTGTTGCATTGCATTGCAGGTGCAAGAGGTTCCTGTGCAGGCGTTGCCTGGCCTGTCTGCTCACGCCAACCACAGCTGGGACCCAGGCATGCTGCTGGCGTTTGGTGAAGCGGTGCTGCTGTGGCTGCAGCAGCAGGCCGCCAGCAGTCCAAACCAGCAGCTGCATGCGTGGCATGATGCCAAGAGCAGCAGCATACAGTGTGAAGTAGTCGATGGGGACATGCCGGAGAGGCTGCAGCGGCTGATTGAGTAAATGTGTCACACATTCAACAGCAGAAAGCCATTGTACCTGTTTACTGACGCTTGGAGCCAGCCATTGAGATCCTGCACACCACCATTGTTTCCACTGCTGGATTATGTAATCTGCACCTCAGCGCGACCAGCAGAGCACCGTTGCTCATGGAATTTTGCAGGCTCTTTTGAGACACCTACAAGAGCAACATGCCACCCCAAGCACCCACTGCTTCACACTCTGGACCCAGCAGATCTGAGGTTTACGTGCAGGCCTCCAGTGCCCTGCAAACCCTCTGAAAAGCACCTTTACAAACGCTAGAACACTGCTGTGTTTTTTGTTTCGTGCGAGATGCATCCCTGCGGAAGATAGCGACCTGCTCCCTGAGCAGCACTTTGCCTCTGGTGGAGGGTCCCACACCATGAATGGCCTGTGTGAAGGAGAGAAGGGCAGCTGCAGCAATCTGAATCTGCATCTCCTCCAGCTTACATCACGCCAAACAGTGCTACATAAATGATTGGTGATGGTCCAAGGGTACCAGCAGGGTCATGGTGGGTGATGCTGACACAGCTGAGCTAGGTTTGACCAGGGGCTGACGGTTGGGCAGTCAAAACTCCAGGCTGGCGAAGAAGGCAATGAAGCAACCACGGCCTGGTTATCTTTGGTTGTTGCAGTGCTCAAGGAATGCATCCACAGTGCACACAGCATGCACGGCCTCAAGAAGCTCATCCAAAGTTTGAGTGATCTGCCAGACGAACAACCGATTGAGCCGGATTTGAAGACCACCAAGAACAAAGAACGCGATAGGGAAATCAAGTACGCATCCAGTAGCCCTGTCGAGGCGCTGCTGTGCACCAAGCTGCACAGGAGGCCTGACAGCAGCTGTTGTGCGATGCTGCAGGGAGCAGCAGGACTTAGGGGCTGGTGCAGTGCTACAAGCAGTCACACAGGAGGGTGAGGGCACTGTCACCCCTCAAGAAGGAGACTTGGTGAGCTCAGGTCTTTCCACGAGGGCAAGACATTGCCTTGCATGGACAGTAGCCTTCTCATCGAGACGGCGAGCCACAAACTGCCTGCCTGCTGCCTTGTCACGTGCAGGTGTACGTTCACTACAGCGTGCTAGATGCAGAGCATGATCTGCTGTACACCACATGGGCAGAGGAAGGCGGCAGCGGGCAGCCACTTGCCTTTGTGTTGGGCAAGGGGTGCAGAGCACCCAGGGCCTGGGAGCTTGCTGTTCTTGGTGAGGCAGGGGGACTGCGCAAGAACAGTGTCACATAAGCGCACACAGGAACTGCAAGAGCAGAAGTACAGCTGAGCAGATGTGCCGACAGCATCGTCAGCGGCCGGCAGCACACTTGCAGCAACACCCACAGCAAGGTCGCGTTGGCAGCTGCTTTACGTCTGACAGCGTGCGCCCGCTGCGCCATACTGCTTTGCCTTGTGCACATTGCGTGCGCTCCGTGCATGCTGGCGGTGACACTGTCGCGCCTCACCCCTCTCTGTGCAGACATGACCCGCAACATGCGCAAGCAGCTGAAGGTGCAGCCCAGCTACGGCTACAGGCACCCAGACTGCAGCATGCAGCCACCCCCTGGGGTGCAGCCAGACCAGGTCCTGCAGTTCGTGATGCAGCTGGTCAGCTGGTACCCAGCAAAGCAGGTGGGCTGTAGCGTGGCTCCATTTGGGGCAGGCAAATGGGGGGCTGGGGAAGTGGTCAACTTGGAGCACTCTATGTAGCACTCTGGCTGGGGGTGCGTTGTTCAGCATCAGAATAGGAAGGATAGGGGAATGGTTGATTGTCATGGTGAGTGTGGCTTATGTGACCGGGTTGGCAGGTTTCCAGGGTTGGCAGACCCGACCAAAGCCTTTCAAAAGTTCAGTGCCCCAGCACCTGCTGCAGCATTCGTCAATCGGCTGGCCGCAGGATGCATCAGCATGCCAGGTGCCCAGGTCCCATGGGCTCCTGGCGGGCTATCTGCAATAGGTACACGCAGAAACTGTTCTGCCACCAACAGTCTTCTTGACCACTGCATGAAGTCCCAGCCTGGGAGGCAGTCCAGCAACAACATGCTGCAGTGCTGCGTGTGTGTCCCTTGTGCATGCTTCAGGTGCGGCTGCTGGGCGAGGAGCAGGACATCGTCAAGCACATACGCAAGGACAGCAACAAGTGGGAAGTTGCCAGACCACCCAACGAGGTGCGTGCTTGCATGCATGCATGCATGCATGTCTCTTCTAATCCCGCACCCATGCACAGGTCAACCGTAGGGGGTGGAGCTGCGTGGCCTGGCTGTATGCAAGCAAACTGGGAGCCTGGTGCCAGGGGCCCAGAGGCACAGCCTTGTTGACACAGCACACATGCACTTCACAAGCGGGCGGGCCCTGTCTGTGTGCAGCTGACGCATGATGCTGGCGCAGCAAGATGCTTGTATCTCAGCCATACACCTCATGATTGGCCAGTCCCTGTCAGCATGTTCAAGGTGACGTCCCCCAGGAGACATTTGCCCTGCTATCTTGCACTCCGGCTGCCAGTGCAACTAAACCCTATGATCCACTTTCTGGTTGTATTGTGTGCTGTCCTGCAGGTGGTGTTCAGCCTCCAGCTGACGTGTCCTGCATACGACGGTGCTGCCGGCAGCGGTCTCGAGCTGCCAATGGGTGTGTCAGCAGCAGCATCAAAATCATCATCCTCAGTAGCAGCATCAGAGCCCTTCAGAGCCCAGCTAGGGTCAGGCCAGCTGCCCCCAGGCCTGGAGGCAGCTCTAGGGTCCATGGCTAAGGGGGAGGAGGCGCTGTTCGTTATACCAGCAGCACACATGCAGGCAGAGCAGCCCAGCAGTAGCGGCAGCCAGCAGCAGCGGGAGTTGTCGATACCCCGGCTGCCTGCCAAGTGCAGCCAGGTGGAGGCGAAGATTGAGCTGCTGGATTTGGTGCAGGTGGGCGCCAGTTATGCAACATGGGTTTTTTATTTGCGGATCACGCTGCATTGTGGGCCAATGGCCAGGCGTATGGGTGGGGGCACACGCCCTCTGGCGAATGCCAGGACGCTATGTGGCGAATGCCAGCCGGGGCAGCAGGCTAGGCATGTAGTGCTGCAGCAGGTTTGATCCAAGGGCACACGCACCACAGCCGTTGGTAAAGCAGATGCATGAAGGCTCAGCAGTAGCCAGGAGTGTGGCCAGCCGTGCAGCTGTTGTCAGCGTGGTTGCACGACAAGGCTCAGGGTGCTGGCTGTCCGCTGGGGGGTGGCGTGTCAGCAGAAAGGATTCATTCGTGCATGTGTGTGACTCACTCACCACCGTTGATGCCTGCGTCCCACAGTACCCACACCTTGAGTTGGATTTCCTTTTGAATGGGTCAGTATCCGTGTCGAACTTCACGGTCAACACCCACAGGTAAGCCCTGCTGTGCGGCTGCACTGCTGCCTGCTTCTAAAATTCAAAGGGGGTTGCACCCGCATAAACTGTTTTGTGCCTGGCGTCCTGTGCTGTGTCAGGTGCGTGACGTGACGGCTGATGGTGGTGTGCTCAAGCGTCGGCTGCAGGAGGGCCAGGGGGAGTTCCCTGTGGACTGCCCCCTGCACGACACAGCAGTGCGCCTGCACTACAGGTGAGGGGCGGCCAGGAGCTGTGGCACTCACCACAGGATAGGGCAGTCTGGGGATGTGCCGCTGAGCCGTGCAGTCACCAGCTGGTTACAGGCCTGCTGCCCCTCTATATGCATACACACACAATAATGCATCGACTTGACTCAATCTCAGTATGAATACACATGTTACGTAGACACCGACGTTTGTTGTCGCGCCGCTGCTCCTTCACCGCAGGGTGCGCTCACTGGCAGGACCCTCACCAGGCCCCTGGGTGTACGACTCACGCGGCAGTGGTGCTGCTGATGCTGCTGCTGGTGGGGCGGAGGCTCCTCCGATTGAGGCTGACACTGGGTGTGGTGAGCTGCCAGAGGGTTTGGAGCTGGTTGTGAAGCTGATGGTGCCTGGGGAGCTGGCCGCAGCAACATGCACACCACACTACGCGTACGAGGTGGGTGCCGGCCAGACGGGTGGCTTGGTTTGCAACAGACCAATTGGTCAAGTGACTTCCATTCCATTGCTAACGCATAGTAATGGGGCTAGTGCAGATTGCTGGTTGCTTCAGGGAATGTGTCGCGCTATTGGGAAACCAGGGAAGCGTAGCACTGACGGCGGAATGCTAGCAGTAAGCTCAGCAGGGTCACCGGCAGGAGGGGTGGCTGGCCAGCAGGCCAATCACCCAGCCGATGATTGGGCCAACCGCGCCATCAGCAAAAGGCAATGCGGAGCAAGAAGGGACGGCATGTGCCGACCGCACCCACTGTGGGCATTGGCCAGGGACAGGGCTGCCTGTCACTAGACGGGAATGCAGCCAGTACACCAGCATGCCGGTCCCGCATGAGTGCATACTTTTCCCACTCATCTCCACCAGGTCCGCCGATCTGCTTGTGCATAATCCCTCGCTGCGTCACCGCGCACCACCAGCCCCATGCACATCCCCCCTTCCCCTCTGCGCTCCACACCACACCACCCATCGTCACCACGCCCCATCCATTCGTGACGCAGACGTACGACCAGGCTCCCCCTGAGGGCATCAGTGTGGGTGACCGTGTTGAGTTTGAGGTGCTGCTGGTGTCGTTTGACCGGGAGGGCTACTGGCAGAACATGGAGTGGACTGACCGCTGGGCCTTGTCGGACCGGCTCAAGGACAAGGGCAATGCACTCTTCAAGGCAAAGAAGTACAAGTTTGCCAGCAACAAGTGAGTGCGGGTGGCAGGCAGCAGCGTGGCTTTGTGTGCTGGATGCTGAATGTTGACGCATGGCTTGCAACCAGCCAAAATGTGTGCTTGTCATCAGTCGCACAAGAGTGCATTACGTGCAGTAGGTAACGTGCATGTGGCTAACAGCAGTCCAGTTCAACACACTCCAGACAGCGAGGTGGCACCACACACCTACTAGGTAGTAACTGTGTGATGCATCATCACTGGGCAGTTGGGCAGCGCCACTAGTCTGGGGTGGACTGCTTGGAAAGGGCTGCTTGTCTTGCTGCACCATGCAGCCAATTCCTCATCCCGGCATCACACCATTATGCTGTGCACCCTGTACGCTTGGCTTGGACTCCATGCTGGCACTTTGCTCTCACAGTTAACGGCCCCGTGGCATGCCATAATGTGTCTGGTATACCTACCGTGCCCCGTGCTACGCCATGGTGTGTTGGTCATGAAAAAGACATGTCTGGTCTGTTGTGCTGCTGTTGTGTCCAGGTACACGCACCTGCTGCGCCTGATTGAGTCCACTCGTGACTTTGAGGAGCAGGAGCAGGTGGAGCGGGCTGATGCACTCAAGGTGAACAGCATAGGGCTAGGCTCTTTGCGTTTAGTACTTTCGTTTGCGCTCTACTTTGGATGCAGAGTAGATTGGTCTAATGGACCCAGGATACCAAGGACCAAGGATACCAAGGGCTGGGCCAGGCTGGCAGCAGCAGCGGCTGCCTGTTTACTCTAATGAGCGCTGCTCCTCTGATCATTGTTTCCCAACAAGGTTACTCCGAGTCCTTGAGGATCTGTCAGTAATATCGGCGCACAGCTGGAATGCGGTAATACTTCATCACTGCAGGTGCAGCATGTGTGTGCATGTGATTTGCATGTAGTCGGGAAGTACACGGTGTATGTGAATGTGTATGTGTGTTCAGGTGGCCCTGCTGTCCAACCTGGCCCTGGCAGCCTTCCAGCAGGAGGAGTATGCGCGCAGCATAGAGTGGTGCGACAAGACGCTGCAGCTCAGCCCTGACAACGCAAAGGTGAAGGCTTACATGCAGCAGCGCTGCTGTACGCACATGTGACAAACCGAGCCAGCTATGAGGAGCGGCCTGCACCCAACTAGCAGTGTGGCTGCTCAGTTCAATGCAGGCTTGTGGGGAGGGGTGTGTTCGTGCGAACCTGACGCAGTCGCAATGTGCGTGAGCACATGCTCGTGTCCCAGCAGCAACCCATGTGTTCATTGCCACATGGCATAACCAGTGCCTGATTGCTGACACCTGTGCTACTCCAAGTCGCAACTGCAATGTACACGCCATTGGTGCATGTAGCGGTAGGGGAACCAGAGTCTGGTTCCCCTGTCATCACACACCAATGCGTGTACATTGCATTTGCTACTCGGAGTAGCACATGTGTGAGACTCTGATTCACATGTCGCCACATGCACCAACGGCATGTACACTGCTTTGTTGCCTTCAATGCGCCATTCAGCTCCTGCTGTTGTCAATGCTCACAGCAATTTGCAGAGATGCCTGTCTTGCCAAACTCTTTCATTGTGCGTCTTGACACACAGGTTGAGAGGCTGGGTATGAGCTGCTGTCGTGTGTAAACAAACAGTTTGAAGCCTGAATCTTCACGCATGTGTGTATGTCTGTGCAGGCTGTGTTCCGCAAGGGCAAGGCTCTGTCAATGAAGGGGGACCATGATGAGGCTGATGAGTACCTGGCAGCAGCAGCAGAGCTGGACGACAGCCTAGCAGCAGATGTTGAGGCAGCACGGGCAGCAAACAAGCAGCGGGCCAAGGCGGCAGCGACAAAGCAGAAGCAGCAGTTCCGCAACTTCTTCTCAAAAGGTTGAAGCTCCTGTTGCTGGAACCTTATGTTGCATCAGCATCGCAGTCAGGACACCAGTGGCGATGGTGGTAAGCAGTTGGCAGTATGGTGGTAGGCAGCTGGGCACATGGTAGGGCTCTTGTGTGCGCACGGGATGTATGCAGGGGTGTGGCTGCTGCCTTGTTGGCTGTTGGTGTTGGAGGTGGCCACTGCCAATACAAACATCACATCCATTTGATGTATACAGTTCCTGAGTGACTCACCCAGGAACCAGATTGCACCGAGCACGTTCCAAGCACCTTCGGAATCATACAGGATCCTGCCATGCATGCACCGTGTAAGAGTTCAAGGTGCTCAAGCGAGCGCACTGCACCGAGTGCACTGAGTGCAGTGCAGGGATCGTCAAATAGTTGACAGGTATCAGCCCAGGCTGATCAGCCATCAACGACCCCAGTTTTGTTACCCACCAGCTCACTGCCCATGATGTACCAGCAAGAGAAGCCCAGAGACCATTGCGCATAAGCTTACGGTAAAGCAGGGCATGTTTCAGTCAACCCTCAGCAGCGTTCCACGCAGCATGTGGACACGTCCACTGCACAGTGGAAACAGTCGCTGGTCCATACTAGGGCTCTATGATAGAGCCCTGAGAGAAGCCATTGAGAGCTGGTGTGGCAAAGCCATGGCTCAATGTGTTTGGTGACGGTGAAGCCCTGGTGCTTCCCCTACTGACTTTGATGCATGCTTTGGCTGTTTAGAGTCCGCTTGTGGACTGAGTGCAATGGTAAAGCTCTGTGCCATGACACCGAGCCTTCAGAGCCAGCCATATTTATTATAAATGTATTTTGGCTATGCACTTGTCACTTCCTGGCCCAGCTCCATCGACATGTGGCAGACCCTAAACAGCCCCGGGCGGCAGCTCCGAGCAATGCCCATATAGTTTCACAGACTGCCAGCTTGTCTCCACAAATACAGCTACTTCAACCATCCTCCAGAGCCATCAACGAGCATTATAAGCCAACTGTACTGTCCGGCCTGCAAAAAACATGGCCCGCTTCTCTTGCAACAAGCAGATGAATAGGTCGGAGGGGAAGGGGTTGATGTTCAACATTCAGAGCAAGTGCCAGCAGCAGCTCCGCCCCACCCGCAGCAGCAAGCCCGCAACATCCCCGCAGCTGAGGAGTGCTGCTCCCGTGACCATGGTAGGGCCCTTGAGCAGCAGACAGTTCCCGCTGTTCATCAGGGCGATACTAATGGATATCATGGTGTATTCTTTGGCCCTGGTTCGCGAGAAGCAGTCCCTCAACCTGTGTATTGAGCTGCACAGCAGCAACAGTAAGCCTACTGTCAGCAGCAGCAGCAAATCCACTGCCACAGCACACATCACCCCGGTTACGCAGCTTGCAAACAGCGCAGCAGGTGTTGAACCCACTCTAGCACTGCCTCAGGACCACGAGGACAGCACCACCACTAGCTCACCACAGCAGCTGCCCAGCAGTCAGCAAACACAGGCAGCCCTGAGCGCTCTGCACAGCATTTTCCACCCCAGCATGCCCCAGGACTGTGCCCTGCTGCTAACCCCCCTGGTGTGTGTGGAGACTCCTGCCTCACCCTTTGCTGCTGCAGCTGCCCCGGTAGCTAACATCCTCACCCGCAGCAGCAGCAGAGCCACAGCCCCTTTGGACCCATTTGAGAATGCTACCATGCGCAAGGCAGTAGCAGGCATCTTCCCCACCCTCATTGGCACGCAGTCCAGCCTGCTCTCCTCACCGGTAGTGCAGCTGAGCAGCCTTAGGGGAGACAGCCCTCATGGCACATTTGGCTACCGCACTGTTGTGGCAGAGTTTGAGCAGCACACCAGCAACACACTCAGCCAGGGGTCCAGCAGCAGCAAGTCACTGCAGCAGGTGGTTTACAGGATGGACACTGAGGGAGCAGTCACTGCAGCAGCAGACAGCAGCATGCTTGCACAGTCACAGCTCATGCAGCCTGCTGGCACTGGTGTGGAGTGTGTCGGGCAAGTGCAGCGGATGAAGGAGCAGCTCTGGGGCAGCAAGTCATCAGGCCCTCGCAAGGCTTGCGTGATAGTCAAATGCTACTAGAGGGTGCATGAGGATGAGGCAGCTGGCTCCGTGCTGGCAGCTTCAACACCTCACCAGGCTGAGCAGTCGCCTCAGGGCTGGCAGCTCCAACCCTTCACAATACACCTCCACTGCAAAAAAAGACACACAAACAAAAAATAAAAACCGAAACAAATAAACAACCATAACAACAACAAAAAAACAAAAAAATCAAAAAAAATGGAACAAAAAACAAAAAAAAATATAAAATACAAAAAAGAAAAAAAAACAAACACACACCTGGTGGCTCAAAGGCAGAGCGCCCTGGCACACGGCTTCTTGCCTGTGTGCTAGGGAGGTGGCGGGTTCGGTCCCCGCCCCAGGTTTTAGCATTGTTGGTGGCTGCGGACAGGGTTTTGGCTGGAGGGGAATGCTGCGATGAGCCGAGGCGCATGTATAATACAATCAATGAATCAACCATACAGTCAATGAATCAAACATATGTGTATCAGGGAGCTGTCTTTTTGTGCCATAGTAGTAGTGCTTGACTGTGGCCGTGCTTGTGCCACAGCCAAGTGACCGTCGCTGTTTTGCACCAGGTGGCAGACTTGGGGCCTGTGACTGCGTGATGCAAGGTTGTCTGGGATAATTTGAAGGGTATGGCAGGCATGCTGCACCAGGCACAGAAGCATGCGGTGCTAGATGGGTAGGCCTGTGAGTTCTCCAATTGCGTACATGCACCTGGTTTGAACTGGGTCAGGCGGTATAACGCCACTTTGGGCTGTGTGACATTTGGATTGCATGTCGGTGCCTTAGCGTGCTGGGCTGTGTTTCTTTGCATGTTGTTTGGCTGATGGTGTGGTGAAGCAGTGTTGAAGGGTGTGTGTCAGTGCTGGTCACAGCAAGGCACTTATATAGCTAGAATCTGCATTGCTGGAGAGTGGATTGATGGGTGTCTGCTGGCACCACTGGGCATCAGCTTGCACACATGTTGATAGCAGCAATGCTCGAGTTTCCCACCATTTTGTGCATGCTCTTAGCACTGACCTGTAGCCCTTCCCTTGTTTCAGTCCTGTTCAGTCAAAAAACAGTTGGGGAGATGACTACACCACAGCTGCATATGCGCACACCAGTACTATCATTGACTCAAGGTGTGGCGCAACACAGCAGCTCAAGTTCCAACTATGTTGCTGAACAACGACTTACAAACAGCATAAAAACCAGGCAAATGACTGCAGCAAGACCTACAAGTAGGCACTAAAGTCATCAGCCAGCAGCTGAAAAGTAGGCTGCCTACCTTTGGCACCTTGCCAAGTCATCAACACCAAAGCAGCGCAGTAGCTGCAACACAATTACACAGCTGCCAGGGTCGCCAACACTGCCAGCACACTGCAGCCCACCACCAACCCAGGCATGCTGACCACTCCCCCCCCCCCCCCTCGCCCCGACAAAGCCCCTTTCAGGCCCTCCCCTTCCCAGCCCACACTGCAGCCCCCGCACCCCCCTCAGTGCTGTGCAGCCGCCCGCTGCATGCCCTGCATCAGGTACAGCTTGGCCATAACCTTCTCCGACGTAGAGCCCAGCAGGTCGCAGTGAGACGCGATCTGGTTAGTAATGAGGTACTGGTCCAGCGCTGGGGGCTCAGGGATGGGCTTGAACATCTGTGGGTCCTCCTCAGGCAGTGGCTCCTCACCAGCTGCACGGCGGGCCATGTTCTCCTGCTTGCGCTTCTGCAGCCAGGCAGCCATCTGCTGCTGCTGGCGCGCCACGTTGCGGTGGTACATGGACACCTGCAGGAAGGATGCGGGGGCAGCGCAGCAGCGGTTAGGAGGTAAAGAACACAGAATGCCAGTGGGGATAGGAGGGCACTGCGTGCGCGGTACGGAATGCAGGTGTGCAGCGGCTGCCATAAGGGCAGGTGGCTACTGCTGTGCTCCGTGCCACAACAATAGTCAACACAACCTGGAGCCGCAACTGCACCACTACACTGCACAAGGACCCCACTGTATCCAAACTTCTCTGATGCAGCCATCAGCTGACTGCCTGCTGCTGCCATTATCACAGCGGCAGCAGCATCCCAGCAAGCCCCAGCCTGGCCCTCTCCTGCCTAGCCCTCCTGGCCCCCCCACCTTCTGCTGCTCTGCCACCAGGTCGTCCAGGCAGTCTATCAAGCCTGTCATGGTTTTGCTGATGTAGGGGGCGCTGCCCAGGTTGAGGCGCTCCAGGTCCGCTGCAGTGGCGCCTGCTGCTGGGTTGATGTCCGCAATGAGGGCCTGGGTCAGGCTGTTGTTGTGGACCTTGATGGGCACCTCCACAAACACGTCACGCCAGCTGACACCAGCCTCACGCAGCTCCTTGCCTGCAGCACCAGCAAGGGAAGCAGCAGCAGCACCAGTGGGGCAGCAGCAGAAGGCGTGACACCATGCAGAGACGAATGAACAATCAAAACTGGAGGGGTGCCATGGCTTTAAAGCCACTCTGTCATCTTTCACACCACGAGTGCTGTCTGAGGCGCAGCAGCTGCAGGACTGTATGGATGTGCAGCTATGACAAGAAGCGCATCGCTGGGGTCATAGTGTCGTGTATGTCCACACATCCGTGACAGGTGACAGCTGCAGAAGGTTGCAGCCTGCATGTGCCCTCAGCTGTCACTGCTGCTGCTGCCTCCCCCGCACCTGTGAGCTTGCCCTCCTTGAAGAGGTTGATGAATGTGTCCTTCAGCCTGATGGCCCGCACTGACACCTGACCACGACCACTCTTCTGGGGGTCATACACAATGCACACACACCTGCGCACACATGCAAACACATGATGACATGCACCGGCTGGTTGCACGTGATGTGTCGCAAGCTACCCCAGCCGCGTACAACCACAAGCATTCTCCAACACACATGCCAGCCTGGTGCCAAGCAGCCTGCATGCCTGAATGGCAGTTTTTCAACAACTTTCTTGGCACCAAGCCGCTGCCATGAGGAGCGTGCTGCAAGCACTGCATCTGCTGCTGCACGGGCTGCTCTCCTTCTTCTTCATCACATAGGGCTCAGCAGACTGCCAGCTCAGTGCTGCTGGCACCAACATATGGCAGCTGCTGCCAGCAACACCAGCAGCCCTCATGCGCCTACACTGCCTCCCTGCCTGCCTGCCTGCCTGCACTGCCTGCCTGCACCCACTTTTTGATGCTGTCGTGGTAGCTGATGAATGTGTCAATCATCTCCTGTGTCTGGTAGCTGCCCAGCACGCTTGACTGGTACCAGCCCACTGTGTTGTTGTCCACATTCACCTCCCGCAGGCAGCGCATCATGTCAATCTGGTAGGCTGACAGAGCTGCATCTGCATCAGCCTCATCCTGGTTCTGCAGCACGACACACAAACGGCGACAGAGCAAAAAACAAAAAAACTTGACGCATATGGTGGGTGAGAGAGAGGGGGTGGTGCTGGTTATCCTGTGCTCCTGTACCCTGGGGCCAGCATGTATGCGAGTAGACAGAGGCTGGTTATCCTGTGCTCCTGTACCCTGGGGCCAGCATGTATGCGAGTAGACAGAGGGCTGAGCACTGAAAATGGTACCCATTTCTAAAAAAACGATCTCTGCAACAGTCTGCTCTCTGACACATGACGCAAAAGCGCATGTACTCCGTCGTGTGTGCACTGGAAGGCACCCCTTTGAAGCTCGTCACAAACATGATAGAGGCTGCCCCCCTCCTGGATGTGCATGATGTCTGTCTGTAATGCATATGTTTGCTCACTGCTTGGCGGTGATGCCCAGCAAACCTTCCTGCTTGCTGGTCGTCACAGCCAAGCAGGTTGTGAGGAACATTTGCAGAGCCAAACGTCCCCCGCAATCATAAGTGGCGAGCATGGACATGGGGCCACCCTGCCGCTGCTGGACTTTCCTAACCAGCTGCTGTGCAAGCTGCCTGTATGTGACTCACGGGGAAAGGATAGCAGTCTGTAACCTCCATTGTCTGGCCAACATCAAGGCCAAGCAGCTGGCCTGTGACGATGTTGGGCAGGGCCCCATCGCAGTGCTGCATGATCTTCAACAGAGCCAGTCCATCTATCTGAACTGTCTTAAGGGTTGTCTCCTTGACAGTAGACTGCTTCAGGATGTCTGCTGCTGTGCTCATGATGCTGGCCCTCCTCTGCTGCTGCAGCGATCAGGAAGGTAGGGAGCAATCACAGCGAACGTGAGGGGACCCTGGTAGTGCAGATCCTACTTTACAGACCAAATATCACGGGCACATACTTGCTGCTAAACGAAATGAAGCCGCCGAGTTCGTCATGACCTGAACCTCGACATGTAAGCTTGCAAGGGCACCACAATTAGTTAACGTTTCTGTTGCTTGAGTGCGTGAGTGACTGAAGCCCGTGTTTGCCTCTCCCATCCGTTGTGTTGGTCTGTCGCTGGATCAGTTCAGTTTCCTACTGAACGCCGCGAATGCTTTAGCAGGCACGACGACGTTGACCCTTTGGGCAAATAGTCGCATTCCCTCACAGAATCAACCTTCAGTCGTCTGACTGAAGAATAGCCATGGGCCAGATCACCGGTGTTGTGCTGGTGTTCCTGGCTTGTGTGCTAGTGGTCAGCCCGACACTAGGAGCTGTCTCTGAGAGGGTGAGAATGATGATGGCTCATAGGGGGCACTCAGCAGTCAGATAGCATCTGCCTCCCCACAGTATCTGACCTGCTGTTGCACAAATGTCCTGCAGAGGGCCAAGTTGATCAAGCGGGCACAGGGCAGCAAAGATGCTATCATACCGTTTGACACGGCAGACTTCGACCATTTCGCAGCAGAGACTGGCCGGGACTACCACTTGGTGTTCTTCCTGAATGCGGGCTACTTGCAAGGCAACACGCAGATGAATCTGCCAGCCCTGCGCACACAGTATTCCCTTGCGGCAAAGGTGTGCCTACGGGTCACACACAGCAGGTGTTCTGTGGCCTTGGCTTGCCAGCTTTGGCAGCTGGCCTGTCTCGGTGGCTGGGCCACATAGCCTTTGTTTCAATGAGCCTGCACATAATGCCAAGCAGCTGGCCCACTTGCCATCAGGTGGATAAGGGTGCGGAAGTCACACCCTGCAACCTTGCGCTGCCAACATAATCATGCCAGTGCTGCGCGCTGAGGAGGTGCACTTTCATGTGTTCCTGCTGTGCAGGCGTTTGGCAAAGGTGCTGATGCAGATCAGGTGTTCTTTGCTGAGCTGAGTTATGAGGGCAGCAAGGAGCTGTACAAGCGGTTGAACGTCAAGTCCCTGCCCTTCATGTTCCACTGGGGCACTGAGGCAGTGGCAAAGGAGGGGCGCAGCATCAAGATCAGCAAGGCCAGCCAGGTACTTACTGTATATGGGGGTGTCTGGGATGGTGTGACCGAGTGCCGAATGCCATGCTGCGTTTCCAGGGCGAATGTACAGCACAGCACGGCACATGCTGGCACGTCGTCAGGCGGATGGGACTTATGCAGCAGCTTGGCAGGGCTTGCCTGTCCCAATAGTACAGTTGTGCATCAGGCAGCTTGACACTGATACATTCCACCCAGGACACAACAGCCCCTCCCCCCTGCCCCACCCCAAAGCACGCACACGCTCCGGTGCTGTACTTGAGTGTGCTGTCCCCGTGTGTTGCTGTCTCACACAGTGTGGGCCCAAGATCTCAACCTACCCTTGGCCTGCTGAGGACCTGGTAACATGTGTCAGCAGGCAGACGGGGCTATCCGCAGGCGCCATCGAGAGGCCCACAGTGGTGCAGAACCCACTGTTCCCCTTCGCCCTGCTGGGCGGCATCATTCTGGGCGGTTTCGTCGCATGGAAGCTGCACAACTCCCCCATTGTGCGCATCACGGGTCTGTGGACAATGGGTGCGTTGGCTGTGTACTGGTTTTCCACCTCTGGAGGCATGTACAACATCATCCGTGGCATACCCTTCACCATGAGGAACAAGGAGGGCAAGAACGTGTACTGGATGGAGGTGAGGGGGGGGGGGGGGTGACGCTCGGGGCAGCAGGGCGTGCGTGAGGGACACTATTGCAGGCATGTGAGCAGCAGCTTTGCTCAGCGGCTGTATGAGGTTGCAGCGACAGCTGGTAGGGGTTTCAGCATGTGCACGCACAACACCTTGTAAACCCCTCGTGCATGTATGTTTGTGCAGCATTCTTCACTCGACTAGGTAAGCTTTCAAGCCTGCACGTGCTTCTTCCACGAGGCAAATGCGTGTAAACCGCAACCTCAAAACCCTCAACCCTGCGTGGTTTTGTGTGTGTGTCTCACAGGGCCGGCAAGGTCAGCTAGGTGCTGAGGGCTTCATCATGGGTTCCTCCTACATCTTCTTCTCCTCCACCCTAGCCAGCCTGACCTATGTGGTGCCCAAGATCAGGAACACACAAACACGGGCAGTGCTCAGCATGGTGCTGGTGCTGATGGCGGCATTCTCCGCCTACCGTATCCTGGAGACCTACCACACCAAGTCAGGCATGAGGATGCGCAGCTTCTTCCACTGGTGGCCGCTGAAGAGCTAGAACGTGATGCGGTGTGTGTGGTGGTGTCCGTGGCTCCTGTTGGTGCTTGCGCATAGGCCGTAGCTTTGACTTGATGCCGCTAGCTGGTGTCGTGCCTGGCTGCAGCTTGCAATTGCTAGTGTTTGGTGCAGTACTGGGATAGGTGGTTGGGGTACTGTGCGTGTACAGAGCCCAAGACACAGAGTCTGTTTGGGTGCTTTTCCATGTGTGGTGCTGCAACTCTGCAAGTGGTGACGGCAGGCTCGCCGCGCCACATAAGGCACCAGTGTGATGTAACACAACTAACACGGTTTCAACGGATGAATATTGTGTTGCACATGGTAGCTGAGTGAAGCAGACAAGTCGGTCTGCATGCAGCTGCAGCACGGTCATATCGCAGAGGTCCAGCACATTGGAACACGGCGTCTGCACATCAAAGGTCACCTTGTCTCACTTTGGAAGGGCACTGTCTCACGGACACCCAGCCAAGGTGATAGAGACTGCTGTCAAGCGCCGACACAGTACACCCACTCTGGAGAGGGTGGGGCAGACTATCTGACAAGGCAACAGCCTCTCAGTGCCGTCGGTACTCCATTGCGTGGTATTGATCATCAACATGTGATGCTGCATTTAAAAAAAAACCAGTTGTCACCTGAGCAGCATGAGCCCAACTTGTCCCGCGAACACTTTCAACAACTGGGGTGGCGGTGGGGGACCCCAGTGCTAGCTACATTGTGTTACCATCTTGTGTGTTCCCAGTGTCTCCACAGGAAATCACGCTACCTCCCCGGTTCCGGGCACTGTCTTACTTTCAACAACACTTCGGATGCACGCACTGCAGCAGCAGCAAGCCGTTCCATGTCTGCAGCATGCAATAGGTTTACTAAAGGTCCAAACATACAAACATGTAATAAATTTGCATATGGGATGCATGATGCAGCTGATGAATGCAGCGAGGAGCGGGACAACCATTGGCAGCATGGACAGCCTGGCAGAGCTGAATGATTGGGGCAGCATCCACCACCCTGTCATTGTTCAGATTTACCTACTTGTTTATTGTTTAAAATCCTTCTGCTACAAATTCGATGATATGGCGCCTTCGCTGAATTTTGGCTCACACACCACAATTGCAACACTGGGTGTCGTGTGTGGACGTTTAATGATTGCTTGTGGTACATTTTGCTGGTGGGTATGAACCTGACTTGCACATGGTGGTCATAGCTGATCTACAGCCAGTTTGGCCAAAACCTCCACTCCACTCCTGAGCACGCCAAGTTCAACACAACATCGCCTCCCGTCTGCAATATCAAACTGCGCGTTGTATGCCTCGCTCGCTGAGGCAGTAGCGCTTCTCACCTCGAACGCCCAGGCGCAGAATTCCTCATGTGTATGCTGCGATTGGTTAACATCCAAAACTTGTGAACGTCAACGTCAGCACACAGGGGCGATGGTGCTGATGGGCTGCTGCTGCTGAAGGAGGAAGCAGCACCATGGCCCTCTTTCATATCTTGCTCCAGCTAGAACGCTAAGCAGCCAAGGCGGCAGCTATGGCAAATCCAAAGAAGAAGTCGGGCAAAGCCAAGCCCGGCAAGGGCCCTGGCAAAAAGCCCAACCCACAGGTGGGTGTCCCCTGTGTCACAGCAGTTGTGGGGGCCCCCACTGTCGCCAGCAGCCAACTGTGTTGGTGCTAATGAATTCCATCATCAATGTCGGCAGCACCTGGGAATTTTTACCTAGAAACGTTGTGGCTGGCATTTTCACACCCATGCTCGTGCCAGTCTGTGGTTGTGGCTGACCACTTGCATGCAGTTCTGGCGGCTGCAGCTGGATCAGGACAACATCCCTGACAATTGCCCCTTGCCTGCCCCATCATCCAGTTACTGCAGCTTGTACTTGCCTTCCATGCATCAACAGCCAACCTACGCAATGCACTCAGCCGCAGCCGCATGCATTGCTGCGTCGGCAGTGCCACCCTCACACAGCAGCAGTGACTTGTGCGGTAGCCGCTGCCAGCACCCTCCCACTGCTCAAGCACTCCCCTGGCATGTGTACTGCGCCGACACCGTTTCCCTGCAGAAGGACGAGTTGAAGCAGGATGTGGGTCTGCTTAACCCTCAGGAGCGTGTCAGTGCAGTGGGGCCCATGTGGGAGAAGCGCAGCCATGCAGACCGTGTTGAGCTGCTCACAGTTGCACTCAGCAGCCTCAAGGAGGAGGCGGAGCAGCAGGCAGAGAAGGCACGGGCAACTGCAGGTGCGGGGCACATCAGGTCGCATGGGCACACAGCTGCTTCCTAGTCTAGCAAGTTGGGAAACAGCAGGAGCTTAGACAGCAGCACCAGCAGCAGCACCAGCAGCAGCAGCAGAAGCAGCAGTGCCGCTGCATCGCTACCGCCAGGTGCACACCTCAATGCTGGCTGGATCATGGTGCCTAGGGTGTCTAGTGGCAGTTGGGGGGTGCATGAGTGGGCATGTTCACAGGTCCATGTGGTGGGACGGGGGGGGGGGGGGGGGATGCAGCTGTGGCAGCTTGCAGCACTATGCAGCAGTCAACAGGCGTAGGTGTGTAGCCTCGACATCAGCTATTGCTGCTGTCGGGTGTTCACCCCTATGCCGGTTACTGAGCTTGGAGCTGTGTACAGCTTTACAATCGTATGTGAGCAGCGCACTGCTTTGGTTGGGCCAACTTCCAGGCACGGTTCTGATCATCTTCATCATGCATTAGGCCTTGCCTGTGAGTCTTCCTCATCGGCTAGATGGCAGACTCGGGTTGAGGCCATATGAACAGGCAGCAGCATGGGTGGAGATGGCACTCCTGCCTCTTGGCTTGTGCATCCCCACAGGGCGCCCACATGGCATGCCCACATGCACGCCACCCAGCTGCTGCTTGCAGTGCCAATTACGGAACTCTGGTGCGTTTGAGCCATGGCAGGTGGCATATGCAGTTGGCCCACGCACAGGCCCATCCCTTCAGGCGCCTGTTGTGAGGCTCGTTCTAGCCCCACAGCTGCCTGCTGATCACATCTTGCCGTTGCCGCTGCTGCTGCTGCTGCCTGCAGTTGAGTCTGGTGGGGACCTTGTTGAGTTTGGTCTGGGTGTGTCTCTGGAGGATGTCCTGTCCGAGGGCATCCGCCGGCTGCGTGACAAGGGCACCTGGAAGGTGTGGCAGTTTGGCAACACCGAGTTCTATGAGCAGGAGACCTTCAGGAGCCACCTGCACAGCAACCACCTGCCGCAGGAGCTGCTGCACCTGCTGCCCAAGGACGACCCCAAGGGGCCAGAGAGACCGGCAGAGGCGGCACTGAGGCAGCGCATGAGCGACCTGCTGCAGCAGGTGGGTGCTGCAGGGGAGGGAGGGAGGGAGGAGGGGGTGCAGCAGCCAGTGGTCACATGACGAGAGGTTGAGGATCATGACACTGGGAGGGGTTGGAAGCTGGCTTCATCATGTATCAGTGGCTTTGAAGGTCTTCAGAAAAGCAGTCTCCAGGGGTGGGGGTGCCAGGAGGGCAGCAGCTGGGCAGATGTTTGCGTCAGGTTCAGAGAAGCAACTGCGCAAACGACAGGGCTGTCTATCGTGCAGTTTGGCCGGGTCTGGAGTGACAATGCATCGCCCTGCCCTATGCATGTACTTTTGGATATCAAGTTCACACCAGCGCTTGGCAAGGTTCATCCCGATTTCAGCTCATCCATCTTGGTGCTTCATTGCCCTGATGCTCACAATCGGTGTGACTGCTGCTGCAACAACAACTGCTGCTGCTGTCACTGCTGCCCCTGCAGGTGACCAACCGCCAGGCTCAGGAGGAGCAGCCCAGTGCTGGGCGCAGCCGTCGTGGTCACAAGAGTGCTGCTGAGCAGTCGAGCGGCGTGCGTGACACGCATGTTGAGGTGATCAGCATGATGCTGCAGGCCCTTGAGAAGGAGCACAGGGGGCTGCTGGCATCACTGCAGGGACCCATCACCGCATTCATCATGGACATGCTGCCGGTGAGTGGAGGGCTGGCTGGCTCGCTGGATGGCTGGCTGGGTGGCTGGCTGTATGCATGGCTGGCTGACTGATTGGCTGGGTGGCTGGCTTACAGCTGTACTGGCTGGCTGGCTGGCTCCCTCTTGTCGGGCATGAAATGGGAGAAGGCGAGGGTGTATCGTGGATGAGAGAGTAACTCTTTCTTTTGTTCCGCAAGTGGTGAAGTGACGTGGTGGGACCATCCAGCCCTCTCTCGGTCACGATATACCCCTTGGCCTTTGGCACGGCAGGAGGCTCAACTGAGGGTGCTGAAGCCTGTGGATGACTCAACCTGCACCCGTACCACTGGCAGCAGAACTTTCACACCCTGCCTCTGCCGCCGCCCTCTTGATTGTTGTGTCTCTGTCCAGGTTGAGATGTTGTGAAGCCTGCGGAGCCCACACCCTATGCCCCCAACCACTGGCAGCATGCTCACTCTGCCCTGCCTCTGCTGCTGCCCTGCGGGTTGTTGTGTCCCCCCCCCCCAGGTTGAGATGCGTGAGACCACTGGTCCTGATGACTTCCGCTATGAGGACCTTGAGCGCCTGCCTACTGAGGAGCTTGCGCGCATCACTGAGTGGCTCACGGAGAAGGTGGACGCACTCAGCACACGACTCAAGGCAGAACCCAAGGAGGATGAGGTGGGTGTGGGCAGTTGTGCTTGCACCCTGCTTGTGACCTGTCCCCACTTTGATACACCAAGCGGTGTTCCCTACTGGAAATTGCACGCACCCCCCCCCCCTGGGATGACGATGATGCGGAGGCTATGGGTGATGGAGAGCTGCTCCTGACAACGCTGTCTCTTTCCTTTCACAACTCTGATACACCGGGCTGTGCTCCCTACCAACAACCGTGCACCTGCCCCTCCCCAGGAAGCCCATCCTGCCTGTTATTTGTCCCCATTCTAATTCTCTGGGCTGTGCTCCCTACTGCAAACCACATCCCCCCCCCCCTCCACCAGGATGACGATGATGCTGAGGCCATGGGTGACGTTGACCTGTTTGCGCTGTCGTGTGAGGGTGAGGCGCTGACAGTCAACGCCAAGTGGCTGCAGCACCTGGAGGACAGGCTGCTGGGGGAGGACGGACACCCACGCAAGGCACGAGAGGGGGAGGACCCACACAGGTGTGTGTGTGTGTGTGTGTGTGTGTGTGTGTGTGTGTGTGTGGGGGGGGGGGGGGGGGGGGGGAGGGGGGTCATGTGTGGGGTCCGGCCGGCGTGCTGTGATGATTTGTGTAGCAATGTGTAGTGCTGAGGTTGACGTATGCATGGAGGATGTCCTGATCACAGTTTGCATGGGTGCGTGCTGACTGCCACCGTCACCCCCTTCTTTCTCACCCCCTCATCCAGCGGGGCGCTTGAGTTGTCTTGCTTTGCCAACATCTTGCAGCTGTATGGGTTGCCACGCCTTGCAGAATCCGCTCCTATTCCTGGCTGGGTGCGCTTGAATTGCTTTCTGGCGGCAGCATGCTGACAGCACTCTGTTCTGCATCCAGTAGCATCGCCAATGACTGATTGTATTGTTGGTTGTATTTTTTCCTGCCTCCCTGTTGGTTGCAGGATGGGTCTTGTGCTGGAGTGGGTGTACGGCACCATCGTCAGTACGGCGGAGAAGGCGCGTGATGGTGCCAAGCGCCAGCTGGGTCTGCGTCCCCCCACCGCTCAGGCTGCGTTTGACGCCCTGCTGCGCTGCCTGGAGGAGCAGGCCACATGGGAGCAGCGCGCACGCGCCAGCAAGGAGCTGCTCAACCAGGTACTGCTGCTGCTGCTGCTGCTGCTGCTGTTACTGACTATTGGCTGGTTATGTCATCGCGAACAAGGCCTTGCCAAGAGTTTGCCGCAGAACACAGCAGACCAACCAAGTGCGGGCTGTGCTGCTGACATGTCGGCGGAGAGGTGTTTGTAAGAATTTTGTCACGATACTGGTGGCCATTGACGTGCACACACTTATCACTGCATGTGTCCTGTTTATTCACTGACATCCGTGCTTCGCCCCTGTCACCTTCCACCAGATGCTCACAAGCCGCAAGGAGGCTGACGAGCTTGGCAAGCAGTACAACCTCACCCAGTCAGCATCCTCAGCTGCCGCAGCCCAGGCTGGCAACAGCAGCAGCGGCAGCGATGGTGCGGCGGCTGACGGCAGCAGTGCAGGCAGCAGTGGCTCGGCAGCCCAGGCTCTTCCTGATGTTGTGATCCTGAAGATGCTGAAGCGTGAGGCGCTGCTGACGTCTGCCAAGCTGCATGCGCTGACATCAGACCTGCTGACATGCCAGCGCACCATCGGGCGCCTGCGCTCATCCATACGCCATGTGAGCTCGCGCGTGCGGGGGGGGGGGGGGGGGGCTTTTCTGATAGCTGGCAATGGGTGCAGCAGCGTGCAGCCACTTGCATGCCGCGGTATGACCCCACAGCGCAGTGGTTTGTGGTTGCTTAGTGCGGGTTCATGCCAAGAGCTTGGTGGAAGCCATGGTGGGCCTACAGCATGGCTGCACTGACGGTTGATCTGTCGCGTGGGCTGTTGCTGGTGTTGTGTTGTGGCCGTCTGCGATGTGTCTTCGTCATGGGAGGAGTCGGGATCATCCAGTATTGGTGTGGACACATGACCTGTGTGTGCCCTCAGATTGCGGTATGCATGCAATGTGCTGTGTTACTATCTGTGCCTGTGCCTTTGTTGTGTTGCCACAGGGTGAGCCTGAGTTGGAGCGGTTGAAGCGTGAGCTGGAGGAGTTGAAGCACGCACCACGCGGCCTCGAGGGCACATTCAGGACTGCAGCAGAGATGGAGCGACACAGGTGTGCCGTGCCGTGCCGTGCTGGGCGCGCTGACGCTGCAAATGCTGTGTGCTGACCCTGCTCCCGTGGATCGCTTCGGGCATTGTGACTGCAGCTGGCCCCACATTGCCAGCACAATGTTATGCATGGAGCCACGAGTTTGCTTGGTCACATGTGTTGCCCCTCATTCTGTCGCCAATATGTCTCTGTCCTTGCGTTTCCCTTGCCCCCCCCCTGCAGGCACCAGCTAGCAGATGCTGCTATAGAGGAGCAGCTGGAGGTCCAGACGGCCTTCAGGGAGCAGGGCTCTAAGCTGCAGTCACTCTATGAGAAGAAGCAGCACACAGAGTATGAGATTGCGCAGCGGTGAGTGTCCCTCAATGCACTGTAGCTGCAAGGGCCTCCACAGGAAGGCTGTGGGTACTGTGAGGCCCTGCTGCCAGCAACTGCCGGTCAACTGCCAGCACAACTGCCAGCAACTGCCAGGCCTGCAGCCAGCACCCAGTGCGGCTTCATCAACTGCCGTGCTATGTCCGTCTGAGCTTACAGACGACACAAAGCACAGCAAGCTCGTTTTGAGACATGGAGTGTGTATGCTGTGTCACAGGGCCTATGCCATCAGTCAACCTGCCTACACGCACGCAACCCCACTGCCACTTGAACCCGCTTGCTGCTGCTGCCACCAACTGCCGCTGCTGCTGCCACTCCCCCCCCCCCCCCCCCCCGCCACCCAGTGAGAAGGAGATCAAGCAGCTTCAGGGCTGGAAGGCGACTGTAGAGAACCTCATGGAGCGCTTTGAGGACCTCATTCGACAGACTCAGCTGTTGGCAGAGATCCAGGACCCTGGCAGCAGCAGGCTGGCCGGTATGGATGAGGCCGCTGCTGCTGAGGAGGGCCTGGGGCCCATGGCTGCGGGTGTGGCACGCAGCACCATACTCACGGCAACACACACGGTGCAGCTCAACAAGCTCAGGTGGGAGGGGGCTGGGGCGGGACCTGTGGTGACCTTTGGTGACCTGTGGTGAATCTGGTAGAGCTGCAGGGCCCCCGAATGTGCTGGCGGTTGTTTTCCTCCCCTGACCCCCTCTCTCTCTCTGCGTGTTGACACTGGGGTGCAAGCACTCTGGATGTGATTGATGTGATTGAACAGCCTACATATCTTGCATGTAAGCAGTGTTTGTCAACATCGCAGTTGCAGCACCGAGTTTGTACGTGTGTGTGGTTGGCTAAACACGTGGCAGGCAGCACTTCCACAGGCATATGCGCAAGCAGGTCCCTCCCCTCTTCACTCTCCTCACTCCCCCCCCCCCCCCGGGTGCGTCACCCCCCCCCCCCCCCCTCTCACCCACCCACCCCTGTCCACGCCCGCAGGCAGCACTTCCACAAGGATGTTCGCAAGCAGCTGTACAGTGAGGATGATGACCGCAGCTTCTTCAACCGCATCAAGGACGCACTCAAGGGCAGTGAGGCAAGGCTGGAGGAGGGAAGGGTCGCCCTGCAGGTACGCTGCACACTTCACTAACACCAGCAACACCACCAGCAGTGAGCTTAGGGATCACACAAAGCACAGCAAGCTCGCTTTGAAACATGGCAGCGTGTGCTGTGTCACAGGGCCTATGCCATCAATCAGCCTACCTACATACACGCAACCCCACTGCCACTTGGACCCGCTTGCTGCTGCTGCCACCACCACTGCCGCTACTGCTGCCGCTGCCACTCATTTCCATCTCTGCGTGGCCCTGCAGCACCTGGAGATGTTTCTGCTCAATGTGGCATGCGACGACCCGGGCGCCGCTATCGGCACGCAGCTGGTGCTGCCGCTGCTGCAGGAGCGGCTGGATGGGGCGGCACTGGCCTTCAAGGCGGAGCGGGCCAAGATGGCCGAGGATGAGATCATAGCCATGGAGGTGGGAAGGGGGGGGGCGTGTGTAAGCATGGGAAATAGCATGCATGCGATGCTAGCGGGGTTCTATTGTTCCTAACATCGTCTACAAACAAACATGGGCCTGTCACCTTGGTCTGTGTGTGAGCGTGTGTAGACACAGGGAGTGCATCCAGCCAATGCAACCATTCAAGGATGTGAAATTCCGTGTGTGTGTGGGGGGGGGAGATTGGCACAGAGAGGCATGGGCTTTGGGTTTTCAATCCTGATCTAAGTGGAGCAGAGGAAGTGGTAGGCATGGCATTTCAGCAGTTTTGCATGGTAGGCGCAGGCTACGTCAGCTACTCAATCTGTGATACGCTGACAGCTCTCTGGACTTGATTGGTGATTTTGCGTCTACTCAACCCGCCCACCTGCCGCCACTGTTCTTTTGTGTGTGTCTGTGTGCATCCAGGCTGCTGCTGCTGAGGCTGCTGCTGCTGAGCGTGAGAAGCGCAAGCAGGCCCTGCAGAAGAAGAAGGGCAAGACCAAGGGGGACAAGGAGAGGGCGGCAGAGGCCAAGGCAGCAGCAGAGGCGGCAGAGGCTGAGCGGGCCAAGGCCGAGGTGGAGGCGCGGCGGGTGCGGGAGGAGGAGGAGAAGAAGCGGCGGCTGGAGCAGCTGGAGATGATGAGGAAGCAGGTGAAGGGGGGGGGGGGCTGTGTGTTGACACATGAGTTGCAACCAGCAGGTACATGTCTTGATGACCATGTCTTAATGTCGACAGACTAAGCGGGGGGGGGGGGGAGCTGGAGATGATGAGGAAGCAGGTGTGGGGTGGGGGTGGGTGGGGCTGTGTGTGTGCTGTGGGAGGAGGAGGGGGGGTAGAGACATGAAGCTGCAGGGTTTACTCGCGATGGAGGGCTGCACGCACACCACACTTCCTCCTGCCATCCCCAACCTGCAGCATCTTTGGCTGTTTTCCCTTTCAGCATGTCAGGGTTTTCAGATTTGCTGGCACCTGCAGTGTCAAGCGAAACCACTTCGTTCACAGAAAGTCCAGACGTACTGACCTTCTGTATGCGTCAAACCCATCTTCCCCCGACCCCCCCCCCCCCCCCGGGGCTTATCATCACTCCACAGGAGGAGGAGCTGATGGCAAAGCGCCGCCAGGAGTTGATGGCTGAGGAGGGTTACTGGGCGCAGCGCATGGCCGAGGAGCAGCAGCGCGCAGCACTGGCACTCACCATCGGCGATGTCGGCGCAGCAGCACTCAAGGCCCCCGACGGCGACGCCAAGAGCAGCAGCAAGAACAACCGCGACGCCGCTGCCGCCACCAATGGCAGCAGTGGCAGCAGCAGCACCAATGCGTCCGTGCACAGCCAGCACAGCAGCACAGCGGGGAGTGAGGACGGCAGTGCGGCGGCAAGTGGCAGTGCGTTGCAGGTGCGTGGATCGCCCCACACTTGATCTGAGAGCCTGTCGTACAACAAGTTGAAGGCCCTTTGGGGCACCCTCATGAAGCCTTGGCTCGCTGGCTGGTGCTGAGGTTGAGATCCCCTCCCACAATTACTGTTCTGTTCTGTACTGTACTGTACTGCAGGATGAGGATGGGTTCATCACTGCTGCCGGCAGCCGGCTGAGGGGCAGGCGTGGCAGCAGTGGCCAGGAGGTGCTGCCGAGTGACAAGCACACACCCCGCCCGCCAGCAGCAGCAGCAGCAGCAGGGGCTAGGCCTTTGCAAGATGATGGGGGCCGTGAGCAGGGTAAGGAGAGGGTCTTCACCGATGCCTCAGGCAGCCAGCAGCAGCAGCAGCAAAGGCATGCCAGCAGTACTGGGATCTCAGTCAATGGGTCCTCCTCTACTGCTGGGCAGCAATCAGCAGCGGCTTCTGCTGCTGCGGCTGGCAGCAGCTTTGACAGGAGGCCACCTCTGGCCAAGAGTACTGCTGCTGCTGCTGGTGGGTCTGCAGCAGTGCAGCCCGGCACTCGTGACTACAGAGCAGGCAGGGATGCAGCTCCCCCACGCAGCTCACCCTCCCCTGATGCTACCGTCAGGGGGCTAGCAGGGGAGGGGACGGGCTGGGATGCAGTTGGGCAGGGTTACAGTGCTCAGCAGCAGGGCTGGAGGGCCCCCCCTGCCAAGCCACCCAGCCCTGCCTTTGGCCAGTCAAGGCCCCAGCCGTATCAGCAGCAGCAGCAGCAATGGTCTGATAACAGCAGGTCTCAGCAGCAGCAGCAGCAGCAGCAATGGTCTGACAACAGCAGGCCTCAGCAGCAGCAGCAGCAGCAGCAGCAGCAGCAGTCCCAGCCCAATAATCAAGAGCTGTGGGAGGTTGCCACTGCTGCGATGTCAGCTGTGTTGATGAGCCACGATGGCCCCAGCCAGCAGGCACCAGCACCTGCTCCAGCAGCAGCAGCAGCAGCGCCTGCTGATGTGCAAGGCACCAGCACACCAGCGCAGGGCCCTAACGCAGCTGCTGCAGCAGCACCAGCCGGCCCACCAGCAGCAACAGCTCAGGCGGTGCCACCAGCAGCAGCAGCAGCAGCAGCAGCACCGCAGGCGGTGTCACCAGCAGCAGCAGCAGCAGCAGCACCTCAGGCGGTGTCACCAGCAGCAGCAGCAGCAGTAGCACCACAGGCGTTGTCACCAGCAGCAGCAGCAGCAGGTCTGGCAATGTCCCCAGCTGCAGCTGCTGCGGCTGCACATGGCGACACCATTGCCACTGTAGAGCAGCCTGCCATGTCGCCAGTACAGCCAGCAGCAACAGCTGGCTCTCCAGCAGCCGCCAGCCCCACCCCCGCTGCTCACCCAGTAGCTAGTCAAGCGAGCAGCAGCAGCAGCAACAGGGGCAGTGCAGAGCCCGCCGATGGTCCCGCTGCCGCAGCTGCTGGTGCTCTGGGTCCCGCTGCCGCAGCTCCTGCTGCTGCTGCTGCTGGCAGTAGCGGCCTCCCTGCAGTGCCCCCCTGGAGGGCCCTGCCACCCCCTCCCCTGTGGTGCCTGGTGCAGTGGGGCCCGGCAGCAAGTCTGCCCCAGTGACCACCGTGGTGGTGAAGGAGACGGCCTTCCCTGATGCCAAGCCGCCTGCTGCCCTGCACAACATCACATTCGGCAGCCTGGAGGATGCATGGGAAGAGCTGGACGAGACACCGGCACCAGCAGCAGCAGCAGCACCGGCGGCGGCGGCTGCATCACCACCAGGGCCGGCGGCTGCGCCTGCTGCCGCAGGTGCTGCCGGTGCAGCACCACAGCAGCAGCATGTCATGCATCAGCAGCGGCAGCAGCAGCAGCAGGGTCGCCCAATGAAGGGCGCACCCCAGCAGCAGCAACAGCAGCAGGGCCATGTGCATGCTGCTGCTGCTGCTGGCCCACACCCTCCTGGGCCACACCCAGCAGCAGCTGGGGGTCCCCCGGGTGGGGGTCTGGTGCCTCTGCCACCCCACCCAGGGCACCCCCACATGGTACCCCCCCACCCCGGCCACCCCCACCCGCTGCACCCTCACCCCCACCCGGGTGTGTTGCTGCGGCCGACAATGGGCGGCATGCCTGCTGTGCTGATGGGGGGTGTTCCTGCTGCTCATGGGGGCATGATGATGGCACCAGCGGGGCCCCGGGGCCCCGGCGGCTACGTGCCCCTGGCAGCAATGCAACAGCAGCAGCCGGCAGCAATGGGACCAGGCCCAGCAGGCGCACAGCAGCAGCAGCAGCAGCAGCAGCATCCTGGTGGTAAGCCCATGCACCCTGCTGCAGCGGGTGCCTCAGCAGCAGCAGCAGCAGCAGCGGCGGCACCTGGTGCTGCAGGCCCCCAGGGCCCACCAGCAGCAGCAGCAGCTGGAGGGCCAGCAGCAGCAGCAGCAGCAGGGTCGCATCATGGCATGGCAGGTGGTGGTGGCAGGGGTGGCTATCATCATGGCCCTGGTGGGGGGTACTATGGGCCCAGGCCCCCTCTACACCAGATGGGCATGCAGCAAGCAGCAGCAGCAGCAGCAGGGCCACATGGACACCACCCAGCAGCAGCAGCAGCAGCGGGACCTGGGGAGCCGCGTGAGCGTGGCAGCAGTAGCAGCAGCAGCCATGCCAGGGGTGGTGGTGCTGCAGGCACCCCCAGCAAGCAGCAGCACCAAGGGGGTATGAGTGGCAGGCAGCAGGCAGGGCCGGCAGCTGGTGCCACACCCGCACATGCAGCAGCGGTTGCTGCTGGTGCTGCTGTCGCTGCAGCCCAGCAGTATGTCCAGCAGCAACAGCAGCACCCGTCGCCACATAAGCAGCAGCAGCAGCAGCAGCAGCAAGGTGCTCAGCAGGGGGTGTCTCCTGCCAGCGGCAACCACCACCAGCAGCAGCAGCAGCAGCAGCAGCGCCAGGCTGGGGGTCCAGGGGCGCCGCCAGCAGCAGGAGCAGCAGCAGCAGGCTATGGCTACCACCCTGCTGCCGGGGGCCCTGTACCTCCGCCGCACATGGCTGTGGCAGGGGGACACTACCCACCACAGCAGCAGCAGCAGCAGCAGCACGGACCATCTGCAGCAGCAGCAGCAGGTCCAGGGGCGGGACTCATCCCAGCTGGCCCACCAGGCATGGTTGCTCCGCATCCTGCACACCTTGCAGCAGCGGCAGCAGCAGCAGCAGGCGGCCACATACCTCCTGGTGCTCAGCACCCTGGTGCAATGCAGGTGATGCCTGGCCCACCCCCACCCTACTTCATGTACCCAGCAGGGCCGGGCATGATGCATGCACACCCCATGATGCACATGGTGCACATGGCACCGGGCGCCCAGCAGCAGCAGCAGCCAATGGGGCCAGCAGCAGCAGGGCCGGTGCCGCACCACGGCCCACCTGCAGGCACTACTGCTGCTGCTGCTGCTGGTGGCCAGCAGGGGCCAGCAGGACAGGGGCAGCATGGCGCCCCACCAGCAGCAGCAGCAGCAGCCACACCCAATGGGCATGCTGCCGCAGCACAGCAGCAGCAGCAGCAGGGAGTGCAGCCGCCGCCTCCTCCCAAGCCTGATGCCAGCAAGCTTGAGAAGCAGGCGAGCTGCAGCAGCACCAGCAGCAGCATCACAGGCAGAGGTAAGCCCAGCAGGAGCAGCAGCCTCAGGGTGTCAGCACGGCCCTTTGTGCCATCTGGCTTCACTGACCAACAAGCAAAGCAGGGGCCAGGCGGCCAGCAGCAGCAGCAGCAGCAGCAGCAGCCACACGAGCAACATCAGCAGCAGCAGCAGCAGTCAAGCCCCCACCAGCAGCAGCAGCAGCAGCAACAGCAGCAGCAATCTCCTGGGCAGATGCTTCCTGTCCAGGCCCAGCAGCAGCAGTACATGCAAATGCAGCAGGCTGTATACATGCAGCAGCAGCAGCAGCAGTACATGCATCAGATGCAGCAGCAGGCTGTCCAGTACCAGCGGCAGCAGCAGCAGCATGGCATGCAAGGGCAACCACCCCCTGCTGCTGCAATGGCAGCAGCCGGCACTGCTGCACCTCCTCAACAGCAGCAGCAGCAGCAGGTGTATGGCTCAACTCCACCCAGGCACCATCCCCAGCAGCAGCAGCAGCAGCAGCAACAAGCGCTCAGCCCTCAGCATGGCAGCATGGCTTATGGTAAGCCTGGTATGCCCTACAAGCAGCAGCAGCAGCAAGCCCCCATGGGTGGTGGCCCAATGGGAGGCCCCGTGCATGGCCAGCCTGGCATGCCCCCAGCAGTAGCAGCAGTGCCAGGGGCACCACCACAAGCAGCAGCAGCTGCCGCAGCGGCGGCAGCAGCAGCAATGGGTGGTCCCAATGGCCTGCCCCGCCACGGTGGCCACCATATGGTGGGGGGCCCCCACCACGGTCCCCCTATGGCCATGCAAGGGGGCTACAGCCCTCACAGCAGCAGCAGGCCACGCATGGATCGGGAAGCTGGGTTTGGCAGGGACATGCGCAGGGGTCCGCCGTATCACCAGCAGCAGCAGCAACAAGGGCAGTATCGGCCGAATGAAGGGCCTGCAGGCATGGCCCAGCAGCAGCAGTATAAGCTGCAGCAGCAGCAGCAGCAGCGTGACCAACAGGGTCCTCCTAGTGATGCAACAAGCAGCAGCAATGCAGGGGTAGCCAAGCCACTAACAGCTGGCAGGCAGACAGCAGCGGGTGGTGCTGCGACAGGCCAACAGGCAGGACAGGCAGCAGCAGCAGCAGAAGGGGGTGACAGCAGCAGCAGCAGGGGCAGTCCTGAGGCCGCTACATCTCAGGAGCAGCAGCAGCAGCACAGTGATAGCAGCAGTAGTGCACCCGCAGCGTCGCTCAATCAAGACGTCAGTGGTCCTGAGGCAGATAGCAGCAGCAGCAGTAAGGAGCAGGCGGGGCCTGAGCCGCCAGCAGCAGCACCCGGCAGCAGCGGCACTCCTAGTGACAGCAGCAGCGGGGCAGGACAGACAGCAGCTGCTGCTGCCAGCGATCCAGTTCGTGCTGGTGGTGCCAGTGCTGGTGCAGCTGCACCGGTGCCGCAGGACACAGCAGCAGCAGCAGCAGCAGCAGCACAGGCCAGCTCGCCCAGCAGGGATCAAGTCAGCAGTAGCAGCACCCCAGCCGAGTCGAGCAAAACAGGCGTTATGGGTAGGGAAGAATCAGAAGCATCCGTCATAGTCGCACCAGCAGGTAGCACAGTAAGTGAGGCGCCGGCACGCCAAGAGGATGCAGCAGCAGCAGCCACAGTACCCGCAGCAAATGAGGGTACCACGACTGCTGCTGCTGCTGTGCCTGAGCAGCCCCCAAGCAGCAGCAGCAGTGCAGAAAGCAAGCAGCAGCAGGTGGCGGCTGGTGGCCTTGGCAGCAGCAGTGACCCTCAGAACCGCAGCTGGTCCTCCATAGCTGCCCACCCTGAGGCTGGGGGGCTGGAGGGAGGTGAGGCCTGGCCCCGCCCTGGGGGCGCTGCCGCTGCTGCTCCCGCTGCTGCTTCTGCTGCTGCTGCTGCACCAAGCCAGCAGGTCAGCGGGTCTGCAGGACAGAAAGCAGGGTCTGCTCAGGCAGCAGCACCACCAGCAGCAGCAGCAGCAGCAGAGGTTGCTCCAGCTGCTGCTGTTGAAGCTGCTGGTGCTGCTGGTGCTGTTGGCAGTGGGCCGCGGCCCCAGGGCTCCTGGAAGTCAGGGACCACCTCCCTCAAGCACAAGCTGCAGCAGCAGGACGCTGCAGGGGCTGCAGCGGGCGCACCAGTCACTGGGCAGCAGAAGAAGAAGGGGGCGCAGGCAGCCCCAGCAGCAGCAGGAGCCGCAGCGTGGCCGACGTTAGGCGGCCCTGGTGCTGCTGCTGCCGGTGCGGATGGGTCTGCTGGGCCTGCTGCAGGCGCATCAGCAGCAGCAGCAGGCAGCAGCCCTAAGTCTAGCTGGGGCCAGCCACGCAGCTTTGCTGCCTCTACTGGTGCTGCTGGTGGTGGTGCTGCAGCTGCAGCGGCAGCGGCAGCTGCAGGCATCTCCAGGAACAGCAGCAGCGGCAGTCTCCATCAGCAGCAACAACAGCAGCAGCAGCAGCAGCAGGCAGTGGTTGTGCGTGCCAGCCCCCACCCTCCCCGTGCGTATGGTGGCAACAGTGGCATCAGGCTGGATCATGCACCCAGCAGCATCACCATCAGTGACCATGGTGTGGTGTGTCAGGTGGGCGCCCCTGCTGGATGCACCCAACTTGTCGTGCTCCTACTGACACTCGTGGTGATGTCACCCCCATCAAGCAGTGGCAGTACCGGTGGCAGAGTGAAAGGGTGTCATGACCATGCCTGCCCAGCTGCTGGGATGGGCAGCGTCCTCACTTCGCGTGTGAAACATGGGCTTACTGATCGTGTCGTGTCATGCTTACTCATCGTGTCGTGTCATGCTGTGCCCTGCTCTGCGTCACCCTTTGCTGCTGCCGCTGCTTCATCACCCTTCTGCTCTTTAGGGCCCCCGTGAGGTGCTGACCTCCCTGAAGCTGGTGCGCGGCCTGCGCAACGAGGACGGTCAGTACAACTGCTTCCTCAACGTCATCATCCAGGCTCTCTGGCACCTGCGCTCATTCAGGCAGCAACTGCTGCGGCTGCAGGCACCAGCCGCTGCAGCAGCAGGTGCAGCCAATGGGCCCAGCAGGCCACCAGCAGCCTTATCAGCTGACATTCAGGTGTTGCGGGCATTGCGGGCAGTCTTCCAAGACTTGTCGAAGGCAGCCACCGCCAGCCTGCCAGCAGCCATGGACACACCCGCAGCAGCAGCAGCAGGGCAGGGTGCGGAGCAGGGCAAGGCGGGGGGTGGCAGCAGGAGCAGCAACAGCAGCAGCGGCGGCAGCGAGTGGCTGGTGTGTCCTGCGGTGTTGCGTGAGGCGCTGTCGCGGCTTGACCTTGGTGCTGCTGCCATCAGCATTGAGCTGTCTGAGATGCATGATGCCAGTGAAGTGCTGAATGAGGTCTTCACAGCCCTGCACCATGCAGAGGCAGGCAGGGCAGCAGCAGTAGCCGATGACCCCCAGCTCCCCACTAAGGTCAAGGTGCGGCCCGAGCTCTTCAGTAAGAAGGGCCCCCAGCAGCAGCAGCAGCAGCAACCGCAGCAGCAGGCGCAGCAGCCGCAGACGCTGGCGCACAAGCTGCAACAGCAGCAGCAGCAGACGAATGGCTACGGCGGCGCTGCGGGTATGAATGGCATCTCAGGTGGTGTCAAGGCAGCAGGTGGTGCTAGCGGGGTGCTGCAGAAGGCCCCTAAGAGCCTGGTGCATGCCCTGTTTGGTCTGGACGTGCTTCAGGCCATCGCACCAGGGGATGGCAGCAGCAGTAGCAGCAAGAAGGCAGGGGCCAGCAGTGCAGCTGCTGGTGCTGCCAGTGGTGCCAAGGATGCTGCTGGGGCGCTGTTGGAGGCGCAGCAATTCATGCAGTTCTTCCACCTGGTACCAGCACAGGTGGGTCGCTTTGTGGACTGGCTCTGGGCTTGCCTATCCAAGGATAGAGCTAAAGGCCAGGATGCTTTGTCCATATCTAGCTGCAGTGCCTTGCCCACTGCACTGTGTGGCCGACCTCAGCACAGCACTCACACCATCCCCCCGTCTGGGTTGTGCATCTGACCAAGCCATGCTGTTGGTCTGCGTTGCGCTGTGTCACGGCACCGTTTCAGGTTGTTACAGTCATGATGTTGGCAGCCAGCAGCGTATGTTGCATTTGACCCTCGTAGCACAGAACCCACCACATGCTGTCATTCTGTGCACATTGCCTTTGCTGCTGGTTTGAGCCAGATTGACTCAAGCCTATCCCTTCATTTGTGTTGCTTGCAGGCGCTGCGCTCAGCGTTTGACCGCTTCTCCAGCAGTGGCAGCTTTGAGGTGGTGCTGAGGCAGGCAGAGGCAGCACCAGATGCCGGCAGCAGCAGCAGCAAGCAGGCCTGGGGCAGCGTCAAGGGGGGCAAGCAGGCCGCCACTACTGCTGCTGGCAGCGATGGCGGCAGCGGCAGCGCTGCTGCTGCTGCTGCTGCTGAGCGGCTGCACACCGTGCTGCTGAGGCGCCCTGCTGTGTTCACCTTGGCAGTGGTGTGGGAGTCGCCCAAGGTGTGTCGGCAGCTGGAGTGCATGCGGAGGGGCACTGCACCTGCCCTATGCTAGAACAGTCCTGCAAGGGTGGGATGTGTGGCCATGCACATAGATGTGCGCCCTTTGCATAAAAAGTGCAAGCAGTTTTGCATTCCAGCACCACAATAGGTTTGGTGCACGTGATGTGCAGCCCCAACTCTTAGGGCTAGGAGGTGTCAGTGCCGCCACGTCATGCAACATGCAACTTCCTGGCTTGGTTGTTGGTGCTGGGGCTTAGGCCCTGACCGTGTGTAAGACACTAAGCAAAATAATGTGCTGTGCTGCTGCTGCTGCTGTGTCCTTCAGGCCCCCCTGGACTCCATCAAGGGCACAGTGAATGCGTTGGGCCCTGTGGTGGACCTGGCACAGGTCTATGGGGGCATCAGCACACCAGCACCCTACAACCTCAGGTGTGCGGACACAGCAGTAAGCAGAGCAGCATCACTCGCAGCTGCTGCTCACACAGGCACAGCAGAAGGCACAGCATAAGACAACATCAGCTGTGCTTGAGCAGCATGGTTGTGTGTTGAGTGACGCAAATCAGGTCCTGCTGTCTGCCGGGTTGTGTAGACCGCTCATGGAATGGCCTGCCAGTGTTCAGCAGGAGCTGACATACATGGCGGCACTGGTTCCTAAGCTGTGTTGCGCTGTGTTTGTGCCGTGCTGCCTGTCCGTCTGTCTGCAGGTCTGTCATCTGCTACTTTGGTCACCACTACCAGGCGTTTGTGTTGAGTGAGGAGCTGCAGCAGTGGCTGCTGTTTGACGACCATGTCATCAAGCTGGTGGGAGACTGGGCGCAGGTCAAGGCAGCAATGGTGGCAGACAGGCTGCAGCCATCACTGCTCTTCTATGAGAGCAGTGACGCCACAGCACACACTGGCTAAAGGAGCCAGTTGTGAAGACACCCAGGCAGTGGGCCAGGTGTGCCGCACTGCAGCATCTCCTGGTGCTGAGCGTGGACTTTGTGGCTGTGTCTTGGGGCCCCCGGGCTTGTGGGAGCGGTGCAAGGCACCGCTGTGTGCGTCTGGGCCCTGTTGGTTTGGCAGCAGCGTTTGAGGGGTGTGTGGCGGCAGGCGATTGTGCTACGTGCAATACTCCGTCCACATCTGGAGGGTGCAGTATGTACAGTGCTGAGTTGAAGCGTGCAGGGATGGAGCAGGTGCTGTGCTGTGGCTGGCAGGCAGCAGGAGGGGGGCTGCCTGGGTGTTCCGCACCTGCGGCAGGTGGGTGCACCTGCGAGCTGGCCGCATGCTAAAGTGTCAAAGCCGTTGCTGATCGCGTGAGCCACAGGCTTGCGTGCAGGGCACGGCGTGAGCGCTGACGCTGTGCAGGTGTTGAGTGGGGCATTGATTGATTGGTGTTGAAATCTGACTGGTTGCACGTGCCGGTCAGCTGAACCCCGAGAGTGTGCAAGTGTCTCATTGATCCAGATTTGGTGTACAGCTGTTGACTCCCGACAGGAAGCAGAGCAGTACTCGAGCCACGACACTTGTGGTGGTAGTGAGCAGCAGCGGCGGTGGCGGCAGCGTGGGCGTGCTCAATAACAGCCTGCCCCCTGCCTTGTGCGTTAAGCAGAGGGGCTTGTAGTGTAACTGGGCTCTCTGTCAACGGCACCAGCCTGTCTGCCAGGCTGGCCAGCCTGTCCCCCAGCCGGTTACCAAGAGTTGCACTGAAAGTCTTCATCGCGCGATCGCACATGGCGTCTGTTTCTTCCACCGATCTAAACGCAAGTACAACAGAGAGTGTGCTTGTTGCAGCATCTCATCCGTGTGACCTTGTCCAGTAACCGCAACCGCCATCAACAGATGCAAAGCACGGGCCATCGTAGACGTCCAATGATGTACATGGGCCTGCTGTGACGGAGGGCAACAGAGCAGTACATAGCACAAAGAACAGCAGGTGCCATCTGTTTCACTGCTGAACTGAGTCTGCTCTTGAACAACCTTCAACCAGCATCCAGCAGCGTTCACTATGGCCAGAGGGACGTCATGGAGCCTGATAGCCGTGCTATGTGCTGGACTAGCGTGCACCCTTGTCACAGCAGACCACAGAAACCATATCTACAAGGAGGGCGAGCACGTAGTGCTGTACGCAAACAAAGTTGGGCCGTTCCACAACCCCAGGTGACACATCAGATATCCAGTGTTTCAGACTCACACATCATACCATGTCATGCTTGCTGCCCTGCTGGTGCATACCTTGAGTTGTCTGTCGGCGCAGTTGACATCACAGCTGGGGTGGTTGCTGGCGTTTGTGTGCAGTGAAACATACCAGTACTATACCCTGCCCTTTTGTCAGCACAAAGAGGGCAAGAAGTATGTCACAGAGGACCTGGGCGAGGTCCTAGAGGGCGACCGGCTTGTCAACACCCCTTACGACATCAGATTCCGTGAGGATGTGGAGAGTCAGGTGCTGTGCACTAAGAAGCTGACAGGCAATGACCTCTACAACATCAGGATGGCTATTGCTGAGGACTACTATTTCCAGGTGTGCAGCTGGCAGGCCGTTGCTGCAGCACAGCTTCACTGCATTGCTCAGCAGCAGCAGAAGTGTTGCCCGCCGGTAACAGCAGCAGCCCGCTGGCGCGGGTGCATTCAAGCTCCCCCTGGAGCAGGTGGTGGCGACGTAGTGTGGTGGGTGGTCTTTGTGCCAGATTGCAGTTGGCAGCAATGGCTGAACTTACAGCAGTTACATATGGTTGTAAGCACACCCGTCTGCCGCATCACTTGAACGAGGGGTTGCAAGCCATGTGCCTGGGCATGTGTGTGCTGCAGATGTTCTTTGATGACGACCTGCCAGTGTGGGGCTTCATTGGCAAGACAGAGAGCAAGCCTGCCGCTGATGGCAAGCCACATGCCCGGCAGTTCCTGTTCACACACTTCCACTTTGACATTGGCTTCAATGGCGATCAGGTGGGGCTGGGGTGCATAGGCACAGCAGCTGGGCAGCCATGCATGTTTTAGTACCTCTTGCCAGGGGTTGGATCACACACCATCCGCTCAGGATTATGCACCCTAACAGCAGCTGGGCAGGCGTGACAGTCGTATGTGTATCCAGCTTCTCAAGCACCCCTGCAAGTGCGCGGGCTTGTTGTGGGGGTGCTTGATGCGAGTTGGTGAGGTGGCAGTAGCTCAGCATGACAGTGCTCAAGCTGGTCAGAAGGGACCGCAGCTGCATGCTTGCTGTTGCACCACTGCAGAAAGCAGCTACCATCAGGGCTGTCGGCTGCAGCAGGCTGGCAGTATGGTACTCTGGCAGTATTGCTTCGGTGGTTGGGGGGGGACAGTGAGTGTGTAAGCATATAGCCTGGGATGTGCTGACATCATGCTGCATATGCTTGCATGTTGCAGGTCATTGAGCTGAATGTCAGCACAGCAGCTGTGGACCCCCAGAAGACTCGTGACATCACAGAGGGTGACAGCTTTGACATTGAGTACTCCTACTCTGTCAAGTGGAAGCCTGTGGCTATCAAGTTCTCTGACCGCATGGACCGCTACTCGCGCTACTCCTTCCTGCCCCAGCACCTGGAGGTGAGAGGGCTGTCCAGCAGCAGCAGCAGCAGCAGCAGCGCCGAAGCTCACTCGTTACTGCAAGCACATATAGCGCATGCAGGGCTGCATGAGTTCTTATGTGTCAGCAGAGGGAGTGCATGCGTACTCATGCATGCTGTGTACACTGCTGCTCGTGTGTGCACTGCACACCTTGATCTGCACTCAATGGGCACGCTTGCAGACACCAGGTTGTCAGACTCAGCCATACATGACCCCCACCACACATGCAGTAGGTATACCTACTCACGCCGATGCCTGCCTGCCTTCTTCATGCTTGATGCTGTTCTGCTGTGCTGTTGCAGATCCACTGGTTCAGCATCATCAACAGCTGTGTGACGGTGCTGCTGCTGACCGGCTTCCTGACCACCATCCTGCTGCGTGTGCTCAAGAACGACTTCCTCAAGTACACACGGGATGATGAGATGGGCGAGGCAGAGGAGGAGACAGGCTGGAAGTACCTGCACGGTGACGTGTTCAGGTGGGCAGGGCGGCTGCAAGGGGTGGACTGCATAGACACATGGCTGCACAGCCAGTGCCTGAACGGCTGGAACATCCTGTTGTATACCAGGGTGATGATATCATTGGAACCTGACCACATGGTCACTATGCATGGCAGCCAGTGCTTTTCCGGGCGCACGGCTGCGCTGCTGCTGGAGGGGACTGGCTCGCTAGCTTGAAACTTACTGGCGATGCTGAGGCTCTCATTTGGTGTCGTTTGTGTGCGCAGGTTTCCTCCCAACATCAACTTGTTCAGCGCCATGGTTGGTGTCGGCACACAAGTGCTGGTGATTGCGCTGTGTGTGTTCATGCTGTCGCTGGTGGGCATGTTCTACCCCTACAACAGGGGTGCCATGCTGTCAGCATGTGTGGTGCTGTACGCACTCACAGCTGGAATCTCAGGTGAGCTCTCACTTGGACTTGTGGATGACTCACATCAATGTGGGCACTGGCTGACCTACGTTACTTTTTTGGTTTTGCTTTGACACTTCCTTGCTTTGACACAGCCTGCAGTGTGGCACAACGGGCACTTTCCGTTGATATTGGGCTGAGTTGCTGTGCTGCTCATGTGTGCGTGGCTCTGCCTGCAGGCTACGTGTCGGGTGTGTGGTACAAGATGATGGGTGGCACGCAGTGGGTGTCCAACGTGCTGCTGGTGTCTGTGCTGTTCTGCGGGCCACTGCTGGGCGTCTTCAGCGTGCTCAACACGATCGCATGGGTGCAGGGCAGCACACAGGCCCTGCCATTTGGCACCATCTGTATCATTGTGGTCATCTGGGCGCTGGTGACCTTCCCGCTGACAGTGTTGGGAGGCATCGCAGGCAAGAACAGCAGGGAGGAGTTTGCGGCGCCATGCAGGTGAGAGGAATGCACTCGCAGGCACTCACAGGCAGCCCTACTAGATGGGTAGTGCAGGGCTCCTTGGGTGTTTGTTGAAACTTGTCAAATACAGTGATCCTCTGACAGGCTTCAACAAACACCCAGGGAGCCCTGGACTACCCATCCAGTAGGGCCGCCTGTGAGCACGGTGCCGAGGGCCTTTGGGGCAAGCTGCGGCCGGTGTTTCCCGCCAAACTGAGCCAACCGGTGCAGTACTGCAGGACAACCTGCAAGGTGTACTTCTTGAGCAACTTTCTCTGAACTGCCGCAGGACCACCAAGTTCCCTCGCGAGGTCCCACCATTGCCGTGGTATCGTGCGGCACCCGCGCAGATGGCGATGGCGGGCTTCCTCCCGTTCAGCGCGATCTACATCGAGCTGTACTACATCTTTGCCAGCATCTGGGGCCACAAGGTGTACACCATCTACTCCATCCTGTTCATCGTGTTTCTGATCTTGATAGTCGTCACGGCCTTCATCACCATCGCCTTGACGTACTTCCAGTTGGCGGTTGAGGACCATCGGTGGTGGTGGCGGAGCTTCCTGTGTGGAGGCAGCACGGCCTTCTTCGTGCTGGGCTACTGTTTCTTCTATTACCACTACAGGTGCGTGCTGGCAGCCTACGCGCGTGTGTGCGCGTGTCCAATGGCAATGGGGCGTGTGGGTGCCGCCAGTCCTACTGTACGCCCCATCGCACATGCGCATGTAGCCCACTTGTGTAAGCAGGGCAACTGTGGGGTTCTGGATGGGTTCTGTGCGCGCGGCCCACACAGCCTCCCACCACATGCGCTCAGGTCTATAGCTGCGGTACAGGAATCCGAAGCCTTTGGCTTCCTGCACCGCATCTACAGGCCTGAGCGCATGTGCTGGCAGGCTGTGTGGGCTGCGCGTGGAGTTTTTCACAAGGGCAGGGACTCGAAGGTGTGCTTGCGCAGGTGGCTCGGTAGTAGAGTCATGTGCGTTTGGTGTGCGGGGGCATCTTCAACCACGCAGGTCCTGGTCTATCTCAGTTTCGCTGGTGCCATGTCATCTTTCATGTGTGTTGCCCTGCCAGGTTGGTGCGCAGCAGAAGACCAACACCATCTTCACCCCCTCTGGCGAAGGTTCGGTGTGTGCTCAGTTTCCACAACATTGCTCTTGCTGATGTGCTGATCTGGTGTGCTGTTGCTGGTGGCGTGTTTGCGGTGTGCAGGAGTGAGATGCATGGTTTGTTGCAGACCAGCTTCTTCTTCGGCTACAATGCTGTGGTCTGCTTTGCGTTCTTCCTGATGCTGGGCAGTATTGGCTGGAGGGCCAGCCTGCTGTTTGTCCGCAGCATCTACAAGGTGAGTCAAAGGGACAGGCGTGCAAGCAGGTCTTGGCTGACTGGTTTGCACCCTGTACTGGAAGAAGAAGAAGACGAAGTGTACTGGGCTGACTGGCCTGCGCAACTTACTGGGTTGACTCACTTGCACCATTGACTAGCTAGTATGCCTGTAGGCAGCACCATACCAGGCCTGTCAAGCACATCTGAAACGCTCCGGCGTGTGTGAAAGCCAGACTGGTGGACAGACCGGCGACAACAGTACTGCCAAGACCTGCTTGATCAAATGGCGTGACGTGCTGTGCACGAGCTGAGGGTCTTGTCTGCTGCTGCCTGGTGCCGTTTGTTGCTCACAGGCCATCAAGTGTGAATGAGGCAGCTGCAGTGTAAGGAATAGACGGCAGTGTCATTCATCAGGCAGCTCAGCTCAGCAGGACCATCAGCCAGCTAGCTTTAGGAGCCGCCAGGGAGTTCCCCTTCAGCGGCAGTGCTGGCACTGCTGTCACGCGGTCAGAGCAGCATCGTGCTGGCGAGCATGTGGCAAGCACCCAGGCCCCTGTGGCATGCAAGAGCAGTGCTGCACCTCCATCGAGGTGCCTGCTCTGCAGCAGGGACATTGTGTTGTGAGCAAGTGGTTTGGGGCCGGGCAGGGGGATGGGTCTGGGTCGGTGGTGGGTAGCCTACAGGATACTGGAGCATCTTGCAGGACTGCTTTTGGGCTTGATTGGTTGATGATGTTGGCTGTGGTTGGCTGACACACACTGCACAGCTGTTGCAGATACATGTGATGACCTCACGATGGTGCATTTGAGCACGTGTCGTGCTTTTTCAGGCCTGAGTTCCACCGGTAACTTGCTGTGAAGCCTATCCGTTGTTACTGACAGCACGGGCGCTGGCACCGGTTGCGGCTAGCTGAGGCCTGTCTCCTCTTCAATGCTGACTGGGTGCCAAGTCATGCACAAAGTAGGCTTTTATAAGGTGATGGGGCAGCAACTGGCATCATCAGGCCACAGCTTCCATCTTGTACAGCTGTACTACCAGCCGCCGCCATTTTGTTAACAGCAAGTCAACAGAGCGCACGTCCGTTCACGCTCGTCACAGTCCACATCACACATATGCACATGGGCTTTATAAATTTACACACATCCCACTCAGTGGTGTTACAGGCATGTGCTGCTGTACATGTAGACGTAAGCTTCCCTACCATCTCAACTGTTGACAGTGTGAGCAGCCATCCCTACAAGTGTTCCGTGACTGAAAGGACAGGGACGCAACCCAGTTCCAAGACCATGCTCAAAAGGGCGGATAACGCAAGCATTGCTGCCATCACATGTGTGCAAGCTGATGCCCAGTGGGTGCAAGCAGACTGTCAAACCCATGATCCCACCTCCAGCAATGCTCACTCCCATTTTTGCATTGTTACAGAAGCGGCTTGCTGTGACCAGCACTGACACACTATCCAACACGCAGTCAAGCAGGCTGGTTGACCACGCCGTCAGGCAAACAACATGACAACCCTGCAGAACATAAACCATCATCCACACAAACATCGCCAGCACGCTGAGGCACAGACATGCAATCCTACATGCCACACAGCCCAAAACCCTTCCAAAAGGCGTTATACCGGCTGACCCATTTCAAAACATGTGCATGTATGCAATAGGAGAACTCACAAGCCGACCCATCCAGCACCGCATGCTTAGCATTGCTAGTGTGGCTGGTGCGGCATGCCTGCCAGAAATAACCAAACACCTTGGATCACGCAGCCAAAGGGCCCCAAGTCTGTCTGGTGCAAACAGCAGTGGTGCAAACAGCGACAATCACTTGGCTGTGGCACAAGCACTACCACAGTCACCACCATGGCACAAAAGGACAGCTCCCACATACGTTTGATTGAGATCATACATGCACAGCGGTTCATCACAGCATTCAACTAAGCCAAACCCTGTCCTCAGCCGTCACTATTGACAAACCCTGGGGCGGGGACCGAACCCGCCACCTCCCTAGCACACAGGCAAGAAGCCGTGTGCCAGGGCGCTCTGCCTTTGAGCCACCAGGTGTGTGTTTGTTTGTTTTCTTTTTTGTGTTTGATATTTTTTTGTTTTCTTTGTTGTTGTTTTGGTTGTTTATCTGTTTCGGTTTTTATTTTTTGTTTGTCTTTTTTTGCAGTGCAGGTGTATTGTGAAGGGTTGGAGCTGCCAGCCCTGAGGCGACTGCTGCGCCTGGTGAGGTGTTGAAGCTGCCAGCACGGAGCCAGCTGCCTCATCCCCATGCACCCTCTAGTAGCACTCAACCATCACACAAGCCTTGCGTGGGCCTGATGACTTGATGCCCCAGAGCTGCTCCTTCATCCGCTGCACTTGCCCAACACACTCCACACCACTGCTAGCAGGCTGCATGCGATGTGACTGTGCCAACATGCTGCTGTCTGCTGCACTAGCTGCTCCCTCAGTGTCCATCCTGTAAACCACCTGCTGTAGTGACTTGCTGCTGTAGGACCCCTGGCTGAGTGTGTTGCTGGTGTGCTGCTCAAACTCTGCCACAACAGTGCGGTAGCCAAATGTGCCATGAGGGCTGTCTCCCCTAAGGCTGCTCAGCTGCACTACCGGTGAGGAGAGCAGGCTGGACTGCATGCCATTGAGGGTGGGGAAGATGCCTGCTACTGCCTTGCGCATGGTGGCATTTTCAGAGGGGTCCAATGCGGCTGTGGCTCTGCTGCTGCTGTGAGTGAGGATGTTAGCTACAGGGACAGCTGCAGCAGCAAAGGGTGAGGCAGGTGTCTCCACACACACCAGGGGGGTTAGCAGCAGGGCACAGTCCTGGGGCATGCTGGGGTGGAAAATGCTGTGCAGAGCGCTCAGGGCTGCCTGTGTTTGCTGACTGCTGGGCAGCTGCTGTGGTGAGCTAGTGGTGGTGCTGTCCTTGTGGTCCTTAGGCAGTGTTAGAGTGGATTCAGCACCTGCTGCGCTGCTTGCAGGCTGTGAAACCGGGGTGCTGTGTGCCGTGGCAATGGATGTGCTGCTGCTGCTGACAGTAGGCTTGTTGTTACTGCTGTGCAGCTCAATACACATGCTGTGGTACAGGTTGGGGACTGCTTCTCGCGGACCAGGGCCAAAGAATACACCATGATATGCATTAGTATCGCCCTGATGAACAGCGCGAACTGTTTGCTGCTCAAGGGCCCTACCATGGTCACGGGAACAGCACTCCTCAGCTGCGGGGATGTTGCGGGCTTGCTGCTGCGTGTGGGGCGGAGCTGCTGCTGGCACTTGCTCTGAATGTTGGACTTCAACCCCTTCCCCTCCGACCCATTCATCTGCTTGTTGCAAGAGAAGCGGGCCATGTTTTTTGCAGGCCGGACAGTATAGTTGGCTTCTAACGCTCGTTGGTGGCTCTGGAGAATGGTTCAAGTCGTTGTGACTGTGGAGACAACTTGGTAGGCTGTGCACTTAAATGGGCATTGCTCGGAGCTGCCGGACGGGGCGGTTTAGGGTCTGCCAAATGTCAATGGGGCTGGGCCAGGAAGTGGCAAGTGCATAGCCAAAGTAAATGTATAATAAATATGGCTGGCTTTGAAGGCTCGGTGTCATGGCACAGAGCTGTACCATCGCACTCAGTCCACAAGCGGACTCTGGACAGCCAAAGCATGCATAAAACTCAGTAGGGGAGGCACCAGGGAGTACATGGATGCTTCATCGTCACCAAACACCTTGAGCCATGGGTCGTCCACACCAGCTCTCAATGGCTTGTCTCTGGGCTCCATGGACCAGCGACTGCACCACTGTACAATGGACACGTACGTGTCCATATAGTGCGTGAATGACTCTGCTGAGGTGTGAATGGATTACTGAAACATGCACTGCTTTACCGTTGTATTGAGTTGCTTTCTCTGCGCCACCCTTGCTGGTACATCATGGCAAGTGAGTTGGTGTGCAACGCTACTGGGGTCGCTGATGGCTGATCAGCCGGGGCTCAGGTATTGCATACCTTGCAATCATTCTGGGTAACCCCTGCAGTGCACTGCACTGCACCGGGACTTAAGCATCTGGTTCCTGGGTGTGTGCTGCAGCTGATACATCAATGGATGAGTGGCAGTGGCCACCTCCCAACACCAACACCCAACAACGTAGCAGCCACGGTCATGCTTACAATCGTTCCTTAGTTATCCTGCAGCGTTCGGCTGTAACACCCAAACCAAAAAGGAAAAAAGAAAAAAGAAAGAATTGGTGCGCGCACAAGAGCTCTGCCATATGGCCAACTGCTTGCCACCATGCCACTGGTAACCTGGCCCCAACCTAGCGCCTCAGCAACATGAGCTTCAGCTTTGTGAGGAAGAAGCCTTGGCCGCAGTGCGGAACTGCTGCTTCTGCTTTGTCGCTGCCGCCTTGGCGCGCTGCTTGTTAGCTGCCCGTGCCGCCTCAACATCTGCTGCTAGGCTGTCGTCCAGCTCTGCTGCTGCTGCCAGGTGCTCATCAGCCTCATCATGGTCACCCTTCATTGACAGAGCCTTGCCCTTGCGGAACACAGCCTGAACATACATACACACAGACATACACTTGCATGTGGAAAATCAGGCCCTGAATTTCAGATTGTGTGTTTTTACACCCGTCAACAGCTCGGGGTCAGTCTCTCTACCAGTTTATTGGGACGCACACATGATGGAGTTGGGCAAGACAGGCATCTCTGCAATTGCTATGAGCATTGATAATAGCAGCAGCTGATTGGACTTGGAGGGCCTCAGCCTGGGCAGCGCCCCCTACATCAGCAACCATGACGGAATTGATAGACTGCCTGGATGATCTGGTGGCAGAGCAGCAGAACTTCTGGAGCAGTGGGTGTGTTTTGGGGGGGGCTCGGCAGGATGGGGACGAAGAGGGGCTGGCTGGGATGCTTTTGCATTTGTGATGGTGGCAGGAAGAAGAAATCAGTCAGCCAATGCTTACATTGGAGAGCTTTGGATTGGGTGGTGGTTGTGCAGTGTAGCCGTCAAGTGACGGCTGCAGGTGGTGTTGACAAGACATGTGGCAGGGACCACAGCAGCAGTCACCCGCCGATAGAGGCGGCCGCTGCACACCTGCATTCCGTACAGCGCACGCAATGCCCTCCTGTCCCACTGGCAGTCCCTGTGTGCCTTACCCCCTTGCCGCTGCTGCTCTGCCCCCGCATCCTTCCTGCAGGTGTCCATGTACCACCGCAACGTAGCGCGCCAGCAGCAGCAGATGGCTGCCTGGCTGCAGAAGCGCAAGCAGGAGAACATGGCCCGCCGTGCAGCTGGTGAGGAGCCCTTGCCTGAGGAGGACCCGCAGATGTTCAAGCCCATCCCTGAGCCCCCAGCGCTGGACCAGTACCTCATTACTAACCAGATGGGGTGCGGGGGCTGCAGTGTGGGAAGGAAAGAGAGGGGCCTGAAAGGGGTTTTATTGGGCCGGCGGTGGGCAGGTGGGGGGAGTGGTCGGCATGCTGGGTTGGTGATGGTCTTGATGAGCTGGCAGTGTTGGTTGGCAACGCTGGCAGCTGTGTAATTGTGTTGCAGTGACTTTGCTGCTTTGGTGTTGCTGACGCGGATATTGTTCAATACAGCAGGCTTGCGTGCGGTGTGTCAAGGGCTGATATGGACATGTAGTCAACACTCTGTCCAGCAGATACCTGAATGATGGCAGCCCAAGGTGGCAACTGCATTCTTGATCCCAGGTGCTTGTCATCCACTGGAGCTTCAGGCTGAAGCTCATCTGCCGCTGTGTCCCTGAGTAGTGTTTTTGCGGCTTGAGGCTTGCCAGCGCACTCATATTGCAGCTCCTCAGCTGAGCAAGGCTGTTAACAGCTGAGTCCCACACAGTAGCTGTTACTGGCCCCTGTCCACCTTGTCGAGCGTGCCAGGCTGTTTGCAGGTGCGTTTGGTGGAAAGCACAGCCAACAGCTGCTGCTGTCACCTGTTGCAAGCGAATGTTTGGCTGGCTGAACCCCTTATTGATGAGCTTGTTGATGTAATAATGCAAGTCAGTACAGAAGGCCGGAGGGTTCGCCTTGGACTGGATTGGCTGTGCTGCTTGGTCGGAGCAGGAGCGTCCAGGGCCTGGTGGTGTGCAGCAGAGGGCCGGCCCGGCGGTAAGACAAGCACTGCGAGGGTGACCAAGCATGACTAGACCAACAGGAGCTCGGGATCTTGCACCTGATTAAATGCCACCTGACCTGACCTGACCTGACCTGACCAATGTGCACCTCCAGAAGGTGCACATGCTCCACCAGCATGCACTCTGGCACTGATCATGTTCATGGACACAAGGATGGCTCCCTTGAGCACAAGCACGCACAGCAACCCACTGGCTGTCACGTTTACAGCCCTTTAATACCAGCTCACAATGTGTCCCAGACATTCAGAGTGTCAGTGCGCAGTCCGCAGCACGCGCAGCACGGCAGACCAACATGGTCAAGCCGTTTGAACACTGCATGTGACCACTGCTTGCATTGCAATGCAATGAAGATTTCGCAGGAGCAAACTTTAATATCTATGAACACGATGTGCATTCATTTGCACTTTTCGAATTCGTCATTGATCCTTGCTGACTGTCCAGACCTGCCAGGCTTGCAGGACATGTCTGATCACGTGCTTTGGGCATCGTTGTCTCTCTAACACTTCTCCTCAGGAGCAGGCCCACTCCACTGATTGCTCTGCGACAGACAGACAGTGCAGTGTCGCTGCTGTTGCTGCTGCCCGACACTCCCTAGGTGGCCATGCCCCAACAAAATTCGCCTGCTTCTGCCTGGAGACTTGTCGATTGGCAGGTGCCTGCAAAAACACGCTTGGACAGGGCTGGTCACACAGCAACGGTGGTGGGCACAAGCATCGTGCTGGCAGGAGGTCGCAGGGGGTGAGCTTCAGCGCTTTGGCACGTGTTCTTGACGCTGCACATGCGGTAGTTGCAGCAACAGACGTGGGCTTTGTTTGCAGGTCGTACTTTTACAACGATGTCCTGGCGTTTGACAGCAAGACAGCCAAGCTGAGCAACCCCAACACCACATTCCCACAAGGCATCACTGGTCGAGCAAACCACACTGCAACGCTAGTCGGCAACAAGATCTGGTTCATTGGTGGTGGGGATGCGTTTGATGTGTTTGCTGATGTGTTCACCCTTGACATCAACACATGGACCTGGCAGCTGGTGACTGTCAGGTGGGAATGGGACCGGCAAAGGCAGGGGTGCAGCTGCTGACACCTGTATGCCCTGTGCCTTGATCGATGCTTCACTGGTGACAGACAGCAGCTGCTGAAGGGGCAGCACCATCTTTGTCTGTCTCTTCTCTCCCCCACTGTGTATAGATAAGTGTCTACCAGCATCCAAAATCCGTACGATCAGCACTGCTGTTGCAACATCTGCGCAGCGACCTTTGCAATCCTGGGATCACACTGTTGAAGGGCTTTGCTGCTGCAATGTGATTCACTCACTCCACCCTGGATAGTGCACAATACTGCGGACTCACAGTCAGGGCCGCCGGCATGTGCATGTGCTCACCTACTTGCAAGGACTCCGCCCTTTTTGTTGTAACCTTCCTGCCAGACCCAACTGGCCAACCTGTTCACATGTCTGTTGTGTGTGCTACAGTGACCCACACAAGCTGCTTCAGCGCACTGCTCATGGGGCAGAGGTCCACCCTGCATACCCATCAGCCATCCTCCTTACAGCAGGTGAACCCCTCCACATGCAGGCCCACAATGCCTCTCTGCAATAGTTTGTGTGCTGCATGCACGTGCATGCATCATTGGCAGTGGCGGTGCTCCTGGCATCGCCAGGTCAGGAATTTTCAACAAGTTGTGTGTGCTTTTGGTCAATGCTTGCCCAGTTGAAGGTGTGTGGTTGTATCATGCCGCAGGTTATGGCCCTGACCCCACATGTCCTGGCTCTGGCGCCAACACCATGCTGAATGACGTGGTCCTGTTCGACACGCAATCGTGAGCACAGGCACTCAGCTTATGGCTGTGCAGCACTCAGCATGATCCAGTGTGCAGCCAAAACAGGGAGCAAGCATATGCCTGCATGCGGCTTGCACCGCTGCAATGCTGGTACAGTACAGTCAGCTGACCTTGTCAGGCACAGTATGCAACAAACATAATTTCACACGCAAGCTTCGAGCACACAACAACAGCCTGGCAGCCGCCTACGGTAGGATGGTACCGTTAGTCACTCACTAGCTGCTGGTGTGGAGTTGTTGGTGACCTGGCAATGCTGTGTGTGTCTGCACCACCTGCAGCTGCAGCTGTGAACAGCTGGGGCCACAGCATGACCCCTCACAGTTACTGGGGCGTGCACACCATAGCATGGCTGTGCTTGGAGACCGTGTGTACGTGTTTGGTGAGTGCTTTATTACCATTTTTGTTATGAATTTTTCACGTGATCAACATGCTTCTGGTCTGCTGTCTTTCTGCAGCCCCAAGATGACATGAATATAGCCTCACACATGACCTGACATCCATCAAATCTGGGTTCGCACTCTTTTTTTTCAAATTTTTTTGGCGCTCTTTTTACTCCCCGCCTGCCTGCCTGCCTGCCTGCCACTTTGCCTGTGCTGCTTGTATGCATGCATGCATGCGTCGCATCAGGTGGGAAGCGCAACTCGCATGCCGGTGCCACCGGTGAACACGTGCTGTATGATGGTCCCAACATGCTTGGAGTGTTTGACCTTACACACAATCAGTGGCTGAGGCCAACAGCAGCTGGCACACCCCCCCCCCGCGCAGCAGCCACCGTGCAGTCGCGCTGCATGACCGCATCATCATATATGGTTCAGCACCTCCAGGTGCGCTCGCAACAGCTGCTAGCTGGCATTGCAGTGCGCGTGCGTGCGACGTTTCTAGCAGTGTCATGTGCCTCCGAGAGCTGCAGATGGAATTTTGCACCCAGGAATGATGCACCTGAGCACTTCACTCCTTAGCCCATTGCAGCGCATTGGATACGGCGACAGTGAGCACTAGGCGCACAGCGCGTGTAAAGCATGGCTTGTGTGTCCTCGCGCCCCCAGCTGCGCCAGCCCTTGCTAGACATGTCCACCCTGACTGACAACATACTTTCATGCTGCTTCACCTGCAGCTGGTTCCAAGGCGGCCGCGCAGCACCCTACGGATCTGCACACACTGGTGGTGCTGCCTGACAACCAGCTGCTGTGGAGCAGCTGTGACAGCCCAGCCCCAGGGGCATACATGCCTGATGGTGAGGAAAGAGCCCTGCATGAGCAAACTGGACCCAGCTGAGTGCAGGGCGTGTGTCAGCCGGGACGCATCCTTATGCTTGGCACTGCACCACACGCAGTCAGGAGCAGCAGCCTCAACTTGCATAGTGACAAAGGCGTCTCATTCCAACCTGCTCAAAGAACACTGCATCTGTTGCTATTTGAGACCTAGTGGGTGCTTCAGCTTCCAGATGCTTGCTGCAACGCTGCTGTGGCATGTGTGCTTGTGTGTTTGGTGTGTTGATACATCAGCTGCAACCATTCCTCTTCAGTCAAGATGTATGTGTTCCTGCCCACCAGGCCGCAATGCTCACACCCTCAGCCTGATCGGCGACACCCTGTACGTCATCCTGGGCTACAAAGCACACGCCCAGCCCAGCAGCGATGCACAAGCCCAGCAGCGCAGCAAGTATGCCCTAGACTGCTGGGCACTGAAGGTGCGCCCAGACGCAGCAGTGCAGTGCCGCCCAGCCCTGCTGTCGGCACCCAGGACCGGCGCCAACAATACAGCATGCGGGGGAGCTGCAGCGGCCGCAGCAGCAGCAGCAGGCTTGGCACAGGGGCAGCAGAGCCACAAGAGGCACAGTGCCACAGGCAATGCTGCTGCAGCAGCAGCCGTGGCAGCGCCTGCGGGGCCTCGCAGCGGGGGAGCTGCCGGCGCATGTGCGGGGTCCGCGGCAGGCAGTGGCGGGGATGCCGCAGCGTGGCGTACTGTGAAGCGGCAGCGCTCTGGCGGCAAGGACAGGCAGCAGCAGCAGCAACAGCAGCAGCAGCAGCCCCCGCCACCACAGCAGCAGCATCCTGGGCAGCAACCCCAAACAGGGTGTAAACAGCAGCGACAGCAGCAGCAGCGAAAACAGCAGCAGCAGCAACAGCAGCACCAGGACCCACAGCATCAGGGTGGTTACCAGCAGGGCTTGGCGCAACAGGCGCAGCAGCAGGTGCAGCGTGACCCGTCCATCAGCGCCGTGGCTGCTGCTGCAGCGGAGCTGTGCCAGCTGATGGTGGGGGCGCCAGGCAGCAGGTCACCCATGCGGCAAGGATCGCCCTTGAGGGACAGCTTTGGCAATGCGATGGTGAGCATGTGAGGGGCAAGGCTTGGGGATAGGGAGTATGCGCCCACTTCAAACATGCCAGTGCCAGGTGGTGCTGGACTGCATGAGGTTGGATTTTTGTGCAGATGGCTTCACAGTCCGCCATGCGCATGTGCGACACCTCCAGCTGGCAACAGGGTGTGTGTATGCACCAGCCTCCCTGTCAATGTCGGGGCCCAACACATGCAGCTTGCTGACATGTGTGGGAAAGTATCAACCCTGTCTGTCTTTTGTTTTTGTGTCCAAGGGGGGCGCATCCCCCATCGGCTGACCACACACAACTCACTCCAGTTCCTGGACTTCCGGGGGCCGGAGGCTAAGCCTCACCGATGAGGGACGCCCAACACGCCTTATTCCAGGAGGTGCCTAGCGCCGGACGAAACTCGCGTGGGAGTCAGAACCCATACACCCCCTCAACCTGTCCGTCTGCTATTGCTGTGGTGGTGCTGCTGTGCAGTACCTGCAGGCAGAGGTGGATGGCTTGCGGGACAAGCTGCAGGAGAGCATCCGGCAGGTCAGCAGCCTAGAGGCTGAGGTGCGCCTGGTTAAGCAGCAGCTGGCAGAGGCCAAGGCCGAAGCCCGCTCAGACAAACTGCAGAGCGCGGCAAAGCTGCAGGAGCAGCAGATGGAGCTAGCGCGGCAGCAGACGCTCCTCGAGCAGGCGAATGTTGGCCGCCAGCGGGCGCAGGAGAGTGTTGCGCTGGCGCAGCAGGATCTGGCCAGCGTGAGGCAGGGCCTGCAGAAGGTGGAGCTAGAACGGGATGCAGCGCAGCAGCAGCTGCAGGGGCTGCATGCGGAAGTGCGCAAGCTGCGGGGTCAGCACAGTGAGTCTGACCAAGAGGTGCGGCGGCTGCAGCTGCAGGTGCAGCAACAGCAGCAGCAGGAGCGGCGGCTGCAGGAGCAGCTGGCGACGGAGCGGCAGCGGCAGCAGGAGGAGGTTGCGTCTACACGCGCGTCGATCGAGCAGCACCGGATTGAGCTACGCAGGTAAGAGGCACAGCCCTGTCATGCTGTCTAGCTGGCCATGTGGAGCGATGGAAGGTGGATGTTTATTGCGCCTGAAGCTGCCATGTGACGCGGGCTTTGTACCGCTGGGAACCGGCCCAGCTTGCCTAAGCGTCGCACAGGGGGCAGGCGCGTAGGCACACGCGCAGCAGTCACATGCATATGTGTCGGTGCTGCCAGTGTGTATGCTGTTGTACAGCTTGTACAGCATTTGAAGTACCCCATGTCCACTCACATTCAAACACGCTGATTGCATGCTACCTGTGCATCTGGTGCTGTCCTGCCGGCCATGCAGGCTGAATGACACCATGGCTGACCAGAAGCAGAAGTACGATGCTGCGCTGCTGCAGCACCAGCAAGCAGCCTCAGCGCAGCAAGACAAGCTGCAGGCGACCACCAGGCAGCTGCTTGAGGTGCAGAAGCAGTTGGATGAAGCCATGTCTGCTGCAGCTGATGCCAGGAAGCAACGAGAAGATGCCATGCAGTTGCATCTTGCCACGCGGGAGCAGCTCAGCGCGTTGAGTGTCACGCACAAGGTAGGTCCCACTGCAGCACCAGCAGGATTGCTGCCCCAGTCATCCTGCGACCAACCCACCATCACTTGCGCATGCAGCCATCGCTGCATGCCAACTCTTGAAGTTCAAGATACCGTTGTAACCGTTATAACCCTGTTTCTGTCGTGGCCCCAAGCACCGACCGGACTGTTGATGCTGTCGATCTGCCACCCCATCTGCCATCAAACGTTTGTAGGCGGCTGTTGCAGAGAAGGCACGCTTGGAGGCAGAGCTGGCCAAAGCACAGGACGCTCAGGAGCAGGCCAGACGGGAGCTCGAGCAGCGCAGGGCTGCAGGCATCAACATGCAGGCGGCTCTGCAGCAGCTACAGACAGCCATGCAGACAGTTGTGAATGCATCTGGGCAGCTCACGCGGTAGCTGCTCCGCGCCTGTTGTGAATGAAGTGGGCTGCCTTGCAGCACACCACTGCATGGGGCGTGGTTGAGGGGGGCTGAACAGGCACTGCTGGACTGGACTTGTTTCGCTGTGCCGTTCTGGGGTCCAGCCCTGCAGCATCAATGCGTGGGTAGAGGTGGTGTGCCACCACACACACATACACTCAGCTCCTGGCCTGCCGCACTTTGTCCATACAGCGTGTTGTCACGCACATGTGATCGGTCCTGTACATGCATACATTGGCTTTGTACAGTTGTGTTTCGCTGAGCCTGCACCTTGTGCCACTGAGCAGTGATCAGGCTCCATGATCGTGCACAGCGCCTGCAGATCGTGCACAGCATCTGCGCTGCATCCTGCCTCTGTGGCAGCACTTGGGCGCTCTGCAGCATCAGCCAGCCCGGAACCCAGGCTCCTGTTGATTCATGGCAGCATTGAACGGGTGTTGGGGGGGCATTTAGTTGTGAAGGGGTTCCACACTTTGTTCTCATGCTGATGCTGATCATTGATCAGCGATCGCCGGCAGAAGGATGGCCAACCACACCTGCTCTGTGGTGAGCACGATACATAGACGTAAGTTGTGCAATCGTTATTATGCAAGGAGGGTGTTGCACGCACAAGGCATTCGCATGGTGAAATGGCGGCAAGGAAAGTGGTCTTCCCCTGCTTCGCTCGGAGCAGTTGGCTAGGCCAGTCACAAAAGCCGATTGAAGTTCAAGAAATGGGCACCTGCTCGTTATTCCTTTCACAACTGCAAAGTGACAACTGCATTGACTGACAACAGCTGCTCTCTATCCCCACAAGCATCCCTTGAAAGACTGCCACAAGAAAGTGCTGTGGCAAAAGGCAAGATGGCCGTCGCTGAGGAGACGAGTGGTCTCGGAAAGATGCAGCAGGAGCAGGATGAGCAGCAACAAGAGGAGGGCAACCAGGTTGCTGCAGATGATGTTTCTTGGCTTCAAGACGTGGATTTCATGATGTGAGCACACGCTTCTTGCTTGATATGCATGGCTGTTGTAGCAGCACCCAACACATGGGGCCTCGGACCAGTCGAGCCTCAGCCAATTGCATATGGGCCACTCCTGAGCAGCAAGAATCGAGGCCAGAGTCATCCACATGCGCCGAATCGACATTTCAAAGGCAGCAGTCAGCTGCAGGAGTATGTACAACGACAGCAAAAGTCAGCCAGTTCCGTCAAACATGCTGTCACCATGTCAGAGAGTCCCGTGTGCATACAGGTACAAGTTCAAGGTGGCCCTTTGCAACAAGAACAGTGACCATGACTGGGACTTGTGTCCATATGCCCACATCGGTAAGTCGGTGCTACTCAGACTGATCCAAGCCAGCACCATGTGTGCTTCACGGCTGTAGCGTTGACCCTGGTGTGAACACCAACAGCAGCAGCCATAAGGTCTTGTGGCACCAACACTGTCCCAAACATGCAGCTGGGGATGGTATTGTATCCAAGCCCTGAATCATGACTTTATGATGCCTGACACGCTTTTGTACATGCAGGCGAGCGGACGTGCAGGCGCAGGGACCCAGCCAAGGTAGGCCTGTCAGCGACCAGGCGCCCTGGGTCAGGAACACCTCTGCATGCCAAACTGTGGGAAAGGGTACTGCTCTAGAGCAATTGGTTTACCACAGATCTGTGGCTGGCACGCAACAGGGCACCTCTGAATTGCGGCTAAATGCATGCCCGTCGTGTCTTTCGCAAACAGGTCAACTACACCAGCATCATCTGCGTGGACATGATGCAGAAGGGCAGATGTTCCAGAGGGCGCTCCTGCACTGCTGCACACACCATCTATGAGTAAGTTGCGGGCTGGGCGCTAAGAACCAGCATGTCAACAGACCTGCCCTCGTCCCTGCAACAACCATACCTTGACCACCACAACACAGCCCCAGCCCCAAGCCGTGAATCGTTTTTCTAGCCGCATCCCCAGTCGTGCTGATACGCTCTTCACCGGAATTGGTGTGCACGCAGGTACTGGCTGCATCCCCACCGCTACAGGACTGAGGTAGGCTAATGTCATGAGCTTGCCTTACTTCCTGGATGTCCCAGGTCGCAGTCTGCTAAATCCTCAGCCACTGCTGACATGAAATGCCTTGCCCTGCTGTAACAAGCTCTCCTGCAAAACCCTCCGACTCAAGCCCATAACACTGTCTGCTCATCGTCTGCGTGCTGATCATGTGTCTCCTCGGTCCGTCAGATGTGCAAGGTGGGGGCGCACTGCGCGCGCCGCGTCTGCTTCTTTGCACACAAGCCCGAGGAGCTGAGGCCCTTGCCTACTCACCTCGTCGGCACCACAGGCGGCGCCAGCAGCGGCAAGTACAGCCTCTCCGCCACACGGCAGGCAGCAGCAAAGGCCGCAGCAGCAACGAGGGTCCACACATGCCTGCCCAGCAGCAGCTACCCACCGGCCCTCCAGCAGCGGCTGCACTACCGCCCGGCTGACTACGGCACCTGGGCGCCAGGCACACCACCAGCCGGAATGATGCCCTCCAGTGCAGTCTTCGGCAGCGTGATGTCGGGCAGCAACTTCCAGCAGCCGCTGGGGCTGGCACTGCCCGAGCTGGCCATGCTGTCAGGTGCTGCAGACTCTGGCTCAGCCAGAGTGCTGGGCCAGCAGCCCTTCATGACAGAAGCCAGCATTATCAGGCAGATGCAGCAGATGGCACTCACAGGCGGCACTGCCAGCCCATCCGGCAGCATGTCTGGGGGCATGGCTGCTCTGCAGGGGCCAGCACGGTGGCCAGGGGCAGCAGCCTTGACAGGGGCAGTCAGCCATAGCTTTGGCGCAGGGCAGCAGTACCTTGCAGACGACAGCTATATGCTGGGTTGGCAGCAGCACCAGCAGCAGCAGGGCCTGCAGGGCTATGGCGGCTTTGGTGGCAGCATGCCAGCCCCCTCACGCATGATGCCAATGCAGCCCCCTCAGGAGCAGGAGCAGCAGCTGCTGCTGCAGCTCCTCACTGCTCAGGGCGGCACTGTGGGCAAGCCATTTGGACCAGCGTCAGCTGCAGGCCAAGATGCCTTTCAGTCCATCGGGATGACCGGGGTGGCTGTGAGCGGTGCGATGGTGCACCCAGGCCGGCTTGCTGTGACACAAGGCCCCTGGATGATGTGATCTGAGTTTGATATGGAGGAAAGGCGCATGCCGGCGGCCCCCTTCATCAGGTGTGGCATCAGGCACCCGGTGCGCTCTTGCCCTATGCCACACCGGGTGTGGCATGGGGCAAGAGCGCTGCCATACAGTACGTGTGCACGTCAAGCGTAGTACTTTCTTGAATAAATCCCACCTCACAGTGTATGCCTGTGCTGCAATGTGCTCCTGAACAGGAGAGTGGCATGTTGCGTGCCTGCTTTGCAGCACGCCCTGCTTGCTGTGTCAGCTGCGCTGGATTGTAGACAATGAGACTTCAGCACGCCATGCGGCAGGAAGCAAAGCAATCCGTGTGACCATTCACGTCACTGGCTTCATAGGATATGCTGCACGCGGCTGACTTTTCAGCAATTGCCAAAGCCAAATAGCGGCTGCCTGCCATTGTCGGCATGCTGCATTCAATCCTCAAGTTGAGGAGTGGTGATGGCACCTTGCCAAAGGGGTTTTGTGTTGCTGTCAACACACCCAGGGGGTAATATTGTTTCTGCCCGTCACCAGTCTGGAATGTTTGTCAGGATGTCCAGATCAGGTGTCCTGTGTCTGGGCAGCACTTGTTCGAATCGGATCATGAGGTATGGCTGCACACAGAGTGTGGGCAGCATTGCAAGCTTGGCTTAAGGCACACTACCCCTCATGCGTGGGGGCTGCACTGGCATGCCAGCTACATAGTGTTGTTTGTGACAGCTACCTTCAAGCAATTCGGAGTACTGGCGGCCATTGCATTACTTTTAACAGGTGCTGTTGTCACAGCAGTGCCGCCTCTCTTGCTCTGTCATTGCTTGTTCTGTATTACTGCCGTGGTCGACCATGTCCGTTGTCTCGGCGTACCACCAAGTGGCCGACTCTATGCCTGCGCCTACGGTGTGCCAGCACTACCCAGGCTAGCGTAACGGTGAAAGACCATGAACGCAATTATTGCATGCCAGGGCCCCTTGCATAGCATGATGATCATCATGCTAGCTATGGTCCCATGAGACCAGAGCGAGAAAGGTGTTGAGGTTTATACATCACGCCGCGTGTGCCACGCCGCCAGCCACTCTTCACCTCATGTTGCCACTCGCAATGTTGCCATGCTGCCGTGCCAACAAACAAACGCACGACCTTGGCAATCTGGGCATGCAGAGAGGCTTGCTGAAGTGTCTTATGGGGCCGTGTGCTGCTTTGACCCAGGCGCTGGGGGGGGGGTGATGGTTGTTCCCTGCTAGAATATTGTTGACGGCATGGATGCGGCACAAGCATAGTTCCCGTGTGCAGGGCTGTGCTGCACTGACTGCTGTGCTTACCCGGAAGAGCTTGACTGGGAGCTGGCTGCCAGCTGGGGTGTCTGATGGTGCCTGACGGGCGCAAAGAGTGGGTCAGGGGTGGCGGCTGTGTGCGTTCATGTTTCCCTGCAGTTGGCTTGGTGCACAATGTTGCAGTGGGGAGGGTGTTCTGGTGCCTCGCTTGATCTTGGCGTTTGGGTGCGGCGCTGCTTGCCGTAGGTTCTGCAACTTGCCCAGGTTAGGGCCCTCATCAAGAACATGTTTATCGCTGGCAGTTTCACGCAACCATGTGTGCAAGCCATGCCTGCTGTGTTGTTTGGGCTATTCGCACATGCAGCTCAAACTGGTTTGGTGCTATGGCGCCAGTGGCCCAGTGCCTCTGTGTGCCATGCCTGTGTTGCTTTTGGCAGCGTGCTTCTGGGCGCTGAGCCACCACACCTCCATCATGCAGCTCCCAGTACATTTGGTGCATCCTGGCCCGTTCGTCCATGGTAGTGACAAAGTGGATGTGCTCTGTGCAGGACACAGAGCCTTTTGTGCAGAACGTGGCAGGTTTGTGGCATGCATGCAGGTTGAAGGCTGTGGCACATGATGCCAACCGTGACAGGCTGTGACGCCGCCTAACAGCGCCACAGCTTGCCTGTGCAGCCTGAGGGGTACCTGCACTAAGTGCGCTGTTGATGAATCACCAGGTTACATGCAACCTGTGCTGTCCGCAGTGCTGCACCACTTCATCACTTATGGCGGGTATCAAGGGAGGTTTTGTGCTTGGCCCGGCTGTAATCGTCAAATGCAAACCTGGCGCCACCATGCCACCGACGGTTCGTGGTGGCATGCAGGGTGCCATGTGATAGTGGCTGTTGCTGCAAAGTAACCCACACGGCAAAGATGTGTCTGTCAACTGCACGTCTTTGGGCATGTCATGGGCCACGGACCCTGCAGTTGTCAGGGACAAATGTCCACAACATGCGTGTTCTGGTCGTTTGGGTTTATGGGTTTTGTCAGACTCTGACTCACCACAGCAGTATGCTGCGCGGTTCAGCTGGTTCCTTGTCTAGTGGAATGATGTCGACAGGACACAACGGCTGCAATATGCCAGGGCCATTCGTCACAAGCGTTGTATAGCCCAGCACGGGCAGACACTGACTAGAGAGCTGGGGCTCACCCCAGCGTGGGGCGTTGTCATTTTGGTCGCGGTGCAAGTCTGCAACAAGCTAGCTCGCAGGCGCTGAACGCATGACCTGGCATCTGACATTGTGGTGCTTCATATCCTGTCACAGAGCGGGATACTATAGAGTGCTGGTGCTGGTATCTGCCCAGGTGGTGGTCACACAACTGTAAGGGTGTGATGGTCTGCTGCTTGTCTGGCACGGTGGCCCTGGCTCGCATGCACATGGCCCTGTCTGTTGCAACAGGCTGCAGATGGCAGCTGCCTGGTGCCAAGAGTTTGCTGCCAATGCACCAACACATGGTGTGCTGGCTCCATGACGTGGCGGCAGTGGCTGCCTATGCTTGCACCGGTGACTGCCCAAAGTTGCGTTGTGTAGGACTTCTAATTGAGAGCAGCACAGTCTGTGGGGTGGGTTTTGTCACATCGTTGGCTTGTTGGGCATGGTGTGAAAGCACATGTGGTGGCCGGGTTTGAGTGATGTGGCTGACTGTCTGTGCTAGCCATTATGTCACATGATGTGCTTGTCAGCTCACTGCGCTGCTGCCACCAGGCTGCCAAAGTGCCACGTAGCCGTCTTGTTGGCTGACAAGGCGTCCAGGCTTACTGCCAGGGCTCTATAGTTGTGTTTGTTTGGATCGAGAGGGCATTACTGACTTGAGTGCGTGCAGGGAAGGGTGTGAGAGGCTTTGCGCACCCCATCAGTGCAGCCAGCCTGTCTGACGACCAAGGTGCACTCACAAGGGGGGGGGGGCATTTGAGCGTGGTGTAGGGCGTTTTCAGTGCACATGCATGCTGAGGACAGGGTCAGGTTGACCCCCTGATGTTGGCAAGCGTGTAGTTGTGTGGTGTTCTAGATCAGGTCTGGTGCAGTTGTGTACGCACCCCAGGGGCCTAGTCGTTGCATTCCTATCTCCACGCGCTTGTAAGTGCACTCCACTATGTGTCACAACGTACGCACTCATTGTGCAGCAATGCGATGGGTGAGAAGGCTGCACAACAATCAAGCCTCGGAGGGAGTTGTGCAGCAGGCCTAGGGGTTGCAACAGAAACAGAAGCAAAGGGCTGCACATTGCCCACCTGAGCGCATATCATATTTGCTGGCTTTCTTGCTGACATTGATGACAGTGAGTCCGGTATGCTGCTTCCACTCAAGGCTCAAGGCCAAGAAACCTGAAAGCAACCAGCCCAAACAGCCATTGAACACACACACGCATTTACAGCAAACCTGAAACAACACTACACGAATGGGTTGGTGAGGTGCAAGTGTGCAACGGGCCTTACAGTCTGAAGGTGACGTCCGCATGAGTTGCAAGAGGGGGGGGGGGCAGGGGTAGTAAGGGTTACCTTTACTACCCTGGGGGGGGGGGCTGCACAACTTCCTGCAGGCCAAGTTACAGGTGGTATGCACTGGTGCATCGTTACACGTGATCTCAGAAATCTTGGACGTTTTTGAACTTTGTTATTTCAACCGTTGTGCGCGCGCAAGTTTGAGTCAGCCGTTCAAGTGTCGTCAGGCGTCGCTTCATGAACCTTAGTGGTGGATAGTCCTTCCCAAACCCTTGGCTGACCCGTGAGCGAGCCCAGAATTCAAAACTCAGCTCTTGCTGCCTGCTTGCGCGACGACGAGGGTTCTTCCAGTAACTTTTTTAAGTTGCACAGGCGTCAAACATGGTTAGTGAGCCAGTGATCCGGCCGCCTGGGCATCGCATGGGGACGGGCCTCTTCTGATCATCAGCATGTTCCCTTGTGCCTGCCTCTCTGCTTGCAACTATTGTTGGCAGCCAAGGCGGCGTTGCTTAAGCCAGTGCATGCAGTGGTTCCCAGCGGGCCGCATCAAGCAGCAGCCCAGCATGTGAACGTTCTGCGTGCATGCTGCTGTGGTGTGCAGGCTTCCCAAGATGAGGGCAGGTATGAGCAGGAGGATGCTGGCCCTGGTCTGGATTGACTATGAGCCAGTGCCAGATGACAACCCCGAGGCGCAGCCTGCACACAGCCAGGCTACACGGAGGACGCCATGACTGAGAACGCAGAAGAGGAGGAGGGGGAGGGACCTGTTTGGAGACAACTACATCAGGTGCGGCCACTGCAGTGAACTGACATGACCAAGGACTGCTGTGACCATACACAAGGACAGAACACATTTATAGCATCAGCATGAAGGGCGTGCCTGACTTGTGCACAACCCTCATGAGCGTGCTCCCAGTGCTGGCAGTGACTCGCACACCAGATCTGAAGGTGTGACGCCGTTCTCATGCCTGCACTCGCATTGAGAGCCTGTGCACCTGCCTTGCGTGCATCCCCGGGCTGATGTGAAACCAGCCATAACCGCTGTGACACGCATCTTCACAGGCTGCTCGGCACCTGCACGGTCCATGTTCTGCTCCAAATTCCTGGGCTGCATCACATCTCTAACTTGTTGCTGCCTTGTGGCGCGTGCTGCACCGCTGCCTGTGTGTACCGTACACACAGGGACTATGAGGCCAAGAGTGCGCTGGACAGCTATGAGTCAGCTGGGCTGGACAATGACGTGCGTGGACGAGGGCGGCTATGAGGAGCAGCTGGCAGCACGCAGGATGGCTGAGGAGGCCATGGAGGCAGCTGACGGCCAGCGGCGCGGGACGCAAGCGGGCACTGCTGGGGGCTCTTGAGGGTGAGGCTGTCCTGGGGGGGGGGGGTGGAGGGCAGGACAGCATGGGCAGGAGGGGTGGCCCACATACGCGAGGGGTTGTGATGCCGCTACAGGCAGGGTTGGGAACGGCAGGCATGAGCATGCGTCTGCCCGCCACACAACACAGCCCCAGCAGCGGTGCTGCTGCGCAGTCATTCTGTCAAAGCTGCTGCAGCAGCGCAGCATAGTGGATGCAGCACGAAAGGATCAGCGGATGGCCAATTGTCAGCTGTCCCTCAAGCTGGTGCTTGTTTACAGCAGGGGCCACCCACTGGTTGGCCAAACATAGACAACTGCCGGGTCGAGCCGCTGCTGATGGGCCTGATGCTACACCTCACCAGTAGATCCGCCTCACCACCCCTGTTCCAGGAGGCAGCAACACCGAGACCAACCACTGCAAAGGGGCACGCCCTTTTGCTGCTGCTACCTGCTTGTGCCTGCTGATGTGTCACACATGTGGAATGTGCTGCGACCCGTGCAGGCATTGACGAGGACTTTGACAGCGCGCGCAGGAGGCGCATGCAGGGGGAGGAGACCACAGACGATGAGGATGACACACAGGTGTGCTGTCGGTTACTCAAGCTGTCAGGTCGCCGGCAGAGGTGTACGGTTTTTGCTTCTAGCACTATGATAGCGCCCTGCGCCCCCACATACTCTATCTGCGGTCCTCTGTTGGCACTACGCACAGAATGGGGGGAACTGGGGGGGGGGATACAGTCAAGGGTCAGCCTGCTCCTCGGGCTTGGCTGTTTCGGTGGCAACTGTAGCAGCAGCAGCAACAGCAGAGGCATCATAGTCATGCCCAGGTGATTGCTTCGGCTTAAAGCCCAGAAAGTTTTTTTGGGGGGGGGGGGGGGGCTGTTGTCGGATCTAGCTGGCTGCGGCCATCTGCAGCACCAGAAGCGCAGCTCTGATGGCACCAGAAACAGCATAGAACAGCCGATAGGGTGTCCCCTACTTTAGAACCAGGGAGTGGCAGATGCCTGCGCCATTGGTTGCAGCGTGGCCCAGCATCCAAGGGTTTGAAATGACCGAGACTGTCTGGTCCCAGATCCAGATAACTGCCTTTTGCACCTTCAAGCAAGCTCTGGAAACATGTTGACCGCTGCGTGTTGGTGCTGGCTGCTGCTGCTGCTGCTGCATACCCTGCCAAAACCATCCGCGACCAGGGTGGTGCTCCCCACGTGCAGTTGGACTTGGAGAAACACCGGGCAAGGTGACTGAGTGGTGCTGCAGAACGAGCCAGTGCGGGGGAGATCCGGCGGCAGTGCAGGAAGTTCCTGCGCACCTTCAAGGACGACAACGGGGACGCCTGTATGTGCGTGTCATTGAGAAACATGGTGCTGGGTGAGTGAGGCTGTGCGGGTGTGAGGGTGTGAGGGATTGAGCTGAACTTGACTTGGAAGTGGGCACGCTTGTACATGGCTTTGCTGCAAGGGGATCGTGAACCCAGTCATAACTGTGGGTGTGCAAAGTATCTACAGGCTGCAGATGGCAGGCTCTGCCATGCCATGATGGTTGCTGCAGCACTGTCACTGTGGCCAAACCCAGCTCATTGTGGCAGCAGGCATGTGGCCAGACAGTGCAGCCACAGCAGCTCGTATGCCTGCAGCACAGCACACTACAGGCTGTACTGCATCCTGATCTTTCCCCTGCCGCCTGCGCTTCTGTGGTCTGCTTCTGTCTCCACAGCCAACAAGCAGTCGCTTGAGGTGGACTGGCGCCACATGCACCTCATGCCCGGCATGCGCCCCGTGGCAGCCGCCTGCGCTGACGCGCCGCGCGAGGTGCTGGGCTGCTGGACGTGGCTGCTGCTGAGGCCGTGTTTGACGCCTACCCTGAGTACGAGTCCATCACCAGGACATCCATGTGCGCATCACAGGGCTGCTGTGGACGACTCCATCAGGGACCTCAGGTGTGGGAGGCATTGGCGCATTGCCTTGATGTATTGGTCCGTTGAAGGATTTTGGTCAAAAGCAAAGAACTTCTATCGCATCCCCTCATCATGTGCTCCTCACACCGTCAGGAGCCCGATACGTTACATGAATGCCGTTCCCGGCCGTCATGTAACAGCAGCGAACCCAACATGTCACGATGGGTCGCCTCAATCATGACGACACCAGAGACAGCGAGGCACATCTTTACATTGCCCTGTTTCAACCGCACGAGTGTCCTCATAAAGGCGCCTCGATGTTATCCCCACTGCTGCTGCTCCTGCGTCACCCTGCCCCAGGACGTGGCACTGGGCAACTTGATCAAGGTGCGCGGCGTGGTGACGCGCCGCAGCGGCGTGTTCCCGCAGCTGTCGCTGGTCAAGTGGGACTGCGGGCGCTGCGGCACCACCATGGGGCCCTTTGTGGTGGCAGACAACGCAGACGAGGTCAAGCCCAAGCAGTGTGTGGCCTGCCAGGCCAAGGAGGCTTCACGGTGGGTGGTGCGCATGTGCAGATCGGTTGTAAGATCCTGACTGGATGTCAACAAAGCCTCCAAAGGTTTTCCAAGAATGGCAAGGGTCATTGTTGTGGCTCCTGCATAGGAAGCACAGTTCCCCTGTATGAGGGCCTGAGTGCCCGCTTGCGCAGTGACAGACCCCCCATTGGCCAGTCAATCTGCTCTACAGTGATAGCTTTTATTTTTGTTGATGAGGTGCACCCTATCACGACTGCCCAACACGTTGGCGCACCGTTTGTGCACAGCGTTTGTGCACACAGCAGTGCACATCAGGGGGGCACCAGGTTGCAATTTCAGACCTTATCAGTACAACTGACACGCGTGCTGTCACCTGTCACCACAACCCGCTGCTGCCAGGTGAATGCCAGCCAGACCATCTACAAGAACTACCAGAAGCTGACCCTGCAGGAGTCACCGGGCTCAGTGCCGGCTGGCCGCCTGCCCCGCCACAAGGAGGTCATCCTGCTGCACGACCTCATCGACTGCGCACGCCCTGGAGAGGAGGTGGAGGTGACAGGTGCGCACGGCGCTGCTTGCATTTCTGTGAGCCACACAACGATCTGCGGCGTTGCATGGCGCCAGTTTCCATTTATGCTGATGATGCTAGCCGCGCGTTGACCCCGCAACCAGAGTGTGTTTGATGGGCGATTTCTAGTTTGCAGCCGTCCTTGCCTGTTCCTGCGGGTTAGTGATGTGTGGTGCATCGCCGTGCAAGCAAGATCTGGCTGTTGCTGTGCAGGCATCTACTGCAGCGGCTACGACACGCAGCTGAACGCCAGGAACGGCTTCCCCGTGTTCTCCACCCACATCGAGGCCAACTACATCAGCAAGTCCATGGACGCCTGGAACGTGCACAAGCTGACGGACGAGGACAGGCAGAAGATCACAGCCCTGGCAGCAGACCCACGCATTGGTGAGCGAGGCCAGGGATGAAGCTGCAGCTGTGCAGTTCAGCGAAGCGTGCATGGGCAGCAATAGCTTCATATTCCCTCAGAAAAAAAATTTGACCTCAGGAGCGTTTGAGAGGGTTTTCACTGAGTCAAGTCTTCAGCATAGACACTAATGATACCCACACAGCGTTGCCTTGCTGTTTGAAATGCCACATCAGCTGATGTTTCGCATCTCCTTTTGTCTCCGGACTCGGCTGCATACACGCAGATGTGAGGATTGCCAAGAGCATAGCGCCCAGCATTTACGGCCATGACAACATCAAGATGGCTCTGGCACTGGCCCTGTTTGGTGGTGTGGAGAAGCAGCCCAGCGACAGCCACAGGTAGGGCGGTGCAGCATAGTCTCATATCAGTGGTGTGTACTGCAGCTACTATGCCTAAGCAGCATCGGCACTACCAGCACTTGCAGTGGCTGTCAGTGGTCAGTGCCGCACAAGTGTGTGTCTGCAGGCTTGCTTGCTGAGAACTGCGTAAGCGTATCGATTGTACCAGTTGGTGCGCAGAGGCCATTGCACGCTGTAGTTGCTGATACGACTAGCAGCAGCTACTGCGCACGTATTGTGACGGCTTATGTCATGATGCCTGCAGGCTGAGGGGTGACATCAACGTGCTGCTGCTGGGAGACCCCGGCACGGCCAAGAGTCAGTTCCTCAAGTACGTTGAGAAGACAGCAGCGCGCGCGGTGTACACGACAGGTGCGTGTTTGGTGAATCGGCGTGTAAAAGCAGTAGGTCTGGATGATAAACAGTCTGCACGCACAGCAAGACTCAAGTGTTCAGTGCAGTTGCTGCCGTCAATGCGCGAGCAGCCTCACAGCAGCGCTCAAAGACAGGCAAGGGGCTGACCAGGCGATTCGTGTACAAGCGGCAGTGCCGCACAACATAATGGGCGATTCTAGCAGGTGTGACGGTACTGCCGAAGTGCTGCGCAACAGTCTGTGCAGTCTGAGCAGCTGAATGAGGGGCTTTCCGCCAGCTGGGCAGTGGTGCAAACACAAGCACGCCCTGTGCTGTCTGCCCATGTTCTGACCTGCAGGCAAGGGTGCCAGCGCTGTTGGTCTGACGGCCGGCGTGCACAAGGACCCAGTCACCAAGGAGTGGACGCTGGAGGGTGGTGCCCTGGTGTTGGCAGACAAGGGTGTCTGCCTGATTGACGAGTTTGACAAGATGAACGACCAGGTGGGTGGGCTCGTGGGTGGGTGGGCCACTCAACTCACTGCTTGCCCAGCCGCGGCGGCTGCTGCTGCTGCCGGTCCTGGCCCTGCTGCACGGCTTGGGCTGGCTGTCAACTGACAGCAAAACAGCAGGCTGTTCCCTGCTAGGGCTCGCTGGCTGGTAACAGGTTGGCGGGCTGCCTTGCCCCCAAGGCTTGTGCAGCTGTTGCTCTAGCTCACATTGGCTCACGATGCGTGGGGCTGTGGTTGTGACACCAACAAGTGCGCCGTCTGGCTGCTGCTCTGCACCACACCCTGCGCATGCGCCCACACTGGTGCTGCTGATATGCTGCTGTGCACCCCAGGCTCGTGCTGACCAAGCACAATGCAGGGCATGTGGTGATAGCGAGGACACATGGATATATATATAGATGATAGGCATGCATGCGCTCCTTGTTGGACCACCTGTGCCGACTGGGTCCCTTTGTGCGTGTGCCGCTCACCCTGCAGGACCGTGTGTCTATCCACGAGGCCATGGAGCAGCAGAGCATCAGCATCAGTAAGGCAGGCATCGTCACGCAGCTGCAGGCCCGCTGCAGCGTGATTGCTGCCGCAAACCCCACAGACGGCCGCTACGACCCTGCACGCACCTTTGCTGACAACATCAACCTCAGCGACCCTATCTTGTCAAGGTGGGTGGTGGCGTCCTGCCAATCAGTTTATGCAAATTGAGGACGGCCCTGGCAGCTGCCCGCGTGGTTGAGGCTGGTGTTGCACTCCCATGACAGGGAGGGCGAGCTCTTGGTCTTTTTCTGTTTGCGTGGCACTCTTGACTGATGGTCAGGGAGAGTGGCTGGGGAAATATGCAAGCAGCACTGGGCTACTGGTGCGCTGCCCGCATCCTCACTCCTTCTGACACGTGCTGTGCTGTGTGCGATTTTTCCTCCTCAGGTTTGACGTGCTGTGTGTGGTGCGTGACATTGTGGACCCTGTGCAAGACCAGCGCCTGGCTGAGTTTGTTGTGGGCAGCCATGCGCGCAGCCACCCAGACGGGCCCGAGGACGAGCAGCAGCAGGGCCAGCAGCAGCCGCAGCAGCAGCAGCAGGACCCAGACATCCTGCCGCAGGACCTGCTGAGGAAGTACATCACCTTTGCCAAGCAGCAGATCCGGCCAAGCCTGAGCTCGGTGAGCAGAGTGTGTTGGCCCCTGGTGTGACTGCGGCCCAACCCAGTTGTACTGTGCACAGCACGCTTGCGCGCATGATGCTGGTCCCTGGCGGCAACATGTGCAGCAGGGCAGGGATCTGGGAGGAGGAGGAGGAGGGGAGGCCTGGAATGCAGCGCACCAGCACCACTATGCTACTTTAGTGCCCGACGGGCCATGTCGAGTGCTGTGTCTCGCCAGCCTGTGCGCCTGATCACACTTTCGCAGTGCATCCATCCACTTGCTGTCATTCCGGCCTGGTCCCAGAATCTCTGCTGCTTCTGCTGCGGCCTGCACACCCCTCCCACCCCTACTGCCACGCAGAATGAGTTTGGCAGCCTGCAGCAGGTGTATGCCCAGCTGCGCAAGGAGTCCTACAGGTCAGGGGGCTGCCCATCGCTGTGCGCCACCTAGAGAGCATGATCCGCATGTCGGAGGCGCACGCGCGCATGTTCCTGCGCGAACGCGTGACACAGGTGGATGTCAACCTGGCTATCAAGGTCATGGTGGAGTCCTTCATCAGCACACAGGTGCGTGTTGGCACATGAGTTGTATGTGTTTGCAGTGACTTGTGAGTGTGGTGGGGCTTACAGGGTTTGGGGCTTTGGGGCAGGACGGCTGGCAGCGGTCGTGATGAAGACTTGTATGCTGATCCAGCACTCCTTCCCAGTACCTGCATCTGCATTGTCAGGGCGAGAGTGGACGGGTAGGGAATATGACAAGTAGATTTTGCTCGCTGGCATGTGGGAGCGTGCCACCTGCACATTGCTGGCAACACAGACTCTTGCTGCCTGTCGGGGTGCTGAGACACAACTGATGGCACAGGGAGCTGTCCTTGTCATGTAACTGCACCCTGCAATGCATCATGCTACAAACATCTGACACATACGTCACCTGAATATGCATGTTTTGCGTCCGCCCACGCCTGTCCTGGCTGTGTTGTTTCTGTGCCTGCAGAAGTACAGCCAACAACGGGAGCTGCAGCGCCAGCTGCGCCGCTTCATCGTGACAGGCGCAGACTTCCACGCGCTGCTGCTGCACCTGCTGCGTGAGCTGGTGCGTGAGGAGCGCAACAACATGCGGCTGCTGGGCAACCTGGACGACGAGATCGTTGTGCCCTGCAGGTGAGGGGGGGGGGGCGGTGCCGTGCCGTGGTGGTGCCCTCACAGTGTTGCGTCAGCTGTTGCTTGGTGTGCAGGAGTGGCCCTGACACATGGAAGAGGTGGCAGTGGTGTAGGATCAGCGCACATGCACTGGGTGAAGCGCGGCAGCTTGTGGTGCTGTCTGTTGTGGGCCTGACGCGGTTAGGGCACTCATTCAGTGGTGCGCAGCAGCGGTGAGCGCCCACTAGCCGCGCATCGCAAGCAGAGCCACAGAAGGGAAAGCTCTCACGCAGAAAGAGTGTGCACATGCAGCATGTGATCACCATGACCTGACCTCAGCTTGCTGCTGTCGTGTCCTTGCAGGTGTTTGGAGGACAAGGCGCGTGAGATGAACATCAGTGACCTGGCCAGCTTCTATGGCAGCAACACCTTCACAGGGGCAGGCTTCCAGTTGGACAGGTCGCATGGCGTCATCGCCTACCATGTATGATCCTGTGTTGTGCAAGGGGCATTGAGTGCGGTACATGGTCTTATGTGGTGCGCCGCCACCGTGTTGTGCTGGGGTTAGGGCAACCTTGTCTGGGGCAGTGATGCACCATGCCTAGTGTCATGATGTTGGCAGTGGTGATGGTGCCGTGCATTGAGTGCACTGAGCTGGGCAGGCTTGGTTTGGCAGGGCAGCCGTCTCCTCACACAAAGTGGTTGTACCGGTTGGTGTTTGTGTTTGCGAGTGGAGTGGAGGGTTTCTGTGCTGCTGCTGTGCGCCCCAGGCGCAGGTGGCATCGCCTGTCCTGTCCTGTCCTTTGATAGCTGTGTCAGTGTTGTACATAGCGGAAGATTGTCCTGTAGTCTACAACACCAGTCAGGTTGAGGACGACATTATTGGTTGTAACAGCCATCACTACGCAGTGGTACATAGCTGGCAAAAGAGTAGCGCAAGCCAGATGCTCCCTCCATGCAGGCAGGAGTGCTGATCATCCACGAATGGCTGCATCGTTGCCTTATGAAACCTGGCGTACAAAGGGCCGCTCTGACAGCTAATCCATGCAGCGGGTGTTCTGGACTTAGTCTTTGAGACCGTCACGGCTATCCTGCCAGAGACCGTTGCAGCTACTCGGCCAGATGATTGCAGCACCATGGCAGAAGCCGTACCAAACAAAGCACCAGCAGATGTTGTCACTTAGTCTCTGTCCTCCCAGCCCAACACATGGGGTTGCCGTGACCCACCGAACTTATGGACACAGGCATGCCATGCCAATCAGCCCGCCCACCAGGCCGGGCTGAGTAATCCGGATCATGGATCCATGTATGTGGCAAGAAGGGCTAAACAGCCCTTGCAGGACCTGGTAGGCTTCATGCGCACAAAGGGGTGGGGAGATGCCTCTCAGGGCCTTGCGCACGACCCATGGTGGGTGGAAGGTCCATGCAGGCGAGTCAAACATCGTTGAGGACTTATGGATAGTCATGATGCTCCAAGTGAGTTATTGCCATGCCGTTGCACTGATGTTTGTCCTGAGACTGCAGCTGCAGCTGGCACCAGCTGAGGGTTGCCGGCCATCACAGCCTGCGTGGTGTCGCTGCCGGCCCAAGGCATCAGACTTTATTGTGTTCATTCTGATTTTTCTCTGTTGTCATGCTGTTGGAATCAGCAATCTCACCCGCCTCAGAGGGCTGTCCGGTAGAACTCCGGTTTCGGTTTGCTCGGGTTCAGCCCACTGGCCAGTCCTTGCCAACCCTTAGCTCCCCAGCATTGGCGGACCCCAAGCAATACGAATCACAGTGGACTACAACACATAAAAGCAGCCTTTACCTTCAGGTACTTTCAGTACAGTCTACCTTCTTTTACCCGCTCTTTTCGGCCGAGTGAACATGGCAAGGTAGGTCGCTGCGATAGGACCCTTTGCAGTGTTTTGCTATCCATCTGAACATGACTGAATGGTGCTGACAAAGTGCCTCTGCATCCTTGCTGCAGGGGAGGAGCATTCGCGGGCTTGGCTCTGCTGCTCCTGTTCGGCTCCGTCCTGGGAGGCAAGCATGGAAACTACATCGGCTGTTTCGATCTTCCGCTGATGGAGCTGAGCGCCGACAACAGCCAGGTAAGGCCAACCGCTGGCTAAGCAGCTGCAGTACTGCAGCAATAGTACTGTCTTCACTTGGGAGGTGATTTGCTTGTATGCTGCATAAAGCCGAGCATTCAGAGCTGGTAACTTGTTTGGCTGCGCAGCTCTGCATTGGTGCCCAGCTACATGGGTTAGCCTTGGGTGGTTGGCATCACGGCCTACAACCAACCGCCAATAGTACAGCACAGCTGTTGGCGTATTTGGCTGCTGGCAATAACATGCACAACTGGGTCCTTATCGTTCACAAGCACTCGTATGTGTTGACGTCTGCAGGTGCGCACCTCCTCCTCAGGAGAGGGGCAGTATGCTTCCTGTGCCAAGACCTGTGCTGGTGCCGGCTACCCCCTCACCTTGATTGGAGGAGACTACAGCTGTAGGTGTGCAGGAGGAGCACCACCCGCTGCTGCCCTGCTGTGGGACACTGAGTGTGAGCCTGGAGGCACAGGCATCGCCGTCTTCTACAACCATGCAGTTGCAGCCACCGCCTGCCGTGTGGAGGACGTACCCCTCTCATCTGTGGGTTTCAAGGCCGCCTACAACGCTGCAACCAACGTCAGGTTTGCTGCGGACGGCAGCATGCAGCTCATCCTGTCGGGTGTGCAGGGCACCCGAGTGCAGTCCCTGGGCGGCTACAACACCTATGGCATGTATCAGGTGCGAACACTCTGAACATCAGCACTTTCCGCTGCTTGTTTGGGCAGGCGCTTTCAAAGCGACAAGTTGTTCCAGTCACCAAGCCTAACAAGAGAAGAAACATGAGAGCTGCCTAAGCTGCCATGCAAGTCTACGACAGCTGCCGTTGTGTGTTGTAGTACTTGACAGAATCATTATTGCAAGGACAAGTGCCATTTGCAATCCTACTCAATTACCACACATGTGTGACTGACTTGCCGCATGCTGTCCCCCCCCCCTCACTGCACTGCCCCAGGTCAAGGCCCAGATCCCGTGTGCTGAGGGTGTGGTGTCAGCCTTCTACCTGCGCTCCAGTGACTCATATGCCGACCTCAACTCTGGCGCCACCTCCAACGACTTTGATGAGCTGGACTTTGAGTTCCTCAGCCACAACGGCATGGCCTGCAGCGTGTGGCTCAACACATTCAAGGCGTAAGTCACAGCACTGCTGCAACCTCTGCAGGCCCTGTGGTCTTTGTTTCTCTCTGTTTCTTTTGCCTGCCAGCGGACCGCCAGTGCTCAAGCCACATGCTTAGCCCCTTTGATACAAGCCAGGCGGGGACTGCCACTGAAACTGATATGATATGCTGACTCCTGACCTGCCTGCTGCTTTCCTTTGCTACCAATTACAGGGGTGTGAGCGCCGGTGAGGCCCAACTCAGCCAGCCCCAGTACCAGAAGGCTCTCGGCTGGCCCTCCAACCAAGCCAACGTGGGCGTGGTCACCTACACCCTGAACTGGCAGCCCAACCAGGTCAGCTGGTTCATGGACGGCAAGCTGCTCAAGAGGCTGACCAACGGGGACGCCACCACCTACAACGGAGGCAGCAGGAACACCGTCTACCAGGCCCCCGCCCTACCCATGCGCCCAGCTTTCACCATGTGGACAGACACCAGGGCCTCTGGTCCCTTTGGAGGCAGGATCGACCCATCCAAGGGGCCCTACACTGCAGCGTTCAGCAACTTGCGCCAGGTCGTGTGCGATGCTTCCGTCCCTGCGGCAGCCACTGTGCCCATCTGGCTTGCATAGAGGTGGTGGGGAGTCACTCAATCGGATTCTACTTGGGTCTGTATTGGCTGTTGATGATTGTGCAGGTTTTCAATCAGCCAGGATGGCACCGTTGGCTGTGTGTGAGCCTTTGTGGTGTGAGTGCCCTTCAGGTGTCTGGTCCACGAGGTTGCAACCTGAGGTTGGAGTTAGCAATGGCGTGTGCGCACATGAGTGCACGCAGCGCTAGTGTGGGAAGGGACAAGCTGTGAGTGTTTGTCAGTGAGTGCAGCCGGATGCTGCCGCTGGGGTGGCACTGCCACCAGTGGTGACATGCCGTGAGAGATATTGGTATCTGCCTGGCGTGCAGATGGTGAGCATGAATTGTGCGATGACGTGTAACTGACCTTCAAAGTTTGCAAAGTGGCACCTTGTGCCCTGGCTGGCAGTGAGTGATGAATATCATGGTTGCCTTCAAAGCATGCTTGCTGAACCCAACATTCTGTGATCAGGATCATCCAATAGGTGGCGGGCCCTAGGTCACACACTCAACTAATCGCCGCACAGATTAGTTGAGATACTCTGCCTCTTGTTCAATATTACAGGCTAGGCTTAGAGTGTGGGTTGAGTGAGTACCTTGAGGTCCCAGCATGCACGCTGCCACCATCACCATGAAACAGGCATGCTTCTGGCTGACGCCCAAGCTGTGTGCTGTAAGGCTGGTGAGTTCAGAAGGCCCTGCTGCACGTTTGTGTGGTGATCTGGGGGTGAATGCTGCATACAGCCGTGGCCATAGGCTCAACAACATGGACAGGACATAGAGTAAACATTTGCTGGCTGGTTGCAGCGCGGTTCACAGTAGCGGGTCCTGCTGGCCAAGTTGATGGGCAAATGCACGTGTGTCAACCTCTTGAAAACTAAGACCTGACCAACATTGGATCCAGTACAGCTTGCTCGGCCCCATGCTGCCAATCTATTTGCCGAGCTGTGGTGTGGACCTGATGTGTTAATCCAACCAAACAGTGTACAGCAGATCAGTGTACTTGTACAGCCTACTATAACCGGGCGGGGTGGATGTCTCTTGACATTTGTATGTGAAAAGGATGGGCGGGATTGGCCGAAGGTGTGCAGAATGTTACCACGACATGCCACAACTACGCACCCTCAGCAGGTTTCCACAGCCTCCGAAGAGGTCACGAATGTGTAGCAGGGGCCATGCAGCACGCGCCAGGCTCATCCCAGCCTTGTCAGCATGCCAGCACGTGCTCTCCTGCACGACAATACCCACAACTGCGCGACTCTTCACGAGCCTTGCAGCATGAAAGGTGTGGCTGCACCAACGAAGTGTCCCAAACACAGACACAGACAACACGGAAGGCAAGAGCTGTCCCACTCCTGAGTGCGCTACAACTCATGAGGGGATCTGCCCCCGTGTCAACTGAAGATCACACGGTGCAGGCACTGAACTATGAACACACATGTGCATCAGAGACACACCAGGTGAAACAGGTGTGCTCGTGCACAGAGGCGATAAACCAGTCCGGCAGGCTGCTTGATTAGTCAAGCGCACGAAAGTGGCCACAGTCGCCACAAGAATCACGAAAGTGGCTACAGTCGCCACAAGAACCGAAGGTGTGCGGGCCCTATTACCTGCAGGGCAGGCGACCCTGCTGCAACAGACACGCGCAGCACTTGACTGTCAGCTGGCAGATGGAGAGGCAGAAACAGCTGTCCCCCCTATCTACAGGCTGCCATTCAACACATGGGAGATCTGCCCCCATGTCAAACTGATCACGCCATGGTGACCACACGCACACAGACACACACGCACCGACAGATCCACGTGGCACGTACCTCCTCATTGCAAGCCACGTGTCAACACATGTGCACTCGAATACACACATGCACACACCAGCAGGGGAGTGTGTGGCTCTTGCACAGGGTGCCGATACACAAGTCATGCACAGGGTGTCCAGACACGAGTCGATACTGACAATAGGCTGCGACGCGCTGCTGAACGAATCGCCGCGCAAATGCCACCAACTAAAGGCGTGCAGTAACAGGCACGCAATGACGGCTGTCAGATACATGTAGAGGCAGACACAGCCGCCGCAGATCCAACATGTCCAATCCTCATGCAGCATCCAAGAGGGGGTCTGCCCCCATTCCTGTCGACGCTGCGCACACCACACGTATCGCCAACTCAACTTTCACATGTGCACACAGCACACAAATCAGACACCAACTAGCATGGGGCGTGTGATGCTCCACGCACAAGGTGGGGGTACACCAAACGTGAGGTTGGCAACCCGCTTCTTGAATAAAAAGCAGCTGCATCAGCGGCATCAGGCAGCCGAGTGGCTGCTGGCGCCGCAGGGACGCACTGAATGAAGTTGCAGGACTGGCACAAAAAGCAGGACTGGCAACTAAAACCAAAGAAATGGGCACCCCCACAATCAAAAGCTTTCTTGTGACACCAAATCCTGCCACACCTGCTGAGCTTGGCTGGGAAAGCTGCTGCACTGACCTTACACCTCACACAAGCACTGCAGCACAGGGCCCACGGTGCCCGCACAACCCAGGCACAACCCAGGGACCTCGCAGAGCACAACCCAACAACATGGGTTGGGTGTGACGGGCGGCCAACACACACACCAAAAACCACACAAGCCCACTGCTCTGTGACTTCTCTGACCTTTGAAACCTGCGCAACTGCACAACAAGGTACAGCAGTTTGCGGGAATGTTGCATGCATTACCCGCATCACCCTATACGGCAGCGCAGGGAGGTGTCTGCCGCAAGAAGAAACTGCCTTGCCAGCTCACTTCTAAATGCAAGCGCTCCACGACACACTCTCAAACCTCCCGGCCACAAGCTCGCCAGCCATCCACCCGCCCAAAAGACTCATAAAAAAGCGATCAGTCGACCAGAAAAAGCAAAACGTCATGCACAAGCTGGACGACAGATGTGTGGTACCCACAGTCTCTGTGGGCTGTATGCCTGGGTTGCACCAGGCATGAATGTAGATAACACCATGCAGAGGTGTAGGAACCACACACTGGAGGGACCGCTCAAAACCGTCCGCAAAACACAGTGCAATGGCCAACAGGAACTGGGATCTAGCACCCACACCACACACTCAGGCCCTCAAGAACCCAAGCAAGGGTTGTGCACTCAAAAGGCAGTTCAAGGGCAGTCCAGCCCTTCACAAACTCAACTATGAACACTCTTGAACTCTCCAGCGGTCAAAACCCTTCCAAAGCAGGGCAGAGGCCCATGCTCCAACCGCAGAACATCAGCACCTCTCAGCACGGGGGGAGGGCAGAGTGGGTTAGCAAGCCTCCCGTCGCCCTCCTTGCAGGCAGGAGGGACGAGCAATCAGCCTGAAGCAAATGCATACGCACTCGACACTCGACACTCCTCTCCACTCTCACATACATGCATGTCACAAAGTGGACTTTTAGTGCTGCATGTCCAAGTGCACACCCAATGCCGCATGACATATGACCAATGGCCTGGGCTGTGTGAGCACTGAGGCTCATGCTGAAATCATAGAATCATAGAAGCTGTAGAGGAGGTGATGGAGAGGCCTGCTAGGGCCTCACAGCCACTCTCAGGACGATAATTCAAGGCCGTATGCAAGTAGGCCACGGAAGGACGGAAGCAACAGTCCACCACCTGCTTGCTGCAGCGAAAACCGATTTCTTTCGGTGCTGCACAACTCAGCCACCCAAGTTGGTTCACAAGGGCTGTCTTTGTCTAGGCAATATACCAGAGCCGCGTCAGCACTTGCCAATCCACCCACGTGCAGTCCACGACCCTGAATGACATGTTGTGCAGCTAGGGAAAACGACAAGCGCTGCCATGCTCACAAGTGCCACCCAAGCTGCGCAACCAGAGCACAACCACCTCCCACAATCAACAGATTCTTGCTGAGATCACCCACGCATGAAGTTCAATGAACGCACACACACACACACACACAACACAAATACATGCACACAAGTGCTGCAAAGCTTGCCGCAGCAGACCAAGATACTACAAGCTCTCCTATCTGCCTGCATTGGAAGGCCAGTGACAGGCCCATCTTTCGGGGGCCGACTTGCTGTGTCTGGCGGCAGCCACCACCAGACACGCAGTCTGAGCCACCCACCATATGCCATACCCCCCTGCTCCACCACAAACAATGACGCTATGTCCACGTGAAATGGGGTGGACGTACTGCAAGATACTGGTGAATATCCCTATGCACTCGGCAAAACTGGAAGCACCCCCAAAGAACCCAAGTCGATAGCAACACTCACGCCGACAGGCGCCGAGCAACACGCCTGCGCCTAATCGTTCATTCACGCAGTCAAAACCACAACAGAGTCCCCACACCTAAAACCTCAAACACACTCACACCACACTCGAACAGCACTCCAAAGAAGTGTGCAAACAGCATGGTTCAAACCGTACATGCCAGCAGCCCAGCCAGAGCGGGGATACAATACACCCAGCTGGGCTTTAACCAACAGACAACCAACGTAAACCACTCCAACAAAAGGAATTATTGCACTCTCAACGACTCCAAACACCACGAAAACAGCACGCCCAAGAAGCCAGGAACAAACCTGATTGCCCCGCCCTGCACGGCACGGACTGACAGATGAGTACACTCCTCACTCAGCGTGAGACCGCAGCCCATACTGACGTAGCAAACAGGCAGCCATACTGACTTGGCAAACAGGCAGGAAACAGTCAACAACGGTCAACATGCTCACGCGCGGTGTGCATAAACAAGGAGCAAGCATCAGCGACAGCAAGGTGTAATAGCACACGACATGGCCAGCTGCAACCTGCATGCTGCACAGCTGCAGCCCAAGCACCGTGCGCAATCACGCTTGGCACTCCAAACCAAAGTCAACACCACAACCAACATCACACGGTCGAAGCATTGCATACGATGCATAGCCTGAGGGCCTGCTACCCACTGAAACTCCTACAATAGCGAGGCCAGATGTACACATGAGCCCTCGGGCCGTGTACCTGCCTGCGATGCTGACTGACACCCAACCCAACACCTGCACAGGAACCGATCAGCGCTCAAGGAAGCCTGAATGCTCCGAAGACCTGTGTACATCCCCGCTCACAGGCTCGTCTCCCATCCCGTGTCCGCCCTGCATGGCTGGCATCGCTGCGCCGCTGTGGTGCACTGCCTGCAGCACTGGCAGCAGCTGTTGAGCCTGGTGAGCCAGCACTCCAGGTGGCAGCTGCTGCATCGCCTGCACAGGCCATCCTGCCGCATATGCTGTGGGTGGCGAGCTGATGGCTGCCATTGGCATGGAGCCATACACCTGCACGCCCTGAGGGGACCACATGGGCTGCGGGCCTGCCGACTGGTCGTGCACACCAGCCACTGCATACATGGGCTGCTGCTGTGAAGGGTCCACCGGTCCTGCATAGCCAGCTGGCACTGCCAGGCCAGGCACCCACCCGTGCTGAGCAGGCACCCCCCGCACCATACCTGCCTGCTGCTGGTGTGCTGCCATACTTGCGTGCTGCTGGTGGGCTGCCATGCTGGCCTGCTGCTGCTGAGCTGCCAGCCTCACGAGAGCCTCCGCAGCTGGCCGCGCCCTAGCCATCTGCTGCTGCTGTTGGGGGACAGGGTTGTAGCCGGGGTACGTGCCAGAGGCGGCAGCTGCTGCCGCAACAGCAGCTGCTGCACCTGCCTGCACGTCGGGAACAGCACCTTGCATTGCCATCAGAGGCACTTGCAGGGCAGCCTGCGCCACAAGCTCGGGCCGCAGCTGGCTCTGATCCAGTGGCCCCCCACCCCCTGCTGCCACAGCCGTCAATGCTGCCGCAAACATTGCAGTGTCTGCGCCCTGCTGAGCCACCAATCCAGACATACCCTGCTGCTGCGCCATCCACAGCTGCTGTGAGCTGTCAGCAGGGGCTGGCATGGCCAAGTGCAGGTAGGCACCATGGCCGCTCCCGCCTGCTCCTGCTGCCGCAGCCTCACGGTAGGCTACAGGCACCCCTAGCCCCATGTGTGCTGCCTGCTGCTGCTGCAACTGAGGCCGCTGGGCCTGCTGGCTGCTGCTGCCCCTGCTGCTGCCGCCCCCAAGCTCAGTTGAGCCAGGAGCTCCGCTGCGGGGTCAGCTGCAGGCGCAAACTTGCTGCGTGCGCCTTTGGGTGCCACATCACCACCAGGGATGCGCAGCTCATTGTGGTTGTGCGCAAAGAAGCAGACGTTGCGGTTGCAGGCCTCACCTTGGCCGCACAGCGTGGTCCGGTATCTGCGGCAACAGCAGGAGGCGAAACAGCTGGGTCAGGCCTTGCAGGTCTCAGCGTACAGCACAGGAGGCTCGCATGAAGCCAGACTCAATAGGCTGATATGCTTTCAGCACGGGTGGGCTGGCGCGCACGTGTGCACATAGACATGACAAACATACAGGAAAGTCGGATGAAGGAGGATGAAGTGCAGCCAGCAGACGTAGGCTCATGCACCATGCACACAGCATTTATCAAGAAGGTTCTACAAGAAGCTGTGATGGCAGCAGCTATGCTTACTTGTCAGGGTGCAGCCAGTACTCCAGGGCGTTGTGTGCGAAGGTGCAAACGTCTCCCAGCGGGCAATCCTGTACACAACAGCAGCATGAATGATGTGAGATCATGGGGGGTAAGCATGAGGCAGACAACCCATGACCAGCCCACAGTCTGTGTCGGTCAATCCGTAAAGTCAGCACTGTCAGCAGCACAGCCTGCCATTGTTCACTTACAGCTTTTGCAAACTCGCACATGACGGCCTTGTACATGTGTGGAGGGCGCCGTCTGCCTGCTTCACCTGCAACATGGGCAATGAAAGCATTGGATAGGTTTCAGCCGGGTTGTTGCACATGCTTGTTTTCTAGGCCAGTTTCCTTACACATGCTAAGCTGGTGGATTGCTGTGGGGACTTGGACCAGATGCAGTTGCCAACAGCACACAATTTGCTGCACTGGGCGCCGGAATACAGATGCCGCAACACTGAGGCATACCTTCGTGGGCATATGGGCACAGCCGCCAGTTGTGTGGGTCTGCAGGCAGGAAACAGGTGTGATCAGCAACGTTGCCAGCCACCCGGCCAGGTACAGTCATGACTCATGGCACAGCTGCTGAACACCAAACAGCTTCACTGATGCCCGCACATGCCCTTCAATTACCTGGTCGCTTGCACATGCTGATCTTGTACCTGATGAATTTTGGCAGAAGGAGCACAAGCACAGGTCAGGGACAAGAGCAAAAGCACGAATATGGCTGGCATGCTGCATCATACCCTTATTACGTCAAAACTGCTGCTTTTGTTGATGAAGCTTCCATTGGCAGGCTCAGATATGTGGGGAAGTGCAGGCCATGTGCACAGTTCACACATGTGCCGAATTGTTCTACAACACAGCATGGCTGTTCACCAGGCTGGCTGCAGCCATGAGAGCTGGCCGTGAGCCTGATCAAGACGACTAACCTCAACGTCATGAAGCTATTGCTCATAGTCCTGCACACAGAGGCAGGGCGGTGGGGAAGATAGCAGCATGTCAGGCAACAGGCCCAGTTGCTGGGCAGCACTGCAGAACTACCCAGTACGTGTGCCTCGACGCTTACCTTCGCCTCTGCTCTGGCTGCTTCTTCTTAGAGCCTTGCTTGCTTGTTCCAGCATCGCTTGGGGCCGGCGCGCGAGCCCCCACCGGCGCGCTGCTGCTTGGCTCATCACTGTGACCACCTCCTCCTGGTTGCTGCCTGCCTTGCATGTAATATAAGGCCAGAGCCTTGCGCACATCAGGCACACAAAACGTGTCGAACTCGCAAAATTGAGGGGAGATAGTTCAGCGCTTTTGATCGAAGCCCAAGGATTCCTTCTACAACGACTGACGGCTTTGCTCTCTACCCTCTAGATAGGACTGAACGCATGTATTCGTGTAGCTTATGCCAACCAACGGCCCGTGTAACATGCAAATCAGGAGGGCTGCATATCCAGGTGTTAAGAGTGATTCGGGTAGAAGAAAAGTGGTGAATCCAGAATCACACAGATTCAGGTGCGACAGAAATCGTAACACACACTTCAGCACGCAGCATCAGGTGAGGATTTGGCCGTAGTAGCGCTTATAGTAATTGTGCCCCCCATGACAAAGCACTAGGCGCAGCTGATTGCATGACGCAGTTGAACACCATGGGGCTTATTGGTGGTGTCATCTGCCCCCAAACTCCAACCATCGTTGCTAGACTGGCAGAAACGGCTGCCCGCGGCTCTGCTGCTGCCCTGGTTGCGTGACCTCACCCCCACCAAATCTGGAAGGAAGAGGGGGGCCTCATCAGGCTTTTGGGGAATGACCACTTCAACTTTGAGGTTTACGGTCCTATATGTTGTATGCTGTATTGTAATGAGACACAAGTCTCACCAAACGGCCATCTTGATAATGTTCGCTGGCTGTGCTGCCCTCACTGTGAGACAGTGCCCGGAACCGGGGAGGTAGCAAGATTTCCTGTGGAGACACTGGGAACACACAAAGATGGGAACACAGAACCCTGCCCTCACTGTGTTGTAGTAAGATCGCAGAGGCCTCTGCGCTGAAGCTGCCGTGTCTGTCAACGAAAAGAAGTGGTTAGTGATGCCCTCACTGTGGTGCCCAGCATGTTTCGTGTCTTACCTGACATACCATTTGCATGGCCACGCTGGTGTGCGGATTTGCTTTACAAGCACCCACCCATACAACTGCACCAGTGCTGCTGACTAGATTCACTCCAACAAGTGCAGAAACACTTTACAAGCGTCTATTCATCAACATCAACACAGAGCGCTCCAGCACTCAATACACTTGCAGCACTTAGGTGCTGCAAGTATACACACGTGCTGCAAGCACAGCAGGCCTGCCCAACTGCGGCAACAACTCAGTACCCGTAGCCACCATATCCACCAGGGTAGGGCCCAGGGGGTGCTCCGTACCCAGGTGGAAAGCCCTGCGGGGGGTAGCTCCGAGGAGGGGGAGGTGGTGGTGGGGGCCTCCTCGCCGCCGCAATCCTCGCCGCAAGGGCAGGATGCATCCCCCCCGGCTTCTCCAAAGGTGGGTGCCTCCTCAAGTGCCGTGCCAGCAGCTGCAGCCCCCGCACCACCTGCTCAGCCCTGCCGGTCAGCTGCGCGACCCGGTCCCCATCCAGCGCACAGAGTGGGCTGTCCTCTGGGAATTGCACCTGCAGGCGGGCCCCTGAGGCCTCCTTGATGCTTTTGAGGGCGGAGGCACCACTGGCCAGCAAGCTCAGGGACTGACTGGGGCCCAGCAGCAGCCGTGCTACATGGTGCAGCCGCGGCGCAGCACCAGCCGAGGCAGCAGCAGCAGCAGCAGCTGGGGGCCGTGCAGGGCTGGCTGCAGCAGGTGGTCCTGCATACGCTAGTGCAGGGATGACAGAGGCGCTTTTGGGGGTACCAGCCCCCACCGCTGCTGCTGGTGTGGTTGGTGCGCTGCTGGCAGGCTGCTCTGGTGGTGGTGTGCTCTCTGCTGGTGCCGGTGCTGCTGGTGCTGCCGCCTGTAAGCCGTCTGCTGGTTTGTGCTCTGGATCCTGCTGCTGTGCGTCTGCTGCGTGTGCATCTTCTGCTGCTGGTACTGCTGCAAATGCACTTGCTGCAGGTGCTGGGTCCCCTCCTGCTGCTGCTGTCGGCGTTGCTGCTGCTTCATCAGGAGGTGCTGCTGCCGACACTGTGGCTGCTGCTGCTGCATCATCAGTTGGTGCTTCCGCTGCTGCCACCTCTGCTGGCTCAGCCTGTTGCTCGGCAACACCACTCTGCTGCTGTCCTGCGTCTGTCATGGCTGTGTCTTCTGCTCCTGCGGCACCCTCCCCTCCCGCCTGCCCCACACCTGCTGCTGCTGCTGCTGCACCAGGTACACCAGGTGGGGCAGCATCAGCCTGCTGCGCTGCTGCTGCCAAGGCATCTGCTGCTGTTGCAAGATCTGCGTCCGGCTGAGGTGCTGCTGTGCTGGGAGGATCCTCAGCTGCGGCACCGCCACCCACGCCAGCACCTGCAGCAGCTGCTGTCTGCTCGTGATGCTCTCCATTAGCAGTCGCTTCCTGCTGCTGCTGCTGCTGTTGGCCCTGTCCATGCTGCTGCTGCTGCTGCTGTGCTTCGTCAATGAAAGCAGCTGCAGTGGGCTCCATGTCCAGCAGCAGCAGGCGCTGCAGGGCCAGCAGGGCCTGTTCTGAGCCATGCACCTCAGCCTCTGGGTCCTCGGGCATGGAGACCACTACAACGTGCTCCTCACACGTGGGCACAGCGGTGGCAACCTGGGGGGCAAACAGCGGTCAGCAGGGCAAGCAGCAGCTTGGAAACAGCAAGGGTGGCAAGATAGACCTCACACACAACTTGGACTGTGCCGCCACATTTCAGCAGGGAATGAGCAGTGCGGTGAAGCCACATATCTTTGTCAGCCTCTCAAAACGGAGATGTTTGGTGGGCTACCCCTTCCCCCCAGCACCTTGGCAGGTTTCATGAAGCAGTGCCTGTGGCTGCTGGGCAGTAGTGACACACAAGCTTAGCTTCTTGCACAAACCAGATCACACTGAGGAAACACACCAGCCTCTGCTTTTGTCTTGGATTGCCTCTTCTGCATGCCCTCCTGCAAAGGGGTCCATATAGACATTGCTTTTGGCAGATGAAAGACCTATGTCTGGCCGCAAGTCCTGCGTCTCACCTGAATGCGGGCGCTGGTGTGGCTTTGGACCTCCCGCACATGGCAGCCACCCTTGCCAATGACGACGCCGACTGCACGCCCAGGGACCAACAGCCTGTACACCACATCCCCAGCATGGGACTTAGGCCGAGGCCGAGGGGAAGCTGCGGGTTTGGCAGGCGACGCTGCTGGCGCGACTGCTGGGCCCTTGGGAGCTGTTGGGGTGGACGCTGGTGCTGCGTCTGCTGGTGCTTCTGCTGGTGCTGCTTCTGGTGCTGGTGCTTCTGCTGGTACTTCTGCTGGTACTTCTGCTGCAAGTTCTACTGCTTTGTGCTCTGTGGTGTCTGCTGCTCCAACAACTGCGCTTTGTGCTGCTGCAGCAACAGCAGCACTATCGCCTGCCGGTGCTGTGGGTTCCGCTACTGCATCCTGCGGTGCTTGCTTAGGTTGGGGCTCTAGGGCATCACCCGCCCCTACTGCACTGTCATCAGTCCTGACACGCTTTACAGGGCGCTCGACGTCGTTTGTTTCAACATCAGCTGCACGTTTGCCGGACTCCTCTTCCACCTGCTGCTCCATGATCTGGATAGCGGAAAGGAGGAGGGAGAAGACACCGCCAAGCTCGTGTCGAACGATATCAGCACTTCCACCATTACTCAACACCACCGCTACCACTCAGCCAGACAACCGGGTTGTGTTGAACCCCATTGATCAAGGGACGATGATCAACGTGTGTAAGGATTTGTCCTCATCATAATTTACAAGGGAATACAAAACGTGGTTATCAAGTCCAGCCAGGCTGGCCACTGCTCACACCCGAAACGGCTGCATGATGCCCTTCTGCTTTGAACAATGAGCATGCCCTCAACGATCAGGCAGCTGGGTGTTGCGCTACCACCAAGCCACCCACTCGACTCCCCAACTCTTCTATCTCAAGCATGCCTTTGCTGCCACAGCCGCCGCTGCCTTGCCCCGTACCAGCTGCTGCTGCTGACGTTTTGCTGCATGACGGCTGCTGCTGAAGCTGCTGCTGCTCGACCACCAGCTGACCGCAAGCCCCTGCAGCGAAGCACAGCAACAGCAACAACGGGTACAGCAGTTCAGTGCAACACATCTTTGACAGACACGATCCACTGCCGTATATGCAAGCATCACTGACCACAACTGTGTACAGCTGCTAGCCGACAAGTTGGAGACTGCAAGTTTCTGTACCCCCTCCCAGCCAACGTCCACCCCTGCGTCACCATGTGTGGGCAGCAGCAGTGCTTCTGGGCAGCTGAGAACCATTCATCCCCTCGCTCCCCCCCTCCCCACCACCCTGCCAGGTGACTTCCTACCCATAACAGTCACCTCCTTGCTCCCTGATCAGACCCGCATCCACCCACCTGATATGTCCTGCCCCTTCTCTTGCCGCACAGTGCAGTGCACACCATATGTCCCACGCACGACAGCCTGGAACGCCGCCGCCTGCCCCTCAACAGGCGCCTTGAATTCAAACTCTGGGCTGTACACAGGGTTCCAGGGGATGAGGTTCAGCACAACATCCTTGCCTGCCAGCAGCTGCCCCAGCTCATGTGCCTGCTCCAGAGCATCGTTCACTCCTGACAGCAGCACATACTCCACAAACACCCGCTGCTGTGTGGCTGTCTGGTAGTCGTCCACGGCTTGCAGCAGCTGCAGGGACAACGGCGGCAGCAACAAGAGAGAGCAGAGGTAGCTCACAGAAGTTCACGAGCACCAGGCTGCAACAGCAGTGAGAAAGGCAATGGTTTGCTGCATGGAGTGCAGAGCTATCGCCCCTTGGCTTGTGCAAATCAGCCGGCAGGTGTTGCAAGGCCTGTCACTAACTACAAACTGTATGAACAGCTTGTGCGCACCTTCCTATCTGCCTATCAACCATTGGACATGATGCAGGGGGTCAGCACCCTGCATCTGGTCAAAAGGAGCGCGGCTGGCTTTCTGGCTGCAGGTGTGTGGCAGGTGTCTCAACTCCACCCTGACAGGACCCACCTTATGCAGGGGGTAGGCGCGCGCGCTGGGCACAATCTGCCGCCGCAGCTCCTGGTTGGGGGCGTGCAGCGATAGCGCTAGGCTGACCCCTGGCATGTCAGTGGCCATGGAGCGGATGCGTGGAATGACTCCCACAGTGGACACTGTGATGTGCCGTTTGCTGATGCCAAACACACCTGTGAGCAAGACAGACACAGCACAGCACGGCACAGCATGAGTCTGTGCGAATCAGGAGCACGTGTTGCAAAGGCAGGGTGCAGGACTTTGACAAGAGTCATCACTACTAGTACTGCATGCGGGATTGGCAGCAGCGTTAGCCTTGGTCTTTTGCAACGCTGGCAGGCATTGTGCTGGTGCTACTGATACAGACAGCAGATGACTGCTACTGCTGTGTGCTGGAAAAGGCCTCATCAGCACTGCCTGCAAGCCAAGGGCTCTTGCAAATAGAAAACGCGATAGAGCTGGACATATGCATGTGTGTCGACAGATGGAGTACTTGGATACATGCAAGCTCACTAAGACTGTCCTACTAGGTCGGCAAGCAACAGTGACGTAATCCATCGGTACCGATGTGTGTGGTTGCATGTGCCTTGCAGTGCACCACTCACGAGGTTCTGCCATCAAAGACACAGCAGCCTTCACAGCATCGTAATTGCTCAGCGGCTCACCCATACCCTGCAGGCAATGAAGGCAGCAGCCAGAAATTCACCTGAAACTGCTAGGATCGCTAGTCAGTGTGTGCACCAATCAGCAGGAGCACGCAGCCAGCCCTATGTTCGCCAGCCCCCTGTGCCCTATGTTGGCCTAGCCCATAAACGCCTGAAACTGACTGAACATGGCTGCTACGGCGGTGACTCGGCTGTGCTTTAGCATTCAGGGCACTTGGTTACTACGCAGATTCCCAAGACTCACACAATGCTGGCTTACAGGGGCGGTATCTGCATTTCTGGTGGGGTTGGTGTTGTGCACATGCCTCAAGTAAAGCACATGCACCTACATCAGGAGGCGAGTGGGCAGCACACAGCACATGTCTGCCGATTGGGTCCACATGTAGCTGGCAGATGCTGGACCCCCCTACACTGCATGACACCCACTTGTCAACTGCCAGCTACTGGCAGCCCTTATGTGCCCATCGCAGCAGGGCGGCAGGGGTTTGGGCCGCCCGTCATGGGCCAGTCGCCAACAACGCCCACAATAGCCACAAAGGCTCCCTTACTCAACCCCACTCCCGTGGGGTTGCACCTTAACTCAACGCTCACAACGTACAGAAACCTCATTGCATGTCTGCTGCACTCACCATGAACACGATGTTGCGTATGGGTGTCACCCTCACTGCATGAACCAGCTGCTCTATTATCTCACCACACGTGAGGTGGCCCTTGAGGCCCATGGTGCCTGAGCAGCACCCGGTGTAGTGTAGAACAGCCAGCAGACGCAACACAACACAGGCAGCACAGACAGTGGATGCAACTTGTAGACAAGGTTGCTAGCATGGCCAGGAATAGCATATAGCCAGGATGCACTGCGCATAGCTCCTGTCTCACGAGTCATGAGTCATGAGTCACCTGCATGAGGCCATTGACTCGAGTCCACAGGCACCAACACTGAGGGGCAACATGGCCGGCCACCATGCCTTCAAAAAAGCTAGAGGTAGGTGGGTGACGTCGCCCCATGCCGCCTATGTACCAACATGGGCAAGACAGTACCATCCTGCTGCAAACATAGTCAAAAGCTGCTGCTCACTTAGTCAAAGATACTTAGCCACAACTGGCCCCTCAGGCAGCCACCTGTAACCAGGGGATGCTCCAGGAGGGTTAGGGCCCCCAACACGCCTCAAGCAGCTGCATTGAGCGCACCTGTAGCACAAAAGGTGCAGCCCATCTGACAGCCAACTTGCGAGGAGACGCACAAGCTGCCTCTCTTGTTGCCCCAACCTGCTGCATCCTGCTGCCCTGTGTAGCGCTCTGCGGCAATCAACACCGCAACACTTGAGGTGACCTTGAGAGTACTGGATGCCAGTTGCAACTCATCCAGCTGCAGCCACGTGCTAGCTACAGCAGCCACGTGCTAGCAACAGCTGCAAGACAGTACAGCCATTGTGAACGGCAGCTGTTTCAAAAGCATGGTCCTTGAAAGCAGTTTTGGTTGGCAAGCTGTTGCAGGTGCATAAAGAGAGAGGCTTGAATCAGGTAGTGCTGGCACAGCTGGATGACATGTTGCAGCTGAGCCATGCAACCCTTGCTTTGCCCCACTGCTCCAAGCACAGCTGTTGCTGTTGAGTAGCCATGAAACAACAGCTGGTGATGCCATAGTACGTTGAACTGTACCTGTTGTGTCGTAGTGCATGACCACAGCCTCAACCTGCAGCCCATCCTGCAGCTGAATCAGCAGCTTAGTGGTGTCACCACTGGCTGCCTCCTGGCACTTCAGCACCTGCAGGCAGGTAGGGGCGGTCACACTGGCGCAGTGTAAGAACACTGCAGTACGAGACGAACCTCCGCACGACATGTTGTGGTCCTGCTAATGCTGAGACTGCAGGCTGGCTGACAGGCTGGAACCCAATGCAGGAGCCGTTTGGACAAGCTCCAACACACCAGCACGTCAAGGCCTGGGGTTCTGGCTGCCTGCTGATATGTTGTGAAAGATGCATCCGAGGAGGGAGGCCACCATGTAAGCGGCCACACTCACTTGAGAAGTGCACCGGGAGAACTGCTCATCCAGTATTGCTGCTGCTGCCTTGGGCAGGTTTGGGATGTCAGCCCAGTCCACATCTGGGTTCCGTAACAATGCACTGCATGGTACAGATGGCAGATGATTATGAAAAGCGACGCAGCATGTAGATGTTGAACATCAGTTGCTGCTACTGCTGCTGCTGCTAACTCAGTTACTGCTTTTGAAGGCATCCTCGCCGTTGTGCTGGCGAGCTGAGGTGGGGCCGCTCATACCTCCAGATAGAATACAAATGCCTCTCTTTTATGCCGTTGTCCCTGAAAGCCTGCAGCAGAGCAGGCAGGTCCCATAGGGAGGCTGGAGATAGAGTCCTGGCTGGCCCCATGGTGACACAAACGTCCTCTTCTCTTTGCTTTCCGCTTATTGAAACAGATTTTGATGGTGAATGACAGTAGTAGACTCCAAAGTGCTTCTCCCCAAGTGTACTCGCCAAGTAGTAGTACTACTGTAGATCGTTGTAGTAAGATCGCAGAGGCTGAAGCTGCCCTGTCCTGTACTACTGTAGATCGTGGTGGTTTCAAACTGGTTTGACGTACGACTTATTGTATGTGAACTACAACTGAATCCACTGATGCACAAGCTATTGAGCAACCATTTCTCCTGTCGAAATGTCAGCTAATGTTGAACGAGCGCAACACATGAGCAAGAAGCAACGGTTGGGATAAGTATTTGGATCCATCAGGTTGTTTGTTACACCAACTCAAAAGCAATCAAAGTCTCAGTGCTGTCAGTTATGCCCAAAAAGTGCTGAACAACCACGCCCAACATGCGAATGAGCTCTACTCCAGCCCACGCTGCAATGCAGCCGTGCCAGGGCCCCAGAAACTCCAAAATAGCAGCCCTCCAAAATTGCACCCCGAATTCTCCTGCACTGCACCCCAGAAGGATCAATGCACGCCTCGCATAGGCTTTCTGCCAGGCGGAAGCCAAGTACGGGGCAACAATATGACAAAATGCAATCCGGCCAAGCAACGCTTTGACGCACCACTTCCAATGGATCAAGTCTTTGACAGGGGGAACTGCACAACATACACACCAACAGCGAAGGCAAAGCACAGACCCCACTGTGACCCCACGCATGAAAGCTCATTTTGTGGCCCATCAGTGCGAAACCACGGGTTGGCACGCAGGTTGCTCGCGCAACATTTTCCCCCAGCTGCCCTGCACCTGCTGCAATACATTGCACAATACCTTCCAGGCCCGCTCCAGCGCCTGTTTGAAAACGCGCTGCACACCATTTATGGCTCACGATCGCAGATGTCAGAGCTGCAAGCCGCACTTCAAAGGGACCAACCAATGAATGCAGCCTCATGCCCGGCAACACCACACGGCACTGTGTACCCACACACACGGCAGCCCATGGGCCAAGCCTGGCAATACGAGACCCCACACCTGGCACATACCCAACCGGGAGCTGTCAGACAAAACCCATGCCGCAACATGGGGGGCCATGGTACAGGCCTGGTAATACCGTACCTCGCATTCAGCACTGCAGCGCTACAGACATATGGCTACCTGCTGTTGCAGCTGATAAGACAATCATTCACGAAGACAGCCAGCACAGTATCAGCCCTCCCTTCCCTCTTCTCCTGCTAGTCACCTCTGCAGTACGTCTGTGGCCCTGCCCACATAGACAACATCAACAACACAGAGCTAGCCATGATGTGCCACATGCAGCAACATCCCAGCAGAGCACAAGGCGGTCTTGCCCTCGGCTTGTGCAATCAGTAGTATAGGAGATGCCAATCCGTCTGCAAACTGCAAAGCATACGACACAGGGCCAGCCAACACTCAGGGCGTGCCCCTGCAGCGCTGCACTGGTGAACGCGTACTCTTGAAACATGCGCGCAAAGTTGTGCTCCTTCACAGCCCACGATCCGTAGGCGTGCTCTGACAATCCTGAGGCACTGCGAGGGTGCTGGATGGCATCTTCACACAAAGAAGGGCACCAAATGCAGGACGCCACCAGACGATCATCTGCATGGCGGCTGCACCCAAGCAAAAACGATAGAAGCAGTGGGTGAAGCCACATGGTAGCGGCTGGCTGCATGTCAAACAAACGTGCCTTGTTACCTCAGCAGCAAGACACCTGATAGACCAAAGCACCTGACAGATGACCAGATGGGGCCCTACCAGGCTGCTTGGCAGGCCCCCACCCCGTCCTTGCGTAAACTAAGAAAGATTCCACATAGAGGCTGTGCACGCTGCTGCTGGAAGTTGTGTGGGCCCTGCATAAGAAGCATGGCAGCCTTTTCCTGCACCCATCCCAGCAAATCCCATAAGCTCAAGCCAGCAGCCCAGCACAAACCAAGCCACAATGTGTCATGGCAAAATGGCGGCGTGCAATGCAGCAGAACCCTCTCTTCACACCAGCACACACACAATTACTTGCAAGTGCAAGTGTCACAGCAAGTGTGCCGATAGCACCCTAATGGTTTTCCTTGCACCCCAGCTCATCATATTACGATTACTACTGCCACGATGCGTCACAACTGCTGGCTGACGCCACGACGGGAATGATCATCATTAATTGTGGAAGGTTGTATGAAAGAGAGCAACCAGGCAAGCCGCGACACAGACACACGAGACCAAACCAACCAGCCCCGGACAACAGAAGCAAACACGCCAGCGAGATCCGCTGGCGAAAGATTGAGAGCAGTATTCTAATCAGCAGACACAGACAAAGCAGGCTGACGCTTGCAATTGGAAAAACCTGAGGCAGCTAGCAGCAGCCAAACAGGGCGAGGCATGTGCAAATGTGCAAGTGCAGGGGGCGGGGATGGACCAACGCTCGGTTGTCCTCCGGCCCCAACAATCTCACAGGACAACTTGCCCAGGGCTGCTGCATTGCCTTGTACTCCAAGGAGCGCAACCTACACACCTGGCCCAGCAAAGAACGCAGCTGCTATGGGGCACAGCTGCATGCAAGCAGCTGGCAACAATGCGACACCACCCCAAAACAACCCCCAGACACTCCAGCCTGGTCGACACAACCAAACGAAAGACAGCACACAGCACAGCTGCCCAAGCTGTGATGCGATTTGCACGCTGCCTCAACCACGTGCCAGCATTGCAGCTGACAGTCACTGCCAGGCCGGGGTGCCATGCCCAGCCAGGTCACCACCGAGCTTGCAGCTGCAGGGCAGGTTCTTGCTGCCCTCTGTTGCATCACAGCTGCTGGCCACTGGCGGCCAACTGCACCAACCGCACGCACTGTGCCAATACCAGACGTGGAGCACCATTTCGGGAGTTCAGTGTGGGGACAGGGCTGGCAACGCATGTGAAGCTGCATACGCCCCAAACAAAGGCCAGAGCAGTCCAAGCACTCCACTCAACACTAGAAGGCAGTCGAGGCACTGTAGTCAAAACAACAGCGATGGCTACAACTTTTGAAGGCCTACATGACCAAGCTGTCACGCATGCTGAGCACGCCTCACACACCGACTGATCAACCTCCACCCACCAACCTATTGGTTGTTGCTGCAGGACCAGCTTTCCATGATCAACACAGCCTTTGCCTTTGTGCCCAATCAAACACCCCTACCCATCCCCACATACAAGCCAACCCATGAACCAACTATAACAACTTGACCACACACATGAGTCACAACAGAGGCATTGCCTCACATATTGGTGCACCCTAAGGCAAGTCATGACCATGCAGCTGCAAGCTTGTGGCTGCAGCCACTCCCCAACAGACGAATAGCGCCCTTGTGGCCTCACATTGTTTCTAGAGTGGCGCAATGCAAATCATCAACGTGAAGGAGGCATGGCCCCACAAGCAACGCAGCTGATGAGGTGACTGGAGATGGACAGCACACACCTGTGCCGCAGCATGTGTGCTTTGACAATGCACAGCGAGGCTGCTGTGAATGCCGTCATAGGAGGGGTGGGGCTGAGGGCTGGTTGAGGCAGCCGCTCAGGCAATGCATTTGATCAATCAACAACAGAGAAATCTGGCACTTGCACATTGACACCCTGCAGGCTAGCAGCATGCCGCCACAAAAAAACATGTGCAGGTTGTGCTAGGTAGCTGACAGTGTGTGAACAGGCGATTGGTGCCCAGCGCGCGTCTAGCAAGGGATGAGGCGGAAAGACAGTGACACTCTCCCATGCCAACAAACAGACCATGCCGGGCACATACGAGCGGTAAGGTGACATGTCGTGGACACACGAGGTAGTGGGGCTGAGCACACAGCTACTCAGCAATGCATAACAACGGTGCAACGGTGTATATCAGCACAAAGCAGGCGGTGAGGGGCCATAACCCCTGCACACAACAGCAGCGGGGCTGAGACCTCGCCGCTCAGCAATGCTCAAACACCAAACACCACTGGTTTGCAAGAGGTGGGGGACCATGCTTTGCACACAGGAGGCGTGAAAATAGGGGCAAGCCACTCGGCAATTGCTTGTATTTGGCATTATGCACAGACTTCACTCTCCGCACATTGTTGCCACGACACACAGACCAATACAACCTGCCCCACACACCACACGTCATAACCTGACAAACTGACAGCATGCAGCCGCAAAAGGAAGTGTGAGGGAGCTAGGTGAAAACAGAGTGAGTAGTAAATGGTGGCTGGCACGCAGCACGGCAAGAAATATGGCAGTATTGTTCAACCCATGCGTTCCAACACATGGCCCAGACTCTCGTGACCAAAAACACACCGCAACGACAGCCGCGGTGCACACACCAACACGACGGATACAGCACCCAGCATAGGAGCATGCAGGGTGGAAGCACGAGCAGCCACACCCTGGCTCCTTGAATGAGGACCAGCACAGCACAAAGCCTAAGACAGCAGGTACCCGGTCACCCCAAAAAAGCTCAAGAATATTGCACACACGGCGCCAAAAACCCCTCACAAGCAAGCATTGTGCGCACCTGTTCGGATTAGGTACCGCACACCACGCCCCAGCAGCGGCAGCTGCTGAGTGTGGGTTCGTCACTCTCAAAGTCCGAAAACCCACCAGAAATGACCACATGTGCTGTGATGAAAACAAGCACAACACCATGCCGTCAATGCACGCTTGGAACCTGATTGCTGAGGCAGACACCTCCTCCCAGCCCTTCTTAGACTTGAGCAGACGGCTCGTCACACCATACACAGCCCATGTGCTAACCCCTCCTACCAATACCCCCCAGGGTGTGGCATAGCCATCGTTGCGGGCAGCTCCTGATATGGGGCCACTGGGCCGTCGTCCAAAGCAGACATCTGGATCAGCCCGCAGGCCTCCAAAGGAAGCAGCTGCACGTCCTGCTGCCCAAAGACGCCTCTGTTCAGCAGCGGCAGTGGCCTGCTGCTGACCCCCACCATCCCCAGGTCCTGCGTGATGGGGTAGCCAGCAGCCATGAGAGCACTCAGGCTCAGGCTATCGGTGCTGAAGTCCGAAGCGCTCAGCTGGCTCAGGTGTGGGATGGTGCTGCTGCTGGCGCTGCTGCTCTGGAGCAGCGATGTGTGCAGCGACTCTGTGGACATGCGGCGGCCCGTAGCTGCACCCGCCAGCTGCAGCTGCTGCAGGAGCAGTGCTGCATGCTGCATGGCGGTCACCTGCTGCTGCTGTTGCTGCCACTTCAGGTCCTGTGATGCATACTGCTCCGCCGACAGCTGCTGAAGTGCTGGGAAGTCGCTCACACTGCCACCAGGGCTGGGACCTGTAGTGACCACAGACATCAGGCTGCTGCTCTGGCTGTCTGCTGCGGGATACACGCCTGCTGTTGTCGACATCAAGCTGCTCCCCTGGCTGTCTCCTGCATACATGCCTGCCATGGCTGTCATGTCATAAGATGGCACAGCCGGGGAGAACTGCTGGCAAGCCTGTTGGCCATGCAGCACCATGGGGGCCTGCGATGCAATCACACCACCCTGCAGGCTGGTCACACCCATGCCTGCAGACACAGGCAGGCAGCCCAGCACACCAGGCCTTGGGGCGCTTGCAGGAGCAAGCTGCAAGGGGGTGAAGCCTCCTGCGCCTGCCTGGATTGGCTGCATGAGCACCTGCTGTGCTGTCACAGGGAGCTGGGCCTGAGGGGAGGGCACCAGAGCAGGCCTGCTGGTGCTGGTCCCCGGGTACACCAGCCCACCCCATGGGGCACCCATGCTGACGACAGGTAGAGGGCAGCTGTGGCTGTGAGGGCTCAGGGAGGGCAGGGTTGAGCTGGCGGGCTCGCCCAGTCCTGCAGGCATGGGGCCCAGCACGCCTCCTGCACCAGTGCTGACCATCTGCTGCATGGGCTGTGCTGGCAGTGCCATGTCCAGCAGGAGCTGGGGGTCCAGGTCCACCCCGCCAGGCAGGGACCACTGCTGCTGCTGGGGCCCAGCACAGTCGGGTGTAGAGCGCAGCTCAGACTCGTTGTGGGCGAAGAAGCAGATGTTGCGGGTGCAAGCCTCGCCTGAGCTGCACATCGTGGTCCGGTACCTGCAGCAGTTGTAGACAGGCGACGGCAGCCACAGCAGGGCCCGGGGGCACAATCAGCGACAAGCAGTGGAAGCTCACACCGCAGCTGCAAGTCCAGAGCCGCGCTGTGTATCAAAGTGAAGTGCTGTATCTCAAACGTGTTGAAAGCGTGGCTGGCTGAAACAGTCATTAGCTGTACCTGTGTGGGTGCAGCCAGCACTCAAAGGTGTTGCGCGCATAGAGGCAACCCTCGCCGTGGGGGCACTCCTGGTGCTGCAATGCAAGGAGAACAAGGGCGCGGAAGCAGCACGGAGCATAAGCAGTGGTTCAGCCAGGACTCGAGCCAGCATGGGTTGGCTATAACTGCCTGTGGCATTGTGCAATTGCCACTCATCGGGGGCTGGCTGCTGCCGCAATGGAGATGCAGCAGCAGCCAGCACTGTGAGGGTACAGCTAAAATCCCGACAGTACTTGGCACCACCCATACCTGACGGACAGCTGGGCACATCTCAGCCATGTGGGTGGTTGGGTCTCGGCGCAGCGCTGCCGCCTCCCCAGGGTGAGCCCAGGGGCACAGCTTCCAATTGTGTGGCGTCGTGCGGGTGCACAGCTTGATCTGCAACAGTGCACAATCGTACGTATTCAACCAAGTGACATCCTTGCACAATGTCATGCATGAACTTGTTGTCAGACAGATGACACATGACAATGCCTCCATGACAACACAGCACAGCAGCCAATTGCCATGCAGCCCGGGGCCCTCTAGTGCCGTGGATGTTTTACCTTGTACAGCCTCATCATGAAACTGTGAGCGCGACAGGGCACAAGGGCGGCGGGACGAAACACACGTGAGAATAGGATCAGCTTCCGAAACCGTTGATGGAACGAGCGATGCCGGAGCAAGCTGCCAGAACTTACTCGTCATCCATCTGACGTCGTCCCTTGTGCTTCAACGACTTCGAAGCCTTGCTGCTCATGCTGCTGCTCTTGCCGGGACATCCTTCTGTCTGCAGAGGCTCCTGCACGGATGCCCCATCGGCCGCGACATCAGTATCAAGAGAGAGAGAATGCCCAGACATACTTGCTTCGACGAGCAATCGATGCCGCCTGAGATTTGCCCGGAACTGAACTCGTGTCTAGATTGAGCGTTTACTAATTTCGTCGTCTTTCTGTGCAGTCCCTTGTAATTAACAGACATCTAGTTGTGTCCCTGAGGTGATGGGGGCTTGTGTTGAAGCCCGCTTAAGCCCTGCGTTCGTCATCGACCTTTTTGATCGAGGAACATACGTGGTTGTGTTGAATTCTTCTTTCTTTCCCCTGTCGAGTTCAAACTTCTCTCCTTCCTCCCCCTGGGCACAGCACCCTCAGACCTCCTGCCCTCGGACCTCCCCCACTCCGTGACTGGAGTGCACCCTTCCACCATGTCACTCAGTCTTTTTACCAGCACCTCTGCACCCTACACGACCTGACCGAAGATGCAGTACCCAAGCAACATCAACCCCACACAGGGTTCCAGTCAACATGCATGTCAAAGACCCCTCACCACAGTGCCCCTCACTCCCTGACTGTCTTGCAGCACTGCTGCAGTGCAGCAGCCACCCTTATGCATGTGATAAGTATGCATGTACGACAGTAGATAAAACACATTCGATGGGTTGCACCACACCGAGTCTGACACCCCCCCCCCCCCCCAACTCACGGACACCACCTGGGGCTACCCCACAGCTGACGCTGAGCTGCCAAACAACTTGCCCCCCACTCCCCTACCCTAGGCAAATCCCCTACACACAAGGCTACCATGCATAACCATCCACAACAGCCTAGCTCAGACACATCGTCTCAGTGCTCGAACACCCCCGCCGCCTCCCTCAGCTTGCGGTCGGCCCGCTGGTGCTTCTCCAGCACCTCCTTGTAGTGCTGCGCACCCTCAAGGTCACCAGACGCCAGCGCGGCCAGGTCCTGCCTGTACCGCACGTCAGAGGGCAGCGGGCTGGACAGCACCTCCCAGTGCTGCGGCCTCGCCTCAGACAGCGTCCAGTACCTGACAGCACCAACGAGACACACATGGCAGCAGCGCAGGCAGGGGACTCAGCGTCATCCCAACCAGGGGGGGACCCCTTTCAATAGCCGGGTTTAGCCCTTCTGAAGGAAGAGGCTGCAGCCTCCAATGGTTCCTCCCTTGCCCTGTTGCAGGAAAATTGAAGTCAACCTCTTCTTTGGACGGCTGTGTGTGGCCTTACAGTGGGTCCCACTGTAAGGACTGAGTCCGCATCAGCAGAACACGACCCCTTTGTAAAACCGGATGCTATTGCGCAATGACCCTGCAAGCCTCCACCCAAACAAGCACACCAACGCAGGCTGCAACAAACTTTTTCAGACCATTACCACACCTGCAAGTGCGCCAAGACACCGCGGCTGCCACTCTGAAAGGACCGACAGAAACAGGCACATTTAGCCCCCAGCACGAGCCGTTCACCCAAACCGCCCCTCTCCTCCCCCCCCCCCTCACCGTTGGTTGTCTATGTTGAGGTGCGACAGCCAGCAGCCCTGGATGCGAGCGACAGCCACACCAGGCACCATGCCAGGCGACACCCCGCCGTCAGACCCCCCCTCCCTGTGGCCGGGAGCACTTGCACTCCTGAAGCTCACACTCCTGCTGCGCTGCACGTGGTGGGGGGCAGCGTTGGCTGCTGCTGCAGCATGGCCGCTGGGCGCGCTGACTCGGCTGTTCAGGCCCTCATGCTGTGCTGGCTGCTCCGGCTCCTGCATGTGGACATGCTTGAGGCTGCTGCTGCTGCGGCCCCTCAGTGCTGCCACCAGCTTGCTGCCCTTGCTTTTGGGCTTGCTGAGACTGCTACTGCTGCCAACGCCGCCCTCACTCAGGCTGCTGCCGCCGCCGTTGGTGTGCGTGCTCCTGTTGCTGCCGGCCTGCGCGCTGCTGCTGCTGGTGCTGCTGCTGGACAAGTGTGACGCCTCAAAGTCTGCAAAGATCGCCTCGTCATCAGAGTCCAGTTCGGTGGGCAGCGGTGAGTTGCCGTCTGAGTTGAGTTGGTCAAGGGGCACCGCACTGGTGCTGCTGCGCTGGATGGCACCACCAGAGAGCTGGGCGGAGAGAGTCGCTGCCTGCAGGAGGAACAAGAGAAAGGAGCGGGCCAGTGGCACAAGCATGATCGTATGTGATCAAAGCCATGCTGGTAGCAGGGACCCCACTAGGTGGACCATGTTTGGGAAGACCTTAGTGCTTGTAGGGTAGGCTAAACAGCTCAGCAGGTAATGAGTAACCCTGTATGTGCACACAACAGCAGCAGTCAAACACCTGACGGTCACCCACCAACGCACCTTCCCTGGCACCACCATGCTCCCTGGTGCTGTTGGGGCAGCTAAAGTCCACCCCTCGTCAGCTGGAGGGCAGGGGCACCACAGCCCACCACACAACACCATGCATCCATAACACTGCGCGTGGTGTTGGACACCACTTTCACAACTTTCACGTCAAATCGCGTTCACAACGTTGTTCCCAATTGTTCTACCGTACCCCAGCACACAGCTCTGCCTGGCAGGCCTTACCTGCAGGTGTGCTGACTTTGGCAGCTGGTAGATCTCCCCACACACCGCGTCCGCGCGTGCCAGCATGCGCTGGCGTGTGCCTGGCACTGGTCCAAAGCTGATGACTGCCTCCAGGTGGTGCACCTCGTCCAGCAGCCGGGCCACACCCAGCACCTCTGCATGCGGCTTGGTGGCATACACCACGCCTGCACACACAACACGTGACAGTATTGTTTTTACATCATGCAGGGAATTCAGGGGGCGGGTGACACAAAGCATGGCCACGCTGTATGCCTGCATGTTGAGGCATCGCAAACCTCATCAGGCCGACTTCAGGCTCGAACTGGGGTTGTGTCAGTACATGTCATGCTCAACATCCTTGCAACCACGCATGCCTGGCTGGCGGTGCTTGCACGGCCTGCTGCAGCTGCGCATGCACCCAGCAGCCACCCACGTACCCTTGATTGCAAAATTGGGCATGGTCATGCGTACAGAACTGCCATCAGCAAAGTCGATCTGGCGTGCGCCCTGGGCCATGGTCTTGATGCCATAGAACTTGACCACAGGCACCACGGCAGGCTGGCTCCAGCCATGCAGCTTCCAGGTGTTGCTGGGGCCCTCTAGTTGGTAGGCTGACACTGGAGGGTGGTGGCTGACCTGCAAAAAAACGGGAAGCGTGCAGCAGCGGCAGCCATTCGAGACGTTTGCTGGAAATAGCAGGGTGTAGCCATGAAGCGGTTGGCAACAAAAGAAGATGATTGTGGATGACATGCATACATAGCAGCGTCATGTCTGTTTGCAGGAAAGAGTTGTAAATGGTTTTACAAGTCACACCCCCGATGGCAGGAAACGACTTGCGACTGTGTTGGCAGTTCAAGCAGTGCTACTGCCCACTGACAGCACTCATCATGTCAAGCTGCGCAAAAGCAGTGGTATGAGCGGGAGCAGCCTGCAGCCTGCCTGTGCTGGCCTAAATTGCATGGTGCTTCAGGTACCTAGCACTCCAGCTGCGACATGCCGCTCATAACCTGCTCAAGGATATCACTTGACTGCACTGCTGGTGGTCCAGCACACCCTTGCTGGCACACCCTACCCACTTCCTCCTGCAGCGCACCTGCTCCATGTAAAGGCAGAGGCCCCCTGGCATGGTGGCCTGCCATGTCTCACCCAGGATGGGGTTGAAGGGCTTGCGCCAAGCCTCAACAGAATGGTGCAGCCCTGCACAAATGCACAGCAGTGACACAGGTTCAGCACATGCACTGCAGAGGGGTCACGCAACTGAACCCATGCACAACATGCTTCCACACTGCAAGCATTGGTTGCCATGCTCAGCATGAGGCTCAGACAGCTGCTGCAGAAGCTACTGCCACAAACTTGAAAGTCAACTCTGACGGGCCATGACCTCCACGGACCCACCAGCACACTCGCTAGGCTGATTACCACCTGCGCCCTTCAAGACAGGATCAGCACTGCTCCCACCCAGGGTCATTGCCTAGCCAAGCATCCTGCAGCTGCTGAGATCAGTTGCTGTAGCTAATGATCTGTGCTGCGCACCTGCCACCATCCATGTGACCAGCAGCTTCATTCGCTCCAGGGGGTCCTGCTGTGCTGCTGCTGCATTGATGTAGTCTGGGTATGCCCAGATGTCGGCAAGCTTCTGCAGGTAGCTGCGGGGCTCAAACATCAGCACTGGGAAAGAGGTGTTCACCAGGTTGAGGTTGCCCTTCAGGATCTGCACAGCACAGCACAGCACAGCACAGCACACGCATGAGGCAGGGAACGACGGCGTGTTGGGAGGTAAACCAACAATCAGGTGTGGATGGTGTTGGTGTGCTGGCATGAGGGTCAAATGCTCAGCTGTTGCCAGGAACATGTGGAATCGAGAAGGGGCTCCAGAATCACACATCCTTGTGTGCTGCATGGGTTGAGCCGATGGCAAGGCACTTTGCAGGACTCAACAGCAAACAACTGCATCTGTGGCAGCTGCTGGTGTGCTCAGCAGCGGCCAGGATGGATCAGCTGACGCTTCCTGCCACACACCTGTCTGCCCATGGATTTGATCCACTGCATGATGCACCTGCAATGGGCAGAATAACAGTACTCCATAAACATCACAGCTCGTTCCAAAACTAGGTGACAGCTCCGACAGCATTCCGTGCTGCAGGGTGCACAAAGCTTGCTTGCAGCACGCTGCAGAAGCTACAACATGCTGGCGCTGGGTCTGCCTCAGGTGCTTGAGAGCGGCTACAGATAGTATGGTGCACATGCATCCCACTTATAGTGTACCACACTTACTCCCGCATCTCTGCAAGCAGCTTCTTGTCATTGCAGGCCAGGCCCCCTTCCTCGTGTGCATCTGGATGCAGGATGGCCTGCACAGACACACAAGGCTCAAGGCTTGAAAAAAAGGCTTCAGCAGGGAATGACTGATGACTACACAGTCACACAGCAGTATATTGGCTCCTGCACAGCAACTAAGGAGCCTGCAGCGCTAGTGGGGTAGTGGGTGAGTCAGGGGGCATATGCTGGCAACTGAGGGGTTGTCGCGGTACCTGCTAGCCTAACTGCCTTGATTGAGTCAGCAGATGCAAAAATTGTTTCTGTCTGCTGGGGCGTGCCTCAGCTTTCATCATGCTGGCCAATTGCACCCACAACAGCACTGCACACCAGACTATCCCTGCGGACGGTTTGCTAACCAAAAACGCCTGACCTTCATCAAATCTTCGTCATCATCAAACACTATCTGTTCTTCTCCGGTGAGCAAGCGACGTAGCCTGCTGATCATGGACATTTTGTTTTGTAGACTCAGCGTCAGTGATCAGAGCACAGCGCATTGCATAATGCACAGCATTTTTGATCATACTGGGTCGTATGGGTGCTGATGCAGTGAGTGGGGTTCTTCCTTGGACCTCCCGGACGGCTGAATAACAGGTGACAGACACAATGCACAGAAATGCAGCTGCTAAAAACTGCAAACAGTAGCAATATGCAGTTTAAAATGCCCCCCAACACCAGTCCACCTGCACCGCTGCTGGCAGCCCATTGACACACAGTCGGGCACCTCAGCCCTGAGAGGACCGAAAGAAAACAGGGTCAGCTGTTACCCACTATAACCAACCTTACATCAGGCAATGTGCTTTCAACCCTGCCATTCAGCGCGGGCGCACTTGGTGCTGCAGCCTCTCAACCCTTCCAAGGCAGCTGCGGCGGCTGCGGCAACTAGCCACAGTAGGCCACTGCCACGCCTTGAACACAGCCTGAAAAGCTCGGGCTGACAATACCATGGGCAACTTGCACACTGGAGCGCTCTGGGCCAGAGCAGGTTAGGATGCAGCACAACGTTCACCATATTGTGCTCAGAACACAACACCCTGAAAAGTTCCAGTAGTTCTTCACAACCGAGTCAAAGAACGTCAATCATCACTGCACACAAAGGCAGTGGACGGTCACCCACGCGCAAGCTCTTGGCGCAACACAGCAACATCACAACCCAGACGACTCAAGCAGCCTACTGATCTGATCACAGCACTGTCAACTCGTGTGGTTGTTCTGCAACTGCAGCTGCCCACCAGCCTGCAGCTGCGCCTCCAACTGCAGTATCCGCTGCTCCAGCTGCAGTATCCGCTCGCTGCCCACCGCAGCTCCACCAGCCGCACCCCGGCCGCTGCCATTGCTACTGCTGCTGCTGCTGCTCGCGATGGCCGCCGGCTGCCTCGCCTGCTGCTCCGCCAGGGCCTTCTCCATGGCTTGCTTCAGGTCTGCGATGAGGTCCCCTACATCCTCAATGCCTGCAGAGATGCGCACGAGGTCGTCTGGTAGGCCCCGTGCTGCGCGCACCTCTGCGGGTATGCTGGCGTGGCTCATGAAGCAGGGCAGGCTGATGAGGGAGATCACGTTGCCAAAGCTGACAGTGACCTTGAACAGCTTGGTGGCCTCCACAATGGTGCGGGACACCTCCACGTCACCTGCAGGGCAGACGGCAGAGAAGCCAAGCGGCACAGGGACAGCAGCAGCAGCGTTGGTGGTGGGTAGGTAGTGGTGCAATCAGCTGCGGTGCACAACACCTGGGGCGGCACAGCAGCACGGGAGCGGCTGCAGCAGCGTCACTGCTGCCAGGGTCACCCACACAACAGCAGCACCACCACTGTGACAGCACCAGCCGTAAACATGGTCCCACCTCCAAGTCACGGCAAGGGCTTGAAAGCAGTAACTGACGCCGACGCAGCCGTCAACATGCAGCCAGCAGTCGACTGCGCAGTAACACAGCACCCATACAGTCATGTGTACATGTGTAGTACTGTACAGTCAAGCACTGTACGGCACCCACCTGTCTCAAAGCTGAGCACCGCACCACCACTGGTGGCCTGGCGTGCATGGATGTCAGCACCAGGGTGTGTGCTGAGCGCTGCATAGTTGATTTTCTTCACCAGCGGATGGCTCTTGAGGAAGTCAGCCATGGCAGCAGCATTGGCAACACTGCGCTCCATCCGCAGCGCCATCTGCACGCAAGACAGGGCAGCAAAGCATAGCCCCAAGTCAGCACATGCAGGTGCCAATCAATCATGCATGCAGCCTCTACCCTTGTCAGCAGGCAGCTTATATGTCTCACGGCTTGAACCCTCAGGGCTCTTGTGGATGGCTCGCACTGCAAACGTAAAGCACCATTGTGCTGAATAAGGTTTGCCCCTGCAACGGCTGCAGATCCACCCAGGGCAAGATCAGCACCTCCACACAGACAAATCAAACCACAGCACAGCACAGCACACCGCTCACCGTCTTGAGTCCCCGCAGCGCCAGCCAGCAGTCCATGGGCGCCAACCCAGCACCCTCAGAGTTCTGCAGGAAGTACAGCTGCTGGCCCAGCTCAGGGTCCCGCACCGCCAGCATGCCCAGCGTGGTGTCACCATGGCCCCCGATGTACTTCGTACCGCTGGTCATGCTGATGTCAGCACCCAGGTCCAGGGGCCGCTGGTACAGTGGGGTGAGGAAGCTGTTGTCCACACACACCAGTGCACCCGCAGCATGCGCGACAGACACGATGGCAGCAATGTCACACACCTACAGACAGCACGATGAAGTGATGGTGTGTCAGGCCAACACAAGGTGGTGCCAGTTGTCAAACGAGGAACAAGGTGCATGCATGCCTTACCCATCACAAAAATGAACACGCGCCACAGCGACCAGAAGCAAGGCCTCTCGTATGACATACAACACAGCTCTGCCTCAATCAAGGTGACTTCACAGCCGCTGTGGCACTGGTGATGTGTTCTGATTTCAGACCAGTACATTGGTGCTGTGTACTGGTGTGAAATCAGAACACATCGGAAGTGTTCAGATTTCACACCAGTACACAGCGCCAATGTACTGGTCTGAAATCAGAACACATCACCAATGCCACATCCGTTGTGAATTGGTCTTTACTGTGCATACCATCAGGGTCTGTGCCATGAAGCTGTGTTGTCAAGTAACAACAAACTTGCAGCACCGTGCCTGATCACTTATAGCAGTGTCATGTCCCACTTGCCAACGTTTGGGGTGAAAACAAAGCTGCAGCAGGTGGCCTCAGCCTCAGCCCCGCACACCCCCTGTATGTCTCACCTGCATGCGTGGGTTGGTGGGTGACTCCACCATGACCAGCCGCGTCTTGCCAGGGATCATGGCAGCCTTCACAGCACTGCAGCCGGGACACACACCACAGGTCAGTGTTCAATGACCCGGTAGCATGCTGACGCTGAATCCCGATGCAGTCACCCCGTCCACACACATCCTTGGATGGTTCATGCATTGGCTGGATGCACTCCCTGTGTCTACACACCATGTAGCTGAGGGCGTGCGCCCTAGCACACGGCCCCCCCCCCACGTGAGTGGGATATCCGCACACAGCCTGCACAACAGCTGCACCCAGAGATGGCAAAACGGCTGCAACATATGCATTCACACCTCCACGCTAAGCATCAACGGCCGCAGCAGCAGCTGGGCACATCCAGCACACACATCCACTCACTTCAGGTCTGTCATGTCCACGTTGCTGACAGAGATGCCGTTATTGGGCACCACCCTGCTCAGCAGCCTGCTGGTGCCGCCATACAGGTCGTCACCCGCCACAATGTGGCCCCCTGCAGGCACCAGCTTGGTGGCAACAGCCAGGGCAGCCATGCCTGAGGTGAAGGCCAGCGCACGAGCACCACCCTCCAGGGCAGCCCACTGCACAGGGACAGCAGCACACAAGGCGTTGGAGTGTCAATATTGTCACAGGGGGTGTGGCAGAGCAGGGTGAACAACCTGTTGAAAGAGATGCACGAAGGTGTCCAACGGGAATGACTGCATGTGGTGCTGTTCAAGTAGTGGCGAACGCTGAACAAAACCAACTTGCCACACAACAGCCGCAGCAGCCCGCCCAAACCACGCCCGGCTACCATGACTGTCGGATTGGGTCAGCTGCTGCCGAACAACAACAGGGAGCCACGCCAAGCTGCAGGACTGCGTTCCTACAACACTTGAGCCTGCACAGCACCCAGCAGCCCACCAAAAGCTGGCCCACCTGCTCCTCCAACATGGTGCGTGTGGGGTTGCCGCTGCGCGTGTAGTCAAACGGCCCACACTCAGTAGCACCTGGCTGCCCAAAGGTGGCCGTCTGGTACAGCGGTGGCCCACTGGCATCAAAGGGATCCACCACAGACCCAGGGGCAGGATGCAGCAGCATGGTCTCAAGCTTGAGGCCCCCAGCTGCTGAGGCCGTGTGTTGGCTGCCGCTGACACCGTTGCTGGATGCGCTGCCAGCAGGTGCATCTGCCTTAGAGGCCATGACCTTGAGGTTTTGGTAGAGGTTTGTTTCAATGGGCAGCATGCCGCTGTCGATGTGGTGCTGGGCGACCCTGTTGCCGCGTTCGCTGGGCAGCAGGATCTCTGAGACGCCTGGCAGCTTCTCTGCATTCTTCACACGGTCCAGCACAACCTGGGGCAGCAGGGGCAGGAAGCGCAGGCAGCAGGATGTGAAGCCACTGATGATTCAAAGCCACCACTTGATAGCACAAAGCTGTCCATACAAGGCAGGTGGAGGCAGGTGGAGGCAGGTGCTATGGCTCCCAGCAGTGGTGCACCACAGCCAGCCGCCAGAGCTGCAGGCCCCGCATGCTGAAGTGCTTCATGAGAGGCGTTGTGTAACGCACGCACAACTTGCAGCATTATTTGCACATGCACATGCTGCAGTACTGCCTGGATGCAAGCCCGCTTTCCCCAGCACACTGTATGTCAGCGATGGCCGGGCACATGTACTGCCCATGCATTGCACAACTGTCCTGCACAACTTGTCGCCTGGGCCCCACACTGTGACAAGTCAGCTATCAAATGCCACTTGATAGCTGACTTGGTGACCGTGTCAATTTGCATCCACTTATGATGTTAAAAAAATTTGGAACACACCTGTGTGCGGGCCTTGATGACATCAGGCTCCCCCAGCAGCTGTGGGTCAATGACCAGCACCAGGTTGCCCCAGTTGCGCTCCTCCAGCTTGTCAGCCACTGCAGCACCCACCAAGGGCCCAGCCAGCAGCTCAACCATCAGAGCAAGGTTGCTGCCCTTGTGGCTCCTGCAGGCAGACATACAGTATGGTACAGCGAGGCACACTGAGAGCTTGTCGAGCAGGTTGCTGCACTCCCTGCGTCAACGACAATCATCACTGTTAGGCTCCTAGATGGCAGTAGAAGATATCCTTCCTGGGGGTGCCTTGATTTGACTCAACATGCACTACCCCAGCATGCAACATAGCGCCAACGTGCTGCAAGGCAGCAGCCAGCCCATGAATGCAGCTCTTGCCTCAGTCATGGCTGCTGCTGCTGTTGCATGACGTTTTAATGCACCTGCTGCTGGCATCCCACTTGCACAGCCTGCTTCAGCATCACCTCCTGCATGCCCTGTTCAGCTGCAAAGCAGCATAACAATCAGCTGCACACCGTAGCGCCTGTGTCGTACCCTGTTGTCGTTGTTGACAGCCTTGACAGCTTAGACACTGCCACCCGCAAACCCTGTTTCATGACACCCCCCCCCCCCACGCACAGCTGCACGCACCTGTCAAACACCCTGATGGCACCTCCAGACAGCACCTCGTTGGGGTCCGTGGTGGGCTCCCCGTCAGCATTCAGTGCCACATCACCAGGGATGGGCCTGCCAGCAGTCTTGGCCTCCAGGAGCCCAAACCAGGCATATGCTGCCGTGGCCATGTCCATCACCACAGGCCCCTGCTCCGCTGGGATGCCAATTGCGATAGGGTTGGTGCCAAAGATAGCCTGCTTGGAGCCATGTGGTGCCACAAACTCAGGAGACTGGGCCAGCACAACACCAATCAGCCCCTGCTTTGTGATGGCTTCTGCATAGTAGCCCAGCGCCCCTGTACTGGTGCAGGTGTGGTGTGTGCCCACGATCCCAAAGCCTGCTGCTGTTGCCTTGTCCACAGCCATGGTCATGGCCTTGTGCAGGACAAGCATGCCGGCCTGGTTGTTGCCATTGATGAGGGCAGACAGGCGGGTTTCGCGCTCCACACTGATGGGGCGGGCTGCTGCTGCGCGGTTCATGCCGCCTGTGGTGATTTTGATAATGCCTTGGTTGTTGCCACGCAGCTGAGCGTACAGCAGCACCTGCACCAGCAAAGGGAGCCGGAAGCAGCACCAACCAGGCAGGTGTCGGTGATGTGCATGCAGCAGGTCTCCAGCATTGCTACCCCGGAAGGTTGTGCCTGGCGGATGTGAGGCTCCTTTTCCAGTCTATGACGTTCACGATTGCTTTGCCAGGCTCGGTACCTCAGGGCTCCTGTGCCAAGCATGGCAATGGCAAGGCTTTGATATGCCTTCCCATGCCATCTAGCGCTGCTGACGGCACCCATGCAATGAGCGTGTCTATGCAATTCTCTTGCATGCATGCCCATAGCATGTCTCCTGTTCATGCGGGTACAGCCTGTCTCCTGTTCATGCGGGTATGAACCAGGTCGTAGTTGAGGTTATGGATGCAGATGAAGATGCCCTGGTTGCAGCCTGGTTGGTCTCTTATAACCCACACGCACCTCAAGCAGCACTGCAATTTCATCCTTGCTGTATCCGATGGTGCTGAGGGCCTTGCTGCACAGCTCCTTGAGCTCCACCAGAGACACAAAGGAGGTTGCGGGCTGCTGCTGCTGCTGCTGCCCAGCTGTGGCACCGCTGCCAGTTGCTGCAGCCACTCCTATCGGATGCTGCTGGTGTTGTTGCTGCTGGGCAACGTGTCCTGACTGCATCCAGCTGTTGTTTGGCACAGGGTGGCTGCTGCCCAGCAGTGGTGAGCTCCTGCCAGGAACCCTATGTGCTGCACACAGATGCTTGCTTATAAGCCCGCGTGCCTGGCCTGCCTGCGGCTTAAGGTTTGTCCGAGTAGCAGAAGGCACAGTGGGAGCCATCAAACCCCGCATTGCTGGCTTCAGCAACAAGTTTCCTGGGGCGAAGCTGAATAAGCCCTTGTGTTACGCCGGATACAAACCTGACCGGCCCAATAGTAATTCAACACGTCTGTCCAAATTGTTTTGTGGCACAATGAGCCTGAACTGAACTGGTGGCAGGGCTCAACTGTTAAACCGCACACTTGCTTCTCCAAGGCCGTAAGGCTGCTTGTATCTGGGCATGGTGCATGTGTTTATGCTCACAACCACGCTCATCACCTGTCTCCCATCATGGATGAATAAATTTACAAGCAGCAAGCGGACGCAGGAAGAAGGATGCTCCGCCTGCTGTCAAGGGGCCGTAAGGTAAGTGTTGGTTTCAAAGTGATGATAGGTGCCCCTCGTGGCTTTGCCTGCTCGGCCTGGCCCGACCGTCCGTCTACTGCCCACTTTTCGTCCATTTAGGCCCAGGAAGGGGGCGAGGATGACCCCAAGAAGTATAAGAAGGCAAATCTTGGGCAGTCAAACCAGATGTATTACAACGACGAGGTGGGCAGGGAATGCAGTAGTGGTTAGGTGCTGCCCTTCACTTCTTGAGCTGACAGGCATGGAGTGCGAACGGCAGGCACACACTTCGTGCTCAGGTGTCTACATGTGCCATAGACTGTGTTACATAGCCAGCAGTTCGCTGGTTAAGCTGTGGTATCACTCCACACGCCTTGACTGTATGTGAACCGTCTGTACTGTTTTGCACTGCAGCTCAAGATGTGGGTTGAAAGGGGCAAGGAGGATGAAGCCCGCGCTGAGAAGGCAAAGTTGAATGCACCACCACCCTCCGTCGGCTCCTTATCAGCTGCCTCCAGCACGACGTCGCTGGCCACAATGGACGGAGCAGGCCCACCTCCAGCACCAAACTTCAGCAGGTGAGGCCTGCTGCCTTGTCCCTTTCATGCCAACCTAGTCATGTACGGAACGACACCTGTGCAGTTATGGTTGTTGCATTGGTTCTGCCCGTCTCACAACTATGCTCAGTGTGGAGAGCGTCTACCAACATCAACCTTTTCTAGACCACTGTCCTTTGCTAAAGTGTTTGGCTTGTGTCCTGCAGGACGAAGGGCTTGGCATCACGCTATGTGGCCACACCGACGCTGGCGACAGCTGCACCTGCAGCCGGTGCAGGCAGCACGCCAGGGGGCAGCCCGGCAATCCCAGGCCCCAAGGCACGGCTGCCTGGCATGGGTGGTCCCAAGCTGCCCGGCATTCCTGCAGCACCAGGCAGCGGGCCCCCTTCCTTCTTCAGGCCCACACCAGCAGCCTCAGAAGCCACCAGCGATGCCATGGGGGGCAGCGAGCTGGGCAGCGTGTCAGGTCTGTCTGGGCTGGATGCACCAGGGTCTTTCAGCCGCAACACCAGCCAGCCCAACTTCTTCATCCCAGGGGCAGCCCCTAGCAGCACCACCACAGAAGACACGCAGGGCGCCGGGGCTGCCATGGATGAGGGGGTGCGGGTGTCCTCTGGCAGCAGTGGCACCGCAGCAACGGATCAGCCACGGCGGGACCCTTCAGCCGCTGGCTCAGATGCTGTTTCTTTCCGTGAGAGCGATGCATCAGCATCTGGCAGGCTGCCAGCGATGTCAGGCCCCAGCAACGTCAGCTTTGCGTCGTGGCAGCATCTCGGCAGGGACTCCGGCACTGGCTCTCCTGCAGTGGCAGCAGCAGCAGTTCCGCCAGCGGAGGTGGCGGGAGCAGCTGTTGGTGCAGGTGAGGAGCTTGGCCTTGGGCAGCAGGGGTCCTCCTCTCCTGACACAGAGGCAGATGGGATGGCAGAGGTGTCATCCCCAACACCGGAGCTGTACCCCAACAAGCATGATGTGCCACACGTCAGCGCCTACAGCAACGGCACTGCAGCAGCGTACGGAGCAGGCTCTTACGCCCCAGCAGCTGCTGGCAGTGAGCTGCTGGCAAATGGCAACCACAGTGTCGATGGTGTGCAGCCGATGCAGCTGGAGGGTGGAGAGCAGCCGCCCCTGGACACGCAGCTGTCAGCTGGCTGGGACAGCCGGCCGGTGAAGGACCCCTTTGACACTGGGGCGGACCCTGGCATGCTCACAGGACCCGTCAGCAATGGCTGGGCGCCTGAGCAGGATGGGTATGGCTGGGAGGGAGCTGGGGGCTGGCAGCAGCCGCAGGACCCTCTGGAGGGTGGGGCTGTGCAGCAGCCAGACCCTCTGGCTGGTGGTGGGGTTGAAGGTGGGTGGGCCGTGCAGCCTGAGAGCCAAGGTGTCTGGGGCACTCAGGCTGCGGGAGCTGAGGCATGGGGCAATGGCAACCGTGCCGCTGCTGGTGTGGATGATCCGGAGGGGGGCAGTGGAGCAGTCAGCGCAGCAACAGGGCACGCAGGCGTTGACCCAGCCGCAGACAGCAACCACTACCAGTCTGGCTACTATGGCAGTCACATCGGGCAGTATGCACCAGCCACTGCTGGCACAGCTTTTGGAAGCTACGACGATCAGCAGTATCACCCTACTGCGGACAGTGCAGCTGGAGGGTTTGCGCAGCCGCCATACACACAGCAGCCGTACAGCGGGGACACCAGCAGCGCGCCACCTGAGGGGGGCTACTACTATCCCCCGCAGCAGCCCGGGCAGGACAGTGCAGCAGCATATACTGGCTATGTTGAGCAGGCAGCTGCAGTCCTGACACCAGAGCAGCAGCAGCAGGATGCAGCAGGCATGCTGCAGCCGGTGCACCCGGAGCTGCCTGGCATCTCTGTTGCCGGCATGGGCAGTGGCGGCCTGGCGTCTCCCACGCATCCGCAGCAGGGCCCTGCACCTGGCAGCAGCAGGGGCAGCAAGGCTGCCGGGCGGCACATCAGCATGCCGGGGTCCCCGCTGACGCACCAGAGCAGCATGGGGGCGCTGCTGCCGGGCCCTCCCCGCCATTCTGTGGGTGGCCTGTCCACGCAGCGCTCTCTCGGCCTGCAGGACTTGCAGGGAGAGGCAGCAGCAGTGGTGCTGTCCACGACGGCAGCAGCAGGGGATGCAAGCATGCTGACCACATTCCGGCCGAGCAGCCCGTATGCACGAGCGGTAAGCCCTTTGTCCCGCACCAGCACGGGTGTTGGCGATGCAGCAGCTGTCACCAGGAAGAGCAGCGGTGGGTTCCCCATCCCCAGCCCGCCTGGCCATGCTGGGATGCTGGGGGGCAGGCCCCAGAGCGGGGGCATGTTCCTGCCTGGCGGTGCGAGCTCAGCACAGGCAGCAGCAGGCGCGCCAGCGGTGCCCTGGCAGCCAGGGAGCACAGCAGGGGCTGGGATGGCACACGGGGCAGACTTCAGCACACAGCAGCCGCAGCAGGAGTACCCGTTGATGAATGGGTATGACCCAGCAGGGCAGAGCCACTGGGCGCATCAGCACCAGCCGTACGAAAGTGGGTATGGGATGCCTGGGACGCCACAGCAGCAGCACTTTGGTGAGCCGTCACCGCAGCAGGCTGCTGGGGCCTACACATCAGGCAGCGGCCCGCCATCGCAGGCACCTCTTGTGCCGCCCTTTGTGCCAGGCCTGTTGGAGTCCCTGCCTCGGGACGCTCTGCCCAGCTGTCCACGCGACGAGACTGCGCAATATGCACCGGGGCAGCACCAGCCTGCAGCAGCGGGGGGCAAGGGGCCAGAGGGACTGCAGCAGCAGCACCCCATGGTTGCAGCCCGTGCGCACCCGTACGACCAGTTTCTTTCTCAGGCGCTGTCTCAGGTCAACTGGCGTGCGGTGCACTTCAAGCAGCCCGGCAAGCTGAACCGCATGCTGCCCTGGGAGGAGTTTGAAATGGAGCAGGCTCTGAGGCAGGAGGCGGAAAGGCAGGCGGCTGGGCAGGGGCGCACCTCACGTGAGTGCAGCACTGGCAGGGGGGGCATGGGGTTGGTTCAGCCAGCGTTTGTCTGGTTGGGTTGCCACCTTGCAATGTGGCGGGGGTCTTGACAGCTTGATCCTGTTGCCGTGCAAGGCGCCCAGCTGTTGATTATGCTGCGCCAGGCTGTGCCCTCGTAGAAAGCTGCACCAAGCACCATGCTTCCACACCACACAGTCTTTGGCTCACTGCATAACCTTTGAATCTAACTCTGGCAGATAGCAAACTCGTGTGAGCTGCCGCTGACTGATCTTATGCCTGCCGCCCTGCTGCTGCCCATGTTGACTGCTTGCAGCCTTCTGGTTCCGACAGATGGAGTTCAGGCAGAAACTGCCCCCAGGCTCCATGAAGCCCAGTGCCAGCGAGCCGGCGGCCATGCCCAGCCACGCAGCAAACAAGGCCCCACCACCCAGCGCAGCCGAGTCCACAGCATCACAGGTCAGCGCATACCCAGGCTGGCCACAGGTGCAGGAGCAGCAGCACCAGCAGGCGCTGCAGCAGCAGTACCAGGCACACACGCTGGAGCAGCCGCATGGTCAGCAGCAGCAGGTGCCAGGTTCGCCCTTGATGCCGGCTAAGGCTGCTACGGATGGCGCCTTGGGTGCTGTGGCAGCTGGTGGGGCTCACTTGTTCCATGAGGAGCCAACCCCAACCAGCAAACTCATGCAGCCGGCAGAGCAGCCTGCAGCAGCAGTTGTGGATGGAGAGCTGCAGGGAGTGGGTGACGCCACAGCAGCAGCAGCTGCTGGCAGTGCCGTCGAGCAGCAGCAGCCTGGCTGGGAGGGCTATAGTGCCGAGCAGCAGCCAGCAGTCAATGGCTACTGGACGCAGGACGAGTATGGCCAGCAGGTGTACGTTCAGCAGCCGTACAAACAACACTACGGTCAGCAGCAGTACGATCAGTACGGCCAGCCGTACAGTGTTGAGCAGCCGCAGCAGTACGACATGTCTCAGTGGCAGCAGCAGCCGGCAGAGCAGCAGTGTATCTCCACCACTGGTGAGGCTGCTGCTGCTGGTGCTGACCAGGCAGGAGTCCAGGGCGTGGGTGCCCCTGAGGGCTGGCCCATGCAGTCAGGGCAGCAGGCCACCTGGGGCTCACCAGAGCCCCAGGCTGACACACAGCAGCAGTACCAGGGCTACCCAGCAGCAGCCGTGGAGCCCCAACACCAGGGCTACGTGTTGGCAGGAGTGGAGGAGGCAGCTGGGGCCTGGGGGGTGGATGAGACCCTCGACCTACAGCTGGGCGTGGTGGCTGTGGATGGTGCAGCTGATGCAGCGGTGGCCCTTGCAGCGCCGGCGGCGGCAGCAACTGTGGTGGATGCAGCGCACTCGCTGCACTCGCCAGAGGTGATGAGTGCCGCGCGTGCAGCTCGCATCTCCAGCAGTTCCCTTGGCCTCGAGTCCCAGCCCAGCACAGGGCGTGTGGCTGCTGCTGCTGCCAAGCGCATCGTCAGCAGCGCTTTGGAGAGCATCATGCAGCAGCATGCAGTGCCGGAGGAGCAGAGTGGGGTGGGCGAGCAGGGCGACACAGAGGCTGCTGTGGACGGTTGGGAGGGTGGCGAGGTGGCAGTCGACGGCCAGGAGAGTGTTGGTGAGGTTGACGCTGCTGAGGACCAGCAGGAGCCAGGAGCAGAGGAGGCCGGTGAGGAGGGTGAGTGATGCAAGCATTATGATGTTGCACAACATGGCATGCTCAGGTGCTGAGGATTTTGTGCACGCTGCTAGGCAAGCCTATGTCTGCACGTGCTTATCGAATAACGCTTGCTGTCCCGTTGCCGTGGTCATGCTCCCTTTATGATGTCTACATGCGTGTGGGGACTCTGAGCATGTTAGGGCAGTGGCATCGAAGTCACTTGCATGATCATGTTTGTCACTGATGGCCCTGTCCTTGCCGCTTTTGTCGCAGGTGTAGAGTATGGCGCTGCAGCAGCAGCCCCTGTATCAGCTGCCTGGCTCAAGCTGGCGCAGCAGTTCAACGCAGCAGCAGATGCAGCCGCAGCCATGGGCAGCCTGGACCCTGAGCTCTCGCAGTACAGGGAGTACTTTGTGACATACGGGGACTACCTGCTGGGCGCACTGCCTCGGGAGGCTCTGGAGCAGGCAGGGCTCCTGGCTGATGATGCACAGGCAGCTGGGGACGAAGCTAGCGGGGGTGTGATGGAGGCGCAGCAGCAGGAGCAGGATGAGGCGGATGGAGAAGAAGAGGAGGAGGATGAGGATCTGTATGCTGAGTTTGGCAACCTGCAGCTGCGGGATGACACCTCAGCAGGGCTGTTTGCCTCCCTTGGGTTTGACATTGATTCTCTCATGGCGTGCTGTGCTGGGGCATGAGTGGTGCGTGCTGTGGAGAGGTGCCGTAGCTGGCGGTGGCTGGCTCACACATGCAGTGGCATCGGTTGTTGGGGTGGCATGGTGCTTGTTCTGCTGTCCTGTTGTGGACAGGTGTGTGCGTGTGTTGTGTAGTTTAGGCTGTGTTGATGTTGGGAGAGGGCGGATGTAATGACTGCTTTTGGTGACAGCCACAGCACTTGCCGCATCAGCCCATGTGCTGGACTGCAAATGGGCATCGCATGGGCATGCTGATTGTTGTTTGAGAGTGGTTTGGCTGGTGGCCCTTTCTTTGAGGTGCAGCGGGCAGGCTGTGGGTCTGCACCGCCTGGGCGTTTGCTATACTGTCTGGTTTTGAACGGCAGCGCGCCAGTGGAGCGCTTGTCTCTGTACAGCTTTGTTATGTCCTGCCAATTTGGTGGCTTGGGTGCAGCAGTGTTCGGCCACTCTGCTCCCACTGTGATGCTGCATAGCAGCAGGGGTTGGGAGGCCGCGGGTAACATGGGTTGGCTGGCGTGCTTCAACACCGCTGAGTCACGACCTTGTAAGAGTGTTGCAGGCTCTCACGTGCTGAATTGATAGGTGCTTCGATTAGTCAGGCTTCAATATTGACTGGTTGATGTCCACAATGGCCTGCTGTTGGGCCCCGGATCATTTGAGTTTGAAAGCTGTCGAGCCTCCTTTTTGCTTGCACAAACATGCCAGTGCTGCTTTTTCTGTTGAACTGATGGGATACTTTCATGCAGACAGGTGCTGAGCATTGCCGCGGCAGTTCCATCAGCTGAAGCAGGTATGCATGCCAACGGCCAGGCACCAATGCAAACCAGGCAGTCGTGCGTCAGGCCACATGCAGCAGGAGTCACGGGCCCACCCTGGAACACCCGTCAGCCTGTTGACATTGCTAGCAAGCCAGCCTGCCCCTCATGCACGTCAGGTTGAAGCAATAGGGTACATGGGCCATACCATATGCCTGCATCAGTACTGACTCACACCTCCCAAAGTGCACGGGCCCTTCTCTCGACCTCTCCAAGCCCAAGCTTGCTCAACAGGAGCAGTGCTATTGCAGGCCTGCATCAGCCAGGATGCGCTCTGCAGTCAGCCGGGCCCCCAGCATGACCAGCGGCACGCCATTTCCTGGTCGGCTGCTGGCCCCCACATAGTACAGCCCCTTGGGCCCCTCAGGGTCCACACACCCTGGCCTGAACAGCGCCAGCTGGTTCAAACCATGCGACAGCCCAAAGGCCGCCCCGTGCTCCAGTGTGTACGCTTCCCGCCATTCAGCAGGCTCGCGCACCCGCTCCTGCACTATGTGCTGCTGCTGGAGGTCCACACCAGCAGCTGCTAGGGTTTGCAGGATCAACTGCCGGCCAGCAGCGACCAGGGATGAGTAATCAGCATCTCCGGCACGTTGCTGGATGTTGGCAACTGGCAGAAGCACCATCACGCTGTCACCATCTGGGGGTGCGGCAGTTGGGTCTGTCCGGGCGGGGCAGCACAGGTAGAAGTTTGGGTGCTGGACAAAGTCCCTTGGCTCCCGCGCACGCTCCCAAGAACCCTTGTAGTCGCCTGCATGGTTGCCGCACAGTCGAGACCCACAGGGCAGGTGGTGGGTGGAGTCACCACTGTGCAAAGGCAAGACATCAGGCTGTTGGCAGTTGAGGTGCACTGTGTCGTACGGGAGCCGCAACCAGCTGCAGCTGTCACAGGCTGTCACACTGGCAGTGCACAACAGTAGCAGACAGACACACTTTGTGCAAGTGGCCCACCTGCGTGGGGCCTGTGAGACACCAAGACCTGAGGCCAGCATGGTGTGGCTATCACGTGGCTCTGCATGCTGCTGGGTTGACAAACCCAGCAGTGCCACCTCAACACTTGTCACACCACAGCTGAGTATTGCCGCTGCATAAAGGACCACGCTGCACAGCCCTGCATGTTGTGATGATTGATAAGCAACACTCAGGTACCAAATTGGTGAGACCAAAGCACACGGCACATGTGTCTGGGCCCGAACGACAGGCTGCCGCTTTTCCTGCAGTATGCCTGTACCTGAGAGGAAGACGTTGTGGTGTGCCAGCTGCTCACAGCGTTTGTTGACAGCCCAGTAGAAGGCGATCACTCCAGCACTGTACTCCTTGGCAGCAAGCTGCTGCTGCTTGGCCTGCAGACGGGGCTCATCGGCTAGAAGGCTGTAAGATTGGCTGACATCCCTGCATGAAAACACCAGATTATGTTGTGCTGTAAGTAGCATGGCCGTGGCCAGGCACATACCTATCTAGATCTGCTGTGACGCTTGTGGGTCCCACCACCAAATCACATACCACAAGACACACCCTGCTGTACTGGAAGTGGCAGGTGTCCCCTCTAGGATGCAGGAGCCTGTTGAACACTGCCGCTGCAGGAAGTGGTGATGAATGTTCTTTGCATTCTACTGTCTGTGACTCTGACATGACATGCTGCGAAATCATGCAGGGCGATGAGGGAAACAGCGTCAGAGAACCTAGCACTCAAGGCTCAACTTTGGTGCATGTGTGGGCAGCGGGTGTTCCAGCAAGTGCCAGTCAACTAAACATGTAGTGCAATCCAGCACCGGCATGAACTTGCAGGCAGGCAGACCCAAGCAGGGGCTAGAGGATATTGGTTGCTTACACGTTGGTGATGACTGTGTCCGCCTGTATGGTGGTGCCATCCTGCAGCTCTACGCCTGTGACAGCGCCCCCTGTGCTGTGTATGGCCTTCACAGCAGCTGATGTCTGCACCTGGACACCATGCTGCTGACAGAGGGTGAGCAACCCATCAGTCACCTGCACACCAGACAGGCCAGGTGTGTGAGTGTGTGGTCACACTTTGTGACACTATCCATGGATGGCCAGCCAGTACATCCTAGCATGACAATCCTCTGACACGATTGTGTCTCTGACATCAGGGAAATGGTTGAGGGCTGTACCAAAGGGTGAGAGTGGATGCTTGCTTAGTCTGCGTACGATCATACATTGGACATGTGTTGGATAGTTGTTGGCGCTGTATGCCCCACCATAGTCAGGGTGTCGCTGAGATGCCAACATGGATCTAATCAAGCACTTGTGGTGCCTGTTGGAGTGTTGATGCGTCAACATCTGGTGCTACGGCTGCACATTGTGCATGACTCATGCCAAGCCTGGGGCCTGCTGGCGGTGCCGCACCTTGCCAAACCCACCAACCGGGTAGAACACCCCGTCAGTGATCTCCGTGGCGGCCAGCAGTGAGAACACACCTGCAGGTGGAAGGGCAGCAAGGCACGGTCGCTGTGAGGGACCCTTCCTACACTGGCAGGCTGCCAATTGGCCAAATATGCATGTATAGGTGGGTTGCGTGTGACACCACAGCCCTGGCCCTGCGGTTTGCAAGTTCAAGGTTGAGGGTCAGGTTTGGGGTTGGGACACGACTTCAAAGGATGCCTGGCTGCGGACCCTCTTGCTGATGGCGTAAACATTAAGGCCAGATGGGACAAAGGGCTGTAAATGCTGCCCTAGCCATGCAGGCCATCAACACATAACAGTCAGAGTTACAGTAGTTGGGCACGGCGAAGCTGTGCAACCCACAAGAGAGCCAAGGGCCCAGGGGGTAATCGACACAAAGCCATCAACTTTGAGAACAAACAAATAGCAAGATCTGCGCCGCCTGCTGGGCCCACCCACCTGGTGCTGAGTAAGGGCTGAGGCCCACGTACAGATCCTGGAAAGACAGCAGTGCTGATATGCGCGGGCTCTTGAAGCGGCGCTGCAGCCTGCCCCAGTGCGGCAGCAGCAGCTCCCCAAGGTCCAGCTGGCCCAGCAGGGGCAGCAGGCGGCCAGGGTTTAGGAACTCTGCTGGGTTGCGGAAGTCCCGTGCGATGAAGTTGTCAGTGCCCAGGACCAGGGCTTTGCGTGACTCTGCCAGCCAGTCTAGGTAGGCCATGCCTGTTGGGAGGGTGGCAGAGCGGGCGATCATCCGTATCCTTGCAAGCCAGTACAACATGTTGTTTGCATGTGTGATGGTAATCAGTACCACTAGCTTGATATGTGACCTCTGGCATTCTCTGCTTTTGCAGCAGCATCTGTGATCTGGCGCCAGATGCCTGCGTAGCACTGCACATGGCTTGAGGTGGAACACATATATGTTGACAGCCTGCCTGAGGTAAATGTCCCACCGTGATGTTCATAGGGTATAATACACAATGTGGACTGCGGGGTGCATCATGACAGCCGTGAAGGAACCAGTCTGCTCACCAGCGCCTTCCTCCACCCGCTCCAGCTGTTCTACCATTTGCTGGACATCATACAACATGTCCAGGGTGCACCCGCCATCACCGCCGCCACCACTGGAGCTGCTGTAGCCGTCTGCAAACCAAACGCGATAGGCTGCAGGCTCCACCTGTTACGCCAAATGACGGCACGCGCAGGAAATCAAAGGGACAGTGAGATGCCCCGCTGTTTGATTCAGGGGCCACGAGTGCAGCATGGTGGGATGAGTGCTGCATTGACAGAGGGAAGACCTAAACGGCATGGTGACTGTGACAGTTGATTGAATGATGTCAGGCCCTCCAAAAGCTGGATGTAGTTGCTGTGGCGTGGTACGCACCCTCCTCAACTCCACATGGCTGCAGATGTCAGATTGCAGCCATCGAAAGGTGTCCCTGTAGACCTGAGGTAGGAGCAGCAAGCTTGGTCCTGTGTCAAATCTGCACCCACTGAAGCTGACAGTCTGGGTTCTGCCGCCCAGCTCTGGGTTCTTTTCACAGATAGTGACCCTTTGAAACTCCCCAGACTGGGCACACTTCGCAGCTGTCACCAGCCCACCTATCCCGCCGCCCACGACCACACAGTCTCGAGATTTTGCTGCCTGGCAGACGTGAATTTGACTAGACTTGTTCCTGCTGCGTTGATATCGAGCTGCAGGAGTTGCCTGGCTGAGTGGAAGGAGGCAGCATGGCAGTGTACTGCTGCTACTGCTGCCTGATGCAGTGGCCTGTATCTTCAGCATTCTACCGTATGCAGACGGATGAAAATGAAAGATTAGTCACAAATGCACTCCGTTGCGATGGATACATTGTCCGGACAAAATCAAAGTCACACGATCAACACTGATCTGAACTTGAACAAAATTTGAACGAAACAACACGTAACCGTCAGTGTTTCAGACGGCAAAACAATGGTATACAACTCAATAGGCCTGGACGTAGCGGTTAGGACGTGGCAGCATAGTGCACCACCATGACCTCACTTTTGCTCTTGCTTGAGCTGAGGTGAGGCTTCCAGACCTTGTCTATCACATCCTGCACCGTCCAACTGTCGTCAGACAACACCTGCCCAGCACACTGAAACACCAGCGGCGGCATCCGCGAAGCCTCTCCTTTCTTCCCCGCAATTCTGTCCTGCACATACGTTTTCAGCACAGGCAGCAGGATGCTGGCAGGGACCCGTATGTACGGTTTGGGCAGCGGCGGCAGCTCCACTAGCCGCTGCGAGCTGCTGCTCTTGCCCTGCGGCAGCTCCAGCGGGTGCATCATCATCTCCACAGCTGTGAGATCTGCTGCCTGCCCTGCTGCTGCTGAACCGCCTGCTGCGCCTGCAGCAGCCCTTGGGCGACCTGCGGGAGTGCAGCAGTGCCACGTCATTGCAGTGTCAGCACATACGATGCTGGGGCCAGGTGCAACCGATCATGTGGCAGCTCCTCGCACACCCAACCCGGACACAGCTGTGTCTGATAACTGTGCAGTCACTGCCAATCATGCACGACACTTCTCACCACACACAAAGAAACGAGAGCAGATTGCAAATCAAACAACAAAAGAGTGTGCACGTCTGGGTGCTGCTCACTCGCCCACTATACAGCTGGCGCACCCCAGCGGCGCCTGTGCTGTCTCAGCAGGATACCATCGCCTTGCAGGACAACTACGGAACCCCCCGTGCGTACACTTCTGCATCCGGCCGTGCATGACACCTTTCCCCTGGGTAGTCTCCTCACCTGGGCCGCCAGACAGCTGCCCTCTGCTGGGCACGCGCGCTGCAAAGCCGACCTTCCCTGGCCGTTTGTTGACGATGGCCTTGGCCTGCCGCGTAGCCTCCTCCCGCTCCAGCCTGCGGGCCTCCAGCGCTGCATCCAACTTCGGCCGCGGAAAAACCTGGGCATGGGATGGCACCATATTGCGATTTGTGCTCACATGTAGAGGGTGGCAGGGCCACACCAACTCCTGCACATGCAACCTGCCATGACGCTGACATGGCCCCACCCCTGCCGCCGTTGACAAACTCCAGCCAACTCAGGCGCCAGCAGTGCATTTCGATCCCTGGCAAAGCCAGGTTGAGCAGCAGTGTGCAGTCACAGAGCCATGGGCCTCTGCTCTGCTGAACGCCCTTCCGCCACCATCTCGCGCAAGGTGCTGAACACCTGCCCTCTGCGCATTTTGAGGGCTGGTGTGTACATACACCAGCCAGGAGCCTTGCTATACCCCACCCCTGCCCCTGTCCTGCCCCACCCATGTTGTGCAGCTGCTCTCTGTTCAAGCACTGTGCGTGCCTGCAAAGTCATGAGCCTGGGCTCAACCCCCACCTCACTCACCTTGCCCACTATCATTCTGGGGGAGGCTGACATGCAGCCACTACTTCACAGGCCCCTCGGCCCTGCCTTCCTCTCCACCACGCTCACCACGCTCAACCACTCGAGCACGTAAACAACCTTGCATTCTGTATGCCAACAACTGCCAACAACTGCCAACAGCTGCTAAATCAGGCCCACAGGCTGCCCTGCCCACCTTGCGCACCAAGCTGTCCAGCATGAAGTCATACTTGAGCTTGTGGTGCTCCCATGGGTTGGGGCCCAACAGGATTTTGCACACGGGGCACAAGTTGGCCTTGCCACCCACCAAAATGCAGCTATCTATGCAGTCATAGCAATCTGCACGTAAGAACGGGGGTTGCAACGGCGTTCTGGGCAGATCAGACACATAGTCTTGCAAGTCACATTGAGTTGCACTGTGCTAGAAGCATGTGACAGCTGCATTGAACAGCTGCATGACAGCTGCAACCAAGGGATACAAAACTGCCAAACAAACAGCTGCATTGTTCGTGATTCAGCACTTGCTCGTGGTGTCAAGTAATGCAGACACCCCTGCTTGTGCTGCTATCATAACTTACAGGAGTGTCCACACTCTGCTGCTGTGATGGCTTCTTTCAGCAAGTCCTTGCAGACGCTGCATGACAAGGCCTCTGCCATAGGGGCTGCAGGCCGCCACTCGCTGTGACTCTCGTCCAAGCTGGGGTGTGGCTGCGGCAGCCACCACTGCTCGCCATGTGTCATGTCAGAGTCATTGCTGACAGCGCTGGCACTGGGCGTGGCTGCGCGCCCATCTGCCGCCATGCTTCCTGCTGGCCTTCCCCTGGGACAGCCAGGACCACCAGCTGGCCCTAGATAATGAACCCCTTATTTGTCTCTCGGCCCTCCCACAGCCCTGGGTGTGTACAAGTGCGCCAGAGTGGTAAACGCCGAACAGGAACAAGGGGCCTGCTGCTTTGCTTCCCTCCAGAGGGCTCGACTGGGTTGGAGGCCTATTGAGGTCTGATTGATCAAACCAAGCCGGACTTGACAACAACAGCTCCTGCTTCTCGCAAAGACGTGACAACGTGGGTGGTGCTACTGCTGCTGTTGCTGTCTTGGCTTCGCTGCCAGCCTGGCCCCAAAGTAGCACCAGGCTGAATGAATCAACAATGAGTTCACTCAGCCGATGCAACTACTGAATGGATGCCTTTGTTCCCCTCAAAATTGTTTTCGCACAACCGTCACACACAACATTGATGTCAATGTCACACACAAAGTTCATGCACAAACAGCTCGGCCGGTGCTCTGGGCGTATAGGCTGTGCTTCACGTTCATCAAGCGTTGCTTCAAACCCACTGTTTCCTTCTATTGACTCCATACAAGACCCGTGACGCTTTGCTTGCTTCATCAGCGCGGCCTTCATCCACAAGCGGCTTGTCATCCACACACTTTCTATTTGATTGCAGCTGCTGACGAGAGGGCAGCCGCTTCAGCCGGGCGGGTGGTGCAGGGTGGGCTTTGGTTTGCTGCAGACTTCCTAGAACACCTAGTGCAGCAGCGGGATGACAGAGAGCTATGCCACCAGCCTGCTGAGGAAGCAGCTTAGAGGTGAGCATGCCTGAGCTGTCAGTGCCAGGTACAGCCAGCAGTGGCATGCGTGGCAGCCAGGATCGGTGCAACTGCAACCTCCGCCGTACTGTTGCTGTTGCAGAACTGACGAAGAACCCAGTGGACGGCTTCTCTGCGGGTCTAGTTGATGACTCCAACATCTTTGAGTGGGCAGTGACCATCATCGGGCCCCCTGACACCCTGTAGTAAGTGGCATGCCTCGGCTGCAGCAGCGGCTCCTTGCATATGTCATCGTTGTGTGTGTGGAGGATGTGGCCACAGCTGCGTTGCATCTGCATGCACAGTGGAAAACGTGCACCTGCACCGATGTTCTATATCATTGATACAGTGAAGATGGTATGCAGCAGGGCTGACGCAGGCATATCCATGTAAGGTCATCGGTTGCTCCACACCTGTCACCATGGCCGGCGGTCGCACATGCCAGTGCTGGTAGTGATCGTCTGTGGTGGTTGTGTGCAGTGAGGGTGGCTTCTTCAACGCCCGGCTGACCTTCCCCAAGGACTACCCCAACCAGCCACCCCAATGCCGCTTCACATCAGAGATGTGGCACCCAAATGGTGAGTTGGTTTGGTAGTGTGCTCTGCAATCATACCCTTATCATACCCTATGCAGCCAAATTGACATTCATAGACCACCATGCATAGTTGGCTTGCGGTCCACATGTGCAACGCAGCCCGCACATCTAGCATGTGGGTAGAATTGTAAGGCAACCTCGGCTGGTTGCCTTCCGACCTTGGCAAACATAAGCTGACTCAGCTGCAGGACTGCATACCAGAGCTGTGCTGAGCTGGCAGTGTTGGTGTTTTGTGTGTGATTGCAGTTTGACACATCATCTCCAATGCTTGCTAGTAGACGTGTGGGTGTGGTGTGCAGGCAGGCAGCATGAAGCTCATTTACGCATCCCGCTGTCTGCTGTGCTGCAGTGTACCCTGATGGCCGTGTGTGCATCTCCATCCTACACAACCCTGGAGATGACCCCAATGGTTATGAGACTGCAGCAGAGCGCTGGTCACCAGTCCAATCGGTGCGTTCGGAGGGACCGCGGGGTGCTCCATGGGGCTCTGCTGCAGCACCAGCCACACGGTCGGCAATGATTGCTCAGCACAAGCATGGTTGGGGCACAACCCAAATCGTGCCAGGGCTGTGTTGCACATGTGGAGAGCACAGCACACTGCTGCCGCCAAGCACAAACAGCAAGCATTCTGCTGCTGCCAGGCATAAACAGCAAGCATACTGTTGCTGCCAGGCACAAACAGCAAGCATACTGGGCAGCCTGCCATAACAGTCATCTTCACTTCAGCACGTGCAGCCTGTAGCAATGGTTGCTTTTGTGCTGGGCCTGCTGCCTTGCCATGTCCTGTGTGCAGGTTGAGTCGATTGTCATCTCCATCATTGCCATGCTGTCATCGCCCAACGATGAGTCGCCAGCCAATGTGGATGCAGCCAAGCAGTGGCGTGAGGACAGGGATGGCTTCAAAAAGAAGGTGTCACGTATAGTGCGCAAGAGCCAGGAGAACTTTGACTAACCTGCCATGCAGCGCTTGGAGGTCGCGATGTGGTGGAGGCAGCGGGGCCAGCGGGGCGGGGGGGGGGGGCAACAGCGGCAGCACATCTACTGTCTGCAGGACAGTCGTTATTGCAGGGCAGTGCACACCAGGGAGTTGGTTTGTCGGTGGCTTGTGATTTTGGTTCAGCTGCAGTGCGCAGCAGTGACCTCAACCGGTGTTGCGAGCTGCAACAGCTTGCGTGGGGGCTTGGACTGGGCATGCGTGTGGGGTTTGGAGGGCTGTCAACAGTCAAGAGTGCAGTGGCGTGCAATGTGTACCGGCTGGTTGCCTGCACAGCTTGAGAGGTGTCTTGTAATCTCTTCCTATCTGTGCATGTCAGCAGGCAGTCCGTCCTGGGCAAATGTGCTCAGCTTCCAGCACATGCATATGGTGGGGGACATGCTGGTCCACCCTGAGCAGGGAGCAGCATGCCAGGCATGCCGTCAGTAACAGTGTATGCATGCCCACACTGCATCACCTTGGCTTTTATTTTCATGTTCGAGGATTTCTGCCTTGCCCAAGCAGGGACAGCAGCCACCTGCCCTGCACCGAAGCTTCTCAAATAAAACTTCCATGTTCAGGAGGCAAAAAGGTTAGGCGGGGTTGTGCTGGATCTGGTGATTGTCTCTTCGTGACTATTAAGCGATTGAGTCAATCAGGGGCTGCTCATGACGACTGCTACCTGAGCCGTTATTGCCGCAGAGAGTTATTGCATCAGCCCAGACAGAGTGTTGTTGACAGCAGCCCAGCCCAGCAGGAGGAACCCTACGGACAGACTGGCTTGGCTACTAACCCTAGTAACAACTGTCAGGGGGTTGGTAGCCTGGGTTAGTAGGCTGAGCAGATTGTGTGGCTACTAGTTAGTAGGGGGTTAGTAGTTGCGGGCAAAACTAAGGGTGTAACTAAGGTTAGTAGGGGTTAGTAGTCAGTAGGCCTGGTTAGTAGCCCCACCAACAGCTACTAGGGGGCTAGTAACCTGACAACTTGCCCAGGAACTAGCTGCCTGTGAAACTAGGCCTGGTAAGCATGGCCTGCAGGCTGAGAGCATATGCTGGCTGGCCTATTCAGCATGCAGATGCTTGCTGTACCCAGCTGCCCTGCCACAATGCAGCCACAGTTGCTTGTGAGTTACATGGACCACCTTTCCTGTCTCCCCTCAACAACAAGAAGCTGCAGCAGCAGCCAACACCCACAAGTTCTTGACAAACAGGTACGACCTGGATCACAAGCACAACCTGAATCACTCACACCCGTACAGCATGCTAGCACACCTGCACAGCATGCAGCGCTGCAACAGCAGCCAACACCCACAAGTTCTGAACCACACCCTTGACGAACGAAGTGCACAACCCGTAAAGCTGCTGCACATCCTGTGCACGCTTGCTGCACACCATTACACCAGTAACAACACACTTGCATGCTCTGCAAGTGTCCAGTGCACACTTGCTGCACACCATCACACCAGTAACAACACACTTGCATGCTCTGCAAGTGTCCTGTGCACACTTGCTGCACACCATTACATCAGTAACAGCACACTTGCATGCTCTGCAAGGGTCCTGTGCACATTTGCTGCACACCATTACACCAGTAACAGCACACTTGCATGCTCTGCAAGTGTCCCAGGCATTGCTGTGCCCTGCAAGCCACTGCGTGTCACACAGCAAACCCAACAGAAATGCAATCTGACAACGGAATCAGTCCACCATCCAGCAACGCCACAAATGCGATGCACACTGATGCAAGACACACCACTGGATGCATGCAGCTGCTGGAGCTGCTTGTGCCTGCACAAGGATGCCACTCAGACATTACCCTCAAGGGATGGGTCACTCATAAACAAAACAAAGTAATCACAGCCATGCAAGTAATCCGCGACACATGGGTGGCAGGTGTAATGCAAACGCATGCAGTGTGTTGGACTGCACAGTACAGGGTTCAAGGTTTCCCTCCCCTCGCAATTGCTGCTGGGATGCACTCAGTGCAAGTGCCAAGTTAGCCAGAGTTGCACTGTCCAACCAGGCCTAACTACAATCAGCAGAGCTGGTGCACTGCTGGCAACCGGTGCTGTTGGTAGTTGTGCAGTGTCCTGCCCAGGAGCTTGGCAGAGAGGCTGCAGCTGCCGGTGCTGAACTGCGCAAGTGGTGGAGCTAGACCCTGTTGCGCAGGGTGCGGCGGCCTCCTGAGTGTCCTTCAGTTCCATCTTCAGCTCCGCCAGGTAGCTCAGCAAATGCAGTGCTGCAGCCTATTGCTCTCCTGCAAGCAACGTGATGCAGGACAACACAGTTGTCACGTAGCCTGTATACCGTAGACATCGTCAGTAAGACTTTTCAAGCTGAGCAACTTGCCTAGCAACTTGATGGAGCTGCCCCACCACACAAGCGCAAGCTATCTACATGTCAACACACATGGTGTTGGCATGTAGAACAGGGTTTTCACCATGCATCAGGCCTAGCTGTCTTGCAGTAGCTTTATTACAGTGCGTCCCATTGACATGTGCAGAAGGGTGTCCCACTGTCGCTGCATTCAGCACAATTTGTGCACTTATCATACAACTTGCCAGCAGCCATGGCTTGCCAACCTCACCTGAATGCTGCATATAGCCTTGTTCATGTCTGCTTCCACCTGCCGTTCGGCCTGCCTCCTTGCTCTTGTTGGCGTCAGGATGGGACTCTGGGTACTTGCGGGCACCTAGCATGCCCAGCGGGCCGATATCGAGTAGGTCGGCAAGCTTTGCATGCACATTCGGTGTATCCTGGTCGTCCACTCAACCCACTCCTTGACTGCAGGGGCAAAAATGAGCAGCGGCAGCGAGACAGGACAGGCCAGGACCGCACTTAATCACAAATCAGTGCATGCAAGCTTGCCAGAGCATGCCACCTTTGCAGAAGCACACGCTGCAACTGCACACATACTACAGCAGCCAGCACACTTGCTGGTGACTGTGATTTGGTAGGGCAGTGCAACCTGGTTGTAAAGCTTACCGGCTGCAGTCAGAACTCACCGGGCTACTCGAAGCATCCTGATTCTGGGGCAGCTTGGGCTCTTCCGTGTCTCTGCTCAGATGAGAAGCACAATGCAGCACCTCCTGCACGCACATGCAAGGGGGGCACCATCATGTCTGGGCTCTGAGCAGACACACAGGCGTCAAGGCAGGCAGTGTGAAGCTCCAGCAATATGTTACTGCTGTGCAAAATGCACGTGCTTCCCAGCATTCAAAGCTTTGTCTGCGTGCTGCCCCTGGAAAAGCCAGCAATGCTGACTGATGCAAGATGTTGGTTGATCTGAGCCATGAGCCCATTGGTTGCATCGCCCTCCGTGGCTGGACTCACCCTGCATGTAGCCCACCCAATCATTCATCAGAAGCTTGTAAGAAACCGCCTTGGGCATGCTGTGCATCGCCAGGTACAGGCCTGCCTTCAGGGTCTGCCGTCTGCTGCTACTGTCAACCACTCTGCTGTCGCTGTAGCGGCCGCTCAGGCACATGTGCGCGCTGAAACATTGCTTGAGTGTGTGCGGACGCACATGATGGCGACCCGGATCAGTGCGAGATGCGGCTGAGACGTCCGGAATCAACCACCCCGATGATCTCATGGGTAGTACTTGGGTAGTACTTGCATGCAGAGCAAGCAAAGCTAAATGACCAAATGCACCACGCTACGGATGTTCAACACATGGGCGAATCAAGATGGCGTTGCCACTGTAACCCCTGCTGACAGTCTGTTCAAACTGCAGGGGTTACTGCCAGTAACCTACTGGACTCCTGGGCGCATCAGGCTGCATCAGTCTCTGTACAGTCTTGCATTGCATGCAGCAAGCAACCACCAGGTTCCATGCTCGTGCACTGGGGTTCTCATGGGACAGGTGTGGACCTTAGTACCCAGGGCACAGCAAGGGCAACTGACAGCTGTCAGGTGTGGACCAATGTTGCCAATGCCGTTGACTCTGACCTGCCTTCAACCCCCGTAGTGTTCTTGACAAGTGCCACAAAAAATGATGGCTGCACTGCACATTCTGCACATGTAGTGCTCAATGTGCTGCGCAAGCAACATCCCTGCGCAGGATTGCAGCCGTGCAACACTAAAATGCATGTGTGATTGCTGACTTTGTTACAGCAGGGAAGGAAGCAGATTGCGCAACCCAGAAACCTGTTGTAGCCTGAATTATCACACTAGCCAAGGCTGGATAATCCTTGGGTAGGGTATGCCTGTCCTTGGGTAGGGGTGCCCTTAGCACCTTACCCACCCTTACCCAGGGTTGCCCAGTGGCAGTGCCCTACCCGAGGGGTCGCTCACCCCTACCCAAATGCTCCAAGTAGGGGGGGGGGGCGGCTACCCGAGGTAGGGGTTGTCGGCATAGTGTTATGGGGCTGGTGTGGTGTGGCAAGGGGGTCTTGACTACACTGAGTACGTGTCCCAAGTACTTTAGCGGAGGGGTAGCCCTGTGTACTTCAGTGTACTCAAGGCACCATTAGAAAGATCTCTTCATGCTAAGTCTGATTACCTGGAGTGAGTACAACTGAGTACATTGGAGTGCGTAAGAGTACAAAGTACAGGCAAAGAGGCCAGGTCAGGCCAAACTTGAGTACAAACTGCGCGCAGCGGCCTTGTGGCTTGTACGTATACGCATGTGTACTCAAGTGTACTCAAGAGCCACGTGGTTGAGGGTGCCGCATATGTGTTCAAGAACATTGTGCACGGTTGCTACATACAGTCAATTTGTGCCTCTACTTGGACGATACGCCCTTCATGTGTGCATATGCCATAGCTACACCCGAAGTCTGCCTAAACCCTTGAGTATGTGCAGGTGGAGTGCCCTTTGTACCCAAGCCAAGGCCTTGGGTGCACGAGAGTACAAAGTGCAGCTACTTTGCGGCATTCAACACAAATCAAAGTACAGAGTGCAGCTCCAAAAGGGCAGGAACGTCAGGCGTAAAGTACTCAGCTGTACCCATGGTGTGATAATAGTTGCTGACCACCAACAAACATTTCTGCCGAGCCAGATTCCTTGAGTACACAGGGCTACCCCCCCTGCTAAAGTACTTGGGACATGTACTCAGTGTAGTCAAGACCCCCTTGGTGTGGCCCGCTTATGTGTCATGATCAGCTGTGGCCAAAGCTGAACCCATGGGCTGGGGTTGTGCTGGCTGCGTATGCAACTGCGTGCATGCAGTTGCAACTGCAAGTACAACTGCAACTGTACTTCAAGTGACTTCTAAGTATGTTCTGTTCATGACTGGCTGAGGAACGATGCCTTGAGCACAACACGTTGGACAGAGCAATGTTAGCAGAGGTCAAGCAACTTGTGAACACCATTACATGCGCAGCAGCCCCTCATGGGTCACCAGAAGGGGTGTATGATGCCAGTCAACAAGCCCAGCAGCCACACCACTTCAAGCTGCCTGGAAACTAGCCTTGTGGGGGGTTAGTAGGTCTATATAGAACGTCTAACGCCCGGCTGGCGTCAGTACTGCAACGACCTCGGCTTTTTATGGGTATGTGGCACCCCTGTACCGTGGCTGTGCAAAACGCCTTGCGCCATATCATGACAAGCACACTATGTTGAAGTTGACTTCGGCACTGTTGTAGTATGTAGTGACTGGTGTTGCTGCTGTTTTGCACATCCCGCTGAGTGTGCTTGCTGGTGTAGCAACATTCAACTGCCCAGGGGGGGGTGGCTGCCCCCCCCCCCTGGACCCCCCCCCTGCATACAGACTGTCCTTCTGTCGCTGTCTTCCGAGTGTGCTTGTTGCTGCTGCTGCTGCTGGTGTCGCTGTCGCTGAGTGTTCTTGCTGGTGCAGCAATGTTTAACTGCCCAGGGGGGGTGGCTGCGCCCCCCCCCCCCTGCATACGGACTGTCCTGCTATCGCTGTCTTCCGAGTGTGCTTGTTGCTGCTGCTGCTGGTGTCGCTGTCGCTGAGTGTTTTTGCTGGTGCAGCAATGTTTAACTGCCCAGGGGGGGTGGCTGCGCCCCCCCCTCCTGCATACAGACTGTCCTGCTAACGCTGTCTTCCGAGTGTGCTTGTTGCTGCTGCTGCTGGTGTCCCTGTCGCTGAGTGCTCTTGATGGTGCAGCAACGTTTAACTTGCTGCATACCTGCAGCAGTTTGCAGTCACACCAAGCATGCTGCTGCATGGGCAACAGGCGTCTGTAGGCAGGCTGCCGCATGCTGCCTACGCTGGCTGTGTTGCATCGATGCGGCACTGATGCTAGGTGTCTACGTTGCAGTTGTCGGGTCGTCTGGCTTCCTTAGGAGCAGATGACCTCCTGATGCAATGATCGCGGTGGCATGCGGAGTAGCATGGGACCCAGCATGAGACACGCATCCGACAGCAATATGGAACTCTCACATCAACGCGTTTGCAGCTGCTGGCACCTGCAGGTTAGTCACCTGGTCGGGGACCAGCAACTGTCGCTGCCCCCATGTACACGAACGCACACGCAATTGGTACCAATGCCTTCCGCCCATAGCGACACACCTTATTGAGGCGCCCCCATGACGAAAGTCACAGTAGCTGCAGAGATATATCGGTGTTTCTATATAAACGCATCTAGCCCCGCTCAGGTTTCACGGAGAGCTGATACAGGATGCAGAACTAACGTTATCGCTAAATCATGAGCAGGTTTGCGTTTGCCCCTCGGAGCTGCTGGGTTCAAGTTCAATCCAGCGCTGCCAGCCACGCAGCCGTAATAGCAAAGCGTTTTGATGTTTGTCAACATATTAACGTTGGCATGAACCACACCTGGCCTGCTAACGGCCGTTTCCTACCCCGTATTGACCTGCCCCTCCCCCCCGCAGGGGGGGGAGGGGGGAGCCTATACGCCTCCTAAGCAACTTCCTCTTACGAGGTCGTTGCAATACATCTTACTAACCTAGTAAGAGGCCTAGTAGCTACTCAACCACCCCTTAGTAAGCAGCTACTAGGGGCCTAGTAAGTCAGTGGATGAGTTGGTAGGGGAACAGCCCGCATGACCCAGCACTGATGATCACAGTGGAGCTTTGATGCAACATCCAGCCCAGCAGAAGGGCAGCAACTGGCCAGACACCTTCATGTCACAGTGAGCCAAGGGTTTGGGGGCCCCGAAGCTCGTCTAGCTTCAGCTGCACATGCATATGCATCACTAATGCGTTACTACTTCTTTTCGTTGGCAGACACGGCAGCTTCAGCCTCTGCGATCTTATTACAATGCTACCTGAGCCGTTGTTCTCCTGTGAGTTATGCAGACTGCTAGCATGTGCATTTCCTCCCTTCTGGCTCAACAGGCTGCTAACAGTGCCGCCTTTCTGCTCTCAGCCCAACGGTGGAGAGCTGGCCCGGGGAGTTTGGCCGACAGTGGGGGATGGCAATTGTTGCGCAACAGTGGGGGAGAAGAATTGTTGCAACCAATGCCGCACTAAACCTCCCCCAATCTGGTTTGGTCAACTAGTCTCACCTCCATTGAGTATTTTGTTTTGCCCGAATTGCCATTGGGCAACTGTTTGGCAACCTAGCCCACTCAGTGGCTAGTCAGTACTGGGCCTGTGGCAGGACTGTACATCAGATATGCACCCAGCGGGGGCACAAGTAGCGGCTAGCCTGTGCAAAATGTTCAAGGTACCAACAGTACGTATCTTATCGCAGCGCGTGTCACCGGGGTCACTGTGTTTAGTGAGGAGCAATGTGATTGAACTCCACCGGGACAGACCCCACCATGCATTGTTGAAGTGTACCGTTCGTTTCTAATGCCAGGCGACTTATGGAGGAGGAGTCATATACATCAACCGGCCTTCGGCATTGGGTCCCACTCTTCGAGAGCCCCAGCTTAAGCGCGCCTTGGTCTATTGTTTTCCAAACGTTTATGCAGTTCAGGCGCACCGCAGGCGTCACCAGGACCTCAGATGACAGGGTGCTAAGTTTTGGCCGCTCCACGGATTTGTGACATCCTGCGTTCCAGAGAGCGTTGAGTTGATTTTTATGACTGATTTTGTTTGTAATTTTTTTTTGTTGTGGTCAAAGGAACACGAACACTTACAGGCAGGAATTTGTCATATTTGACGGTTCTTGGATATACTTGTTGGGCATACTTGCCTCTTGGTTTGCGAGGCTGAACACAACAACAACCCACCATATCACAGTAACGTGCATTGTTGATGTGACCTTGCAATCAATGTTCCACACCGTTTTGTATGGAAGTTTTGACGAGGTCGCTAGTCCAGCCCACTCTCATGGAACCATTGCAGTCAGTTCATCGGACTCGGCAATGACAGCTGACGAACAGACAGACACTGAGAGCTCCTGCGTCATTCGCTTGAGAGGGTTGCCTTTTACAGCTCAGCAGGAGGACGTTCGGACTTTCTTCAGTGATGTGTCAGATGTGACGGAAGTATATTTTTGCCGGCGAGATGGTGAGCAGCGCGGGCCATGTGAATTGAGTGGTGGTGATGGGGGGGGGGTAATGTCAAGTGGGGGGAAAGGGGGTCTTATGCACCCATTCAGCAGGCCTGGGGGCGCGCGTATCTCACATTGCAGAAGGCAGACAGACCTCAAGACATCCTCACAAGGTCAAGTCTGAGGTGCAGCAGTCACAGGGGGCCCCCTGCCCCTGCTGCCCTGTAACCTTCAACACTTCACTGGTTGCAGGGCGCCCTACCGGGGAAGCTTATGTGGTGCTTGGGCCCTCCGCTGATGCTCAGACGTGCCTTGCCAACCTGGACAAACAGCACATCGGCAATAGATACATCGAGTAAGTGACAGTGTCCCAGGGTGTCACAGCAAGCCTTGCTATGACTTGGTGGCTGTTGAGGCAGGGGAGGAGGCTCAGGCTGCGCAACCCCGACCACGCCTGCTGCTGTATGTGATGACGCTGGCCTGTGCTGTGACGTGCTGTGCTGTGCCAGGCTGTTTGAGGCCAGCAGCGCAGACCTTCGTGCAGTCAAGAAGATGCTCGAGGACCGCAGCTTACAGGGCTGCGTGGTGCGCCTGCGCGGCCTACCATACGCAGCCTCAGAGGCAGATGTGCGCGAGTTTATGGACGGCGTGCAGCTGTCGGCGGTCCCAGACTGCATCGTCTTTGCTCATGGCCCAGATGGCAGGCCCACTGGAGAGGCCTATGTCGATCTTGCAGATGAGCAGGCCCTGGCACTGGCAATGACCCGGCACAAGGAGGTCATGGGCTCACGGTACATTGAGGTCTTCAACAGCAGCAAAATGGACAAGCTACAGGCTCAGAAGCAGCTGGAAAGTCTCAGCAATGCACGCGCTGATAGCAGCAGTAGGTGAGTAGGTGGCTTGAGGCCAGGATGGGCGAGAGGGTGCCAGACATGGCCAGCAGTTGAGATTGAGTATGCTTGCAGCAGCCTTGACCACGCTCATCAGCCTGCAGCAACACAGCCGTGACTACAACTAGACAGTATGGCAGTAGCAGCGTTTGCTGGGCGATTTTGCCTGTGCACCAGTGCAACATCAGCCTGCCTTTGCACCAGCTGCACCAGTGCAACAGTAGCTCGTGCATGTTGCATCCTCCGCTGAGACGACTACTTTGCTGTGTCTGCCTTGTGCCAGATGGATGCCACCCGCCATGCCGCACAGTGCCGCCTTCCTCAGCCGCAGCAGGGGCTTAGCAGCAGGTATGATGCAGCAGCAGCCGTACCCACTGCACCCTGGAGCAGCAGGGACTGGGCTCCGGCCCGTGATCATGCAGCCCTACGCACGGGCAGGAGCAGCAGCGGCAGCGGCAGGGCATGGCCCGCCAGAGCACCACAGCGGCCATGCAGCAGCAGGTGGACCAGGCTGGCGGTCAATCAGTGGCCCCATGGTGCCGAGCAGCTTGTCAGGCCCCATGCAAGACCCTACGGCCCTCACGGCCAGCTCGGCAGTCCTCACACGTTCTTACGCCCCAGGTGTGTTCCACATGGGGCCACCAGGGGGCCAGCTGAGTCCACTGCAGCAACAAGGCAGCCAGCCGGGCCTGATGCAGCAACAAGGGAGCCAGCCGGGCTTACTGCAGCAGCAGCTTAGGAACCAGCCAGGTCTGATGCAGCATGGCAGCCAGTCGAGTGTGATGCAGCAACAAGGGGGCCAGCCGGGTCTGATGCAGCAGCGCGGAAACCAGCCGGGCCTGATGCAGCAACAAGGGAGCCAGCCAGGCTTGCTGCAGCAGCATGGGGGCCAGCCAAGTCTGATGCAGCATCAAAGGAGCCAGCCGGGCCTGCTGCACCAGCACTACCAACAGCAGCAGCACTACCAGCAACAGCAGCAGATGCCCATGCTGGCGCAGGTCAACAGTGCGCCCGGGATGGCAGCAGCGGCCATCCCGGGTGCTGCGGTCAGTGCAGCAGCGCTGCAGATGGGACAGATGCTGCCACTGCAGGGTATGCAGGCCCTTATGCATCCAGTTGGCAGTAGCCCTGTTGGCTTGAGCCCTGTTGGTGGGTACAGCCTTGCTCAGCAGCAGCAGGTGTCATCTGGTGCACTGCTGATGGGCCAGGGCAGGCAGCCAGTTCCACCCATGGCGCGCCCTTTCATACCAGGGCCCAGCGACAGCCAGCAAGGATATGAGGTGCCACAGGTGGGAGCTTGGTGGCTTGCTGACGCGGCCCTGGTTGAAACAGCTCAGCTCTCTTGGGAGTGTGATGCATGTTGCCTGCAACTGCAGAAGCATCGCATGTCCTATGACAACTGAGAACACACACTTCTCCTTGCCAATCCTCTGTTTCATCATCATGCACCCGACTGTGTACCAACTCTGTGACAAATGCAGACAGCTCCTACACAAGTTCTGCAGCAACAACTGCAGATAGAGCTCAGTGCATACAGGCCTTGTGCGTTTGACTGATGCACCATCACTGCTACGTGACTGATGCACCACCACCACATTGATGCACCTGCAGGGTCCAATGCAGATGCAGCACCTGGCATTTGTGCCAGGCGGCATGGTGCCGCTGCCGTCAATGCCCATGGCTGCTCCAGCAGCCGCAGGGCTCGGCATGGATGTACAAGGGAGTGAGGTCCCTGCATGGCATCACTCTTCTCAGCCAGCTGGCTGGCCTGGCATGCACCAGGGCCTGTGAGGGTTTAAGGTTAAAACCCTGTAAATGAAAGGGGATGTCTTTGCAGGAGGTCTGTCAGGAGGGATATCCAGTTTGACGTTTAAGGAGATATGCGTTGTGAACAAGCCGTCTTGGTGCTTGTACTGTGCATGATCTGCTTGTGTGGCTTGGTGCTGACGCGTTTGGATTGTTGTGTCGGCGGGGACTGTGCTGCAATGGTCATTGCTTGTCAAGCAGGGATCAGTCCTCGCTAGGAATGATGAATTTTGGTATGAATGGGAATCTCACTACAGTAGTTTGGTTTTGAAGCCACAGAGCAGCATGTGTGGGGTGGTCTGCAGCAGCCCGTTTCAGCGCTGCTGCTTCTTATGCCCTTTGTATGCCTGCGTTGTGGCCGTAATTGGTACAGGCTATTTAGTGTCTTAGGTCACTGGTCGCCTGGTGGTGTCTTGCTTGTCTTGCACCAAGGTCGATTTGTTGCTAGCAGCAGCATGCTGCCTGCACAATGAACCTGGCCGGAAACACGTGTAATGATGTTGATGGTATGAATGTTGGTAAGCTGTATGGCCCTGGTGCGTGGTTGCGCATGTGCGCTAATGCTGTTTGTGCATTTGGTTGTGCTCGTGAGCAGGGTTATATGCTGGTGGGTTGCCTTGCAGGCAGCGCTGTGCAGGCGGCACGGCCATGACATGACTGCCTGTCAGGTGCAGCAAACTGAATGCAGTGTGACCACATGACCTTGAAGCAGTGCATGTGTTGCACCCAACTCTACTGCTAGCATTACCGCTGCCAGCAGAGATGGCTGGCAGTGATTGCTTGTTTGCTGCTTGTGTGGGTTGCCTCATGTAGTGCCCCATCAGCCTTGACAGGCTGCTGGAATGTTGTCAGACAGGACCCTGACGTGGTACTAGTACTGTATATGCCACTCGGCACATGCCGTGCTCCAGACAGAGAGTGCAGTCCTGTGACTCTCCAACGGTCTGCATAGTGGGTCTAGTGCTGGGTGTGGCGGTTTCGCCTCAGCTTTCAGCCTTCTGCCTGCACAGCGTCTGCACACATAGCGCTGTTCTTGTGCTGATTGAGTAGCACCACGTGGCACAGCCATGCATTGTGACAAGTTCTTTGCATGTGGCGCGTGGATGATAGATTTTGGATCCCGCCACATGTGCAGGAGCTGAGTTGCTCCACAAGCATTGCCGAAGTCAACTGCTGTTTGCTGCAGGGTAGCGGGACGTTTCCATCAGGTACAGTCAATGAACTGTCATCGCTTTGGGTCGCAGATGCAAAGATACAGCTCACTGCCGCACCATGCACGCTTCAAAGTTTGCATGATGTTGAGTTCAACAGATGAGGCTGGATAGATTTTGTTTGCAAGGGCTCGTTTGAAATGGTTACGGGGTTGCAGTTTCATGTTTTGTGCATGGTGGGTTGAGCCGCTCAGGCTGCACATTTCGGAAGTGGCATAGTAAGCTAGCATGTACTTGTTGTGAGACAAGTGCAGGTACTGTACTGAAGTGCGGCGCAGTCGTGCTACAAGGTGACGATTCTGTCAGTACCTTGCAGCTTTCTAGGATTGCTGCATGTTGGTGGTGGCGTGCGGGTTGCTGGTGGGTGTGGGGTTGCTGCAGCACAACAGTGACCCTGGGGCTGCGAACAAGCCCTGCTTTTTGCAGTGTGCATGTCTGTTGTCAGCACATGTGGTATGTTGGTCTGCGCTGACTCCATCTTGGCGACTTGCTGTGTACTGCATACCAGCAGAGTCACACACATGCTCCTGCATGAAGCATCTGCCCTGCTGGGGACACGGGTGCACCCGTGTGTGCACAGCACGTGCTGTGTGTGCATACAACTGCCACAATCACCACGGCTGTTGTGACGTGTGTCATCGCCTGTTGGACATGCATGTGCCACATATGTGCGGCCGCCACACATGTGGCACAACAGATGCTGCCAGTTGCATACATGACACTATGGTAACTTGATTGTGACCCTATGGTAACAACTACCAAGGCCAACACAGGGACTGTCTAGAGCACTGAGATCATGCCGTGTCCACGGTTTGTGCGTGCACAAAGCACTACTGTTGCTTGGTTGCACTAGTACACGCTGCAATTGGTCCTGTGTTGGTGGTGGGGGCCCAGCCGTTCCTTTGCTATGGGGCATCAACGCCTTGATTGATGTTGGCTGTTGCGGTCTGCACCTGCCAAGAGACCGGCATGTATCACAGGCTGACACATGGGCTCAGCTGTGGCTACAGAAATTTGAGCAGTGGCTTAGCAACGAGTTTGTTGTGAGGGTATAAATCTTGCGTCTATTCCATCAAGGGTTGTTTTCATGGGGCTGTCACCAGGTCATTGTCGTTTGAGTGATGAATTGAAGTGCTAATCAGCACCCCTGGTTGGTGTGGGCTTTCGGAGTGTTTTGGGGGCTAGCCTCGATTGGCTACCGGCACGTTGTGCACCAACACCATTGCTGCAATGTTTGCTGGATTGCAGTGGGCCACTGTCGAGCCTGGACAGTAATGATAGTTGTGATACACACAGTAAGTTTGCTGTGAGTGTGATACTGCCATTTGGTAGTAGAACGCAAAACTACTAGTGTGTGGTGGCACCATGCATGCTGGCTGCAAAAGTAAGTGTTGCATTGTGGTGACATGCAGTTGCTGCGGAAGGTGTGTTGCAACAATCTGAGGACATTAAACTACCCTGGCTCGCGAGCATCGATGCGATAATGCACCACTGCAATTGTGTTTCCAACGTGCGTCGTGTGTTCCCTCCGCCCACTGTTCAACAGCCGGCGGCTGCCTAAGCTCACAGCAGCGGAGGGAGGGCGGATAATGCACCTGTGCCAATGCTGTGTGAGTTGCACGCCCAACGAATGTGACTTTTCATGCCAAAGCATGGCAAGCACCCAGTGTGCAGACTGCCAGCATTTGTTGCAATGTGGCCTCAAGAATTGCAGAGCATCTGCTTCAGCAGTGCAGGCGCATGCATCTTGGCTCGCACAGTGTCTAGGCCGTTCGACAGCCAACAGAAAAGCTGGGCCCCATGTCATGATGACACGTGGTCATGCCAGTTTTTTTGTCCTGCCTGTGGTGGCGCCACATGGTGCGGCATACAGGGCGATGCACACGTCTGTGGGGTCCTGTTGGCGGGTGTTAGCATGAAGGGCGTCAACAGTATTGGACGCGGTTTTACCCTGCAGGTTTGGGCTACTCAAGGCTGCATCTGCACACATGCTGCAGCACTGGCTGGGCGCTTGTGCGAGCCATGTGGCTTTGCAGGTAGCACAGCTATAAGCATGTGACAGCAGTCTGCGGGTTATTAGTGTGACATCAGCGTGTGACATGTTTGTCAGGGAATTTCAAAGGGTGTCATGTGTGGCGGTACAGCCAGCAGCGGGACTTACTGTGCCTGCTAGGCTGCTAGTAGTATCTGTCACTGGTGCTGATGTAAAGAACGTGGTTGAAGCTGGACACGTGTTTGCGCATACATGCACGGCTGTGTAGCTGTCTGGTGGTGGTTGTGCGCTGGGTACACAGCAAGGAGGAAGCCACTGTTAAAGGAGGTGCTTGCAAGCTGCACAAAGGACCCCTGGCCCATTTTGTAAAGGTTGGCACCTCCTTGTTTGGGCTGCGCACAGCAGCTGTCAAGTGCATAATAGTTTGATCACGCACAACACACTGTCAAAATCACGGGTGAACTATGCACAACCAGCCTGTGTAAGCTTGGCTGTTGCTGGGCTACAGGAGGATCGCTAAGCTTGATCAAAGGGTGTGAATGTATTCTGTCACCCAGCACCAGTTCGGGACCCTTCAACACCTGCTCTTACAAGGTGAGTAGCCGCTGCCATGCACACACTTATGCCACTTGTCACAATCTTCGCTTCTCATCATGAGGCGACCACCCATTTCGATGTCACAATGTACCCTGTCATGCCACTGACCAGCCAGATTCTGAGTCTGATTGGTACAACTATGCAAGTACTTCAGGACCTTTCAGTTCATACCACCAGATTATAAGTGAAAGTGTGTACTGCATCAGTCACTTCTTTGCAACAAACAGCCTCCGCTTGCGTCCCACTGTGCGGGCCAGTGCTGGTGGCAGTGCCTCCAGCACCACCCTGCGCTGGGCCAGCACATCCAGGCCAATGAGGGCAGCAGGGCCCTTGAAGGGGGTGCGGCTGTCACCATCACCCAGCAGTTGGCTGAACACTGGCAGGTCACCTGCAGAGTGCAGGGCGGCACACACACCGAGACAGACAGCAGGCAGCATATGCTGATCAGCAGGCCCAAGGAGGGGTCAGCAATACTCTACGACTACAGATTGGTCCCCATTGACAGCCTGTTGTAGCTACCACAAAGCACAGAGGCCAGGCAAGTTGCCTGTGATTTGCGTAGAACTTTCAGTACAAAGTGGGAGTTTGCAGTACTGGGCGTTGCTCTTACCTACTGCTGCTTGCACTGGGGCCCAGGGCTTCCAGTCCCTGCTAGGTTGGCCAAACGAGAGGCCGCCGGTTGTAGGGTCCTTGCGTGCATCACCTGCAGAGCACGGCACAGCGCAGCGCATCATGTCAGGGCAGCACAGCAGACTGCACTGGTGTGATTATGGCTCCACCGTTGCTGTACTGGCAGGCAAGGACTGCCGTGCAGGCCACACTAGCGGCCACACAGCACAGACAGAGCTAGGCATTTGATGTGTACTATGGCACTAGTAGCTGGCAGGTGTCAGGTCAGTTCGAAAAGCAGCCTGATGCTGGATGTGCGGTGCAGCATGCTGCCCCCACCTGCAAAGGTGAAGCTGATGTTGGTGGTGGGGTAAGGCAGCGGCCGGCCATCGACACCTGCAGGCAGCCAGGCAGACATGCACATACACAGTTCCAATGGTCTGCTAGAGGCTATGTGTGTTGGCTGACAGACCCAACATCCAAAATGGGTGCAGCCTGCACCGAGTGTTACTCACTCCTACACCTCCCTGAAGCTTCTCTCCCTTGGTACCCTCCCTAACACCGTCATCGTTTCAGAAACCCAGCAGACGTATGCCCCTTGGAACAGCCTGCTGACCGCCAGTTGTCTACGTGATGCTGGGCAGACCGTGCATCCCGCCTTTCACCTCCATGGATATAGCCAGCCGGCTGCTGATGGTCACGACTTGATCATATATCAATCACTGTCACAGCTTCTGCCTTGCCCACTGACCAGTGGTGTGGTGTACTGCCTCACCTAGGCTGATCACATCAGGCCCCCGAGGGCCCTTCAGGTTTCCATTTGCATCCGTCAGGCCCAGCAGGCGTGCTGCAGCCCAGTTGACAGCAGAGAAGGAGGCACCTGCAGGTACGTAGGGGCAAAGCAGCAGCAGCGGGACAAGACGGTGCAGCAGGCATATGTGCATGCATGCACGGCAAGAAGGGTAAAAACAAAAGCCGGTGGCAGATGCTGTGGCAATCACATGCGTACGTAGGATCACTGGTACCGAGTCAAGGCCATGTTTTGTCACAGACATGATGACACACTGTGCAGCTGCCCACTCCTTTTCATAACTGCGGAGTTGCGTGGGTGGCAGGGTGCCCACCCACGATTGCACCTATCTTCTCTCTCAAGCTTCTCCACACCAGCTAGCTGCAGCTGGAAGGTGGGGTCTGCATGCCGCTGGATACTGCTGTGCAAAGTGTTGATTGGACCACAGGAGCTGTTGGTCAGGCTGTCTCAGCGCATGCTATACTTCCCTCCTGGCAATACTGGTGGCGATATCAAAACACACAAAAGACACACGTACCGCAGTCAACAATCCCTACAAAGGGCTGGGAGCTGGCTGCCTTGGGTCCCGTCACCCTGATGCCCCACACGCCTGCACAGCATAGCACAGCACAGCACAGCACAGCACAGCACAGCACAGCACTTGATCACCGCAGAGCCTCTCTTGTGTCCCTATGTCCCTCATTGGACAACACATTGGTCAATGCCACAACAGTATTTTGATTGACAAGCCGACGCGCTCTGCAAAGGAAACATGGGGCTGCATACCAGGCCTACTTCCAGTTCTGCCTGTACATCATGCATAAAAACATTATTAATGCCATTATGATTAATGCCAATAATCAATGCCATTGTTATTATGCCAATATAATCTTTGATGCCATGCAGTCCCACCTGACTCATTCAGCACAGCTGCCGGCACCTCCTCCAGCCCCTCAGGCCCTGCAAGCTCTGCCACAGTGCCAGGCCTCCACAGCCGCACACGGCTCTTCTTGAAGTCCAAGTCTGAATCAAACATTGACAACACCTGTAGACAGCAGACAGGGTTGCACCGAGGTCACGCCTCATGATGATCTTAGCCAAGGGTTACCCCCTGTGATGAGTCATGCATGTTATGTCAGCCAGTGCAAGTACCATGTTCTTCCAGGCCCTGTCACAAGCATTACCCATCATGTCCTCTCACGTCATGAGCCACATTACAAATTGACAAGTGCGAATTGCAGCTGCAACCTGCCCAGCATGCTGCACAGCAGGAGTAACCCAACGCGTAGCCTGCGGCGTGGGTATAGCCGCTAGCTTCACTCATGCCCTCCACGCACCTCCTGCCCCAGCATTCCCGCCACGTTGTGCTGAGGGTCCAGGTGTGACTGGGGAAAGTCCAGCACCACAGCATTTAGGGGGGGCAGCGGCAGCCGATCGTCTCCACCCAGGCCAGGGAAGTTGCCACAGCACAGGGCAGCACCCTGCAGTTGGACCTGGAAGGGCAGTGAGACGCATGAACCACATGTGCATGTCTGTACACATTGCAAGCGGTGGCTTGGGGTTAGGGTTTAGGGTTAGGGTTAGGGTTTGGGGTTTGGGTTTGGGGTTTAGGGTTTAGGCACACACACAGCACACACAGCACAGCTGCTAGCAGCGCTGCCAAGGTGCCACAGAGGCGTTGCAAAACGTTCACCAGCATACTGTGCCGAAAGTGGCTTGGACGCCGAGTGCATACATGCAGCTGTAGCTGCCACAGCTGCACATCGGCTGTGGCAGTGGCCGTGCGCAGTGTGCTTCAGTGGTGCAGAGGGACCCCCCCCTCCCCTGCCTACAGCGCACTCTTGCTGCATATGTGCCACAGAGCCCCACTACCGCCTGCAATCACACACCCCTGCCACCCAAACAAAATCATGTGCTGTTTGCTGACATACTGCAGTGACACCAGCTGTGCTGCCCCCCCCCCCTTCGCTGCTACCCGTGTTAGTACCCTCTGCACACACTGCTATACCCATCTCAACGCAAGGATGAAGTGCACAGTGTTGCTGTGTCACCTCGGGGGCCCCAGCCTCACTTCTGCATACTCCTGTCCCCCCCCCTCACCAGGTCTCCTCCTGTGGCTCCCCCCGCCCCCAGGCCCTGGACCTTGCCCCTGCTCTTCAGCTTGCCAAGCTGGTCCCGCAGCTGGGGGGTGATCACCTCAGCTGTCAGTCCTGCATATACATGCACATGCATGTGCAGCACAGAGGCATATAATGCAGTGCATTTGTGCACAGGCAGTTTTGCAGAACAGAGGGCAGCCAAGACGTCACAGCTTGATGGCAGCCCTGCACACTGCACAGCTGCATTCAGGCTGCATCAGGCAGCTGCAAAACACCACCAAGCCCCCAGCCTGTCACTGCAAGAGTAAGAGTTGCAACATTGGCAAGTGCACGCCGCCGCAGCACATCTCTTTTTTTCATCCCTCATGTACCTTCAGCAAGTGTGACCATGCCCACCTGAGTCCAGCATGAAGTCATATGGCCCCTCATTGTTGATTGTGAGCTGGATCAGCACGTAGTCACGCCCAACACCACCCTTGGGCAACTTGATCCTGTAGGGAGGTGCACAGGAGGGCCCAATACAATACTTCAGCTTGAAAACCACCCCTACCAATGGCTGCAGTGCGTTGAACAAGAGTTGAATCCTCTCTTCGTTCATAGTAGGCAACCTACCTCTGCATTGGCAGGTCAGCCAGTGGGACGGCAGTGACTGTCTGAGTCCTGGCACGTGCTGGCAGGCTGCGTGGCAGGACTGTCAGCACCACTGCAGAGGTCAGTGCCCCTCTGCGGGACAGGCAAGCAGCCTGGCTGCTGGCCTGCATCTTTGCGTATCAGACACGCTACCAACAGCACTAGTGACAGTTGATTTCAGGCTGGTAGGATTGTCCCACTGTAGGACTGTTTGCCACTGTGTTGGTGGGATGTTGTTCCCCCAGCAGGTTGTGATGCGTCCTGATGTGGGAAGTACAGTAGCTTTTGACAAACTGCATCGTTCACTGAAGCCGAGTGATATATGCACCCGAACGACCGCGTCTTCGTCGTCCAAGGGGTGACGACAGATCGAGATCGGTGAGTCAACTTCGGACAGGTAGACCAAGGCAGACCAAGGTAGGGACTTCAACCGTGTTGCAACAGCCACTTAAACGTCAGCTTTGTAACGAGTTTGTCAGCCACGCAGCTTAGGTGGGGTGGCCAAAGCTGTAGCACAGGCTGGCACCGCAAGTGCCCACACAAAAAGCCAGCCAGGAACAAACCACTGCCACTCTCACGAGAAGGCCACCTCACAAGCTAGCTGTCGGCTCGGCAGCTGCTGCTGGGGCTGTTCCCACCCACTTGGCCCCCACACACTGAGCTGCAAAGCCAACCAAGTCACTCGTCTCAGCAATGATCTTGGCCGTGGGCTTGCCTGCTCCGTGGCCTGCTCGGACCTCAACACGGATCAGCAGAGGGTTCTGCTGCTTGCTGCTGTCTGGGTCCTTGCTGGCTAAGTCATACTGCAGTTGGGCCATCAGCTTCAAGCTGTGCAAGGGCACCACCCTGCAGCAACAACAGACACACGGGTTCAACTTCACTGCCCCACACGCACGTCAGCAGTCATGGACGATAAGCTCGGTGTACATGTGACATGGCACCGGCTGCCAGCAAAAGTGGCGTTGAAGCATCATGCTGTTGCTGTGTTGTGGTGACGCTGAGGTGGCAAGAGGCAGCACTGCCAGGTGCCTGATCGGTTCATGCTTGCCTACAAATTAGACGGTCCTTGGACGTGTCCGGTTTCTCAGTGTCATTCTGGTGCCTTTTGCTGTCCACAAACCACACCAGCTTCCTGTTTTGTTGTTTGCACGGTGTGCAGGTTGCAAATCCAATCCCCAGTCAATGCAGTAAGCTTGATGGCCTACACGTTCATGCAGTTGCAGCTGCATCGCGGCCGTGCTATTTGTTACCCTCACCTGTCATCGTGATCGCCTGCAGGACAACACAGCAGTGGGACAACACAACAATAGGCAGCAATCAGGCAACACTGCATCACCAATCACAGTGGCAGCAGACAGCCCAGGGTTAAATTCACCGGCACTGCACAGCACTGTACTTCCCTGCCAAAAGCAACTGCTAACACTTGAGGTGCCAAGTCACGTGGGACTGCAGTACCTGCTTCAAGGTAGTTGCAAAGACACTCCCAACCCGCAGCTGCAGCAATCCCTGAAGGCATAAGTGCTAAGACTGTGAAAAAAAGCAAGTGACTTGCCTGTGGCGAGCAGCATTGCGGGGTATTGCTGTGTCGTCCCCTGCGGCACTGCCACATTGTGCAGTGGGGAGTACGGGTATATCCTGCATCGCACCCCAGCACCAGCCCAACCAGGCGCACGTCAGAACTACACAACGGCACAGGCAGCTGCAAACCTGCAGGACGGATATATTCAGCCTGTGTGCTCTATGTTGACCTCGCCCTGACTGTGATAGGCAGCTTCAAGGTGCCCTCTACGTCCCTTTGCTAGTCGCATTGCAACAACCTTGTTGACCTCAGTCACTTCAGTTGAGCACCATGGCAGTAGCTATCACACAGTCTGTCCCGCCGGCTGCAGCACAGGCAGCCACAACCCTTCCTGCTTTGCAGCCGCAGCCTCACCATGCAAAGTCCTCGGCAGCATCGGGGTCTCCATAATCTGTGATCCAAGCATGGCCGATGGTGAACTGCAGCAAGCAGGGGGCAGCGTCACACACCACACCTTGTTGATCAGCCTGATCTGGGCATCCCAGGACCAGCTGCAGGAAACATAACCATGTGCCTGCTTCCCAAGGTTGCAACCAGTTGGCGCGACTGGCGGCTGAAGGCCTGTTTACTGACACGTGATTGTTGAGGGGTAGTAGGTCTGCCGTGCCGGCCTGGCTGATGCATGGCCTCTCAGCAGCGTAGGAGCATGTGTGCTGGACACATGGAGTGCACTAAGCAAGTCCTTGTACAGCATCAATGTGGCCATCCAGGGAGCAACTAGGCCGACCAAGAAACGCCAGTGGCAGGACACACGCATGTTCCGAGTGAAGCATGTTGTGTGCTGCTAGCTCACCTTGTGGAAGCGCAGCATGTCCATCACACCAACCTGGGACAACACACAGGCAGCAACAATGCGTGAAGGCGGCAACGTTACGTTGACACACACACATTCACAGCATGAAGTAAGCGGCATGGTCATGCAGCTGCGCCTTGCAGCAGCCCTGGAACCGACTTGTAGCCCATGTCAGATTCAATCAAAAGCTGGTATCATGTAACTCGTGGCAATGAGAACACTAACGAACACTACATTGACGAACACCACAATGAGAGCACTAACACAATGATGACACTAGCAACGAGCATACAAGCTGTCACTGCATGTATGCTCGGAACCAATGCACATGCATTTGGGCTGGCCCTTGTTGTTACTGTTGTCCTGCACGAAGCTGAGCTAGGCCATCCTGCTATCTCAGGTGATTACCAGATGTTAGCAGAGTACCTGAGCTATGCCACAGCAGAAGAGGTCAGGCCGTTGGTTGATGCAGGCAGCCACCAGGAGGCCACCGTTGCTGCCTCCCTGGATGACAAGCTTCCCAGCACTGCAGTAGCTCTGCGCCTGAAGGTACTCAGCGCATGCCTGCAGCACACACAACACGTCAGCAACGCACACAAGACACCATCATGAGCAGTGGTGTAGCCTTGGAGGTGCAGGAGCAGTGCTGTCATCTTCAAGGCAGATCAACATGCCTGCACCGCACCGCGCGGCCCCAACACACCCACGCCCCACCTCGTGCTGCCCTGTGCCGCACCACACGACATCGACGGCACACCACACCGCCCTGTCTTGCACACCTGGAAGTCGTCAAAGACGTTCTGCTTGTTTGCCTTGCTGCCTGCATTGCGCCAGTCGATGCCGTACTCCCCTCCGCCCCGCAGGTTGGCCTGTGCATAAACACCGTTGTAGCCGGCCAACCAGGCCAGACGGCTGGCTGAGAAGCCTGGCTCAAGAGATATGTTGAAGCCACCTGCAGCAGGTCGATGAGTGAATGAGCAGCTTCCTCTTGTAAGGGGTGTGAAAAGGAGGTTGTGCGTATTTGGTTTGTTGGCCCCTACACATGCCCCTGCTGCTCCACAGTCTTGGTGAGTGGATGCACAAGGCAGGTGGTGTGGTGGGGTTGACGGGATGATGGAGGCTTTGCAGCTCTCCCTTGAAGGCAGCTGCTGTTACAGCTGTGGCTTCCCGGCGGCTGGGACAAAAAGAAAGAAAGCAGTAGGTGAGTGCAAGAGACTGTTGCCTCATCCTTGGTGGCTGTCCTCCGTACATCCATTCATGCATTCATGTACCCCTTGATAAAGTTCGAGCAATTATTGGGGGGTGGGGGAGGGTGGTGGGCGGTACTGTCTACAACTATGCAAACACAGGCACACACGCAGGGGGCTACCGCACACATGACTCTTCAGCATTTCAATCCTGAGGCAATGAGTGACTGCAGGTCCAGTTGTGCAGAAGATCACGATTGAATGATATTGCAACTTCAACAAAGTCGCAGCACCACAAGAGAGAAGTTCTGCACAACTGGACCTGCACCCACTCACTGCCTCAGGATGGAGCTGCAGTTGAGAAGGCATGTGTGTCATGCAACTGGATTTGCTTGTGTGGCGTGTGTCCAGTGGCAGCATAAAGTCAAATAATGCTGCCTTGGATTCTGTTGCCTGCATCTGTCATGTAGCTACCCAGCACAATTTGGGACATGCACACTGTACTAGCGGCAGTGACTGCATTCAGCAGTGGGTTGTGGAGGACGCCCTGCAGGGGGCCCCCGTACCGTAGCCATAGAGGAGTGTGGGGTTGCTGCCGTCCAGCTTGAGTCCCTTCCTGTGAGTGATGAACATGGGCACCTTCGTGCCGTCCTTGCTGGGAACAAACACCTGGGGGCGCAGCATACATTGGAACAAGCAGCCACCCCAGTCAGTCAGTGCGCTGCTTCCTGTCTTTTTGCAGTTGAGGGCCCTGATACGTACTTGCAACCAACTCTGCACACTGGCATGCAGGCGACGTGAATGAACCGCCACTCTTGTCACCACCACCCTGTCAGAACAATGTTGCCCCTGTTTGAAAGTCGCCTCCAGTCCTTCCCAGCAACAATATGCTGGTGTGCACCCCATATCCTGCTGGTTGCCAGCAGTGGCTAGGTGTGTCAGCTGGACTGACCTGGTGTGTCTCGTAGTCTGAGGGGTTGTGTGGCACCTTCAGCTTGGTCTGGCGGAACAGCTCAGGAGCTGGCTGCTCAGCAGACATGTCCACACGGTAGATGGCACCAGGCTCAGTGAAGCCTGGAATTCCAAAAAAAGCACACTGGGCACTGTCTTGTCTGTGTGTGGGTGGGTGGGGGGAGGGAGGCACTTGGCAGTGCATGTTGATCGCAGGAAACAAACGTGCACACAAGCATGTGCGCAGATGCCGCGGCGGCTGACCACAATGCTGCACCGCTCAAGCTCATGCCATGGTGGCAGCTGTTGACATCCTGTACAAGACCCCCAGGCTGGTTGTGGACTTGACAGGGGCAAACGCGAGAGCAAGGCCTGTGTACCTCACACTCTGCGGCAGGCCCTAGATCACTTGCAGCTGTGCAGGTGCTGACTAGTGTACTAGTAGTTGACAAGCACACCAGTGCTGCCAGCGTTGCTTACTTGTGAAGCTGAAGAACATCTCCTTGGTTTTGCGGGTGCCGCTGAAGCCGCCAACAGAGCCAATGCCAGGCATTGCAAACTCCTGCAGTAGTACCGCAACACTTGCAGTCAACCATGTGGACCTTGGAAAAATGCACGGAAGGCAAAACCAAACTGACAGCGCCAGAGACCAGATGCTGGCTATTGTGGCAGGCCTCGGTGCAGAAAGACCTGCATGCCTGTATGTGGGAGTTGCAACACGGCCGTAGTGTTGCCATGGTGACTGTGGTGCCTCAGCACTGCAAGTTTCTGCACTGCAAGTTTCTGCACTGCAAGTTTCTGCACTGCAAGTTTCTGCACTGCAAGATGCAGCAGCTGCAAGGTTGAGGGTGTTGAATTTTGGGTTAACGGTCAACCCTAAACCCTCAACCCTGCTGTGTTCACCTGCACCAGCTCCCCTGTGGACAGCTTGTGCCTGGACAGGGCAGACTTGACATCACGCAGCCACCTGCAGCAGCAGACAAGGGCGCAGGGATGAAGGAAGCCACACTGTGCCACACCACTCTGTGCACATCATCGGCATGCAAACCGGGACTCGGCCACTTGAAAGGCCGATGCACGTTCAGCGGTGCTGTTAGGGTGGCACTGGGCCTATTGTGGTACCCCATCGCTTGTGTGTCGATGCCAACCATGCAGCCAGGCTGCATTGCGTTTGTAAGGGTGGTGTGCTGACCTGATGATGAGCTCGTCCCCCTTGAGTGCCACTGCAGACTGCAGCAGATCCTTCTGGTGCTGGGGGATGACGTCAGACCAGGTGGATGGGGCACCAGGGTTGCCAAGGTCAGCACGCACCACCCTGCAACATACACAAATGTTGTGATGCAGCGTGCAAGTTGCACACCACATGCATGGGCATCATGTCTGTCGTTGAGAAAGTAAGTAGCCCTCCAAGTGATGAAAAAGCGCACGCTGATGCTGAATTACACCGACATCCTGTGTGGTAGAAGCTATTTCAAGGCAAGCGCTGGTGTGTTGCAGGCACTTGCCAAGGTAGTGACTAAGTCACGCACACTAAGGCACGAAGCGATGGGATTGACTCTGCTGTACGAACAGCAGGAGCGGTGAAGCTGCAGAGCATAGTCCTGCGACAATGCACCAACAACGCACGGTGCACGCACAAACATGTCCCCAACATGCAGCCAAGGTAACCTGGGTGTATGCAGCACAGGCCAGGTCAGCAGAACTGGCACCAAATGTGAGTGCATCACCCAGGCTGCCCCCCACCTGTATCGTGGTGCGTCCAGGTTTGTCTTGAGGGTGAAAGCCTCCCCATCATTGGCCACGTAGTCCCAGCTGGCATCAAAGTTGTCAACCAGTTTCACCACAGGCAGGGGTTTGGCACCTGGCAGGGCAGGTCAGCACTCACAGGTGTCCACACCCAGTCTCTCCATCAACACACACTTTTTGGTGGTGTGTATTTTGCGTGGCAAGTTCACTAGCGCCCTGAATGCAGGGCCACGGCTTGGCACCCCACTTGGCACGTTAGTGCCAGCCGCACAGTGTGGCTAACGCTCCGATGCAAGCCTGTCATGCAGATCAAACGGCTGACATGCAGTACGTGTCCAGTGCCAAGGCCCCCTGTGTGCTCACCCTTGAGGAAGTCAAAGCTTGAGAAGTCAAATGTGTTGGTGTCAGGGTGCTTGGGCACTATGTCCAAGTCAAGGTAGTACAGGCGGTTCTGCGGCCGGCAGCCCTCTGTGACATAAATAATGAGGTACCTGCATGCAGTGGGTCAAGAGCCGTGTTGGATGAGCACAGCACATGCCGTCAAACAGCTGGGACACTTTGTTTTGTCTCTACGGCCACCGCCACCCCATGGCATTTTTGTGCCTCTCCTATTGCATCAGAGGTCGCAGGCTGCAGGCTGCGCTGGGTGTTGACTTGCCCGGTTTTGCATTGTCATGCGTGTGCTGCCCAGATGCGTACTAATCACCCCGCTGAATATGGGCCACGAGGGGGGGGGGATGGAACCCCCCTGAAGGCGTCTCTTATACCCCCCCTCCCCCCTCGAGTGGAAGCCAATGTTTGCGTTGTTACCCTCACCTGCCGTCGTCTGTGACCTCCGCACCAAACATCCACAGCTGCATGCAGCAGTACAGACCATTCAGTGACAGGGCAGACAGACTTGAGGAGCAACAAGACAAGAGATCCCGGCCTGCTGGTATAGGTTGACACAACTTGCATCAGTACTGTCATGAACAAGCGAGACGAGATGCTGGAGGGTGCTGGTGGCTCCAGTGCGAAGGCGGTGCAGCCAACTCAGCCAGGCTTCAAGAGTGCTGCAGTGTGCAGGGGTGCATGCGCCTGTGCACTCAACGCCCAGCTGTGCTGCAGCAATGCTGGTTGCAACTCTGGTGTGCTAGAGCAGTGCTGGTGGCAGTTCTGCTAGACTCACCGGGTGTTGTGGGTCTGCCAGCACCACCACATCCTGGGACTGTGGCTGGCCCAGCACATGGTAGCACAGCTGTTGGTTCTGGTTGGTGTCTGTCTCAGTGCCAAGATCGGAGGCTGACGCCTTGGGGAACCTGCCGCCATGGAAAACGGCGGGAAGAGATGCATGATGACGGCCAAGGCGTGCTCAAGATATCCTCAGGGCTCGCAAACAGCTCTGAGAGCCGAGGGGCCGACCAGCACTGTGGGTGGTATACGAGATGCCCCCATTTCCTGCCATGCTGGCTGCCGTGACATGAGGGCACCAACGCAATCCCTAGCTAGTCCACTAGACAAGGATGTTCCAGCTGTGCGAGTTCAGGCCATGTTGCAGGACAACTCCGCCACAGCTCACTTGTTGTAGAAGAAGCCTTTGTGGTCGTGTGTCCAAGCCGTGCTGCTGAACTTTACATCCTCCAGGATATCCTCATGCTGCACAGCCGCACCGTCACCACCAACGCCCAGCACCTGCAGCAGGACGCATACATGCATGAACAACTCTGCTGCAGCAGTACTGCATGTGCTGTTGTCACTTTTCTGGAGCGCATGCGCTCAAGCGCACAGTGCAAAACCTTTGCTGCACAAGCCTCAGGCCTTGTCTGACATGCTGTTTCCCCATTCTGTCAGCCCAGCAGGCTCGCACCATTTGTAACAACATATAACCTGCTCTTGGGTGCAGCACAAGGTGTTGGTCTTCACCTCTGCTGCAGTTGCATGTGTTGTGTGCCGGTCCTCTTGCTCTCAAAACCCATCCTCAGCATCCAATTAAACCCCACCTTGATGGTTTGCCAGTCAGAGCCTCCACTGCTGAGGCTGTACGCCATCAGCTTGCCGTCATCACTGAACGTCGCAGCCCCCAGTGCCACGGTGCCGTCCTCTGACAGGGTGTTGGGGTCCAGGAGGCACACAGGCTCTGCCTGGAGGCTGTCCTGGCCAAACAGGACGTACTGCTGCTGCAGGCCTGAGTTGTGGTAGTAGTAATACCTGAGGATGCAAATGCCACAACAGTATCAAGGGATTGTGAGAAGAGCCGTTCAGCTGGCATCAATGTGTCATGCTTGTTGCTGGTGGGCCCTCATGCGGCTGGGTGAAGCCAAACTTGCACTAACAGCCACCACCACCGACATGCTGATGCAAGAAAGATGTTCTGGCCCCTGAGCACAAAGGTTGGACCACCCCCAAAGGTTTCTGGGACTTTTGCAAAAAAGGAGCAGGCTCCCACTCTCTCCCACCTGCTGCCGCGCTTGAAGGGTGTGCCAAACTTTGGGTAGTCGTACAGTGCCGTGAACAGCTCCCTGCACGAGGCAAGTACACCAGGCAATGCACATGCCACATGCTGAGCAGTTGTGCATGAATATACATGCACACCAACACTCGTTGGTGTGCTGCTCCTTGAAAAGGGCACTTCTGCCATGGTGGCAGAGCAACATCAGGCACTGCACGCGATTGCTATGCCTGCATGCAACATGATGCAATTGCTGACTATTCGCATACAGGGGTGCAGTTTTGTCCCTACCCAGCGCAGCGACATCTGCTGCCGCTGCTGCTGCTGCTGCGATGACGCCGCCAGGCAGCCACAAGGACAACACACATGCTTCTGCAAGGCATGCACTATGGCACCCTGCCGGCTGTTGCACTGCAGGCACTCACTTGAACTGCTCACGCGTCTCACACTGGCTCAACACCTTCTGAGTCAGCTCATTCTGAACCTCCACAACTGCAAAAGCAGCAGCCCACACCAACAGCAACCAGCAGCTGCCTGAGCCTCACGCAGCACGTGCCAGTGCGCCACCAGCTGAGGCTGCAACAGCACCCACTCATGCTCAAAGAGTCGCCCGAGTGTGTCTGTCTCGCCTGCCTCACTGCATCGTGCCAGCATTGCGCACCCAGCTGCAGCAATTCGTACGCATGTATCAACGTTACATATGTATAGACTGCTGCTTCCAGCTGGACCACATGGGCAGCTGGGTACTGTTCATGTGGGCAGTGCACTCACACATCCCACTGTGCACACGCGCTCGCACTCACATGCCTGGGTCTCCTTTGAGTCAGGGTCCTCTAGCCAGCGGTAGGGGTCTGCGATCTGCACACCATGCAGCTCCTCCACCACATCACCCCGCTCCACCTACAGCAGCAGTTGAGGCAGCTTAGCTGGCGCAATATGCGGACGGCTGTCGGAGGGTGTCAGCCTGCACTGCAGCATTCTGCTCTGGTTGTGACATGGCCCTGCGGCCTGGCTGGCACTTTGAGCCCTGACCAGCTTTCTCAACAGCCCGCGCCAGGCTGTGTTCACCCGTGTGTGCAGCCGTCCTGCATGTTCGCTGGTTAGTTGCATGTGATGTCTGAATGTAAGTGTGCGAGAGACTGAGCTCAAGTGACCATTACAGAACTTATGTGTGCTTGGAGGAGGGGCATGGAAATGGCGGGGTGGTGGGGTGGCAGAGTAAAGACTTTACCTACCTGTGGATAGTCGCTGGGTGGTACTGTCAAGTGAGCCTGTGGAGCACCTGCAACAACATCAGTCAAGTGCTGAGCCTGGGGCCCTACTGCCAGTAGCTTGAATCCTCAAAGAACGCAACAAAAAAGCCTTTTACCCAATGCGCATGGCAGCTCGTTGCGTTGATCGATGCAACTGCATGCAAGAGAAAGCCACATACAGCTGCTGCCACAGCCCCACCCCCAAGATGTTCCCCCTCTACCCTCGTACACACACCAGCCTTTGTGGCAACCATCCTGGGAAGTGCTGATGCCTTGCCTAGCAGCCTCTGGACACTGCGAGAGCTGGTCAGTGCAGTTGCCAGACGCATGTACTGCTGGACGGGTGCCCCAGCAGGCGACGTCTGTTGTGCGCTGCACTGCGATAGCTCGATCACAGCTGTGAGATCACAACAAGAGCTTTTCAACAAGCGTAATGACGATGCCAGTCTGACAGCTGGAATTCAATTTTGCTGCACTTGAAGGTATTGTGACACCACCACCGCAACCTCTGCTTGTCTTTCAATTACGTAATCCTTCCACTTGCCAGGCAGCAAGCAGAAGTCCCCCAGTCTGCCAACGTGGTGCATTTATGCCATGACCATGTTTCCCTCAAGATCACTCCACCAGCACAACCACTCTCGTCTTGCAACAGCCACTAGCAGCCAGTCACTTGCCAGTGCTGCCTCACGCCCACGTGCTGCCACCTGGACCTCACTCCCCAACAGGCCTAGCAGAGCAGCCCTCAGATTGGTGGCCATGAGGGCTGTTATACAGAGAGTCAAGTCAGCAAGTGTAGAGGTTTGTCCCAATCACCCACTAGTCATTCGCTCCCACACACAACGCCACTGGCAGTGTGTGTTCTGGCGAAGTTTTGAAAGCTTGCTGGTGGCTGGCTGGCGTGCAGGTTGAGGGCAAGATAGTGTCAAAGATTGGCACTGGGTGGCTATGTCTAGTAAGCTGCACTGGGATGCATCGGGGTGAATGGGCCTGTTGGCGATGCCTTCAAGAAACGACAATGCTGACATGAAGAACAGTTCCTGGGGTGTGCATTCAACCCACAGGCCAGCTGATGCCCTCACCAGACAATACATGTCCATCACAGCACTGGTATCGAGCAGCTGGCAGTCACATGCTTTAAAATTCTTGCGTCTGTGCAGGTTGGCCTGACAAATGATGATGTGGAGGCGGATGCCGAGTACATGTGAGCACTAGGTCCACTCACAGCCTCCTGTTTGGCTGGCAGGAGCCCGACAGTACCACAGCCAGACACGCGTGGGAGCAACACCTCATTTGGGTATTGCCGAGGCATGTGCACTCACCATTGCTACTTGTGCAGCTGCAAGAAGATTCTCAAAACCAAGGGCTGGCCTGATCCAGAGTCCAGCAGCCCATGGTCCAAGGATGTAAGTCTGAGCATCCTGCAAGCTCTTTGTGCACTTTGTATCATCGGTCAGGCACGCCTTGCGTCTGCTTCCACTGCACAAGCTGCACTGCCCTTCACCCTGGCATCCTAGAGGCCCTATCAGCGGTTTTTGATCAAAACGGTCTCACAGCAAAGCACAGCGCAGCAGGTTGAGACGGTGACCAGCCTCTGCCGGCCAACTTGCCAGGCCTTACAGAGCCTTTCCCTCCATCCTTCCCACCCCATTGTGCAGGTTGCAGCCATCGAGGGCGAGATCTTGTTGGTCAGCCAGTTCACACTGTACGGCCGCTTGAAAAAGCCAAAGCCGGACTACAGCAAGGCCATGGGGCCAGACCAGGTGTGTGTTTATGCCTGTGTGCTGACCTCACGTATGTTATGACATCATTGACCTTGAGCCTGGTCTGCTGTTGGTGACATCTGTTCTTTTAGTCGTTCGCTTAGGTGTCACATATGGAGGCTGTGCGTGCACAGCAATGCCAGGGTGTCATCAAGCGTCCAAGCCTCAGGCTAGGCTTTTTCTAATAGCTGCCAACCTGGCAGCCGCTGCTGCTTGCACAATGCTGCCAGTGCTTGTGACCCGTGCTGCTCATATCTTGCTGCAGGCGCGTGACTTCTACTCCAATTTTGTCGAGCGCATGCGCGCAGCATATGTGCCAGGTGCGATGGTGGTTGGTGTCCTGTCAGCTAGTGGCACATATGCACACCTGTGACTCACAGCTGGCAGCTGATCAGCGCCTGACAATGCACACATGTCATGCAGTGCAGCCAGCCCCGTCCTGACCTTTAGCTCTGCTGCTGCGTGTGCATCGGGCTTGTGGCAACACTCTGTGTGATGGTGTTTGTACACCGTTGTCATTTCTCTGCTTGCATGTTTGCTGCTGCAGAACGTGTCCAGGATGGAGTGTTTGGTGCCATGATGAATGTCGCACTTGAGAATGATGGTGAGCAAAGCGTGAACAGGTCTCGGCATTGCGAAGCTTCGGCAGTCGCCCACCCAACTCAACTGGCAGGTGCACGTGGATAGGGTGCTGCTGCATCTGCAGCTAGTTGCCGAGGGCAACTTGCTAGTCCCGTCCTTGTGATAAAATCATTGTCAGTGGCCGAGTCACCCACTGGGCAGGTGGCACTCTGCAGCCCTCGTGACACCTACGTTGCTGGAGGTTAGACCAACATTACCCCCCTGCTGCACTTGCAGGGCCTGTCACATTCATCCTTGACTCAGGCCACCAAGGCAGTGGACACCACTGACACCTGGCACCCTGTTCGGATGGCAACGACATTGGAGCCATGGCTTGAAGCCGCCGCCCTACCACTGTGCTGCAACAATGCACACGCCATGGGGCTCATAAGCTGTGCAGAATCACATCAGCCCAGGTCATGGCAGGTAGCAGCGGTGTTCACACTGTGCATGCTGGCTGTGTGGACCACAAGCCTCTTGCTATCGCCAATTCCCAGCTGCCTGTGTGGCTGTTTTGGGCGGACGGCTTTGTCGGTGCCGGCTGGCCAGGCAGGCTTACAAGTGGACAGGGACTTCTCTCAGGCAGTGTGAGCCACCCTTTCCTCTGCCACCCTGGCAGACAGCTGAACAGCTGATACGTCTGCACTGAGTGCATGTGGACATGGCTTGGCACATATGGCTTGGCGCTGGATAGTGGTCATAGGTGTACATCAGCAGTATTGGCTTGTCATCATGTCTCAGCTCAGGCAAGCACTGGCAGGGAGTGAATGCCAGATTGCAACACCAGGCTGGTAGTTTATACCGGCTCGGCTGTGATGCATTCCAAACCCTCAGGGCTGACGGTGTGACTACTGCTGCCCAGTCAGCCACCAGCAGTGAGCCAGCCACATGTAGGACTGCGGGGCTTTGAACTTCAATGCAGTAGTACTGCATTGGGTGTGTCTGCTTGCATATGTATCCGTTTTGGCACTGTGATCAAGCCGTGTCACCGGTTTTGGAAGTGACACTGTTAGGAGTCGTTGACTGGCCAGTCAGCCCATGCAACAGAGTGCAATGCTGCTGGAGCGCTTGACTTGGCTCAGCAAATGAGCTACAGGCAGCCACTGCCTGCCAGCCCACCGGCGCTGGTTTGTGCAAATATATTTGAGTCCCAGTGCCGCTGCCATCAGTGAGCTGCTGCAGGATCACCATTATGCTTGTGTGGACTGAAGTGAGAGGCAGGCTGCAGCGTTGCGGCCACCTTACACATCTTGGGCAAAAAGAGCAGCCTTTGGGGAAGGGTCAGGGTGTAATGTTGACCAAACAAACAAATGTTACTGCAAGCCAGGGCCGCAATGTGTGCCAGCACAGCTAATATTGACAGGCAGGTGCCCCTCACAGGGCTTCAACACCTTGAAGGCCCACAGTGAGCCGATATGATAGTTTGCAAGCATGCTGCTTGCTTCCCAAATGCAATGCAGCGCTCCTGCGCAGCCTGAGGCAAAGGAATATACACTACATACAGGGCCTCAAACACAAAACAATGCAGATGTGTGCATGAAGGGCGTGCCGCCTGCCTGCGCACAGCCAACGCGGCTGATTGCAACACGCACTGTCAACTGCCCGCTCTGGCAGCAGCAGCAGTGCACTGCACTGCCCAGATTGTCCGCATACAGACCAGCCAGGCGATATAGGCATGTCAAACACAACCGGCATGCCAGAGACACCGGCATGCCAGAGACACTCGCAAACTGACGGCGAGTACCAACAGCATGCAATGTCAAGCAGTTGGGGCAGCAGGTGTCATGTACTTTGCCTGATAAACACACACATGCGAAGGGACCACTGCTGGGCTCATTCTGGGACTGCAGGACATTGTTGCCCCAGCCATGCGGCTGCCACAAAGCCCTGTGCTGCAACGCGAGGGCTGCCAGACCATCAGAACCCTGGCGCTGCTGGCTTGCCAGTGCAGTTGCCAACACCTGGAGTTGCCAGCATCAGTGGCGCAAGCTCACATCCGTGACTGAAATGCATGGAGCAGCTCGGGGTCCCCAAACCTTCCTGCAACGGCAAAAACAGCCAGCACACAGCAGGCAAGAAGCGCTTCAATCCTGCAGCCTTGTGCCAGCTTTGTTTGCTGTAGTGTGTTGCGGTGACTGCACAAACAACACAGCACAGATGCCACCCCCGCAACTGGCCGATGGAATGCGACACAGGTGGACTCAGCACGCTATGATGTCTCTGCATATGCCACACACCACTGCTGCAGCCAGTCCGTGCCGCCCTCCCCAATGTTGCTTACTTGGCCACAACATTCTGCAGGCGAGGAAAATGACACCCAGCAGCAAGCTGACGCCGCCAGTGACCAGGTACGCGACGCCCAGGAAAATGTTTTTGCCGCCAAGCCAGTCTGTGGTGCCCAGCACGATGCTCTTTTTGCCGTTGAACTTGTAGGAGTTCCAGCGGTTGTCGATGGTGATTTGGAGCACGTCACCAGCTGTCAGGTCCTTGTCAATCCTGCCCCACAACTTGCGGAACCTTGGCAGGGCAGCTGTGCGCATCCACACCATCAGGCGCTCATCCTTGTTCAGCGGGATGTCCTCCTTCGTGATGTCGTTGAACAGGTCGTCGCCGCCTCGCGAGGCGTTGAGGAACGGGTTGAAGTTTTCCGCACGCTGGCTGCCAAAGCGGTGCCGCACATCTGAAGGTAGGGCAATACCGTTTGGATTAATGAAAATGCTTTCAAAACTGTTGCTGCCTAGTGCCAGGCGGTCGATGCCATAGGTGTCGTTGAAGTTGCTCCATGCAATCAACCCACATGGGTTGATCACCTGGTTTTTGTTCCCCTGCAGGTGCCGTCGCCACAAACAGCAGAACAACATTCAGTGGACGATGATACATCGGCTTCAAGCATGCAGCAGGCAGACAAACTGAGGTGAACATAGAAAAATAGAATTTGGTTGCACACTGGCTGGATGCACTCCCTGTGTCTACACCCACAGGTTGGCGTCGACTGAGAAACAGGGTGGGTGACCGACCTCGCCCCCACTGTCATTAGGAGACAGCAGCATGACAGGATAAGCCTAACGCTGCGGCCAATGCCCAACACGTGCTGAAGCCCGCATCGCCTGCACTACAACAGCCTGGCAGCCGCAGGCAGAATTACCCCATACTCACCTCATAGAACAGCTGCGGCTCGCAGGCAGCCAGATCCTTTTCAGGGTTGCCTATCGGTTCTCCCTTGAGCTGCACATCACTGCGTGATTTGACGTAGCGCCGGTGGTTCTGGTACACCCCATCCAACTCATAGTAGACGTAGACCGGGTGCTTCATATCCCGGTCCACTGTAATGTTGATCCTGCATCGCAGCGCTTCGGTTTTGATACCGGTCGCCATGTCCTGATTGCTCCACAGCCAGTTCTCAGCCTGCTCCTTGCCAGACACGCCTTGCGGCAGGCAGTCCAAGTCATACTGGCGGGGAATCTCTATGGGCTTCATCCCGTACACCAGGCACACCACCCCAACAGGGATCATGATGAAGGCGATGGCTGAGAAGATGAAAACCGCCCATGTTGCATCCAGCACTGGCTTGCATGCGTCCAGCTCCTGCTGTGTGAGTTTGGTGTAGCGGGGCTGCTTGCTGGGTTTGACTGCTGCCTCTTCTTCGTTGCCATTCACCATTATAACCGCTGTTACAGCCAGCTTGGGCTGCTTCAAACAGCTGGGTTGGCACTGCACGAGCTGTGCTGAGCTGCTGTGGGCCAGCAAAGGCCCAGCAGGTGCTCTGCTGCCTGCTGCCGGCCAAATCCCTTAAAGATGCTATTGAAGAGGGCAACAACACTTCATGGAGGCACACAGGACAGTAGGGATCGAGCAGGACAAGGAAGAATAGGATGAGGTCAAGCAACAGCAGCAGATGGGTATCGCCTGACACTGCAAAACTGCACAGAAACGACACAGAGGGGACGTGTGAGTTACAGCTTTCGGTGTGGGGATGTGAGGACTCTGTGTGCCTTTGATTCGTGCGATGTGCCTGAACCTCGTTGGAACCTCGCCCTAAACTGTGAGGAACGGCCCCCATTCGAAGTCCAAACCACGATACTATCTCCACCTTTCCTACCAGTCATTGCGTCGGTCCTTTGAGGGCACAGGCCGTGTCGGAGGCGTTCCACCAGCCCTGCTGCCACCAGACACCAACCCACCTACCCCCTGCCAGCCCAATTGCAGCTCTGTCACACAGCAAACATGTCGACAGACATCTCAGTTGACGAGGCAAAGGACCTGATCTGCCAGCTATGCAGGAACTTCTATCAGCAGGGCTGGGTGTCGGGCACAGGAGGGGGCATCAGCATGAAGGCTGGTGACAACATTGTCATGGCCCCATCCGGTGTGCAGAAGGAGCGGATGGAGCCTGATGACATGTTTGTGCTGGATGCACAAGGCAACGTCCTGCACACCCCTGTGACACGGCCGCCACCCTACAAGCCACCAAAGCTGTCAGAGTGTGCCCCACTGTTCACAGCTGTGCGTAACTCCGGGTGGTGGGCGTCGCATTCACAGGCCATAGCATACGCAGCTGATGTCTGTTTGTTTGTGTCTAATCAGCTCATCCAGTAGGGGCTGCCATACCCCAAGTGACACCCTGTCTCACTACTGTCTCACTGCGGCTTGCAACCCCCGTGCTCATATGCAACAGCTCTAGATTGCTGCACAGGCACCCCTCGGACAATGAAAGGGTAGTGACAGCAACCACAGCTTCAGAGAGCAACTGTCAACATGTGCTTGGCCTGACCACCGTTTGCATATTCCCTGATTCCTCATCCTGCAGGCATATGAGCTGCGTGGTGCTGGTGCTGTGATGCACAGCCACTCCCTGCATGCAGTCATGGCCACCATGCTGGACCCACAGGCCAGCGAGTTCAAGGTCACACACCTCGAAATGATCAAGGTGCGCTACAGCTGCACCAGCAGCACGACCAGCAGCACCACCAGCAGCAGCCATGGGACACAGCATGCAGTTGGACAGCAAGGAGTGGGGCAGTGTTGGCTTCACTGGGCGCGCAGACATCAGCACAGCTGCAGCAATGACAAGCCACAGTTGCAAGCATGTGAGATGGGCTGAGGTCACAGCCCGGCAGACCTGCAAGCAGCAACAGGATCCAAGCAGTGTGTTTCAATTGCCTGGGCCTCCAGAGACGCCTCTACACAGCAGGATATTCCAGTAGTGGTCAGGCTGGTTGTTGACACATGAGTTGCATCAAGCAGTTGTGCCTTGTGTGTGGGATGAGGCTGCAGGGCATTGAGGGCCACGGCTTCTACGGCAACTGCATTGTGCCGATCATTGAGAACACAGCCAGGGAGTGTGAGCTGACGGACCGCCTGCGCCAGGCCATCAAGGACTACCCACAGGCCAACGCAGTGCTGGTCAGGCGGCACGGTGAGGTTAAGCAGCCAGCGATTGACCTGATTCGTTGGTGCATCACGTAACAGCACCCGTGCAGCTACCAACAGCCTTCCCTGCGTGAGCATGCAGTGTAAGCGAGCAGCCTAGGTTGCCAGGTGCCAGACGTGGCCAGCAGCAGGGTGGGTGCTCTTAGAGTGCTGCTATTTGTGAGCTGGCCTGGCTTGTCCTGTACAGATGTGAGGTGCAGGTTTGCAAAGCAGCGGCACTGCAGCAGGCACTGTATGCATATGCTGGCCGATACGGCAAGGGCCAGAAGCTGCCTTGTGCGCGGCCCCCATATGGCATGTACGCCAGTGAGTCCGTCCCCTCAGCAGGCGGCACCCTTGTAGCTGCTGCAGCGTCAAACATACCTCAGTGCTGTCCTCACACATTGGGTTGGGTGTGTCTCCATGCATGCATGCAGGTGTGTACGTGTGGGGCAAGGACTGGATCCAGGCCAAGACGCAGGCTGAGTGCTATGACTACCTGTTTGAGGCAGCAGTGAAGATGGCACAGCTGGGCATCAACGCCTCAGTGGCACCCCCACCCCCTCTCATCACAGCCAACGGGGAAGCAGTGCCTGAGGGCAAGCGGCACGCAGAGAACGGGGGCCACATAGGTGGGCACGGCTGGAAGTCGCTTGCATGCTGGGGTTTGCTATGCCTTTCAGTGTTGCAAGGAAGGCGCCGCTAGCAACAAGAAACCTTTAGTAGGTAGTGCAGTTACAGGTGCTTGTATGTGCTGCTGCTTTCTCGTGCTAATTGCCTGGGTCGTGCGTGTCACTTTGTTGCATGTGCTGTGTATTTGCAGCTGTGTCAAACGGTGTCAAGCGTGCCAAGCACTCCCACCACTGGAAGCCTGCCGCCATTGTGCTGGACATCGAGGGCACTGTGGCCCCCATCAGCTTCGTGGCGGACGTGATGTTCCCTCATGCACGTGACAATGTGCGCACCTATCTGGAGTCACACTACAACAGTGCAGAGACACGCGCAGACATTGACGCGATTCGGAAGCAGGTGCGCACCTTCCTGCTGGGGGAGGAGGGTGGACGAGCTGCTCGGCTGATGTGCATTGAATGGTTGTGCTGATCAGACCCTGTTGTGTCTCGGCGGCACAGAGCAGCAGCAGCGAAACGCTGCAGACCCTGTTGCGCCAGCGCTTTAGCCGAGCTCCCACCTGCTGCTACTGTGGGTTGCGCATGCAGGCAGCAGCAGACGGGCAGACCTTCCCCGCAATCACGGCCAGCACGGCTGAGGTTGTTGATGCGGCGGTGGCGTGGGTGCATGAAGCCATCTCACAGGACCGTAAGGTCGGGGCCCTGAAGCAGCTGCAGGGCCATGTGTGGCGGTCAGGCTTCAAGAAGGGGCAGCTGACGGCAGAGCTGTTCAGGTGGGGTTTGAATGGGGGCTGTACTTTGCCTTATGAGTGTACTGCATGGTCCGAAGCAATTGGCAAGTTGTGTGAGGGACGTACATGCCTGTCCCTCTGCTAGGCAGTGACTGCATGACTTGCCCGATGTGCTCCCTTGCCCTGCTGCACTTCCTCCCATGGCCTGTGTCACAGGGACGTGCCTGACATGCTGGTGGAGTGGCGCAATGCTGGCATCAAGTCCTACATCTACAGCAGCGGCAGCAGGGAGGCTCAGCGGCTGTTCTTTGAGCACAGCCAGGCGGGTGACCTGCGTCCCTTCCTGTGCGGCTTCTTTGACACCACCAGTGGACCCAAGACTGAGGCAGCCAGCTACACCAACATCCAGCACACACTGGGGGTGGATGATGCGGACCAGGTGGGGTGCTGGGTTGGTGTGGATAAGAGAGGCACCTGTGCTGTCGACAGCGGGCTGGGAGGAGTTCACACCATGTTGCTGCATGCGCCTGCACTTATGACCTGCAAGCATGTGCGAGTGCATGCCTAGCGCGCCGGACACAGTCCTGCTGGTTGGGGTTGGCAGCTGCTGCTTAGGTTGCTTCGGCAAGCTCTGTGGTTTGCTTTGGCATGCTCGCACTGCTGATGCCCATCGCTGTGTGTTATGCCTGCAGATATTGTTTGCCACCGACATCTTGGCTGAAGCTGAGGCTGCTGCTGCTGCTGGCTGGAGGGCTGTGCTGGTGTCACGCCCTGGCAACAAGCCCCTGCCAGAGGAGCCAGGCTTCAGGGTCATTGAGGCCATGACACAGCTGCTGCTGACAAACTGAGGGTGGTAGTTGTGGGTTGTCTGCTCTGGGTGTTGAGCTGTTGTGGTGGAGCAACGTATTCCAGGCACGTGCAGCAGTGCCTAGAAGTTCTCTCAGGATGTGTCCTTGGAACCCCTGACAGTGGGCTGCAGGCAACCTGGCTGTTGGGTGGACATTGATGCTACATGTAGGAGTAGGAGTTGCACAGTTGCAGACCCTGTACACACAATGGCCCCTCTCTATGGCAGGATCCAACTTCGAGTGCCAGGCTGTAGTGTTGCATTTTCTGGCCCAGCAGCTGCAACACTGAACTCGCGAAATTGTACACTTGCAAACGGATCCAAGTGCACCTAAAGGTACACAAAAACGCCTGGGTCACACAAGCGTTATCAGCTTGTCGATCTTGTATAGCCAGCGCCACGGAATTTGGGGTGTGCTGCCTGCCGTTTTAGTCAGACGTTCAACATGGCTGCCTTCACCACCGGAAGCAAGTCAGCTCAGCAGCTCGCTCGCGCACAGGCGAGCGGGGCATCACTGCTGCCCAGCCCAGCAGCTCGTCGCCCAGCCTTCAGCTGCAGCGCATGCTTCCTGCCAGCTGAGACCAGGCAGCTGCAGAAGTCAGCACGCCCTGTGCGCGTTAACAGGTATGCTACTGCTGTCTTGGTGCTCCCAAGCAGCAACCAACCTGCCCACCAGGCCCCAGGCTGAAACAGAAGCGGTGTGATCTCATGCAAGTGCTCTTGTGTTGGACAAACAAGCACAATTGAGCCCCAGAGGACAGCAGTGTGGCGTTCTGCATCAGTCTGCAGCCGGTAACTGTCATGCAACTGCTTCTGCTGCCAACGTCTCTGTCGTGCTGCCTCATTTAGGCAGCTGTGTGCCAGGGTCAGCAGGGGCCAGCGTCTGGCAGTTGTGGCACAGGCAGCATCCGCCAAGTATGACTATGACCTTGTCATCATTGGCTGCGGTGTGGGTGGACACGGTGCAGCACTGCATGCAGTGGAGCAGGTGGGTTGGCCGCTGTGTGGCACGTAAGCAGGCCAGCTGAGCACAGGCAACAGCAACTGGTTACTCGTGCAGAGCCAATGAGAGCAGTCCTGCATCCCTGGATTGCACCCAAGGGCCTGGTGGCTAGCACAGGGGGTGGGGAGAGAGGGTGGGTGTTGTACCACGAAGATTGGATCAAGCATTACAAGGCCACACGGCGTCATACATCTTTTGCAATCAAAGCATGAGTGCGATGCAGCACGACCTTTGGGCTTCGCAAATAGTGTGTGTGTGTGTTTGGTGTGTGTGGGTGGGTGGGTGGGTGGGGGGGAGGGGTGGAGGGATACTGTCAGCTGTGCCTCCAGCACTGTCCAGCATCGTATGTGTTGCATCCTGACGTTAAGCCTGCAGCAAGAGTACGCAACCGTGTCTCACAGTTGTGGAGCAAGCATCTGGTATGTCAGCAGCATGCCTAAGACGCACCGTGTCTGGTCTGAAACTCCTGGATAATCACTTTCAGTCAGGAACAACCCACTTCCAGCCCAGTCCCTTATCGCAAGTGCTCCTGGTACTGTTTGAATTTTGCAGGGTGTTGGACAATTCCTTCTGTGTGCTGACCTTGTACGCTTGGGCGCCCCTGTTGCCTTTCATTCTATCCTGCAGGGCATGAAGGTTGCAGTCATTGAGGGCCACGACATTGGTGGCACCTGCGTGAACCGTGGCTGCGTGCCCTCCAAGGCCCTGCTGGCTGCTGCTGGCCGCATCCGTGAGATGAAGAATGAGGCTCACATGAAGTCCATGGCATCCAGGTGGGTGGGTGCAGCGGGTGGGTGGATGGGGCTCGCACTGGCCGCTCGGGCACCTGCTTCTTGGGCAGATCAGCAGCTAATGCATGTTTTTTTTGAGGCACAGGGGGGGGACCCCAAGTGCAGTTATCATCATCGACATCATAAGGCGCAGCAGGACTGCATCGCATGAGCTTCACCAGGACAACAGGGCAAGAGGTTTGGGATGTCTTGTGTGCAAGCAAGGGACGGCTGCTGGCTGACCCTGGTTGGGCAAAGCTGTGCAGCCCAAGCTTGTCTCAAGTGGGTGAAGCAGAGGCCAGAGGGTACTCAGTAATGCTTGTCTGCCTGCCTGTCTGTCTGTCTGCCTGGCTGCAGATTGGATCTGTCAGCTTTGACCGCGAGGGTGTTGCCAACCACGCCACCCAGCTGGCCAGCAACATCCAGGGCAACCTCAAGAGGAGCCTGGAGGCAATCGGCGTGGTGAGTTGCACTTGCTCAGCAGTGGCGTTGGTACTATTAGTACCCAGCCCCCTGCAGCAGCAGCAGGACAGACATGCAGCTGCTTGGGACCCGGGTACGTGTGCTGGGACGCCTCCTGCAGCATCATGATGGCAGGCAACTAAACACCTCCTGTCGCAGCACGCCAAGCAGCAGCCACACAGCCATTTGTCAGCACACCACCATGCTAACGGTGGTATAGTCAGCAGGGCAGGCACAGCATGCTGGTTGAGTAACAACACACTCCTTTTTCAAATCATGCCAGCTGCACTTCAACTTCATGATGCCCCATCTTGCAACTGTATGCGCATCCTCCATGTGCAGGACATCCTGATTGGCCAGGCCAAGTTTGTGGACAACCACACCATCAAGTACGGCCTGCCCGGCCGTGTGGATGTGGGCGGCCAGGTGACAGCCAAGGATGTCATCATCGCCACAGGCAGCGTGCCATTCGTGCCCCCAGGTACATGCAGTTGCACATGTCACCATCAGCAACCTGTGCTGCTTCTTGATGCCCTGCTCCCAGCCGCACAAACTGTCTGCCTTCCTCATTCTGTGACCTTCGGCTACCCCTAGCTTTCATGCATACCTGAGATTGCATGCATACCTGTAAAGCAGAGCGCACGCTCTCAATAGTGTACGGATGAAGTGACAATTGTGCTGAGCTGTGCTGGCATGCATACAACCCTGTCCTGCAGGCATCCCCATTGACGGCAAGACCGTGTTCACCAGCGACCACGCCCTGAAGCTGGAGTGGCTGCCCAACTGGATTGCCATCATCGGCAGCGGCTACATCGGCCTGGAGTTCTCTGATGTCTACACCGCCCTCGGCTGCGAGGTCACATTCATTGAGGTGCGGGCACGCCCTGTCTGCCCTGTACAACACCGCTGTGCCGGCTGCATCGCTGGCTTGCTGTTCCAGCGCTAAGTATACCCACTAGGAGCATCACCGCAATCTGTGCTGCAGTCAAGACGCTGGGGTATGGCCAGCGTGCTCGGCTATCACAAATCCTCCCAGTCCATCTCTTGCTCATTCCTGCTGCCGTTCTCACTGTTACCTTCCTCCTCAGGCCATGGACAAGCTGATGCCTGGCTTCGACACAGAGATCGCCCGCATGGCCCAGCGCCTGCTGATCCAGGGCCGCCCCATCGACTACCACACCGGCGTGATCGCGACCAAGGTGACCCCTGGTGTGCCTGGTGTGAAGCCCGTCACCATTGAGCTGACAGACTTCAAGACCAAGAAGGTGGTGGACACACTGGAGGTGGACGCATGCATGGTGGCCACAGGACGCGCACCATACACCAACGGTGAGCGGCTCACTCTCACTAGCACGGAAGCTGTTTGTTGTGTTACACGGTGGGAGGTCGACTCACCGAGAGAGCAGTCGCCTCAGGCAGTGCTAGCAAGTAGCTAGCAATTGGTCTGGCAGGATGATGTTGAGGGCTATGCAGTTCAGGGGGGCTCAAAAATGCCACACGGCGGCTGCTTGTTGCAGGCAGGCAAGCCGTCACATGCGTGCAACTTGGGCCAGTCTACTTGCAGCAGCAAGGCAGCCATCGCAATCAAGCAGGCCAGCATGAACTCCCTGTTCACGTTGACCTCTTCCTCAACGTTGCACGCCATGTGTTGTGTGCAGGCCTGAACCTGGGTTCCATCAACTGTGAGACAGACAGGCGTGGCTTTGTGCCCGTGAGTGAGAAGATGGAGGTGCTGGACAAGGCCGGCAAGGTGATCCCCAACGTGTACTGCATTGGTGACGCCAACGGCAAGTACATGTTGGCACACGCAGCCAGCGCGCAGGTGAGACGGCAGGCGGACAGGCAGCTGTGGATCGGGCAGTGGGAATGCTGACGGAGCTCACAGGCTGCCAGTCTGTCAGTGGGTGTGCTGATGTTGCAGCAGTTGTTGCGTGCATGTGGTGTGGGAGGCAGACTGACTGTGTGGTCTGCTGTGTGGACTATGTGTGCTTGGTGTCTTGGTGCCTGTGTCGGTGAACCTGCCTTGTTCCGCACACACTACAATCGTAATCACCTTTGTCAGCCCAATTGTCAGCAGTTGACCCTATACACACCGGCTGCTCATCGTCTGATGTTGCTGTTGTGTTCGCGTCTGCTTCCTCTCCCGTGTGCTGCAGGGCATCAGTGCTGTGGAGAACATGCTGGGCCGCCCCAACGTGCTGAACCACCTGTCCATCCCCGCAGCCTGCTTCACCACCCCGAGGTGTCCTTTGTGGGTGTGACCCAGGACAAGGCAGAGGAGATGGCCAAGGAGCAGGGCTTCAAGCTGGGAGTGGCAAAGACAAGCTTCAAGGCCAACTCAAAGGTGGGTGCAGCGGGGTGGTTGGTTTTGTGCTACCACAGGGTCCAAAGAGGGATTTGGTGGCCACGTTTGCTAGGCCCTGAATGGGATCATGGGCCATTAGTGCACTCTTGATGGGGTCACAGATGGTGGTCTTGGTCGTGGGGCGTGCTGACATGAGTGGTACGCCACGGGTGGCAGGGACATAGGCTTCTGTACTGGTGGAGGGTCCCTGCCACAGGCGTACTGGTGGAGGCGCTTGTCAAGTGGAGCATCAAAGGCCTGGGCCAGGCGCTTTCTGTGTACACTTGGTGCTGCAAACCTCATGGGAGATTGCAGCCAGTCTGGGTTGCGCGTGGCACAGGTCCTGGTGCAGTATGTAGGTCCTGCAGTGGGTTGGAGCAGCACTGACTGCGCTGTGCTGTACTGTGCTGTGCTGGCTCCTGCAGGCTCTTGCTGAGAAGGAGGGTGAGGGCATTGCCAAGATGCTGTACCGCAAGGACACTGGCGAGATCCTGGGTGTGCACATCATCGGCCTCCACGCTGCAGACCTCATCCACGAGGCATCCAACGCAATCGCCACCAAGCAGACAGTGCAGGTGCGAACACCGGTCGGGGCGGTGGGGTGGGGCAGTGAGAGAATCGATGTAGCAATGGTGGTGTTGATGCAGTATTGGTGGCGGGCGTGGTGCATGAACATGTCAGTGGCTTGAGGCGGTTGAGGCCAGCTTATCAGTGTGTTTTGTGAACAAGCCCAGTTGCGTCTTTGTGGGCCAGCAAAGTGGGCTCAGTTGACAGCCACAACTATCAACACAGCGTCAGTACTTTGACGCCCCCTTTCCACGGGCTTGTTTTACGGTGCCTGCATGTTGTCTGTCTACACACACAAGTCCGGGCCTGTCACAAATCTAAGGTGTGCATGCTCTCGTTGCCTTGGCATTCTCTTCGCCTGTGCAGGACATCAAGTTCAACGTGCACGCCCACCCCACCCTGTCAGAGGTGCTGGACGAGCTGTTCAAGCAGGCACACGTGGATGCACCCGCAGCAGCAACACCCGCAGCAGCCAAGGCAGGAGCCAAGCAGCCCGTGGCTGCATAAATGCGTCGCTTGACAGAAGCGGCCAATCTGCTTCAGCCGTGTTTGCCATGGCTGGTTGAGTGGTTTTGTGCTGGGCCCTGCTGCAAGCTGCATGGGTAGCTGATTCTGCTTGTGCTGGAGGCACTGGTGACTGGTTTGCTGTGCTGTGAGCAGCAGGCAACGGGGCGGTCAAGCGTTCTTGCCTGTTGTGGGTTGGGTGCTGGGTGACTCGACTTTTGGGCGTTGAGAGTGGCTTGTTGATAGTGCATGGTCTGTTTGACTCAGGGGGTCAGGTCGAGACGTTGGTGGGGCGCTGCTTCTGCATGATGCATGGCAGCCGGCTTGCCTGCAGCGCTTGATGGGCTGTGTCTTGATGGGCTGTCTCTACACATTCTGGGGGTGGGTATGGTTCTTGTGATAAGTGCACCGCTTGGGTTTGTACTGGGCTGCTCACATGAGTCATGCTGTGCCGTGACGTGGACAGTGTGGTTGGCGGGCAGTAGTCTGTGTAACAAGCTCACACAGACATCTGGCTTTAGCCATTGCGGCACTGTGTGTATCACAGCATCACTGTCACTGAGTGTCGCTGGACAGCTGGCTGACCCTTTCCGACCAAACCTGTCACGCGGGCTTGCAACAGCATCAACACATGCTTCCAGTGCCAGCCAGCCTGCTTCTTTGGGTGGGTACGTCTTACCACCAAGAGCATTCGAGCATTCAGCAGCAGTCACAGTTCAAGGAAGCCGCTTCCGGGCAGGCCTTCTGTCATGCCTTGCCCTTTCACATCACCTCATCCGCGGCCTATAAAGCTGCCAGCAACCTGCCCATCATCAGATCAGCCTGGGCTCCAATCATCATGCCACATGACGATCAAGTACTTTAGTAGAAGTAAGGTCACCGTGAACTGACTGACTTGTGCCCACTAAGATCGACCAGGGGCTGTTACTGAGGTTGAGCCACATGCCGCCAGAACACCAGGCAGAGGCTGACTCAGCCTCCCACTCATCAGTGCAAGACTGCAGGCACAACTCAACAACTGTCAACAAACTTGACAAGCACAGGCTGTCGACACACTGTGGCACTCAACTCCCTGCTGGGCATTGACCCCTCCTGGCCCTTTTCTAAAGCCCCATCAGTAGGCAATTTCATTGACAGCATTGACACTGTCAATGCCAGTGGTGAGGCACCTGCTGGGCAAGAAGGAGTGTGTCATGTGCTGAGATGGTTTGAAACCGCCCCAATACAGGACACACTCCTTCTTGCCCAGCAGGTGCCTCACAGGCATCATTGCAGCCCACTAAGACCCTCCCACGCCAACTGCCAGTGTTGGCGGTGCCAGCACGCTCCACAAACAACATACACAACCAACTTGCAACCCACTCCACTAATGACATGCACCACCACGACTGCAGCTGGTCACTGCAGCTCAAGCAGATAGCCATCTTTTCGACCACACCAGGCTCTTGCACCGTCCATGGTGCAGCAGCGACATGCCCTCAATATACAGTGCCAAGCCTGCGCTCACACTATTCAGTGCCATGCCCACTTCACTCACGGCCGAGTGCCACCACCACTGCTGCTGCTGGTTGCTGACAGCTCAGCAGCCAGCCGTGCAGCAGCAGTCACAGCCTGCTCCACCCAACTCGCCGCAACATTCAGCCGCTGCTCGTTTGTTGGCTGCCTGTACAGGTACGCCCCCCTGCGCAGCAGCTGAGCCAGGGGCCCCTCCAGCACAAGCCCCTCTGGCCCAGACCCCAGCTTGATGCCTGCAAGGGATAAGGCACTGCCCAAGGGCGTGCTGCTGATGCTGGCTGTGAGCTCTGATGGGAGCTGCAGGGGCAGAGCCACAGCGGCATTGCTGGCGCCGAGAGACATCATGTCTCCGAGGTGTTGGTACCTGGCAGCAACGGCAGACAAGCAGGCAGGACAACACACATGCGCCGTGACATGTGGTCTCATCACGCGGCCTGCTCATGCAGGGATGGCTGCTTTGCACCCAGTAGACATCAGCACCACACTGCAGCTGCTACAACAATGACACACAGAAACAGTCCTTCCCAACTTCAAGCACTCCTCAACTCCTCAGACACATGCAGCCCTTACCTGAAGGGCAGCAACGCACGGCCATTGATAGCAGACCATATGTTCCACGCGGCGTAGTCTGCCTGCTGGAATGCCACCTGTGCGGTAGCTGGATAGAACCCGCTGCCGCCACTGCTGCTGGTGCCGTCGTTCCCTGGCTGGCCGCGAGACACATCGCCTAGTGCAAACACGCGGGAGTGCTTCAACACCCGCAGTGTGGCATCTGTCTCTAGCTGGCCCCTTGAGTCCAGAGGGAAGGGCTGCAAGGGGCTGGAAGCAGGGCGAGCTCCTGCCGTCCACAACACCAGGTCAGCTGACAGGTTGCTGCTGCTACTGCTACTGGCAAACACAGGCTCCAGCTGCACGGTGTATGAGGCGTCCTCGCCAGTGCTGCTGTGAGCAGCTGCTCCATTGCTGCCAGCATTGCTGCCATAGGCACTGAAACTGGTACTGCTGCTAGTGCCAGCGGCGCTGCTCCCACCAGGGACACCGGTCGCAGTGCTGCTGGGGTCATTTGCTGCTGCAGCTGCTGCTGCCAGCACTGCCAGAGGCTCAACAGCCGCTGCTTCAGGAGACTGAGGCCGTTCGGGCAGCTCAGCTGAAACGGAGCTTGTGCTGGCTACTGCTGCTGCTGTGGCTGTAGCTGCGGCTGCTACTGATGCTGTTGCTGACAGCGCTGTTTCGGTGGCTGCTGTGGTGGCTGAAGAGGTTGCGGAGGCAGCAGCTGCCTTGTGCACCCCAGTGACCTTGGTGCTGGTCATGAGAGTCACACCCAGGCTGCGAAGGGCCTGTGAGGCAGTGACGGGGGGACATCGGATGAGCAGGGGGTTAGCAACACCAACGCACAGGTTGAAGGGGGTTCAGCAAAGGTAGCCATGGGCCCAGCATTGTGGTGTGACTCAACAAGCTGCTGCTCACTACCACTACCCACACCACACCTGTCTGCGAGGAACTGGACATGCACGAAGTTACCTAGCGGTTCACAAAGAATCATGTTGTTCCAGCAGCCAAGCCTTCACCAAGGGATCTCAACCTGGGCTGCAAGCCAGCCAGCTGTTGACAAATAGGCTGCAACTCAATGCCTGTCCCCCTGACAAATCCAGGGTACACAATTCGAGCTGCCTGTGCTCACCTCCTCTGCCGCCTGCCGCTGTCCTGCAGGCGCTGACTCCAGTATGCTTGCACCGGGTGTCACCAGCACAACAGACGCCTTGCCCTTCATGCGCTCACCCACCACTGCCGACAGCTCAACGCCAGCATACCCCGCACCCACCACCACCACCGTCGCCTGCTCCTGCTGCCCTAGCGCCGCCCTGGCCTCAAAGGCAGCCAGCCGGCCTGCAACAAACTCTGCATCTGCGAGTGTGTTGAAGGGTCGTGCATTCTCCTTAATGCCAGGGACGCCCCTGGGGTCTGCTGAAGCACCCAGGGCCACTACCAGCCAGTCATAGGGCAGGGAGGCGCCCGATGCAAGCTGCACGGTACCACCTGTAGCGCTGCCTCCGTCGTTCAACGTGTGCTCTGGTTGAACATCCAAAACCTTGTCCTGCAGGGCAGTACAGACATAGACGCACTGTGAAGTTGTCCAACGGGAACCCATTGCATGTCTACTCCATGCATCCACTCTGTCACCAACCCCACAAACAACGGCCACACCATGTCAAACCGCCTGCTGAGGTTCTAGGACTGCCTGCAGGCCAGTACAGCCTCCCTGGACGTCACAGCTGCATAGGAGTTGCAGGGATGACCCCAGCACGAAGTGCTCCTGCATACTGGAGAGCCTGTGGACTGTTGCTCGTCCCCGGCTGCCGTGGTGCAGAGCGAGCCGGGTGCGAGCCGGCTGCCCACCCACCCACCCACCTGCACAAACTGTATGGTGTAAGGTGCCAGCAGCTGGGCAAAGGTGGGTGCCACCTCCCATGCCTGTGCTGTGCCGTTGAGCAGCTCATACAACAGCGGCTTGAATATGAAACGCTCCCCTTGGTCAATGAGGGTGACCTACACAAAGGCCAGCACACAACACAGCATAGAGAACAAAATTGACAGTGCTGTTGTAACACGATGGGCGGCAGGTGCCTGCCGACGTTGCATAGTCAAGCCTTTCATGTGCTGTCCTTCGCTTGTGATGTCAACTCCTGCCTGCCTGTATCGCATGTATGGCTGCTGGCCAAGTGCTCATCTAGTGGTTTGACGTGGGTGGGCAGACACTGAGGCATGCACGCCGCTGATACAGAGCAGTTTTTCTGACAGGCAGCAGTTGCTCCTGGTTGCCACTGCTGCTAGGAGCCAGGGGCCATTGCGCACCGTGCACAGCACTCTGTATGGTTGCCCCTACCTTGGGCTTTTTGCCCTTTGGCCACATCAGCAGCTGCAGCTTGACAGCGGTGTACAGCCCACCAAAGCCACCACCCAGGATGCAGACGCGTGGGCTGCTGTCGCTGCTGTCAACAGTGTCGCCAGCAGCAGCAGAGGACGCTGCGCTGGTAACAAACCGCATGACACCTGCAGATGCAGCACAGAACGCCAGGCATGGGTCGGGGGTTGGCTGACGTGGTGATGGTGGGGGGGGGGGGGGGGGCACCATCACTACCGCACTTGGGTCCAATGCTCTTGGCATGGCATCAACGTGCAACACACAGCCACATGAAAGCACGACCATACAGTGCAGCACACACTGGCAAGGGAGTGGTGGGGCATGTGGCACCAACACTGTTCGCACGCTCGCAGGTACGTGCTACAAGCCTGCATTGGGTGACTCCCAGCAAAGCAGAAGCACACGGACACCTTTCAACCAAGCCCAATCAGTCAATGTTTGGCTCAGCGCATCCCACTTGCATATTCCACGCACCTGCTTCTGCCCTGTGTGCGGACTGACTACCACCAAGGGGCCCTGATGACGCAGACGGCAGCTCAAACGGCGTCAGATGCTGTTAAACAGCCCATTACAGCCCATAAGTGTGCCAGCAGAGTGTCTTATGGCGCACCTCTGCTGTTTGGGGTTTGTGGTGCTGCCGCTGTGATGCTACTGCCCATGCTAGTGCCCAGGGGGCCAGTCGCCCTGATGGGGTGGGGGACCAGATGAAACCTTCGTCCGTATGCAACCAACTCCCCTTTCCTCGAAGTCACTGCTCGCATCCTGCCTGTCAGGGTGATGGAAGATTTGGGTGAGGGATAAACTTGTGATGTATACACAAGCTAAGTGCGTGTACGTGCTGGCATACGGCTGGTTCAAAAAGCACACTCGAATACATTCCGCAGTTGTCCGGTCGCTGTGAGCTCACAACGGTTTGACCCACATGGCATGTGCATGACTACATGTATTTGCCTGAGTCCCCTGTTGGCATATTGTTGTGATCCTAAAGATCACATCCCTTTTTTATGCAACCAACTCGCCCAAGTAGTGCTATTTTGCTGGGTTGGAACCTTGTTTGCCTCCGAGGGGGGGGGGGGGGGGGCACTAGTGGGTGACTTGTGAAGCCGACGTGCGTGCGATGATTTGGCTCTACCAAACTTTTGCTTTAGCCAGTAATTGTGGCCATCATCAACGACAATACTTCAGCCTCTGCGATCTTACTACAATGCACCAACTGCAGCCAGTTGGCTGTTCACCGAAGCAATGTCACACTCGACCAACACCGCACTGACGTGGGTGTGTCATCAGAGTTTGCTCAAGGCTTGCAAGCCAGGCTTTGTTGAGGGGAAGGCCATATAAAGGGAGGGGGGCGGGCGGGCGGGGGGTGGGGGTGAGGGAGTCATAGACTGTAGGATCTTGTGCGCCTGACCCCCCATATCACGTGGAGATTCTACATTTGTTTTTTCTGACACCTTTGATACAGGCACAGCCTGACTGTGACATACTGGCTGCCAATACTACCTACTGCGCATGCATGCTGTGCATATTCATAGCTACCCACCAAGGCAAGGACGCCCAAAATGTCGGGAACCCATACTGAGCATGCCGTATCATCGTTTTCATCGTTTTCATGGCCCGGTTCAGCTTCCTGAACCAGTCAAACGTATGATGACTGACCGATGCCGTTACGCACTTTTGTAAATGTCGTCCTTCGGGCTTGTTTTGGGTTGTTTTTTTGTGTCCTCCGCAGCCCTCAGCAGATCTTCAGGTTATCTTTGCCGACTGCTGCTTTGCACGGATTGCTGTTGTCAAGATATCGGCTGAATAAGATTCGTTTGGAATCGCCACTTGCATGGTGGCGTGAAGGCTGCAGTCCCACGGGCACAGCAGTCCCACGGGCACGGCATCATGATTGCTTTGCGGTTCGCTAGATGGCCCTAGCTGCACGTGGCAGCTTGCCAAGAGTGTCCCGGTTTAGCTTGATGCACACAGTGGGCACACGAGATAACCAGCGACAGGCCGGCGCAGGAGCAAGAGCAGGAACAGCATGCTGCCTGCTGCCCAATGGTGTGCTGGTGTTGTGGACTGGCCTGCTGTGGCGGCTGTTGATTGCGTTGATGATCACCCCTGTCATGGGTCAGGCAACGGCCACAGCCACCAGCAGCAGTACCTTCTTCAGTGCGCTCATGGACCCCACAGTCAGCCTCATCCAAATTCCGCCTGACAACTTTGCGCTGATTCCAGAGCAGTGGTGAGTGCTGTGTTGCTGTGGCGTGATATTCTGTTGAGGTATGCGGAGTAGCAGTTGCAGGCATGCCAGCATCTTCTGCATGTGTAGATCCTGGTGGAGTTGGTACGGGACGTCCAGTTGGCACAGGTGGCCGGCTTGTTGCGGAGGCATCTTGCCCACATGGCGTCCTGTACCACATTCACGCGCTCAGCTCGTGCAAACGTATTCCAGCAGCTGCTGCCAATGGCTTGGCGGCTTGGCAGCCGGCAGACACAGGTCGCCCGTTGATGTTCATGATCTGCTGACCACACTGCTGACTGCAGGGCTTTGTTCAACCGAACAAACCCCTATGTGCTGGATCGGAATCTTACGATACGTACGTCTGAGCCACCTGAACTTGGCCAGATGGACTTTGTGTTTTTGATGCGGAAGGTGTTGATAGCACCAAACATCACCGTCACGCTTGATCAGTTGGTGCTGCGCAATGTCAACAAACTTGGGGGGTTTGGACTTGACTTTTTCATGGTGAGTACCTTGGGTGCTTTGAAGTTCACTACACTACAGCGAATGTGCAATGGTCTCTGGGGCCACCTTATGCCTGGTTGTGTGTCAATTCTGCTGCATGGTGGCCTAGCCTCTTGACGGACTATGCTTGGGACAGGCAGGTTCCTTATGGCTGTTGCTAATGCTTCTGGGACGTAGTTGCATGAGCCCTGTATGTACAAACGGACTCTCCTATGTGTTTGGTGCCTGTATGTGCTGTGCAGGGGGATAGGGATTCAGTCATTGTTGTCAAGGATTCTGTCAGGGTCAAGCTTGTGTGCCCACCACCTGAGCAGTCGTTGCAGGCAGCCAGTGCTTTCAGCGCCCCAGTGGGGTTCCCTCCCAACGAAGTATTGATGGTGGATGGAGTGTGTGTACTCCAGAACCGGTCAAACAAACAGACAGAACAGTCGCGACAGTGTTTTGACGATGCCATCAAGTTCCAAGACTTCACTCTGCAAGTAAGTTGGGAGGGCGGTGCTGCAGCCAGCCAGCAAGGTTTGCCCGCCATTGGCAGGGTGTCACTGCCACCGGTGCACAACAGGCCGCAGCTGGTTGTGTTGCTAGCCGCACTCTGCATGTTTGTGTCTATCGCCCCACCGAGGGTGCCTGATTGTAGTCCTGTCATGGTGCCGGCTGCCCCCTGAACATGTGCGGAGAGGCCTGACGCCTGGTGTCCTGTTTGTCTGCTCCCATCTGCTTGTTTAATGCTGCTGTCCTTGTTTGCTGTCATGCTGCTGCTCGTCAATGCGTCTGGCTGGTCATGGCGCTCTTGGCTGGGTCGACAGCAGGTTGGGACCGTTGACCCAGAGGCAGGCACATCACAACCAGGATATCGGTTGATTATGGACAACACAACCCGTGTCTGCCTGTACTACGTGACATCAGAGTGCATACAGCGTCAGAGCGAAGACACGTGTACAGCACAGCTGTTGAGCGAGCTGTTGGCGCCAAAGCCACTGACGGACAGCTCTTGGCAGCCGCAAACCGTTGCTGGTATTGTGGTTGGAGGTGTGTGGAGCAGGGGTATGCTGGTATGGTGTTGCTCTGATGGGCTTTGCCGGCAGGAGACAGTGCGCCTGCTTCTGCTGATCGTCAAGGGACGGCCGCTTCATGAGAACTTGCTCAGCATTCGCAGGATCACGGGGCCCTGTCTCCCCCCTGTCACTTTGTCCGTCCGAGCACGCATATGTGGCCGGGATGCTGACTTGGGGGCTGGTTTGCCTGTGCAGGTGTTGTCGGCTTCCTGGCTGTTTGCTGCCTGGTCGGTGGGCTGCTGTATAAGCACCGACGCTGGTGGCGAAATGGCAACGGCAACCACAAGAATGGCTCAGGGGAGGGCTCGGACGATGATTTGCCTGCTGACCCGTGAGTGTACCTGGGTTAGTGGTGTGGCAGAGGGAGGTGGTCAGTGCTGCCAGCGCAACAACACTGGTGTACACTCCCGCACGTCCCTGTATGGTGCATAGCGCCTTGGGATGCGCGCATATTCCTTCAGCGTCCAGTGCCCTTCTCAGTCAGGTGGTTGCAGCGCATGTGCTTCCCTGGTGCGATTTCAACATATGTCAGCCTGTCATGCTTCAAATCAAATCAAAGCCACACCTGTAGCTTTGAATCTCAAGAGCTCATCCCCGCTGCCTTGTTGCACCTGTGTCTGTGCTGCAACAGGCTGGTTGATGCTGACAGCACACGTCAGCTGCAGCAGCAGCTGCTGCCCCCGGGTCCAGGTGGCAAAAAGCCAGATGCCTCCCAGGTCGTCAAGCTGGGGGCACTGCTGGGCTCTGGAAGTTTTGGCAGGTGCGCGCTTCGCTCTCCGTGTGGCATGCCTGCGTTTGTGAGCTTGCGGTGCTTGGGAGGGAGCTGCCTGGCCCCTGGGCCTGCCGTCGCACCTTGCTTGTTCATTTGACAGCATCCATACCGCATTGTGCCGGCGCATCCCGCGCCCTGCGCAGTCGCAGTGGTGTTACTGTGTGTCGTCATGCTCAACTGTGCTGTGCAGAGTGTTCAAGGGGCGCTGGCATGGCATGGATGTTGCTGTCAAGATCATTGACCCCTGCAGCCCAGACACACTGCCACGTGTGCTCAAGGAGGCCGAGGTCATGATGACGCTGGACCACCGCAATGTTGTCAAAGCTTACCAGTGCTCGGTTTGGAGCAAGAAGCAGCAGGAGCAAATGGTCAGAGTAAGCATGCAGCAGCAGCAGCAGTCACATGCAGGCTGTGTTCACAGGCTTGACAGGCCATGGTGGAGCTTGGCACCTTTGAAATGCACGTGTGCAACAACCAAATGCTTACGGATGCATCCGCCATCTAGTCCTTCTGCCGTGCTGTGTGGCCCATGTTGCAGTGCCTGCCACCTACAATATGCGGCCATCGAAAGATGGGCCCATTCACATGTTTCACTAATGCATGCCTTCTGCCTGTGACCCCTCTGCTGTTGTTGCTGCATCAGCAGGCCGCTGCGCAGCGCAATGTTGCTCCAGTGAGTTCGCCGCGCAAGGGCATGCAGCCAAAGCAGGCTCGCCGGCACAGCTCAGGCACTGGCAGCCACCCCAGCAGCAGCACCACAGCCAGCCACGCAGCATCCAGCAGCAGTACAGCAGGTGACATGCATGCTCCGGCGGGGCCTTCCAGGGCTGCTGAATCGGACAGTGTGGTCATCAACATTGTGCCGGAGTTCATCACACGCAGCAGGCCAGGTGCAGCGGCAGCAGCGGGCACAGGCGCTGGGCCTCCTCTGTCCGTCAACACAGGGACGTCGTCCAGCAGCAATGCAGCTGGCACGCTCAGCTCCTCTTCCGCAGCGGGCACTGCACTTGCACATAGCAGCGGCGAGGGGGCAGACGGTTCGTCAACAGTGGCTGCAGGCCGTATGTTTGCCAAGCTTTGGAAGCAGCAGGTTCCTGACAGCATGATGCAGGGGCCCCCGACGGCAAGTTCCAGCCGGGAGCATCCGCTGCGCACAGGCGTGACGCCGCTGTCAAGCGCGGCACACACGCTGTCTGGCAGTCACAGCAGCAGCAGCATGGGTGTCGCGCAGGGGAGCAGAGGCAGGCACACTGCAGCAGGTGTGGTCAGCAGCACACCGCATCAGTCAGCCTGGTGGAGTCTGACCAGGGCGCAGTCTCTGGAGGGCAACCGCACAACAACCAGTTCCAGCAGCGGGACAGGGGCGGGGACATCAGGGGCGTTGTCCTCCCACACGGTGTCGTCTGGGGGCGACGGCAGCTTGTCCGGCGCTGCTGCAGCCGCAGGAGTGGGCGAGATCCAGCCTGTTCCGCCACGGCCTGGTATGGGGTGGCTGCGGCGCAGCGCCCGGCGCAGCCAGGATGTGCCGGACGCGGTGCCGGCCAGCGACAGCGGCAGCAGCCAGCATGCCAGCCCATCAGCAGCTGTGGCAGAGTCGTCGCAGAGTGGCAGTCAGCCAGGCAAGGAGAAGGAGAGGGATGAGATGCAGGTGCGGTGGGGCAGGGATGCCAGCGGGTGCTGTCGGGTACTCCAGCTGTCGCATCGAGTCATGTGGTTTGTTTGCAAGCGACACGCGACATGATTGGCAAGCAACATGTGGAAACTTGATGCATTGGTTCAGCTTCACAATCACGCAGGGTGAAGTGCTGCTTACAACAGTACATTTTGTTGGGTCTGTATGTGTCCAGGTGTGGCTGGTGCTGGAGTTGTGCACGGGCGGTTCTTTGAAGGACGCAGTGACATGCGGGCGCATCAGAAGCAGCACCGTACAGGACATGGTGGGTGGCAAATGTTGCCAGGAGCAGGAGTGGGGTGGTGCAGCTTGACTTGGGTGCACTACAGAACGGCACAAAACAGTCCTGCTCAACCCTTGCTGTGGCATCTGCACACTGCGGCTGGGTTGTCATGCTGTGATTGCTGCCAACATGCTTACAAGAGGCCCGGCCATTTTCATACATGCATATACCATGGTCGTCTCAGCCAGACACACCATGTATGTCATGTTTGTTGTATGCCCTTGCAGGCCAAGCTGCTGTCACGGCTGCTGGATGCTGCGAATGGTCTGGCGTACTTGCACAAGCAGGGTGTGGTGCACGGCGACCTGAAGGCTGCCAACGTCCTCCTGCAGCATGCTGGGCATGGTGGTGCAAACTTTAACACGGTGCGCATGCAATATGCCCTTGCTATGGCATGATTGGGGTCTGCGCATGCTGATGCCACAGTAACTCATTCGGTCAGGCTGATGCCAGAGTGATTTATTCTGTCAGGTTGATCGCACAGTAAGCTGTTGAATCTGCTGACTAATTGGTTGGTGGCAAAGCTCAACTGGGCATAGCCAGCACAGTGTGTTTATGCCATCTCCTCTGCTTCAACTGACCGTGCCCATTGCTGCGCCCCGTCCTGGCACTGCGCGCTGCAGGTTGCCAAAGTTTGTGACTTTGGCGTGAGCACGCGGCTGCTTGACGGCGCTACCCACCGCAGCACCACGTCCCTGGGGACCATCACGCACATGGCTCCGGAGGGTGAGTGTCGCAAAGGGTTGGTTGACAGCACGCATTGCCAACAGGGCTGCACCGCTGCTGCATCTTGAGCGTACGCCAGTTTGGGTTTCGTCCCATACGTTGACTCTCATTTCTGTACATGTCCGTGCTGCAAAGTTGCGAATGGGTTATGATTTGATCTATTTCCTGAACGCCTGCTGAGTCTCATCATCCTGTCATGCAATGCTTGCTCGCCTCCCGTGCAGTCCTGCGTAGCGGCCGCGTCTCGAAGGCTGCAGATGTCTACGCCTATGGCATCATGATGTGGGAGGTGTTCACCAACCAGACCGCCCACGCGGGCTGCCACTCTGGGGCTGTGGTCGAGCGCGTTGTGCTGCGCGGCGAGCGCCCCCCGGTGACGCCGGGCATGCCGCCGCAGTATGCACTGCTGATGCAGCGCTGCTGGGACGAGGATGCCGCTGCGCGGCCGACGTTTGAGCAGGTGGTTGCCTGCATCGAGCTCTTGCTGGACAACCTGACCTCTTCGGAGTCAGAAGGCAGGATCAGCGAGGGTGTTGAGGAGGAGCGCACCAGCAGCAGCAGCAACAGCGCTACGGGGGCAGCCGGGGACAGGGCAGCGGGCGCCCAGGTGGAGGACCTTGTTGCAACCAAGGTCCCCAGCGAGCGCCTGCCAAGTATGTCTATCCCCACACCCCAAACTGGCACTGCACGCACTCCCAGCGCCAGCGGCAGCGCTGCCAGGGGGCTGCTGCGGTTCCTGAGCAAGGGGTCATCTGCAGGAGGTACAGCAGAGGGGCAGCACCCCTCAGGCAAGGGGTTGGCCGAGTCAGTGGAGGGCTCCTCTGATTGGCTGAGCGGCCCGGGCACTCCTGGCTTCTACCTCAATCTGGACCAGCTGCGGGGGCTGCGGCAGTGGTACATGGCGAATAGCGCCACTCTGCAGGCTGCTGAAGCTGATGCACAGCCGGACCTTGAGTCTCAGCTTGAGGCGCAGGGGAGTGGGGCCGCTGCAGTGCAGCACACCACAGCATCCAGCTACACAGCATCGCAGCGCCTGCAGCCGTGGCTAGATCAGTGTGTTGACTCGCTGAGGCCGTCCTCACAGGGTGGCAAGGGGCAGGCAGGGTCGTCCAGCAGCAGGTGGTGGCCGGTCGCCATCAAGAAGCTAGGTGCCACGGTTGCTCAGGCGGACTCAGCAGCAGGTAGCAGCCTATCGCAGCAGCCGTTGACTCCCCGCCAGAGTGGTGGTATGCTGCAGGCATGATCCCATGCCGCACCATGTGTCCTCCCGTATGCAGGTGTTGTCAACTGGTCTTCTGTACATGTGACAGGGATTTCAGTTTAATGGGCTGCATATGCGGTTGGAGAACGCAATCAGCGTGTGCGTTATGGTTTTGACTGTGTAATAGTTTTTGTTGTGAGGGTGGTTGCTACCACTGACGTGGTGCCCTGCAGCAGAGCACATGCGTTCCTGTTTTGCATCGGCTCACAAGGATCCTGGGCTGGGTTCAAAGCCAGGAACTGTGATTCAAACTACATGATTTTGGGTGGGTGTTTGTGGATGTTCTTTGGGGCCATTGCTGTGTTGTGGGTGTTGTTGGATGATGTTGCAGGCTGGCAGGGGTGGCTGTGCCTTGCTTCAGTGTCAGGCCGGCTGACAACACAGGCTTGCTGTGTATTGGTGCCTGGGGCTGGTGTGTGCCATGATGGCATGCTGAGTGGATTGTTGTAGTGCCAAGTTGATTGGATGTAGCGCCGGCAGCACATGCCTGCGTGCTACATGGTTGTACTCTTACTTGGAACTACCTTCATTGTGCTGGTGCTTGCGCACTCATGAAAGGCGCTGGGGCAGTGGGGCGTCCAGTGGTGTCCCTGAAAGGAACAATCAGCGCCTACAACCAGCGTCAGTGAGTGAGTGATTGTGAATGCACCTGCTTGTGTGCTGGGGCAGCTGGCCAGGACAGGGCAAACAGCTGCCTCAGGTGTTCATCAGCACTGCAGTGCGCATGGAACGGCCACATCCTATCTGGCTACGTGTGCGTGTGTTGTTTGTTTGGCACGGTTTTGCATGTATTATTTTGTGGGTATTGACAGTGATGCGGTTTAGCATGTCCCAACTGCAGTGCTGTGTCTGGGGTGTGGGGATGGTGGTGGTCACTTTTACTTGGCTGTCATGCCATGCTTCTCCTTGTTCTGGATGTCGGATGCGTTCCTGTTGTGTGGATGTCTGCTACTTGACAATGCACATTGCCAGATGATACACTTTCTTGTGTTAGTGTTGTGGGTTGTAGTTATGAATTGTTTGTATGCAGGTTCACACAGCAGCGGCAATGTGACCCAGCTCTGTCCCGCTCTGTCCAATTTGCTGGTCAGCTGCGTAGTTTGGAGTGTTGCCATCCTGGTGCTGCTAACAGCGAGGGGTTTGTCTGGCTGCAGCAAGCATTGTGCAAGACCGCAATACTTGTGATGGCTGACAACGTCGCATGCTGCCATTCTGTGTTGGAGTGTGCTTTGCTGTGTGCACCGGTGGGTTTTGCTGTGTGCACCGGTGGGTTTTGCAGACTCAAAGCAAACTACAGGTGTGAAGTATGCCCCTCCCGGATGCACAGCATCAAGCAGTGAAGGTTCTGCTGTGTGTTGGTCTTGCTTTCTGCATGGAAGATGGCACTGAACCAACAGCTTGTCCTTGCAGTGCATGCTGCCTGGTCAAGTTGACTTTCACCACATTGTGGGGCAGGGCTGCGGTGCTGACGTCAAGCAGCTGGTATTGTTCCTATTTGTAAGCACTGCCTGGTTGGGGCCGTCTCATACATCTCACACACTTGTGTTCCTTGTATATGCACAAAGGGCAGACCATCCCCTGCGCTGCCCCTGCGGGTGCAGTGCCAAGATGCTTACAACACTTTGCAGTGAGTGGCTTTTGAGATTGCTTCTCATGGCATCATACTGGCAGCCATGGCTTTCGTGGAGCCCCTGGTCTGGCCTATGCAGCGTTGCTGCACTTTTTCCACTCTGGTTCCCTTGTGCTGCTGTTCACCATCAATGGTGCGGGATGGAAGCTTCTGCACTTCCTGGTGCGGGTTGGAAGCTTCTGCACTTCCTGGTTGTTAGGTTGCAGTTTGAGAGCGAGCTTCTGTTTTCAGCGCATCGTATCACCGCAGCAGCTGGGACCAGAGTTCAGCAGGGTTTGTGACAGAACACTGCAGCACATGGACTTTGTCAATGTGGCACTGTTGGTTTGTTGTTGCCACATATGTACTGTGTGGTGACTTACAAGCGGTGGGTGCGGCTTGATGTGTTGTTTGGATCTGCCGTCCAGCTGGTATGCTTGCCTGATGTACTGTGTGCTTGGGGTGGTCCTGCCGTCATGATGCCTGTCAAGGCAGACACCGCTTGCAAGGGTTACTTGTCTTAGCGCCCCCGATGCTTTACGCCACCATCCAACAATGCGGGTGACCACAGGTCACGGCGTGGCTGAAAGAGGGTGGGGTGTGTTTGACATGTAGTTTTGTGCTGATGATCAGTAATGGCTGTTGATGAAGACGGCACCTCCACTGATTGTTTGTCATGCGCTTGGGAGTGGATCCTGAAGCCGCAGCAGCAACCAGAGGGCAAATGTTGTTGCACTTAGATCTTGCTCCCTTGCAGGTTCCTGTTAGGCTTGAGGCCCCAGATTGTGCCCATTCAGAACAGATAGTGACTGCTAGGTGGAGCTTGTTGTCAAGGTGCACTCCTCTGCTTACATGTGCAGATCTGAATGCAGAGGGTGCTGATGGCTGACATCAGGGTTGGTAGGTGCCTGCTTCTGTTGTGGGTCATGATTCGACCACAATTGGCTAGCTTGGCCATTTTGGTGCTTTTGTTTGTGCGCATCACACGTGTTCGCGATGATCTCATGATGGCGTCATCAGGTGCATGTGTGCTGGCCCCTCTGTGAAGCATGGATGCGGTTGAGAGTGAAAGGAATGTTTTCAAAAGTAGTAGAAAGCCACCATATCATTTGTCAATTACACACCAGGTTGATTGAGCAGCACCCAAGCCGCTTTGTAGTCAGGAAGGACAATGTCAGCGCTGAGGCGCAAATGGCATGTTGGCCGCCACATGGCCATCACAAGAGGTAGCGCTGTAAGGCATGTCGAAACTCCTTGACTGGCCCTCGTGTCAGCTATTGACAGCCTCTGAGGCTGCATCCCTGCATGTGACACATGTTTGAACTCACTTTTTGACTGAAAACCGCGCGGTTTCCGACACAACACAAGGCATCACTGCCTGCGTGCTGAAAGTTGAAGACGTTATTTTATCGCACCCTATCGCTGTCTCCAGTGGGTTGTCATCCAAACGCGAACAGTATCCATGAATCCAATAGGGGATCAGGAGTGTCCGGAAGGAACTGTAGAGCAAATTGAGCAAGTTGAAGGAGATCCAGCAACAAAGGATGTCTCGAGGAGGCAGTTGAAAGCCGCCTACAAAGTGCAGGTAGCAAGAACGTGCAGCTTCCCTGTTGATGTAGTAGATCACCAGTCTGTCCAACGATAGCCAATGTTTTGCTCCTGTCTGTGCAGAAGCGGCTGGCAGCAGAGTTCTCTGATGCCGTCAGCAGCATACAGAAGGAGCAGGAGGACAGGATGCAGGCTGGAGGTGCAGGCTGCCAGCTTGCCAAGGAGCGGCGCCTGGCGTTGAAGGGCGTCCTGAAGGTGACATGCTTGCGGTGGCGGGCTTTTGAGGGTGTGTTACAGAAACAAAGTGGTTGTGCGCTGTGCACACATGCCAGCACATCTGCTGGTATAACCGTTGACATGAGCAACAGCAGGCTGCAGATACAGCACTTTGGGGCGCCATGAGCGTGTGCCGTGCCACAGGTTTGCTACCTCCTGCCCCATGGGGCAGCTAGCAACTGGCAGCGCCTACATCAGATCAAGGCCCACAGCTACAGCAACTTCTCATGCTGTGTGCTTATTGCCGTCACCGTGCAGGCTGTGAGTGACACCTCCCAACCCCTGGAGGAGCGCATGCGGGTTCTGCAGTCGCGCTTTGTGGAAGTGCTGCAGGACCAGCTCAAGCAGGACCAGCAGATGGCAGAGCTGCAGACACAACTGCAGGGCAGCCGGAAAGAGGTGGAGGCAGGTACGAGTTGAGAATGCTTGATCGGCAGGCAGGGGCAAAAAGTCGTCTGCAGGGCAGTCTCCTGCAACCCCATGTCAGCACGGCCATCATCAACTTGACTGGGCCATGCTGCACATTTCTGCATGCACTGCACAGACAGGATGTAATGTTTGCCACTCAGCAGGTGTGCTGCCTGATCAAGATTTGAAAGGTGCGGGTGCGCTTCGCTGTTGGTGGCTGCCTGCATCTGGGGGCTCTTGCAGGTCAGGCAGAGCTCACACGGTCTCAACAGAAGGTGGACAGTCTGCAGAAGCTGGCCCGAAACCTGTCAGCTGAAAACAAGGTGCGTATGTGTTTTGGCACAGAGGGACACGCAGTCTGTGCCAAACTGAATGTAAACTATATATGGCAACATCAGGTTATGCATGCAACCTCACTCACCAAGCTGCCACAGCTGTTGACGCCCCCACATTGCTGTGAGATTGCCACGGCCAGTTGCCCCCGCAGCAGCCGTCTGGTGATCAGAATCATGATGCCACACTGCTTGCACCCTTTGCAGGCCTTGGCAGATGACATGCGCCGACAGAAGCAGCACACAGATAGCGTGAAGGGCATCATGGAGGTGAGAATGAGAACGAATTTTGTGTTGAAAGCAATGAATCCAGATCAAACTTCACGCATGTGGCACGGTTTCAGTTCGCATAATCCAAACCAGCTGTGATAATGGGCGGCCACAAAAGCCAGAAGCTTATGACCACTGCAGGACATGCAGGCATGATGCGGTCAAGCATCCTGAGCTATGACACTGATGTTGCCCCCTCGCTGCGCCTGTACATGTGACGGCATGGGTGGTGCACTGCTTGCGCGCTGGGTACGCAGAACATCCAGAGCCGCATTGAGGAGCAGCAGGAGGAGACACACAAGGTGCTGGACCACAACAAGCTGCTGTTGCAGGAGAATGTGCTGCTCAAGTCACAGCTGGTCAGCACGCAAGAGACGTTAGACCAGCTGCGCACCACGCAGCAAGACCGCATAGCAGCCATCGGCGAGCAGCTGCAGCAGCAGGTGCGATGCAGGGTGCTCGTGGCTGTAGCAGGCAGTTGGGGTTGCGCACTAGGCTGTCTTGATGTGTAGTAATCAGCATGTTGTAGGACCGCAACCGTCTCCCGGCTGGACCCTTCCACCCCCATGCTCATTCCTGCAGTAAAGTTGACGAACATTGCATGAGCTGACAGAGCGCACACCCTCAACCTGCGCCATGGCCCAAAGTCATCAGACGCTGGAGCGCAAAACCTCAACATGTGTCATGGTCCTTCTATGCCATAGAACGATGCCATGGCCCAAGCTTCCAAGCTGCACGAAGCCCTGGACGGGCTGATGAAGGAAAATGAAGCCCTCACCCTCAAATCAGCACTGGCCAATACATACAAGGTGGGTGCATGCTGCCTCGGGGCATGGCGCAGCATGCCATATGCGCAGGTGCTTGAGCTGCGGAAGCACTCATCGTAAGCATGTGGTGCAGCTCTGTATTCCATCCTCGCTTACTGTGGCCACCACAGCAGCCTTGGGTTCCCAAGTCTGCGTGATCACCCAACCAAGTGACCCCATCTGCTGTATAGCACAAGTGTAGCATGATGACAGCTGTGGTGCACTCCCTGTTACAGCCCTGCTACTCACACCTGTGTGCTGTGCTTTGTGCTGCTGCCCCCACAGGAGCGCAATGATTTGCTGGAGAAGGCGCTCACTGACTGCCAGGCCCAGGCTGCACACCACAGGCAGCAGATGGGGGAGATGCAGGACTCCCTCAAAAAGGCCACCAAGGTGTTGCAGGTCGGTCCAGCCCTGTGTTGCACCTGCGCACGCATGACAGACACAGCATGCATGGGCACACCACGGTTGCTGGCCCCGTCAGCAGCTGCGGCTGTGCTGTGCAGCACATGCTGGGCTGTTCTGGTGATGGGCCGGTGCTCCCTCTTTCAGGCTGCCTAAGCAGGAGCGCTGTCCGCATGGCTAGTTGGGCTCCTGCTGTGACCTGCAAGGTATGGGCATAGGCCCAACAGCCTTGTTATTGTGCTCAATCCTTACTGCCATGACATTGCCACACTTTGGTATCATGCTGTTGGCCGCAGAGCTTTGAGAAGCTTCAGAAGACCATGTCAGAGCAGCAGCAGGTCACCTCCCAGCTAATGCAGGAGCGGCAGCTCCTGCAGCAGCAGGTGCAGCTGTTGCAGCAGCAGAGCCGGGGCCAGGCAGACAAGTTGCGCCGCACCCAACTGCAGAAGCAGAGGCTTGAGGGGCTGTGCAGGACGCTGCAGGTGGGAGGGGTGGCTGATTACCGGGACATGGCATGAGTTGACGGCGTAGCAGGCAGGATGTGCAGCGGTTGCCTTCCTGGCCATCGCACAAGGGCGGTGTGTTGCCTCTGCCCTTGTTGCCTGGCAGGCATGGCTGGCTGTGTAGCGACTATGCAGCTCAGCTTGCCCTTGCAGGACCGTAAGGGGCCGGCACTGCCGTGTCAACGGCACACTGGTGCCTGCTACACCGGGGGTGGGAGGGAGGATGGATGCATGTATGTGCTGATAGCCTGGCATCGCCCAGGAAGGGCCCCGTGAGCGGCTCTTGTGAGAACAAATGGGGCGTGCAGAGAATGGCCTCTTCTTGAGCTGTGGATCCATGTATGCCACCCCATCACTGGCGTAACTGTGTGCATGCTGCATGCCTGCAGGCAAGGTCTGGAGATGCCAGTGTGGTGGCTGATGGACTGATCGCAGATGCTGCAGCTGAGGGCAGCAGTGAGGGCCAGGGTGAGCCTGCTACTGCTGCTGCTGGGTCTGGCAGTTCAGCTGATGTGGAGGCACAGGCATGTGAGGGGCTTGTCAGCGAAGCCGCAGCTAAGTCTACTGCACAGCACAGTGAGGCTGGGGTGGCTGGTGTGAGCCATGAGGCAGCAGAGGGTGTTGATGCAGCAGTGGCGGAGGTTTGCCATGACGTTGTGCAGCAAGCACTGGACAACATCTTGCAGGCAACAAGCTGATGATGGTATAATTAGGCCGGGCGGTGGAATGTCACTCTTTTGATTGACCAGGCTCTTGTATATCATGGTTCCGCTAGTGCTGAAGGCCACTCACATGTGGCTGTGGGGATGTCATTGTGATGGAGCGAATCTCAAGCTTGCACTGCACCCTTGGCAAGCACGTGCAGGCACAGGCTGCCTTCAAACAGCCTCATGAGTGATGCTAGCAGGTTGCGCGCATCTGTGAACTGCTTGTAACACCAGGTAGGCAGCAGATTATTTAGCACGTGTGGGTGCACCTTGACAATCGTTGTTATGGGCTGCGGACCAGCAGCTGCCAAGGCTGTGACAACATGTTGGGGGCTGCAATCACAAGGGCCGCACACCGGTTGTATGCTGGACTGGAGGTAACCCTGAAGCGTTGTATGCACTGCGCCGAGCAGGCGGAACACGGTATGACACACATGGCTTGTCATCCACAGGTTTTGTTACATAGGTGGGAATCCAGCGATCGTACACACACTAACAGCTGGGTTGGCCCAGCAGCCTCCAGGGTGGGGTGGGAGACCCTCCTTGGCAAACCACCAGCCCATGCCTTCTCAGTTCGGGCACTGGTGCACGGCGCATGTTCTGTAGATGAAGTGGTGCCTCCGACCCCAGGGCAGTGGGCTATCCCAGTTGCTAGCATGTGTAGCTCGGCAGCAGGATCCACCACCCATTCTGGTTCTTTTCTTGTGGTTCTCCCAAAACAAGGTGAGAACCCCATTTTGCAGGGCCAGCGACTCAACTAGAAGGCACTACAAAGCAGCATGCGAGTATGACCCCCCCATGCCTGCTTGAGACCCCACGTCGGTTCTGGCCCTCAAACCACAAACCTACACAGATGACACAAATGAAACACGGCCGCCCCCAAGGAGCCTTGGCCGCGGACCCTGTATCCTACTACACACAGATGCGACAGACGAGTAGTTGCACGCCGGTGCACAAAACGGCATGAATGAAGGTGTGCCACAGGCCTTGAAGGTGCACAACATCTGCACACCAGGCCAGCACTGGCAGCATTGCCAGCAGTGACCACAGCAAGCAGCCTCACTCACACCATCTGGTAACCAGGAGCAACTGTAATTCAGCACACCCATGTGTAACAACCATCCATACAGCTCGGTGGCTGTAATAGCCGAGCAGCAAGTACGCAGTGCACTTGGTGAGCTGCACAACCGTGCCGCAGAAGCTTCAACCAAAAGGGCGACATTGCCTCAGACCCCTTCACAAAACAAGGGCAAGGTCGCCCCAGGGCATCAAGTAGGGGCAAAGTCTCCTCAGGCCCTTGTGCCATGGGCGATATTGCCCCTGGGCATGTCACAGGCAAAGGGTGATCATTTCACAAGACAGCCGTCACAAAGGGGTTGCTCAGGACCCTTGTCCTTCAAGTATATGTGCTAACTTCCTGCAAGACCGTAGCAGGCATACATACTCCAGGTGGCAACCAGGTATCACCAGCACAGCACCGCTCCATGCGACGTGCACGCTTGATGCGACCACAGTGCAAACTGCGGGAATAATTCCAGTTGGAGAAAAATAATACCAAATCTGGGTCAACCTGACCTTGAGTGTTTGCACAGTGCAACGCACTGATCGCCACAGGGCGGCGGCACCCCAACTGGCACAAACAGGGCAGCTGTGTTGTGGGCACCAATGGCAACATGGTGGAGGACTGCCCGTAAGCACGCTCAACCACCCCTGCCCAAGAAGGCTTTCCACAAAGCAACATGAAGTGTGTCAGTGCTTGTGCACCATCACCTCTGTTCATGCATCCAGATGCAACTCAGTGGGCTCAAGCACACTGTACATGCATCTGCCCCTATGTACTGCCCTAGTGGCCGCAGCCTTCCAACCAGACCCTTCAACAGACCAGGAGGCTTGACATGAGTGCAGTTATGGTGGCCAGAAGGTGCCGCAAGCACACAATCAAGCGTGATCTGATGCCTCCATGTGCGTTTGGGCTGAGCGTAGCGGCAGCCGCACTCTGTGGTTCATGCATGCAGCTGGGCATGCTCAGCACAGCTCTGACAAGCGTGCTGATGCCCAGTAGGTGGTGAAGGTGATCAGCCAAACAGCCGACAACGACCAAACCAAAACAGGGCGAGCCCGCCATGCATATGGACATGCTGTGGGATTCAAGGCAGCTGTGCTGTGACCTCTGCTTGGATCACCATCCAGTGGCAAGGCAACATGAAGGACCTACAGAAAAAACGTGCAGGACAAGAAGTGTGCAGGACACCCAAAAACCAGGTGCACAAGTGCATGCTGTGCGCAGCACCTCCCCCAGCTGTGCTGAGCTGCAAAGCCAGCACCAACTCAACACCTGTGTGATGATCAGGTGGACGCCCAGCACGGCAGTCAGGCCGCAAACATGGATCTCCTTGGCCTACATGGCAATTGCTGTCCACTCTGCTGCACGAGACAAACTGTGTGATGCGCATGCATGCCTTGATGGAGTTGCATGCTGCTCTCTTCATGGCTGCTGTCTTGCTGCCACAGCCAGATGCACATTCTCTCTGAAAGCGAAATCAACACACATCACCAAACACAAACCACCAGAGGCAACAACCAGGTGCCACAACAGCCAACCAGGTACAAGGTCGGGGGTCTGGTGGCACTCAACCTGTTCTAGCACCAGCCAGTGTAACAGTGATGAAACTGTTGCCCTGCCGGTTGCACACTGTGACCTGTAACCATCAAACCTCTACTTGCAACCCCATCTGCATGTCCTGCCGACAGGCTCCTGCCTGCACTCTGTTGACATGGGTGACTCTGAAGAATCAGGCAGCCTCATGTAACAGTAGACAATTCGCGCGTAACACAGTGCAATCCAGCCCAACACGTACCATGCTCGCAACACACACTAAGTGAAAAAAAACAACTCTTTCATGCGGCATGACAGCACACACATCTTGGCCACCTGGAGATGGGTTGCATGTGCCTGAAGTCTGAATAAGTCACAGCATACATTGCATCCCTGTGGTTGCCAAGTCTACAGTTTGGCAGGCAGACAGAATTGTACTACGAAAACAGCTCAACAAGTCATGCACAGCATCCGCCAAACTCAAACACACCTCATGGTAAACAGCACAGGCAAAGTGCAGTCAGCGGTCACCTGCAAGCTCCTAGGACAGGGCTGCCAGGAGAACCAACGTAACATCACCACATATCCACGTTGATGCCTGATGTCATGGCCACCAGGTCCTAGCTCGCATGTAAGACCCTGAACTTCAGGTGTGTGCCTTTATAGATATTTCAAGTCCAATCACAGCTGCTGCTGCACCCTGGCGCGCAGCGCAAAACCTATTTGCTTTGCTGCAGCAGCCTCATGCAGCCATGGACAAATCAAGCAACCCGGCCAAGCAGCATGATGGTTGCCAACAACAGATCAAACCCAACTCAACACACCTGAGTAGCCTAGTCAGGATGATGGAGGGCAAAAACAACACCATGAAGCGACATGCATCATTATCGTGTGAGCATGAAGCGTGGCTTAATAACCCGCAGGCCCAGTGGGATGCACGTCCAAGGTGACACGGGGACGGTCAGCCTTGTCTGGACTTGGGCGCATGCCGATAGGGATTTATACAACACGACAGGCACTCTCCCGCAGGCCACCAACCATCAGAGGGCACTGTAAGTGCCGCCCACAGCAAGCTCTGCTGTGCAGGAACATGCAGTTGAGGATCTGACGGGTCGGGAAACCCTCACGGCAACAGTATGTGCTTATGACGGCCACATGACTTTGTGGGCTAACAGATCGTAGTACCGCCACTTCAAACACCAACACAAGCCGCCACTCAGGCGGCCATCAGGCCACTTTCCCAGACAGCAGCCGTCAGTCTCCGACCAACAGCAGGCAACAATCACTCACTGACCCAACATTGATTCAGGTGGAAAGCATGAGACTGCATGCACCTGTGCTGACCACACACATGTGTTTAACACACACGCACGCATGCACTCCCTCTGCTGACACACACAGCAGGTCTGGCAAGTCGTATCAGCCCTCTGCATGTCTGTGCTGCTACCGTTGTGACGGTGGAAGCCACCCGGCAGGACAGCTTGTGCGCGGCGTTGGCTGCAAGTGTAGCAGCAATCCATACATTGGCACAAGCTACGTTCATTCATGTCACGAACCTTGAAAAACAGCGCACACAAGGAGTATAGCCAAGGCATGGGGGCGCGGTGCAGGACCTGACCGCCTTCCTGCAAGAATGGTGGTGCTGCTGTACGCCCCTGCTGGCTTCAGTGCAGGCCTTCAAACCGAGTGGCAAGCACACAAGCAACCATGCATGCACGCACAACCAAAACACATGGCAGGCAACTGCAGGAGAAGCTAAGCAACATAGTAATAGCACTAGGCCAGTAGCAGAGTGTGCCTACTGCAAAAGCAAAACAAAGATGCAAGCTGGCATGCGGCAGGGCCAAAGTTGAAAGTGCGACATGCAGTCACTTGAAGTCGCTGCACCCCAGGCACGCATGTGCAGGGGATGTTTCCACAACAGCACATGTTGCCATCCAAATCAACAGTCAGCAGGCACACCAGGCCTGTACCACCACTCAAGGCAATCTGCTCTTGTTCAGTGGCAGTGAAACAAATCTGTGCACGTGTACGAACACTTCAGTGCTAGAGTTCCACACCCACATCCACAACATCGTTACTCCAGCAACACGGATAGTTAGCACAGACCCTTTGAAAGAGTGTCAATCAATCTCAGCGCAGTCACACCACAACCTGCATGCTGAGCAAGTCCTTATGCAAGCCAAGGGAACAACACCTATCGCCGCTTGCAGCAGTGTTTGGAGCAGCCAAAGAACCCATGCTCCTGACACCAACTGCACCCACATGTGTATGGGATGCGCATGGACAAGTGTGTGTAAACACTGAGACCGAGAGTGTGTGTAGGTGTATGCAAACCTGCTGGTGGTAACCATCATGCTCAACTTTGTACGATGCAGGTCGCAAGTACACACTTGCCAACGTCCAGCACAAGCTTTGTGTGATGGCCATCACAAATACAAGTCCTCATGCATGCATCACAACATGCATGCATCACAACAACACCATGAACGTGCCAGGCAACGCCAGGACATCTCATCCAGAATCAGCACTGGCTCACCTTTGCTACTGCTGTTGCGCAACAGCACCGACACAGTATTGCAGATAGTTGCCAGCCACCCATCGCACTTCCCCACATCAAAGCCGCCTTGCACTCCGCAGCTCCCCACACAGACCAGATCAAACCACAACTGTCAGCCGTTTAGCTGATCAATCCCACACACCATCTCACGGCAAACCAGCAACGCTAGGGACGCAAAGAAGCAAGGTCACAACCAACCAGACCACAATCGGCCACATGCAGGACAAGCACCCTCCTTTCCACCGCACACATGCATACTCTGGGGGTATGGCGCATCTCAGCACACGGTGGCACATGCCTGTAGGAGCACATCCGTGCTGGGGCAGTGCATGCAGGCAAGGCCAATTGTGGCGAAAGGGTGGTGCTAGACAAACTTCTGGACATGCCGGCGGCAACAAACACGATCAACAACACCACGGAATCAGCAAAAACTCCAGGGTGCAACAACCGCATGAGCAACCGACCTCCTCTGCGCAAAACAGCGGGATCATGCAGGCTGCTCCTACTCGACTACCCCTCACAACAAGTCATTGGCTGTGCAGACCCTGACCCAAACGCTTGATCACACTAGCCCTATGTAGTGCAAGCCTTTTCACACAGGCCCCATGGGGCGGCCAGCAGCAGCGCATCCCAGGAGCTCGCAGGCAGCCTTGACCTGGGCATCAGAGCCCTGCAGCCACAGCCGTGGCCACTCAGTAAGGGTGATGTGCGCCCCAGTGACAGCCGCCACATGCAGGACACTTTCACCAGCCTTCACGGAATAAGGTGTGCTGACATCAACCTCCACACCGCGCGCACACCTGCCTGATTGCTGCTGCAGCAGGCCCTGGTCTCGCATGGCAGAGGTGTTGACTGCATCTGGTGCTGAGGCCGCTGGCAGGACCATGCAGTCCCCCAGGGAGCTGCTGCGGCCACACTGCCAGCCCACACCGCCTGGCTGAGGGCTCAGCATGCCCTGCAGGCCACCACGCAGCACCCCGCTCAGCGTCCCCTCATGCCTGCTGCCACCCACTGCCTGCCCAGACAAAGCTGGCCCACTGGTAGCGGTGTGGCTCAGGCAACCTCCCAGCCCCCCTGTGGGGCTAGGGCAGGTGTGGCCACTCACAGCGCCCCCTGATGTTGCCGCGCTGCTGCTGTGGAGTGCATCGTGCAGGCAGCCCAGTGCTGCAGAGGTCTCCCACAGGGAGTAGATGTCGCTTCCTGGTGAGGCCAGCACATTGCTGCCGCTGCGCAGTGATGCCACAAAGGTGTCCTGCGCCCAGGAGGATGAGTCATCGGGCAGCAGGGGGGACAGCTGGGCAGCCAGGGGCACCTGGCTGCCAGAGCTGTACAGATTGAAGGCGGCCAGCTGGTTGCTGGCGTGGTTGAGGGCCATGTTGTGCATCATGAGGGCATCCCTGGCACCCAAGGGGCTGAGGGCGGCCTGCATCAGAAGGTCAGGACTGACGTTGCTGCCCATGGTGGACACGTTGTTGCCGCCCATGGTGGACATGGCATGCGCAGCAAAGGCATCTGCGGCTGTAGCACTTGCTGCTGCAGCCAACGGGGACAGCAGTGGGCTGTAGTTGGGCACGTGTGCTGAGCCCTGCAGCATGGGTGGAACCTGCAGGACGGCAGCACAGCAGCATGGCAGGACAGCCTGGCTGTCAAGATGCGCAGGTACCGAAGCTGCTACTGCTGCTAGAGGCAAGCTGATCAGGTGAACGATTTTCAATAAATGTTCTTGATTGGATGCGTTTCTACTGTGCGCCCCCACGCACTCATACTCAACTTCGGAATGTCACATCCTTGGATGGTTGATGCATTGGCTGGTTGCACTCCCTGTGTCTACACACGCTGCGCTATGCGCTCTGATCATCCACAGCACGACCACTCCCATCATCCCGCCACAACAGTTGATTAGTCTACATGCAGACCTGGTGTGGTGCAGGAGGCTGTGCGCTACGAAGTCAACTTGACAGTGTACATGCAGGAGGCTGCGCGCTATGAAGTTGACTTGAGCAGCAGGGGTGGAAGTTGCGAGCAACAGGGACTCACAGTGCAGCCCATCGTTGGCAGCAGGTGGACCGGTGTGTAGGAGGTCCATGTAGAAGGGTCTCCCAGCTCAGCCGACCATGCTGCAGCTGCAGCTGCCGCATCTGCCTGCTGGCGCAGCAGAACAGCCTGGCTGAAGGCGTCACAGGGGAGGAGGCCCTGCCAGCCAGCTGCAGCAGCAGGCCCTCCTGCGCCCCAGTGGGCCTGTGCGCTCCTGTTGTACTGCGCCTTGGACTGGGACGCCTTGCTGCTGCAGCTGCTGTGGCTGCCACTGGTGCTCCTGCTGGTGGTGCTGGAGGCACGCTTGCTCTGCTTTTTGGGCTTGTCACCTGCACAGCACACAGGGTGCAGGACAGCGTGAAAGTGAGTGACACGAACCGTAGCAGCGCATTGGCAAGAAGTTGCAATCGGCAGTCCCGGCATACACTTGCAGTGCCCAAAAACACCTCGAACTGCTCGACAGACAGGTTCAACACTGGCCGTGACAGTTCTGGGGGGTCATGTTGAAGCTAGTAGCAGCCTGCTGCTCACCAGCGGCCGCTGCAGTCATCCTGCTGGGGTCCATGTGCTCCAGCACCATGGGGGCCTCACAACCTGGGTAGCCATCAAAGGTGTACTTGCCATTCAGTGCCTCCAGGGCTGCTGCTGCAGCATCCACCGCATCAAACTCAACAATGCCACAGCCCTTGCTGGTCTTAGCAGTGGCCCAGCGTCTGTACAAGTTGAGGTGCTTTACTGCGCCATACTGTTCGAAAAGCGAGAAGATATCCTCATAGGGCAAAGCGGGTGGGCACCGCGCAAAGAAGAGGAATCTGGACATGTCTGATGGAGCAGAGGTCTGCAGGGAACAGCAGTGGGGAAGTGATGTTAGCAGGGTTGCTGTTCCTGGAAGCCATCAAGTGAAAAGGTCTGGTCTGCAGCTGGCCACCTTAGCTAACAGTACGGCTGCAGTGACAGCAGGCAGTCCCAGGCAGAGGTGAGCAGCCAAGGAACTGCATCTCAGAGAGGCTGCCCTTGAGCTACTCAAGCAGTAGGCTCTTGAACGATAAAGCCAGCATCAAAGTCCTTGTTTGGTAAATCACGTGTTTGTCTTTGATGCGCCGAAAGGAAGCTGCGACATGACCGGGCTAGATGGGTGGGATGGGAGCTTGGGTGATAACCAGATTATACTGTGTGCAGCGCCGCAACCAAGTGGCGCTGAGGCAAGAGGAAGTGCTGTAGTTACATGTTGCCGTCACTGGAGGCCGCGCCTGGTCGAAACCCCCACCTGCAGGTCGATGTCAGTGTGCTCCTTGCCGTGTGGCACATCTGGCACGCCCGGGTCAGAGAGCACGCCCACGTCGTCAACGTCGACACGCAACTGCAGCTGGCACATGCTAAAAGCGCCTCAGCGCTGAGCTGGTGATTGTTGTGATGGTGACTGCAGGTTTGGTTTGCACGGGCAAGAGGCTGCCGTGCTGGTTCGAGTGTGAGCAGGCCAGAACAGTAGATAAATTGTAATCTAAAAGCACGTTGAAGGATCAAAACGGTGTCGAGGGTCAGTTTTGGAGGGTCGATTGCTAAGCAGCCACCGAGCGCAGACGACGTGCCACCCTATCGTGAAACAAGAAAGATAATGCTTGATGCAGTCGCTGGGGGGCTAAAACAGCCGGTATGTTACGGTCAGCACTACCATCGTTGACATAGCAGATCATCGTGACTGTGCATTGCCGATTGCCACTACCACAAACTCAACACCAGCTGAGGTGACGCCCAGAAGACTTGAATTGCTTCCCGTCTGTTTGAGGCTGTGGCCAAGGCACACACACGCTGCACAGTCAAGCTGGAGGGTTAAGCTGTTCTATTTGCAGACGGATCGCCGCACCCTCACCCAACCACTGCTGCGGGGTGTAGCTTTGTTGCAATTCAAACCAACCCTCCTAGCTCATTTGTAACTTGCCTCATGTCGCCCACACTGCATGCACCAACCCACCCAACCACCCAACCACGGTACATCCACAGTACAATGCCTTATCAGCCTTTTTGACCCCTGAAAGAGAGATCAGGCGTGGTCGTGACCCAATAGTTGTGTTACCATCGCTTGATGTTTGGTGGTGGACCCTGGTGTGGACCCTGGTGGATCCCCCAGGCTGTATACAGCACATCATCACCCTGACAGACACAGATCAGGCAGCCCAGCAAATGGCCAACGCCCTTCTCATGCATGCCAGGTGATGCCCTAACCAAGACCTAGCACTTGCCTTCGTACATGCACAAATGTGTGTGCCTGTGTGGATGTTTGTGCTCCCCACGACATCACCATCAGGAGTCTGCAGGGGGATGAGTCGGCCTGGGACATAACCCCATCTGACAAGCCACAATGCAAGTGAAGTCTTGAGTCTGTGCAGTTCAGGACAACGCTATGTTGGCACGTTTCCACCCACACACCAGTGCAAATGGCATGACAACAGCCCCTAAAGGGCGTTACTAATGCCGCATGCGGGCGACCCTTGTCATAGTATGACAATGCATCAGCCGTCATCACCGTGAGGGGGGCTGTGTTTACGATGCAGCACTCATGGTTGATCAAACCGGTGTTGTGGCACGCACAAGGCATTGGGGCGCACTGGGCCTTCCTTCAGGGGCATGTAGCAAAACTCTCAAGGTGCTTGAAGCACCACCGGGCCCCAGGGGGGGGGCTCACTGACCAACCCATAGGCTAGCTGGGACCTCCAAGAACCGATTGCCAAGCTGGCTTCAACATGCACACCTGCATGCACCCATCTGCCAGTGAATGGAAAATGTTGCTTTCTGGGGTTTATGGCTTGGCTATGCTGGACGGGATTCCTTGTGATGTAGGTGCACCTGTGTCAAAGGCAACAATGAGATCGTGCAGCAGGATGACTGCCCTTGCTTCCAATCCTGCAACTCTATCCGTGTCTGTGACAAAGTGTTGGGGGCTGCTGCACATTGGTTGTATGCTCAGCAGGCAGTGAGCCCTGGAGCGCTTCATGCACACCTGTGCTGAGCAGGCAGCACAAGGATAGACACATAGCTTGTCTTCCACAGGCTTTGTAATTACACAGGTGACACCTCAGCCAACGTACACGCACTAGCAGCTGGGTTGGCCCAGCAGCCTCCAGGATGCGGAAGCAGACCCTGCTTGGTGCACTAACAAGAAACTCTCATGCCTTGGTGATTTGTGCACTGAAGCACATTCTGGCCAGATGTACCATGGTTGGAGTTGCACGGCGCGCGTTCTGCAAGGAAAGTAACGCCCCTGAACCCCCTGGCAGAGGGCCAACCCAGTTGCTAGCGTGTGTAGCCGGGCAGCAGGACCCAGAGCCCATTCTGGTGCTTGACATAAGCATGACGAGATCACATTTGCAAGGCCAGCAATTCGAGTAGAAGGCACAACAAAGCGGCATGCAGGTTTGACCCTGATGCCTGTTGGAGGCCCCACGATGGCCCTGGCCCTCACGCCTTCACAAATGAACACGGCCGCCCCCAAGGAGCCCCTGCCGCCGACCCTGTATCCTACTACACAGATGTGACAGACGAGTAGTTGCAGGCCAGTGCATAGATCGCCATGCATGGACTGGCACCTTGAAGGTGCACAACAGGCCTTGCAAATGCACAACATCTGCACACACAAGGCCAACACTGGCAGCATAGCCAGCAGTGACCACAGCGTGCACCCTGACTATACCATCGTGTGGCCAGGAGCAGCTTCGATTTAGCACACCCATGTAAGATCAACAGCCACACAGCTCAGTGGCTACACCGTGTACGTGTGACACCAGGCCAGCACTGGCAGCATTGCAGCAGTGACCACAGCGCGCAGCCTATCTCAGACCATCTGGTGGCCAGGAGCAGCTCCCATTCAGCCACCTGTGTGTGACAGCCATCCACACAGCTCAGTGGCTGGAGTTGCCCAGCAGCAAGTATGCAGTGCACTTGGCGAGCTGCACAACCCCGCTGCAGAAGCCTGAACCAAATGGGCAACATCACCTCAAGCCTCTTCACAAAGGACACAACGCCGCCCCCCAGGGGCATTTTGCTCATGGGCCACAAAACAAGCTTTCCCTTCCCTTGAGCACACCCTTCAGGGCCAGGCACCGCTCCCAGAATACAGGATCGCCGCCGCTTGACAGCTGATCCTGTATTCTACTACACAGATGCGACAGACGAGTAGTTGCAGGCTGGTGCATAGAACGCCATGAAACAAGGTGCACAACAGGCCTTGCAGGTGCACAACATCTGCGCGTAGGCCAGCACTGACAGCATTGCCAACAGTGACCACAGCGCGCAGCCTCACCTACACCATTCTGGTGGCCGAAAGCAGAGCCTCCATTCAGCACACCCATGTGTGACAAACACCCACACAGCTCAGGAGATGGAGTGCAGGTGCACAAGTCCAAATAGGGACTTTCCAACCAACACATGCATGACTTTGCCTTTGGCCCTTTTCCACCAAACACGGGCAAGCCGCTCCAGGCCTGTCATTGAGTAAGGGCAGTGTTTCCTCAGGCCCTCAGAACAAGTGCAATCTTGCCCCAAGGCCTGCTGCAAAACAAAGGTGATGCTGCCACAAGACCTGCCACAACAGGCTTCTTGGGACCCACTGCAATTTAAGTATACCTGCTTTTTCTGAAGCACGGTAGCAGGCATACGAAGAGTCACGTAGGCAACCAAGTATCGGCAGTGCTCATGCCGACCACATGCTTCAAGCGACCCACAGTGTGAACGGCGGGGTTGATGTTGATTGAAGACAACACCAGTGCTGGGTCTACCTGATCATGAGTGCCTGCACAGCACAGGGCATTGATCACAACAAAGCGGCAGCCAGCCAGCTGGCAACAAACAGGGGTGCGTTGCTGTGGGCACCACCATGAAGTTGGACTGCCCTTTCAAGCACACCCAACCAACCCAACGCCGAACATGGCTGCCAAAAACAGACAACACAAAGTGTGTCAGTGCTTGTGCACCATCACTTCTGTACATCAACCTAGTGCAGCTGAAAGCGCGGGCACACTGTTGCAGGCATCTGCCCCTGTTACTGTCCTAGCTCTGCAGGATAGTAAAAACACCAGGAGGCTGGGCACAAGTGCAGTCTAGGTGGCAACAAAGGTGCCCGAAGCACACAATCAAGCGTGATGCTGCCTCAAGGGTGCTGGCAAACTAGTGTGAGTAGCGGTTGCACTCTGTGCTGCATGCATTGCAGTTGAGCATGCCAAGCACAGCTCTGACAAGCATGCAGATGCCCAGTAGCTGCCGACCTAAGGTGATCAGCAAACAGCTGACAAAGACCAAACCAGACAGGGCAACACAACCTTGCATGTGCACATGCAGTGAAACTCCCAAGCAGCTGTGCTGTGGCGTCAGCCTCACCCTCACCAATGCAACATCAACAACACCCACAAAAAGCCGCTGATGGGCGCATCACTTTGCGCCACAAAGCTCAGCACTGTATCATCGCAGCACCCGGAAGATGCTTAGGAGGATGCACAGCACGGCAGTCGAGCCGTTAACATGGAAACTTCTGGGCCTGCTTGGCAGCTGCTGCCCACGCTACTGCATGGTTGGTGCATGCATGCCGCTCTCTTCATGGCAACTGTGTTGCTGCCACAACGTGATGCCCCGCTCTCTGAAACTGCACACAACGACAAACCGCAGCAGGCAGCAACCCGGTGCCATAAAACCACTGACCAGCTCCAAGGTGGGCGGTCTTATGGCGGTCTTTTTGTTCGAACACCAGCCAGTTCAAAAAGTAGTAATTGCCCTGCCGATTGCACACTGTGAGTTGTGACCATCAAACCCCTACTAGTGGACTATTCACATGCCCTGTCAGAATGCCCCCTGCCCCCAAACTGACACCAGCGCAATGAAAAACAAGCAGTCTCACATAAACGGAACACAACTCACAGGACCAGTGCAAACCAGCCAACATGTGCCATCCATCACGCACAAAGTGAAAAGTGGTCCGTGTGGCATACCAGCACGGTGAACCAAGCCGTTGACAAGTTGGTCCCATGTGCCAGACGTTCAAAAAAGTAGCAGCATACGTTACGCCCCAAGCATACGGTTGTAAAGTATGGAGTATGGCAGGCAGCCATGTTTCTGTATACCAAAAGCACCGAGCATGACCTTGGGTCCTGAGACCTCTTGGGCGTGAACAGCACAGGCAAGGCACAGTCAGCGGGTACCTGCAAGCTCCTAGGACAGGGCTGGCAGAGTGCTGGCGCAACGTACCAATCAAGGAAACATCACAGGTGCCCGGTGCTGTAGCCACTGGGTTGCGGTGTGGCCCATTGGGTCAGCCATACTGAGCGACCAGCCGGCCTGCACCCTGAAGTACATGCGCAACAGCTAGCTGTCCTGCAAGACCCAGAACACAAAAAGAAACAGCCTGAAAGAGCACAGGAAGCTCCCAGCTGCAGCAGCCAGGTACGGAGTGCAAGCCTGTGCACATGTACTGGGTGGCAGCGGCAGACTCATAGATGCACGCAACTCACACTCCTGATTGGCCACATAAGGTAGCGCCGACAGCAAGCAACTAACCAGCTTCCGCGTCTCTCAAGCCTGGTGGGGACGGGTGGAGGGCCAAAGCGTGCACACTGTAGTGCAACAGGCACTGGCATGTGTGAACAACATGGCATACTCGACAACAGCGGGGCATGTGGGGTGCACATCCATGTTGACACTGGGACGGACAGCCTCGTCTTGATTTGGGCCAGCTGGTTCGCACGCCACAAGCAAACAGATAGTGCATGGCAGGCGCTCTCTCACAGGTAACAACCACCATTACAGGGCACTCCCCTACAGCGTGCTTTGCTGTGGACGAACATGCAGTTGAGGGCCAGTGTAAGTACACCTCACAACGGCAGGCTCCATTTATGACCAACCACACAACTTTGTGCCTGACAGATCGCAGTGCCACAGCCGCAAACAGCCATCACTGGCCGCCACTCAGACGGTCTTTGGGCCAGTTTTCCGGCATGCGGCAGGCACTCTCTCACCACCAGCACGCCACAGTCACTCACTGACCAACACTCATCCAGATGGACGCATAAGACTGCATGCCTCTGTGCTGGCCACACACACAGCAGGAGCAGTCAGCCACACCTATGCCCTCCTACCTGGCTGCGCTAACACCCAAGTGCTGGTGCCAGCTACCAGGCAGGAAAAGTTGGGTATGGCTGTGGCGGCTGTGTGTGGCAGCAATGCCATGCATTGCACACATGTCTTCTCGTGTGCATGAAACAAAACCTTGAGCCAGCACACGCAAGGAACAGCCGAGGCGTTGGGCGCACAGCAAGAACTCACCACCCTGTTGAGGCCATAATGATGGTGCTGCTGCATGCCCCTGCATTTGAGGGTGGGTATATTCAAATCAAGGGTTAGCACGCAGTGAAAAAGGCATACATGCACTACCGCGCATCGCAGGCAACTGCAGGAGACAAGTCCAACAACACTGTGCCAAGCAAGTGACGGTGTGTTCCTACCGCAAGTCACAACAAAGAGCAGGTTGGAAGTGGCAGGGCCAAAGTTGAAAATGCAAAGTCGCTGCACCCCAGGCATGCAAATGCAGGGGATACCTCCAAATAACTCCAGGACAGCACATGCATGCAGCCAGCCCATGGGCTGGTGACTGGCCAGTCACCAGGCCAGGCCGCAACCACGACTCGTTGCTGTAGGGTGCTCATCATTGGCTGAGAAAGAACACCGTGCACGCGCACAAATCGCTGAAGAGCAGTGCTGCAGTTCCACACCAACATTCACTGCGTCCAGCAGCACCAATAGTACTAAGCACCCACCCTTGGGATGGGCGTCAATCAATCTCAGCAGAGTAGTACACTACAACCTGCATGCTGAGCTAGTTTTTATGCAAGCCAAGGCAACAACAGTAAGTATCGCCGCTCACAGCAGTGCTTGGAGCAGATGAAAAAAAGCCATGCCCCTGAGGTCACCTGCACGTGTGCAAGCGATGCATATGGCCAAGTGTGTGTGTGTGTGTAACACTGAGATTGAAGGGGTGTGTGGATGTAAGCAACCCTCCTCCTATGATTCGTACGTCCAAGGCTCAAGCAACACACACTCAGACATCCAGCACAATCGCTCTGCAGTCACATGCATGAAACCTCATGCATGCATGCATCCCACACCACCATCCAGTCGAAGCCAGCTGCAGGCTGCGCCCAGCGCCATCACAGGCTGAACTTGCTGCTGCGTCTGCAAGACAGCAATGACACACGATGGCAGATAAGTGCCAGCCAGATCACAACCACGCTTTCCCACTCTGACAACAGCCTGACAACCTTCAGCCGTACAGCTGGTTGAAACCTCAGCAACCCCAGCGACGCTAGCTACGCGACGAAGCAAGACCACAACCAACTCCATGCAGCACAGGCGCCCTGCCGTCCACAGCAGAATACACATGCTCTGACTGCATGGTCCATCTCAGCACGCAGTGGCGCGTGCATGCAGAAGCACATGCGCCCTGGGACAGCGTACGCAGGAAAGTCTGGCATCAGGTGTAGCTCGCCCATTGCCAAAGTGATGCTGGTGGCCAAACAACAACCTCAACAAGCCCCACAGGACAAAGCACACACAGGCTCAATCAACAAGCAGGACAGCATCAACCCATCTCTTCTGCACCAAAGTGCAGGATCATGCAGCCTCCTCTTATCCCACGTTGAACATCGCAGCCAGCTCTCTGGCAGTGCGGAACCTGGCTGTGAAGCACAACTACCCCAGCCCCGTCAAACAAAAGAGCCTGTTCACGCAGGCCCCATGAAGCGGCCAGCAGCAGCGCATCCCAGGAGCTCGCAGGCAGCCTTGACCTGAGCATCAGAGCCCTGCAGCCACAGCCGTGGCCACTCAGCAAGGGTGATGTGCGCCCCAGTGACAGCAGCGACATTCAGGACACCTTCACCAGCCTCCATGGAGAAGGGTGTGCTGACATGCACCTCCACACCGCGCGCACACCTGCCAGACTGCTGCTGCTGCAGCAGGCCCTGGTCTCGCATGGCAGAGGTGTTGATGGCATCTGGTGCTGAGGCCACTGGCAGGACCATGCAGTCCCCCAGGGAGCTGCTGCGGCCACACTGCCAGCCCGCCCCGCCTGGCTGGGGGCTCAGCAGGCCCTGCAGGCCACCACGCAGCACCCCGCTCAGTGTCCCCTCATGCCTGCTGCCACCCGCTGCCTGGCCCAAAGCTGCTGGCGCGCTCAGTACTGACCCACTGGTGATGCTGTGGCTCAGGCAACTCCCCAGCCCCCCTGTGGGGCTAGGGCAGGTGTGTCCACTCACAGCGGCCGCACTGCTGCTGTGGAGTGCGTCGTGCAGGCAGCCCAGTGCTGCAGAGGTCTCCCACAGGGAGTAGCCGTCACTGCCGGGTGAGGCCAGCACACCGCTGCCGCCGCGCAGTGAAGCCACAAAGGTGTCCTGCGCCCAGGATGACTCATCAGCCAGCACCAGGGGAGGCAGGTGGCTGCTGCTGTTACCGCGGCCTAGCTGGCAGGATGCGCCAGCCAAGGGCAGCAGCTCGGCAGAGCTGTTCATGTTCAAGGCGGCCAGCTGGCTGCTGGCGTGGTTCAGGGCCATGTTATGCATCATGAGGGCCTCCCTTGCACCCAGGGGGCTGAGGGCGGCCTGCATCAGAAGGTCTGGACCGATGTTGCCCCCCATGGTGGGCATGGCATGCGCAGCCAGGGCCGCATCCGGGCTGTAGATGGGCACATGTGTTGAGCCCTGCAGCATGGGTGGAACCTGCAATGCACAGCAGGACGGCAGGACAGCCTGGCTGTCAAGATGCAGGCACAGAAGCTACTGTACACACGCGCTGCCCTTTGTGCTCTGGGCATGCGCAGCACGACCACTGCCATGAACAAAACAAGTTGATCGGTCTACATGCAGGCTTGGTGCAGGAGGCTGTGTGCTGCAACATAAAACGGAAGCACCAGGGGTGGGGGTTGCGAGCAACAGGGACTCACAGTGCCGCCCATCATTGGCAGCAGGTGGACCGGTGTGTAGGAGGTCCATGTAGAAGGGTCTCCCAGCTCAGCCGACCATCCTGCAGCTGCAGTCTCTGCCTGCTGGCGCAGCAGAACAGCCTGGCTGAAGGCGTCACAGGGCAGGAGGCCCTGCCAGCCAGCTGCAGCAGCAGGCCCTCCTGCACCCCAGTGTGCCTGTGCGCTCCTGTTGTACTGCGCCTTGGACTGAGACGCCTTGCTGCTGCAGCTGCTGTGGCTGCCACTGGTGCTCCTGCTGGTGGTGCTGGAGGCGCGCTTGGTCTGCTTTTTGGGCTTGTCACCTGCACAGCACACACCGTAGCGGGGTAGGGTGCAGGACAGCGTGGCGTTCAAACAGTGACATGAACCCTAGCAGCGCTTTATCGTTGAGTAGTTGCGATCAGCAGCTCCAGCCATGGGCACACACTCACAGTGCTCTCAAAACATCAACCAGGCGGGTCTGAAAGGCGGGTTTGAACTGGGTGTGACAGTTCCAGAGGTCACGGTGGCAGCCTGTTGCTCACCTGTGGCAGCTGCAGTCATCCTGCTGGGGTCCATTGGCTCCAGCACCATGGGGGCCTCGCACCCCGGGTAGCCATCAAACGTATACTTGCCATTCAATCCCTCCAGGGCTGCTGCTGCAGACTCAGCAGCATCAAACTCAACAATGCCACAGCCCTTGCTGGTCTTAGCAGTGGCCCAGCGTCTGTACAAGTTGAGGTGCTTGACTGGGCCGTACTTTTGGAACAGCTTGTAGATATCATCGTAGGGCACAGCAGGTGGGCACCGTGCAAAGAAGAGGGACCTGGACATGTCTGATGGAGCAGAGGTCTGGGAACAGCAGTGGGAACAGAGGGGAAGTGACGTCACAATTGCTGTTCCTGGACGTCATGAAGTGTAGGAATGGGTTGCAGCTGGCCACCTTAGCTAGCAGTGCGGCTACAGTGACAGCAGACAGTCCCAGGCATAGGTGAGCAGCCAAAGCCAAGGTGGTGAGGGCTTCCCTTGAGCCACTTGAGCAGTAGGCTCTTGGAAGGTGAAGCCAGCTTCACACTCATAACAAAAACCCTCATTGTTGATGGCTTTCGTGCGCAGAAAGGAAGCTGCGACATTATGACTGGGCTGGATGGGAGCTTGGGTGATCACAGGTCAATACTGCATGCACCGCCGCAATCAAGTCGCTCTGACGGAGCGGGGCTGCATGTAGCCACACGGTGTTATTACTCGGAGCCCGCGCCTGGTCGAAACCCCCACAGGTCGGTGTGCTCCCCGCTGTGGGGCACAGCCGGCGCGTCCGGGTGAGAGAGCACGTCCATGTCGTCAAACTTGACACGCATCTGCGATTGCCACATGCACCTAAGCGTCTCAGCGCTGAGGTGGTGATTGTGATGGTGACTGGCCGGTTTGGTTGCACGGACAAGAGGTTGCCGTGCTGTTCCAAGACTGCGCAGAACAATCACGATCCAAGCAGCTCAAAGCACGTTGACAGGACAAAAACGGTTCCCTCGGGGTGTCACTGGTTGCTAAGCACTAAGCAGCCTCTAAGCGCAGGCGACGTGCCATCCTATCCTGAACAAAAGAAAAGCATGTCCTGTCCTAGTCGCTCAGGGACGCTGGGCGCTCAAAGGGGCACGTATGTTACTCAGCACTACCATCGTTATGGAAGTAGTCATATGCCATTCCCGATTATAAGTGGTCCACCACAGCCTCAGCAACAGATAATGACGCCCAGCAAGATCAAAACCTATTTACCAGCAAGATCAAAACCTGTCTGTTTTGAGCTACGACCCAGGCACTGCCTGGCACACACGCCGTGGCAATTCCCATCCAGGCTGGAGGATTAGGTGGTGGACCAGCCCAACACATGCCATTGTAGCTTTCCTTGCAATCGAACTTCACCCTCCCAGCCCATTTGGGACACTGCCTTACGTCGCCCACGTGCACCCTCTGCACCCACCCACCCACCCCTGCAGTCAGTGTAGCGCCCTATGAGCCTTGTTTGGTCTCTGAAAGAGTGATCAGCCGAGGCCCTGGCCCATTCAAGGAGTAGCAGTATCATTGCTTTCTATTGGTGGTGGACCCAGGTGTGGACGTTTGTGGAAATTCCTACAAGCAATTTTTTGGGGTGTGTGGCTTGGCTGGATGGCACTCCTGTCGTGTAGGGCACCTGTGCAAAAGGTGGCGATGAGATTGTGCGGCAGGACGACTGCCCTTGACTTCCGCAGCTGCAACATTTTCCCCTGTCCAGGCAGGCAGCACAAGGAGCGACACACCTAGCTTGTCTTCCACAGGCTTTGTTACATAGGTGGGATCCCAGCCACTGTACATGTACACGCACTAGCAGCTGGGTGGGCCCAGCAGCCTCCTGGGACGCAGGCACACCCTGCTGGGTGCACCACCACCAAAATGGTAAGTGCATTGGGGCACCTTCGGGAGTAGCACAGCGGCTGTTCTGCAGATGATGTAATGCCTGTTAAGCCCATGGCAGATGAACCCACCCGGTTGCTGGCGTGTGTAGCCCGGCACCAGGATACACCACCCATTCTGGTCCTTCACATCAACATGCCGAGACTACCTTGCAAAAGGAAGTCCTGCAAGGCCAGCGACTCAAGTAAGGCACAAATCAGCAGCATGCAGGTTTGACCCTGATGCCTGTTGGAGGCCCCACGTCGGCCCTGGCCCTCAAATCTTCACAGATGAACACGGCTGCCCACAAGGAGCCTTGGCCGCTGACCCTGTATCCTACTACTACTAACACAGATGCGACAGACGAGTAGTCTGCAAACCGGGCCAGCAATGGCAAGGTTCACAAAACGCCATGAATGAAGGTGTGCCACAGGCCTTGAAAGTGCGCAACATCTGCACACCAAGCCAGCACTGGCAGCATTGCCAGCAGTGACCACAGGACGCAGCCTCACTCAGACCATCTGGTGGCCAGGAGCAACTGCAATTCAGCACACCCATTTGCAACAAACACCCACACAGCTCAGTGGATGGAGTTGCCGAGCAGCAAGTGCGCAGTGCACTTGGCAACTGCACAACCCTGCCGCAGAAGCTTTAAGCAGAAGGGCAACATTGCTTCAGGCCCCTTCACAAAGCAGGGACAGGTTGCCCTAGCCATTACCCACAACTCAGGAGCTGTGGTGCAGTTGCGCACCACCAGAGCGGCCTTTGTAGCATAACTTTGCCAAGCACATCTTTGCCTTCGGCCCCATTTCCATAAGACAAAGGCAAGGTCGCCCCAGGATCTGTCCTGAAGAGAAAGCAGCATTTCCTCGGGCCCTCAGGACAGGTGCGAACTTGCCCCAGGGCCTGCTGCAAACAAGTGATGCTGCTCCCATGAGCCCTGTCATAAAAGGCTTCTCGGGACCCTTTGCCCTTCAAGTATACCTGCTTGTCATGAAGCACGGTCTGAAGAACGGTAGCAGGCATGCCCATTCAAGTAGGCAGCCAAGTATCGGCAGTGCGCCCACAGTGTGAACGGCAGGCCTAATGTTGGTTGAAGACAACACCAGTGCTGGGTCTACCTGATCTTGAGTATCTTGAGTCTGCACAGTGCAGGCCTGATCACAATAGGGCGGCAGCCGGCTAGCCGGCAAAAAAAAGGGGTGCTTTGCTGTGGGCACCACCAACAAAGTTGGACTGCACTTCCAAGCACACCCAACCAAACAAACAAACCCCAACATGGCTCCCTCAAGACAAAAAGTGTGTCAGTGCTTGTGCAACATGACTTCTGTACGACCTAGTGCAACTGCAAGCGCAACCACACTGTGCAGGCATCTGCCCCTGTTACTGCCCTAGTTCCCGCAGGACAAAAAACAGGCCAGGAGGCTTGGCACACAGACAAGCGTGATCTGATGCATCAAGATGGTGATAGGCTACGCGTTAGCGATGGTCGCACTCTGTTGTGCAAGCATTGCAGCTGGGCATGCCAAGCACAGCCCTGACAAGCATGCAGATGCCCAGTAGTTGAAGACCCAAAGTGATCAGCCAAACAGCTGACAACAACCAGACCAGACAGGGCAAAACAACCTTGCATGTGGACATGCAGAGGAACTCCCAAGCAGCTGTGCTGTGGCTTCAGCTTCACCCTCACAAACGCAACATTAAGAACGCCCCAAAACACCGATGTTGTGCGCAGCATTTTCTCTCAGCTGTGCTTCTCTGCGCGGCACTTTCTCCCAGCTGCTGAGCTCCAAAGCTCAGCAGTGTACATCCCAGCATCCCAGCTTTGCAGTGTACACATCAACAACCGGATGATGCTCGGGTCGATGCTCAGCACGGCAGTCAAGCCGCAAACATCGACCTCCTTGGCCACCTTGACACTTGCTGTTTCTCTACTGCATGAGACAATCCGTGTGATGCGCATGCCTTGAAAAGGTTGCATGCTGCTCTCTTCATGGCTACTGTCTTGCTGCCACAACCATATACACCTCTCTCTGAAACTGAACACAACGTACAAACCGCCGCAGGCAACCCCGGGTGCCACAACCACTGACCACGTACAAGGTGGGCGGTCATATGGCAAAAATTCTTTCGCAACACAACAAGTAGTATTACTGTTGCGCAGCCGGTTGCATACTGTAACTATCAAGCCCCGTGCGACCCACTCGCAAGCCCCGCCAGCATGCCCCTGCCCACACTGCTGCTGACACGAGCACACTGAAAACAGGCACCCTCACATAACAGCAAGCACGACTCACACAAATAGTGCATTCCAACTGGTGCCATGCTTGCAACATGAATAAAGTGAAAAGGGGTTCCTGTGGCACACCAGGACAGAGAGCCTCGCTGTTTTGAGGTTGGTTGCAGGTGCCCAACATTCAAAAATTCCGCAGCATACGTTCTGCCCCGGCAGTTGCAAGTCTGCAGTACGGCATGCCGACATGTTCTGTACTTTGGAAGGACTGCAACAAGTGACCCTGAGCATGACCTTTGGGCGTGAGACCCCTCGAACTCCAACTGCACAGGCCAGGCACCGTCAGCGGGCACCATGGCGGTGTTGGCAGTATCGCTGGCGCAACAAACGAACCAAGCTCGTTTGGCGGCGCTGCAGTATCGCTGGTGCAACAAATCAAGCAAGACAACAGCACGTGTGCTGGATGGTCGCAGCAGACTTAGACTCGGGCAGCAGCTGACACAACGTGTCGACCAGACCAATTATGTCGCCCTCCTGCTGACACGTCATGCTGGGCAGCAACTGATCAAGCAAACATCTTCCAAGCTTGGTAGGGGTGGGGGTGGGTAGGCCAAAGCGTGCACACTGTAGTGCAAGTGCGCACTTCTATGTGTGAACAACATGGCATGCTCGACAACAGCGGGGCATATGGGATGCACGTCCAGGTTGACACTGGGACTGACAGCCCTGCCTCGACAGGGGCCCGCTTGACTGGGATCCGCGGGTTCGTAAAGCAGGAGGGAAAAGCAGGTGCAACACATAGCAGGCGCTCTCTCACAGTCAACCAACCACCACCACAGGGCGTTCCCCACAGTGCGCTCTGCTGTGGAGGAACATGCAGTCAAAGGCTGGGTGAGTTCAGGTATAACTCACAACCACAGGCTAAAATGACTACTACTTGACAGAATCAGGGCCTTGACTGATCGCCCTTTTGGGAGCCGAACAAGGCCCATAGGGGAATTATGACGACTACACAACTTTGTGGCCAACAGATCACAGTGACGCAGCCGCAAGCAGCCATCACTGGCCGCCACTCAGACGGTCTTTGGGCCAATTCCCCAGACATGCGACAGGCAGTCTCTGACCAACAGCAGGCACACTCACTCACTGAACAACGCTGATTTAGGTGGCGGCATGAGACTGCATGCCACTGTGCTGACCACACACACATACCCCACCAGTCCAAGCATCTTGCACACAAAGCGCAGGACAGACCAGCCAAACGAGCCCTACTGCCTGGCTGTGCCGACACCGTAGTCCGGAAGGGCGGCACCAGGCAGAAAAAATTGTGCATGGCTGTGGCGCTTGTGTGTGAAAGCAATGCATGCCTTGCACAGCATGCCTTGCACACGCGTCTTCTTGTGTGCACATCACAAACCTCGAACCAGCGCACGCAAGGAATAGCCGAGGCGTCCGGGCGCACAGCAGAACCTCACAGCCCCGCTGAGGCGGTAATGGTTGTGCTGTGGTATGCCCCTGCGGGTTTTCAAGCAGGTGATTGACTCAAGTGGCGGGTGTGCAATGGAAAAGCATACATGCACAACTGTGCAATGCTGCAGGAGACAAGTACAACAACACTGTGACAGGCAAATGGCGGTGTGTGCCTGCCGCAAATGGAAACGAACAACAAGTTGGAAGTGGCAGGGCCCAGGTTGACAAATCTACACCAGCAATCTCAACATATCCAGCACCACTGGTAGTGAGCACCCACCCTCTGGATGGGCGTCAATCAGTCTCAGCGCAATACAAAACTTCAACCTGCATGCTGAGCAAGTTTTATGCGAAACAAGGCAACAACAACAAAAACAGTCAAAGAAAGCCATGCTCCAAAGATCACCTGCAGCCAGACCACAACCGCACTTTCACGCTGTGGCAAAAGCACCACAAAGTTCAGCCGTGCAGCTAAACAAAGTCACAGCGACCACGCAGCCCTAGCAAGATCACAACCAACTGCATGCAGGACAGGCGCCCTCCCGTCCACCGCAGAACCCACATTCTCTGACTGCATGGCCCATCTCAGCACGCGGTGGCACTTGCATACCACAGCACATGCGCTGTGGCAGCGCATGCAGGCATGACCATGTCTGGCATCAGGTGAAACCCGCCCATTGCCTGAGTAATGCTGGCGGCAAACAACAACCTCAAAAAGCACCACAGGATGAACCAAACATCAGGCTCAACCAACAAGCAAAACACAATCAACCCACTTCCTGTGCGCCTAAGTGCAGGATCATGCAGCCTCCTCTTGGACCACACCATAACCAACCCTCTGGCAGTGCAGGACCTGGCTGTCAGCACCACCACCCCAGCCGCGTCCAACAAAAGAGCCTGTTCACGCAGGCCCCATGGGGCGGCCAGCAGCACTGCCTCCCAGGAGCTCGCAGGCAGCTTTGACCTGGGCATCAGAGCCCTGCAGCCACAGCCGTGGCCACTCAGTAAGGGTGATGTGCGCCCCAGTGACAGCCGCCACATGCAGGACACTTTCACCAGCCTCCATGGAGAGGGGTGTGCTGACATGCACCTCCACACCGCGCGCACACCTGCCAGACTGCTGCTGCTGCAGCAGGCCCTGGTCTCGCATGGCAGAGGTGTTGATGGCATCTGGTGCTGAGGCTGCTGACAGCACCCCAGGGAGTTGGGAGGTGCTGAGGCAGTCCCCCAGGGAGCTGCTGCGGCCACACTGCCAGCCCGCCCCGCCTGGCTGGGGGCTCAGCAGGCCCTGCAGGCCACCACGCAGCACCCCGCTCAGTGTCCCCTCATGCCTGCTGCCACCCGCTGCCTGGCCCAAGAACGCTGCTGGCGCGCTCAGTACTGACCCACTGTTGATGCTGTGGCTCAGGCAACTCCCCAGCCCCCCTGTGGGGCTAGGGCAGGTGTGTCCACTCACAGCGGCCGCACTGCTGCTGTGGAGTGCATCGTGCAGGCAGCCCAGTGCTGCAGAGGTCTCCCACAGGGAGTAGCCATCGCTACCGGGTGAGGCCAGCGCACCGCTGCCGCTGCGCAGTGAAGCCACAAAGGTGTCCTGCGCCCAGGATGACTCATCAGCCAGCACCAGGGGGGCCAGCTGGGCAGGCAGGGGCGCCTGGCTGCTGGTGTTACCTCCTGGCAGGCAGGATGAGCCAGCCAGGGGCAGCAGCTGGCTGCCAGAACTGTTCATGTCGAAGGCGGCAAGCTGGCTGCTGGCGTGGTTGAGGGCCATGTCGTGCATCATGAGGGCCCTTGTGGCACTCAGGGGGCTGAGGGTGGCCTGCATCAGAAGGTCTGGGCTGATGTGGCCCTCCATGGTGGGCATGTTGCCGCCCATAGTGGACATGGCATGCGCAGCCAGGGCATCCGCGGCTGCAGCACTTGCTGCTGCGGCCAACGGAGACATCAATGGGCTGTAGTTGGGCACGTGTGGCGAGCACTGCAGCATGGGTGGAGCCTGCAACGCACAGTAGGACGGCAGGGAGGCAGAGAAGCCTGGCTTTTAGAAATTTTGGGAGCCGCAGGCAATGCTGCTGCTGACACACCCCCACACACACAACCCATGCAACTCATGTGATTAACACACTGCGCTTCGTGCTCCTAGCATCCGCAGCATGACCACTGCCATCAATTCATCAAAACCAGTTGATCGGTCTACATGCAGGCTTGGTGCAGGAGGCTGTGCGCTGCAACATCAAACAAAGGCAGCAGGGGTGGAGGTTGAAGGCGCCAAGAACTCACGGTGCAGCCCATCATTGGCAGCAGGTGGACCGGGGTGTAGGAGGTCCATGTAGAAGGGTCTCCCAGCTCAGCCGACCATGCTGCAGCTGCAGCCTCTGCAGCTGCCGCCTCTGCAGCTGCAGCATCTGCAGCTGCCGCATCTGCCTGCTGGCGCAGCAGAACAGCCTGGCTGAAGGCGTCACAGGGCAGGAGGCCCTGCCAGCCAGCTGCAGCAGCAGGCCCTCCTGCACCCCAGTGTGCCAGTGCGCTCCTGTGGTGCTGCGCCTTGGACTGGGACGCCTTGCTGCTGCAGCTGCTGTGGCTGACACTGGTGCTCCTGCTGGTGGTGCTGGAAGCGCGCTTGGTCTGCTTTTTGGGCTTGTCATCTGCACGGCGCATCATGGCGGGGTAGGGTGCAGGACAGCGTGACAATGAGTGCACACACGAAGCTTTGCAGTGCTTTGGCCGTCTAGTAGTTGCAATCACCAGATCCAGCCATGGGCACACACTGACAGTGCCTAAAAAACACCGACATTCGCTCAAAATGCAGGTTTAAACTGGGTCGACAGTTGCAGCCGTGCATGCTGGCAGGCTGCTACTCACCTGACGAGGCTGCAGTCATCCTGCTGGGGTCCATTGGCTCCAGCACCATGGGGGCCTCGCACCCCGGGTAGCCATCAAAGGTGTGCTTGCCATTCAGTGCCTGCAGGGCTGCTGCTGCAGACCCCACAGCATCAAACTCAACCATGCCACAGCCCTTGCTGGTCTTTGCAGAGGCCCAGCGTCTGTACAAGTTGAGGTGCTTGACTGGGCCGTACTTTTGAAACAGCGAAAGTAAGTCGTCGTAGGGCACAGCAGGCGGGCACCGCGCAAAGAAGAGGAACCTGGACATATCTGATGGAGCAGAGGCCTGCAGGGATGGCAGTGGGAGCAGAGGGGAAGTGTCATCATGATAGCAGCGTTGATAGTAGCCGTTCAAGTCTGTAGATACTTGTAGGAACGTCTGAGCTGGGATCAAGGCTACATTGCATCAGACAATGCCAGCCCAGGCCATGAGCACCCCAAGATCTTCATGTACCTGGGGCCGCTTGAGCAACTGCAGCAGCGTTTCTTTTTATAGATAATATCAAAGCCATATTTTCGCCTTTGACACTATCAGAACTCCATGTTTCCCTCATAGGAAGCTGCGGGCCCTGCATACTGATGAGGGATCAGGGAGCATGGGCGAGCACCCTCTTTTACTGCATGCAGCGGCGCGATGGCTGTCGCTGGAGTTGCTTGGTGTAGCCGCACTTGCTCAATACTATCTGCCCTGCTCCTGGTCAAAACTCCCACCTGCAGTTCGGCGTCTCCATCGCTGTTGGGCACATCTGGCACGCCTGGGTCTGAAGGCACGTCCATGTCAACACGCAGCTGCCGCTCGGCGAGGGCTGAAAGGGCCAGATCAGAACGGTTTCGGAGGTTGACGAGTGGATCACTGGCTTCTAGTAAGCAGCCTCCAATAGCTGACGTTTCGCCCTATACTGTGACAAGCAAGTTGAGTTATGGTGGGAGCTTGGGCTGTATGGCCATTTTGTCACGGTCAGCTTTCCACCACCGTCATGCCAACTGTGGAATTATGCTGCAGGTCACGAACAGCCCACCGCATAACCAGATAATATATTATTCGTATTGATCGTGACCGATCCCCCAACCCCTGCCAGTTGTATAACTGAATCGTGCTGCTTCAGCTGCAGTCACTGCAGCCACTGAGTGGCCCTGGACAGCTGTCCTGCAGGTTGCACCCGAACCCACCAACCCGTACCAATGCTGCATAGAAACCCCCACCTGTCCAGCTGGTTTAACCCTGGCGTCAGCCTCCCTCTCCCCTGGTCTTTCTGTGTCTGTGTCGACACGTCACTACGGTAGTGGTCTTGTTGTGGTGGACCTGCACTCCCGCACGGTGACTTGTTACTCATACAGATGTAGAACCCTCCACACACAGGGCACCACAGCTCACGCCCCAAACACATATTTGTCCCAAGCAGAAGATGCACACGCACAACCCAGCATAAGGCACATGCCATGTGACATGCTGGAAAGGCCATCGGCCCAGCTCAATCGAGCTGCATTTGATTTGCGACCACTTGCAGAGTGTCTGTCTGTTTGTGATTGTGTTTTTGTGTGCGCACAGCAGGCACAACCAATCAGAACATAGCTGGCCCTGCTGCTGCTGCTTGAAGAGTGGTGGGTGCCACCTTGTCCACAAATGCTGCAACACCTTCATACGATGGTTGGTGCCACTCTGACATTTGGGTTGCGCCCCTGCGGCACAAAGCATACTGCAGCGCCATGGTATCATTGCTGCCGCTCCCGTATTATGTCATTGCTGCCGCTCCCGTAGTATGTCATTGCTGCTGCTCTGGCTGACTGACTTCCAGCAGCACCCCTTGGCAGGGGATGAAGAGCTACACATACAAACACATCGGGGCGGGGCAGCATGGGCGTGAATGATGGGTTGACAGTTGCATCAGCCTGAGCTCAAGAGACAGGGCATCACGCTTCGCAAAAACCCTGTGTCACATCTGTGCTGTACGAATGAAGACCTACAGAGCCTCTCATGCCGTGCTATATGGGCAGAGGCACTTTGGGTGTGACAAAGGGCCTGCGATTTGTTGGAAGTTCCCAATCACAGCATCTTGGTTCTGGTCAGCATGCTTTGGAATGCTCTTCCTAACTTTCATCACTGCCAGCCACGCACAAGGTGCCAGTTCCCAACAAGTCAGTTACAAGTGGCCCACACACTTGATGCCCACCACCTGCACACCAGGCAGTCTGAGATACCCAACACCTCTCACAGCATGTCATCATGCCACCCCAGCAGCAGCATCAGGCTGCACTCACTGACAAACACTCACAAATTGCCCCTCCCAAAGTAGCGCTGCATGCACTCATGTGCGCACACGCCATTGATGACATTGTCAGCATGGGCGGGGCAGCATGGGCGTGAATGATGGGTTGACAGTTGCATCAGCCTGAGCTCAAGAGACAGGGCATCACGCTTCGCAAAAACCCTGTGTCACATCTGTGCTGTACGAATGAAGACCTACAGAGCCTCTCATGCCGTGCTATATGGGCAGAGGCACTTTGGGTGTGACAAAGGGCCTGCGATTTGTTGGAAGTTCCCAATCACAGCATCTTGGTTCTGGTCAGCATGCTTTGGAATGCTCTTCCTAACTTTCATCACTGCCAGCCACGCACAAGGTGCCAGTTCCCAACAAGTCAGTTACAAGTGGCCCACACACTTGATGCCCACCACCTGCACACCAGGCAGTCTGAGATACCCAACACCTCTCACAGCATGTCATCATGCCACCCCAGCAGCAGCATCAGGCTGCACTCACTGACAAACACTCACAAATTGCCCCTCCCAAAGTAGCGCTGCATGCACTCATGTGCGCACACGCCATTGATGACATTGTCAGCATGCTCATGGGCCAGACACCCTGAAGGGCACTCATGCCACGAAGGGTCTCACATAGCCAACGGTGCCATCCATGCGTTTGTCAAACTGTACAAGCCCCAAACAGCAAACACCAGCCTGAGCTGAAATTAGTCCCCACCACCCTCTATGCAAGCCAGGTGGGCACAGTGGCTGCCGCAGGGACTGAAGCATCGCACACGACCTGGCGCAAGTTGCTGAACGCTGCCGTGTAGGGCCCCTTGGATGGGTCAATCCTGCCTCCAAAGGGACCAGAGGCCCTGGTGTCTGTCCACATGGTGAAAGCTGGGCGCATGGGCAGGGAGGGTGCCTGGTAGACGGTGTTCCTGCTGCCTCCGTTGTAGGTGGTGGCGTCCCCGTTGGTCAGCCTCTTGAGCAGCTTGCCGTCCATGAACCAGCTGACCTGGTTGGGCTGCCAGTTCAGGGTGTAGGTGACCACGCCCACGTTGGCTTGGTTGGAGGGCCAGCCCATAGCCTTCTGGTACTGGGGCTGGCTGAGTTGGGCCTCACCGGCGCTCACACCCCTGTGGTTGGTGGCAGGGCAGCAGCAGGCAGGTCAGAAGTGAGCATATCAAATCACTTCCAGTGGAAGTTTGCGCCTGCTAGGCAAACAAGGCTTGTTTGAAAGAGGCTAAGCATGTGGCTTGTGCATTGGCGGTCTGCTGGCAGGAATAAAACAGAGCGTAAGAACCAGCCAGCCTGCGCAAAGGTTGCAGCAGTACTGTGACTTACGCCTTGAATGTGTTGAGCCACACGCTGCAGGCCATGCCGTTGTGGCTGAGGAACTCAAAGTCCAGCTCATCAAAGTCGTTGGAGGTGGCGCCAGAGTTGAGGTCGGCATAGGAGTCACTGGAGCGCAGGTAGAAGGCTGACACCACACCCTCAGCACACGGGATCTGGGCCTTGACCTGGGGCAGTGGGAGGTGTCCGGGACAGGTCAGTCACAGATGTGTACATGTCACTATGCAGTGCAACACAGGACTGTGTGGTGATTGATCAGGACTGCAATATGGCACCCGTCCTTGCAATGATTCTGTCACGTACTACAACACACAACGGCAGCTGTCGCGGACTGAGCTCAGGCAGCTCTCATGTTGGCTTGGTGACTGGAACAACAAAGCGCCTGCCCAAACAATCAGCGGAAAGTGCTGATGTTCAGAGTGTTTACGCACCTGATACATGCCATAGGTGTTGTAACCGCCCAGGGACTGCACTCGGGTGCCCTGTACACCCGACAGGATGAGCTGCATGCTGCCGTCCGCAGCAAACCTGACGTTGGTTGCAGCGTTGTAGGCGGCCTTGAAACCCACGGATGAGAGGGGTACGTCCTCCACACGGCAGGCAGTGGCTGCAACTGCATGGTTGTAGAAGACAGCGATGCCTGTGCCTCCAGGCTCACACTCAGTGTCCCACAGCAGGGCAGCAGCGGGTGGTGCTCCTCCTGCACACCTACAGCTGTAGTCTCCTCCAATCAAGGTGAGGGGGTAGCCGGCGCCAGCACAGGTCTTGGCACAGGAAGTATACTGCCCCTCTCCTGAGGAGGAGGTGCGCACCTGCAGACATGAGCAAGTAAGAGTGCTTGACTTGATAAGTTTTTTTATTGACTTGAGTGTTGAGTCAGACAGACAGGTTGTGCATGTTCTTGCCAGTAGCCAACCAACAGCTGCTCTGTACTGTTGGCGGTTGGTGGTGGGCTGCAATGCCAAGGCTAACCGGCGGGCCTGAGTGCACCAATGCCGAGCTGCACAGCCAAGCAAGCTACAAGCTGGGGATGCTCGTGTTTGGGACAGCATTCAAGCCAACCACCTTTCGAGACAGTACTGTTGCAGCAGTACTGCAGCTGCTCTTAGACGGTTTGCCTTACCTGGCTGTTGTCCGCGCTCAGCTCCATGAGGGCAAGGTCAAAACATCCGATGTAGTTGCCATGCTTGCCTCCCAGGACGGTTCCAAATAGGAGCAGCAGAGTCAAGCCCGCGAATGCTCCCCTCCTGCAGCAACGATGCGGAGAAACTTTGTCAGCACCAGTTTGTGTAGTGTGTAGAGCATTTTGAGAGTTTGCAAGTGTCCTATCGCAGCGACCTACCTTGCCATGTTTAGTCGTCCGAAAAGGGCGGGTAGAAGAAGGTAGACTGTTCTCAAGTTGTTTGAAGGCCAAGGCTGCTGTAATAAGTTCCACAGTGAGTCAGGTAGCTGGGATTCACCCAATGCCAGGGAGCTAAGGGTCGGCACGGGCTGGCCAGTGGGCTGAACCCGAGCAACCCGAAACCCGAATATCAACCGACAGCGCTCGGAAAGCGGATAGAACTACTGATTCAAACTCATTTATGATGCTTTGATGCTGGGAATTTCGTTGGGACCAGGTTGCCAGTACCTTTCTGGACCAGAGCAGGGGCTGTACAGGCCCCTGACGGGCTGTACATGTAGGCACCCTCTGCACGATGTTCAGCTCCGCCTAAACACAAAGAACGCCACCAGCTTTTACATGGTAGGATTTACATGATGCTTTTGGAGCACCAATTCAGCCAACTGTACCAGGCCTCAATCCTTGCCAGCAGCGCCCATGCTATGCCCATCATGGCATGTTCCAGTCGCTGGTGCCTCATGGTTTTTTCTACAATCCTGACAGCCAAAAGACTTAGACAGGTTCAACAGAGGTGATAGGGTAAAATTCAGCCACAATTCTACACAACGCCAACAAATTCAACACTCATCCGTTCACACATCTTGTCCTGCAACTCCCAGCTGCAGCAGGACATCTGTGAGCAACTGCTGCTTCTGCGTCCTGTACAGCACAGCCAACAGCTTGTGCCTCTGCACCAACTCCTGCCAGCGCGCCACATTTGCCTGCAAGTCTTCAACTTCCACCTGCAACTGGTCACAGAGGTCCTGGCACAAGCCCCTCATGCGCAACAGCTCAGCACAGGCATCATTTCCTGCAGCACCATCACCCCCAACATGGCCTTCCTGCTGCTGCTGGTCAACGGCTTGGTCAACATCATGCCCTGCGCTGGCCTGCTGGGCTTCCTGCAGCATCTTCTGCAACTGCTGCAGCCTGCTGCGCGCCTTCGCAAGGTCTGCTTGCTTTACTGACAGCTCAGATTCCTCTGCAGGAAGCTCTTCAAAGGCACACAGCACCTCATCATCAGCTACAGGGTCTACTGCTAGGGCTGCTAGTTCCTGCTGTACTGCAGCTGCACACGCTGCTTTGCCGGCATTGCCTAGGGCCGTGTACGACAGCAGGCTGGAGTCGGATGCTGCTTGGGTGGGGGCGTCTGACAGCAGCTGTGACAGCTGCAGGGCGGCCGAGGCACTGAGACCCTGGCGAGTGAAGACCACCTGCAAGACGGACAGGCAGAGACGTGTGAATGCTTTGCTGTCTGCTGAGAAGGATGGATAGCGAGAGACTTGGCGGGAGAACGGGAGGGAAAGAAGTAGACAAACAAGAACAACAGCCAAAGCCCCAAGCCGAAAGACCAAGCCATGTGGCAGTGAGGTACCAAGCAAATGCTGTCTGCTCATGTGTGTACCCCAGATCAACATTGCACAACAAGCAGCGTGCCCCCTGCCAACACCACCTGAGGAGCTTTTAGTGCTGGCCAAGTGTGCAGCTCACCTCTGTAAGGTCTGCAGCTGCTGCTGTGCTGCCTGTGTGCCCCTGCTGTGCCAGCACATCCGGCAAGCACCTCACAATGTACCTGCAATTTGATGTATGGTCATACAGAAACAGGTGGAGTCAGGTCCAGTCAAGTACTACCTAGTAGGGTGAGGTGGGGAGGTGTGGCAAGAGCAAATGTTGTGGAGGCAGATGCAAGGTGCACACAACTGACACCAAAAGGCTGTGCCGTGAGATGCTGTCGGTGAACTTGCTTGAGACTCTAGGCAGCTGCGCAGGCAGCGGCGACCACCAACAGCCACCAGAGGCTGCACGTCTACAGGACACCTGTCAGCAGAGCTGAAGCGTTCAGCTCCTCTGTAGCAAAAAGACACTGCAGCTCCATCCACCAAAGCGCACAGCCACACACTACATCAAGACCTGCTCGCCATGCTGGCTCAGCCTTGTGTCCGCGCTAGCCAGTTTTGGGAACGGCCCTGCTGCTGCGGCTGCTGCTACTGCCGCTGCTGCTGCTGCCGCCGCTGCTGTTGCTGTGTGAACAGTGGTGGTTGCCACCTCATTCGCCAATGCTGCTGAGTGCCACCTACCTGTCATCTGGGTTACGCCCCTGCGGTACAAAGCCATACTGCAGTGCCAGTATGTCGTTGCTGCCGCTCCCATAGTTGATGAAGACCTGCTCGCCCCTTGACCAAGCTTGTAAGGCTACAACCCTGAAGGAAGATGACCTAAAACCTGAGTAGAACTCACACTCACTCTGCAGCAGGAGTCACAGAGGAAGCCAACAGCCGGCAGCAAGCATACAGCAACACATTACTGCTGGTGACCCCCAGCCACAAGATCAGTGTGTGTTGTAGCCATGACTTGACAGCACTGCATATGGAGTGAGGAATCTGGCAAAAGTGGTCACTGAATTGTCCACGGGTCTAGCAGCTTGCTTGGAGCTGCAGCATAATGCACTTCAAGCTGTGTTGCATGCTGGCCGGAAGACGCTGACCAAGCAGCAGGGTGCCGCTGCTGGAACCCATTCCAGGTGGAACCCCCCTGCACGGCTCTACACTACACAGTTTTGAGTGTCCCTTGTGAGGGGTGATTGTGTACCAGGCACAGCACACAGAGGGCGATGCTTTGTGCTCAGCAAAGCTGTCAATATCTGCAATATACACCTTAAAACAAGCCACCAACCTGCACATCTGCCTGGTGGTTGAACAAGTCCAGGAATGGACACATCACATGCTGTTGCTGTTGTTGCTGCTGCTGCTGCTGGCCCAGCCAACCAAGCTGTGCTCCAAGGAAGCTTGGGGTGTAGGGGGCTGCAAATGTGCGGCTGCGTGTGATGCACAAGGCCCATTGCAGCTGCTCTGTGCTGATGCCTGCTGCAGCAAGGTATGGTGCAACCTGCTGCTGAAGGGCTGCCCAGTCCTGCTGCTGCTGTTGAACCTACAGGACACAGCAAGGGAGCAGTTGGGCAAGTTGAGAGGCGGACAGCGGAGGGAAGCACAGTCGCATTGCAGCACCTGTGGTGGTTTTTTTAGCTGTGGTGGTACTCTAGCAGGCAGGAGTGGCAGGCTGCAGCCCAAAGCAAACCGCATTTGCAGTAGGTGAAGGGCGGTCCAACTCATGTGTAGATGCTGTACCCAAATGCCTCAGTGTCAATGTGCAACTGCTGTGGAAGTAGCGATCCAGCTGATATTAAGTGGATGAGAGCCTCCCTGATAAGAACACCATCTCAAAGGGTCATGCCGCAGCGGCACAGGGATGACAGTTGCACGAGCTTGCATCAGCTCCAGTGACAGGGCACCAGGGCTCTCAGCACCCTAGGGTCACCTTAGGTTAACCCTGTCCTGCCCTACTGACTGACGACCTACAGAGCTCTCATGCCATGCTTCATGCACCCGTAAGTTATGGGTGGAGGCACCCTGTAAAGCGCCCTGCCTGGTGCTGCATACCTGCTCAATAAAGTAGGCACACTGCAGCTGTTGCACCTCTGCCTCGCGCCACAGCACAGGCACATCCACTGCTGCCGGGAGCTGCCTGATGTACGCGCACCACTTTGACTCTGAACCCTGGCGCTGCTCATTCAGCAGCGTAAGGGCCAGCTGGCCATACCAGGGTAGCTGCTGCCACTCGGCTTGAGGGATCTGTAGTACTGTTGGGCAGCCTGGGAAGACACGTAAGGCTGCAGAGACCGGGACATCGCAGACGCATTCGCCAGGCTGGATGTCTGCTGTCGCTACCAGTCCCCTGCCTGAGTCTGGTAGGATGGCTGGCTTGATCTTGGCAAACTGTAGCACAATGCGCCAACAGCGAGAGACAGCAGTTAGTATTTGTGTGGCCTGTGACGATGTCAGGGTGGATGGTGCAGCCAGCTGCAGATGCACACAGCCAACAACCTGCCAACATCCCATTACCAGCCTCAATTGCCATCTTTCTGGACAACTCCAAACAACAGAATGCACCCTGCACTCACCTGTACCCCATTCTTCACCGCCCAGGGCACAATCCCCATCAGGTCACCAGCCCGCACAGCCTCTGTTTGTGAGCTGGCTGCAGCCTGGCACCTGACCGCCCTGGTGGCAGACGCCTGCCATCCAGTGCCATTACCACAGCATGACCTGTGATTGAACCGCCCAGGTGCAGGTGCCACAATTGTGCTCAGCAACATTCCAGATCAAACAAGTGACAACTGCACGCTTCGAGCTGTGGTGAAGCAGGGACGGATTCAAAGGGTTGATTATACATTCTACCCTATCACCCACACAATCAATCAGACCTACGTCAACGTTTACGTCATGAACCGCCGGTAACCGCTGATCGCAACACGGTGTCGCTAGGGTTGTCCACGTTGGCTGCTTGACATCACCACCTCGTCCATGCTCAACATCCAACCAAGTTTCTGAGGGGTTGGCAGCACCACCAGCACTGGCAGCAACAGCAGCAGCAGCAGGACACAATCGGCAGCAGTTGCAGTGTTGTTGAGGCACCAGGAAAGATGTCAGCACAGGCCAGCCCATCACGTGTGACTCCGGCGGAGCACACGTTGATAGGAGCTGTGGGTGGCGTCATGGAAGTGTGCTTGATGCAGCCCATGGTGGCCTTCAAAAATGCTTTGCAGGAGGGCAGGCCCCTGCCCCGCACTCCCACACAGATGTACAGGGGCCTTTTGGTAAGCTGTCCTAACCATGCAGTTGTTTTTGTTATAGCATGCTGCATTTTATGCTTCTATGGCTTAGACACGCAGCTGCCAAGGCTGTGCTGAGTCATTTCCACTGAGCAAGGTGCTGGCAACCGCGGCACTGTCGATGGTCTGCTGCCCCCACCATCATCACTTACTTGCTGCTTGTGTGTGCATGTACAGATCAACTGTGGCAGCATAGCACCCATCACAGCCAGTCAGTTTGGCACAAACCGGTTCATGGAGAGGCTGCTGATGCAGCGGTCGGGCGGAGACCAGCTGGGCACATGGGGGCGCTTTGGCTGCGCAGCAGTTGCAGGCGCTGTATCAGCTCTTGTGGCCACCCCAACAGAGCTCGTCATCATCCAGCAGCAGGTGAGAGTGCGGAAAATGCAACAGCGCACACAAGGGGCCGCTGGGTACATGGGGGTGCTTTGGAATGGTTGATGCATTGGCTGGATGCACTCCCTGTCTCTACACAACCTGCCAGCCCTCCTTGCATGCTTGCTTCGAGTGTTGTTCAGCTGGCAAGCAGAGGCTGCCATACTTCATGATAGCAGGGTGGAGGTGTCAACATTCACAGGGAGCCCTTTACTTTACACCCGCATGTGACCCTTCGACCTGCTGTGCCCTTGCAGAAAAATGGCACGAGCTTGTTACAAGAAGTGAAGTCTTTTTCGCAGGCCTACCCAGCCTACTCAGCCTATAGAGGCCTGGTGAGAGTGCAAGAAGGGGTTCTGCACATGCTGCAGCTGGTTCAGTGCAGCATGCAACATGAGACTATTGCATTGGCGGCTGCAGCGAGCAGTGATAGGCAGGGCTAAGCAGCATCAGCACCGTCCAGCAGCAGCGAGACTTTAGCTGTGCTTTTGAGGCAGCACTGGCCTGGCACAAAGCACTACTAGTAGCGGGTTGTGTGTCAGTGGCGGCAGCCTACTTGGTGCTGCAGTTGCTGCCTGTGCGGCACCCATGTGTGGGCACATGGGCAGACACACGTTGGAACGTCACAACTTGAGATGGTTGATGCATTGGCTAGATGTACTCCCTGTGTCTACACACGTGCATGGCACGGCGCCACCAAGTCCACACTTGTGTCACCTGACTGCTCGCAGTGGCCGTGCATCTGTCGTGAGACGCTGTATGCAGCTGGCTACCTGGGTCTGTGTCCCATACTCTACGACAAACTCAAGAGCACTGAAACCTTCCAGGTGCGGTTGTGCGTGGTCCTGGCATTGGTAATACAAACTCATGCTGGCTCCTTGGCTGCACCTGTTGTTGCACTTAACAGCTCTGGTGCTTGGGTGGATTGTGTCAATACCACAGTCAGTCTGAAGCAGGTGCAGCCGGCACCTGCTGCTCCCAACTTCACTACTCAATCAGCCATGCTGGGTGGTTAGCCAGTGACATATCCAGTGCCTGTGTGGTGTGTGCAGGACTCTCCCGCCGGTGCGATGGCTATCGCTGGTGTGGTGGGCGGTGTGTTTGGGGCCAGTGCGTCGCACCCCTTTGACACCATCAAGACGCGAATGCAGGCGCACATGTACAGCAAACCAGAGTACCTGACTTGGACATCCACGGCGTCTCAGATCTACAAGGAGGGTGGCGTGCTCAACTTCTGGAGGGGGCTGCTGCCGCGCATGACTCGTATCATCGGTAGGGCTGGCGGGCTGCAGGGGTTGGGCGCATGAAATGACTGGGCACAACATAGCGTGGTACTGCTGCTGCAAGCGGCAGCAGGGTGCTGCCGCGCATGACTTGTGTTGTTGTTAGGGCTGCCAGCAGTGGGAGTCTGGGGCTGGGAGACTGCCGCAGTTGTGTGCGACCCTTTGGATGCTATCGTCAGCCCAAACTCGCCAGCGCGCTTGCACATGTGGGGCCTGGATCGCCATTGAAGTCCTGCCCAACCGTCATCATTGAGTCAATCAACACGATGGCTGTGTTTGACTGCCCTTGGCCCCTGCTGTCTTGTCTGTCATTTGCAGCTGCCACCTTCATCCTCATCAACGTGCGCTCCACAGTGGTGGGCCACTTGGAGGCACAGCGTGCTGACTTGGACCCCATGCTCCCCAGCGAACAGGTGCCACAGCTGTCGCAGTGAGAGCAGCCAGTGTCAGCCAGAGCCAGCCAGTGCCAGTCGGGCAGCAGCTGGTGGCAGTCTGGCAGAGGCTTGCAGAGTGTGAGATGGCATGCCAGCACACACGCTGAATAAACAGCCCACGCCCACATGTGTGCCGCAAGCAAGTGCCGGATGCAGGCATCACAGTGATGTCAGCAGTGCCTGGCTGACAGCGAGGACCGTGAAGACATCAGGCGGCGGGAACCTTGCACAGCTGAAGCACAACTGTGCGTCGTACAACCACATTTGCATGCAGCATGAGACAGGACGCGTTCGCATGGTCTGTGCATGGCTGCGACAATGGTTGTGGTTGTGGTAGAGCCGCCCTGTCATTGTGTGTAGAGTCCCTTTTTGTGGTGGCTCAAGTTTTTCCAGACACGTCCGCATGGGCAGCGAAGACAGTGGTTTGTTTGGTGGCACTGCCTGCTGCCAGTAGCGTGGTGGCCTTTGCCACCTGCTTGGTTCATGTGGTTGTCCAATTGTGTCAGGCATGTTGTGTGCTTTGTGGGTTGTAGCACTCTCGTTCCCCGGCTGGCGACCGTTGCGGCAGCATTCATGAGCAAGCACAACAGCCAGCACGACCTCTTCACAGTTGCATTGCTCTCCTTCACATGGTGTTGCAGCCTGCTCATTCAGACCCTATCAAGCTTGACTCCCACGCATATTTTGATGTCTTGCATCAGACATGTCACACATTGTTACAAGGGCCGGTGGTGCTGGGTGCACCGATAATTGGTGCACGGTGACTGCACCAACCATGTTGCATGTGTGACAAGCCAACATTTGGACCATGGAGGGCTCATGTCAGCACCAGCACATGCTCTACTGTGATGGCCACTGCAACACAGGGCTGCAGGCCGACAGGCTGTAACATCACGCAACACATGACAATGTCCAAAGCAACACTGGCTAATGATCAAACTGCATCAAGCAGAAACATACTCAAAGCTGTGCCAGCCTGGGAAACTGCCAGGGGCAATGCCAGCTGTGGATGCACAGGGCCGTGAGCAGGAGAGGTCTGCACGCCTGCTGCACTGCAGGCATCACCATCCAAGCATGTAGCAGGACTCCACGTGTAAGTGCTGGGCTTAGATGAATATGCTGGCAAATGCATCCTGCAGGGCCTTCCGTGTGATCAGATCTGCAGTCCACAAGGGCAGGCAGACAACAGGGGAAAACTGAGTGGCTATGTTGACGGAACATTACACAAGGGCTCGCATGGTGTGATAAATATATGTCAGGCAGATCACCCAAGACCTGGGAACCAACACAAACCCGCGCTTGTCGCACTGAACACATACACCTGTCCCTGCCAGTTTTTCTTTCTTCATGGCCAGCGGAGCACATGCCCAACCGCTACTGGCACAGCACGGCAATCAGACACCAGTGCTCTATGCCTTATGGCGCCTGACAACCAACCTTTCCCCTGGATACTCCCTGCAGTACTCACCATCGGACCATCCTGAAGCTCGCGCCATGGCCTGCCACTGCTGCCCTCTCAACACCGCCTTGCTGCCGACAATGTGGCCGTCCTTATCCAGCTCTACCTGCACTGTAGGCATGGGCTGCAGGACAGCAGCCATGCTGACAGGACTGCAAGCACAGGAGGAAGCAGGACCACGCACATAGCACACGTTGGCCAGGGTGGCAAGCATTGCGATTGTGCAAGCACGTTGGGTGGGTGCTGGATGACACAGTTACATGTTCCAGCGATGACCTGATGCCCTGTGTTGCCAGCACTCTCAGTTTCCTGATAATGAACTACCGGTGCCCTGTTGCTGAAGATGCCATCCTGCTGGTATGGGAGCCTGGGGCTGCTATGTGCCCCATTGAGCGCACAGTGCTCGCTGGATACGCTCCACTCACACATAGGTGCTTGCATCGGCTCCAGGCTTTGGTCCAAGCAAAGCCGCCTGTTGTGCCACAGCAGTCGGCAGGGCAGCGCAGCGCAGAGCAGGACGTGACAGGGCAGGGCGCAACAGGGCAGCGCAGCGCAGACCAGGATGCGGCAGGGCAGGGCAGGTTCAGGTGCGGCCGGGCAGGACAGGGTAGGGCAGTGCAGCAGGGGAGACATTATCCGCTGGTGCGTGGAGAGGGAACCTGGGGGTCCGTGGGTGGGTACAAAGGCATGTGAGCAGCATGGACCACACACACCGGGCCCTAGTGAGCATGCCTAAGTAGCACATGTACTCCCTCTGCTGACACTCTGAGGCAGGATTGCTGGAGAAGGCATGCCTGCATACATGTGGTTCCCAGGGCCCCTGCACACCTCTTGGCGTTGGTAGTCTGCCACCTGCTGCTCAACTTCGGCCACATCTATGTCAAAGGCCAGCTTGTAGACTGCAGCATACCAGCACAAACAGCACCGGGAAAACAGCACAAGCAAGATAGGTGCGGAACGACAGCCATGGGGCCCACTCATGGCCCCTGCTCACAGTCTGTTCGAAGTCAATATGGGTGAGCACGCTTGGGGGCGGTGTTAAGTTCAGCTGGTAGTGCTGGGAGGACATGTGAGCAAAGCATGGCCGCAACTGCACGACATGCCTGCAGTGGTCGTGGCAGCACGTCACCAGCCGCAGCAGTCAGCTGCTACCCGACAGTGCAGCGGGTGAGGGCACTTGGGTGGGTTGAGCTGGTGCATGATACCGAGGGCAGGAAGTGTGCTGCTGCTGTGCCTGGCAGCACTGCTGTTGAGAAGCGACTCACTGATGTCCTCCACTGTCTCCAGGTAGCTGTCAAACTCCTCCTTGCTCTGAAAAGCATCACGGCTCTTGTTGAAGCTGCGGCAGGCCAAGGCAAAAGGTGAGTCCTTCCCTTGGCAGGCAGGACCCCATGATCCGAACGGACCGCTAAAGTTGCTGCTGCAGGCCCCTGATACACAACCATACTTACATGTCCGTTATGCGTCTCCTGACTGCCATCTCTTTGGCAACATCGTCCATGCTGGACACACATTCGCAGTGCAGAGGGCAGGAGGGAGGGCCCCTGGTGTGTGGGTTGTCAGGGGCCCCCTACCCACCCCAGAACGCCTGCACCCTGATCAGCACTGATGACTGCAGCTGGCAATTTTGGATTTCTCTGCAACACAGGTGGTTCAGATCAGCAACCCAGAAGGAACACAAGAGCATGAACGGAGCACCACTTTTCGGATATACAAAAGGAAATGAAGTACTATTGGACACAGGGGTACAGCAATAGTACGCCTGATTGGTTCCAAAGCCAAGCCCGGATTGCAGGGCTTTGTCATTGGACAGGTATCTGTGTGGGGGTATCAAAACAAAAGATGGCCATGTGCACATTCACGAGTAGAAAGCAGCTATACAATTAGATCCATCTCGTGCCCACTCTACAATTCGATGGTTGGCAGTGGCGTGTGAGAACAACAGTCCGTTCCTCAGCGCCCTGATTGAAAACACACTCGTTCTTGGTCTTGGAGTGGATTCTGCATATCCCCTACAGGTGAGCCCGGGGCGGTTCCATGGTGATGCTGATGGACAGCAACCAAGGCATTGCACCACCGCTGCTGCCAGGGTTCATCGCAATTGGCACACGCTAGCCTTGGTATCAGTGAACTTGCTTCCAGCGCACGTGGGTGCGCAGCAGGGCTCTCAAGATATGTGTGCAGCAGGGAGGTTCCAGTGGTCTCCCTGTTGATCTGCAGCGCCTAGTTCCAGAACAGTTGCAGTGGCACACTTTGAGACGACAAAGGTGGCTCAGGCGGGTGCCCGCTTCGCTCTGTTCGAATCTATCCACTTTGATGGCTCGTCCGCGTCACCTCGTGCCATGACGTCTGCAGCTCACAAGCCGGCTGATCCGTCGTGTGTCCATCGTGTGCAGGTCGGTAGCCAGGCACTGACTTCACGCCTTGTGTTGCAAGCTCGTAACTGCCTTGGCAGCCAGCAGCAGCAGCACCAGCATCCGGCATGGCTGAGCCCGTGAAAGCAGACGGTGGCAATGGACGTTGCGGACCTTCTGCAGTGCCCCCGGTCTTCTGTGTTGCTGGGCAGTCGCTGTTGAGCTATCCAGGTAGGTTGGCAGGTGTTGGGCGGGTGGGCAGACTGTTGTTGACGGGCAGGTGGTTGTGTTTGAGGAGCCCTGCTGCTGCTGCTGCTGTTCCCAGTTGATGATCTGGATTGATGTTTTGGGGGGACTGTGCGCAGATTTTGGCACTTTGCACAGTCTGGTGCGCCTTCTACTGCTCACAGCTTGTGGTCCATGTGCGCTCCATGCGGCTCCTCCCAGTTGCACCCGTCTGAAACACCCGTCCAGCATGGGGAATTACAGAGGCATGACAGCAATAACGGCAATAAGCATACGCAAGCATGCACCAAGGGATCTGTCCGTGGGGCGTGTCAGCGCGGCAGGGGCTGCCTGCATGGAAGTGGCCATCACCTAGTACGATGTCGTGGGTTGCTGCCCTACAAACTCGTGTGGGTTCCGTAGCCAGTCCATGCATGTGCTGTTTCTGCTGCACATGACATTTTGCTGCCGTTCCTGCTGCTCCTGCAGGCCTCAACAGCTTCGGCCTGACTCCTCAGTTGGGTGCCAACCCCAACATCCCATACCTCAAGGAGCTTCAGAAGGCAGCACGTGCAGCACAGCTGTCCACCTCAGCCCCCCAGCTCAGCTACATGCCAGCCCACACACTGCTGGCCAACGCAATCAACGCCACAACAGGTGGCGTCACGCTGGGTGTGCCGGCAGGAGTACCTGCGCTGGCACTGCCTGTCGTCAGCAAACCCCCTGTGCAGCCCCAGCCTCCAGCGTTTGGCTTCCCTGCAGCTGCTGCTCCTGCTGGTGCCGCTGCCTACAAGGAGGCGTCTGCAGACAGCTCAGGGGCACCCAGCCCGGTCACACCAGAGTCTCCTGCAGTGCATGTCGCTGGCGCCCGCAACAGCAGCCCTAGCACCTCAGGCCACTCTAGCCCAGCACATGATGTACCGCAGCACCTGGGCAGCCTGGCTGACGCCGCTACCCGGCACGCAGCAGCAGTGGCCGCCAGCAAGCAGCAAGGCATGCTGGCTTCACACAGTGACGACAGCGGCGAGGATGCAGCAGCTGTGCTGGACAGGAGTGCCAGGGTGTCAGTGGAGGCAGCCTTCAAGCCAGACACGTCCAGAGCGGCAGCTGCAGCAGCGGCTGCCGCCGCAGCAGCTGTGGCAGCAGCGGCGGCTGCTGCAAAGCAGCACCAGCCGGCAGAGCCCTCAGCAGCCAGCAGCCACTCTGCGCTGGCGTTCGGCAGCTTCCAGCAGCGCAGCATCGCAAGCCTGGGCACCTCTCCAGGTGACAGCCTGGGCACAAGCCTGCACACGGGCTCCTGGCCCACTGCAGCACACAGAGCAGCCATCATGGCAGGCTTTGCAGGCAGCCCCAGCCCAGCCAGCCTGCTGGGGAGCAGCCCCAGCACCAGCAAGGCCGCTGCCATGCGCAAGAGCAAGCTGAGCAACGGCGCAGGCAGCGGCGGCGCCGGCAGCAACAGCACAGAGCAGCGCTTGAAGCTGGGGGCGGGCACGGTGGGCGCGCACGGCAACAAGAATGGGGCTGTGAAGTACCGCGGCGTGAGGCAGCGCCCCTGGGGCAAGTTTGCGGCCGAGATCCGGGACCCTCGCTGCGGCAGCAGGCTGTGGCTGGGGACCTTTGACACAGCAGAGGAGGCAGCCCGTGCGTACGACAAGGCTGCACTGGAGATCCGTGGTGAGAAGGCCATCACCAACTTCCCTGTCAGCCACTACCACCACGGGGATGGCATGATGGACGAGGAGCTCTCCGGCTATGGCAGCCACCCCACTGCGGTGCTGGGTGGGTCGCTGCCTGCGGGCGCTTATGGCTCCTCGCCTCTGTACGGCACCAGCCCCGCGTTCAGCAGCGCAGCAGGCAGCGCAGCCGGAGGTGCTGGGCGCAGCCTACAGATGACGACGCGCTTCAATGGGGAGCGGCGCCGTGCGCCCAGCGAGGACACGGACGGCATGATGCAGTTTGGCGGCATGGACGAGGACAGGGAGGACAGCGGCACCCCTCCTATGGATGTCGATGATGAGCTGGCAGAGATGGCGGACGCCCTGCTGCTGCTGCATGAGAGCGGCTGAGGTGCTGATGCTGGCTGGTGTTGCAGTCTCTGCTGCAGGGGAGCGGCTGAGCTGCTGTTGCAACGAGCTGTGGCCTGGTGTATGGTGGGGCCTGCGCTGCATTTGTGCTGCAGCTCGCTTTCAGGCAGAAGTAGGCACTGGGGGAGGGTGCAACAGGTGGGGGGTGTTGCTAGGAGGGATTTTGAGTAAGACCAGGCCCACTCAAGCAGCTACAAAGTGGTGACCTTGGATAACCTCAGTTCCAGCCGTGTTGTGCCTTGGCCGTGCCTGCTTGGCCCCGGCACTTTGGAGATCAGCGTTTGGGCGCATCATCACTACTGCATTTGACGGCATGCGGAGCGCATGCTGATCATGAAGGAACGTGCAGCATTGGTATGCGCATGCTGCGCAATTGGCAAGCCATGGTGGTGATGGTGTGGGTGGGAGGTCATAAGAATCGCTGGGTTCGGCTGGTTTTGCGCCTGGGGTATGGTGACCTGCACGCCCAAGGCGGCGGGGGGCTGGCTGATTGGGGGGTGGTTGATATTTTGAGATGGCGTTGAGCTGGTCGTATGGTGGCGTTAGTGGAGCGGCAGGTTGTCGGCGTGCGGTTTGTGTGTGAGCAGTGTGGCTTGGGCATGAGTTCCAGCATGTGGAGATGGTGTGTGTGGTTTGGGATGGTGTTTGCGGGCTGAGGTGTGGGTGTATGGTTTTGTTGCGTTGAGTGTACCTGCGTCGCCCACATCACCAACGCCTACTGGCATTGAGCAGGGTTCCAGCTCCAGCCAGGCGTTTACCGTTTGGCAGCATATGCCAGCGCCTGCCATGCAAGCAGCACAGCTGCACATCACCTGGTGGGGCCTTGTTGAAGGCAGCCACCTTGTGCTGCAGAGGGCTGACAGGGTGCAAGCCCCTGTCAAGCCAGCAGTGGGGCGAGTCAGGGAGGTATGGTGTGTTGGTGTGTGTGTGCTGTCGTTGCACGGCAGTTGTGCGTGTGGTATGTGGCTGCGTCTCCAGGGTCTGTTGTGCATGGCCTGAGGCGTTTGGTGCAGTTTGTCGGAAAGTGTTTCTTGTATATTGGTGGCTGTATGTATTATGCAAGTCCCCTCTGTGCAGCAGCCCCTTCGAGAGGGTGTAGCCTCCTGCCGGTGAGGGCCTGTGTCCTTGTGTGGTGTGTGCATGTGCATTTCCCCTGGTGATGTTGGGTTGTAAGCAGCAGTGGCACAGTTGTGAGTTCCCTGCTCCGCATGGTGTGCTGGTGTCTAGGCTGGGAGGTGTTGGGTTTTGTCCTGCAGGCAAGCGCAGGGCGTTGTCCTGGGCTGCATGCACAAGGCGTTGTCGCTGACAAGTGTCTCTACTGCTCCGTCTAAACACAGAGTTGTACTGACACGGCAATTGTGGTGATTTTCAGCTGCGCTGCAGCACCACCACCACCAACATTAGTTGGCCGACACACCCTTGGCGCATCAGATGTGTTGACTCTGGGCTACGCCTGTTGTTGCACAGACCATTACGTGTTGTGGCACACACCCACACCTGCGACAGGTGTGTCAGGTGTGCCACCGCTTCAGTGGACGGCGGTGTGCTGGGTGGGACACTGGACGCAGGGGACATGCACATCAACACCCTACAGGCTATGCACATTGCGTGCACAAGTTTCAAGATTTGTTGTGAGCGCCACTTTTTTCCTATTGCCCTGCTGCATGCAGGCATGGTTCCCTGCTGCCTGCCGAGTTGGTGAGCCTTTTGCAACTTGAGGCCCAGTGTGAATGTGTTGGTGGGGTGCTGAGTGTGTGCGGTGTGTCGGCCCTACAGCAGCCCTCGTGCAGCAGTAGTGGCCTGCCTGGTGTTGTCTCGTACTTTCACTGTCACTGGTTGGCCCGGCTGCAGGGCATGGATTGGGCTTTGATGCTGCAAGACTGCCGGGGGGTAGGAGCCTGCTGTACACTTTGAGCGCCACAACGTTGTAGGCTCTGACATTGCATGTGGGTGTTGCAGGCGCATTGAGCAGTTGTGCGGGTGTGGTGTGTGATTGATGCCCATGTGGCTTGGGGAGTGAGAGCGTTGGGGGGCTGTGGGGCACAGCCGAGTCACATTGGTGTCACACACTTGGGTTGTTAGCCACTGGTGCTGTCTCAAGACACCCAAGTGTTGGAAGGTTGCCGCTGTTGGCTGCATCCAGCACTCTGTGCATGTGCTCATGTGCTTCTGCAAGTTGTGCAGCAAGTGTGCACCAGCTATCGTCCGTTCATCGTCTGTTCTGTGGGCTGCTTCTGCGGCACACATGACTGTGTGCAGCGTCAACGGGCTTGGTGTGCAGTCACACCCTACGGGGCCCACACACAGGTCCAGCAATTGGTGGGGCGCTGTCCCCGTGCACCCTTTTTGCTTACGCAGGCAAAATTGTCGTCCAGCGGCCTGTGTGCGCTCCTCTGTTTGCTGGCCTTCACAGCGCCAGTAATTGCAGCAGCGGGGGGTGCAACTGGGGGTATCGTAGGCTAGGGCTGGGTCACAAGCGGTTGCCTCCTTTCATGGTGGCGAGCGCCAAGCGAATGTCCTGTGCTGTACATCTGTCTTCCGCACCCTGCAAATGGGTGCCTCAGCGGCAGTTGCCGGCTCGGCTTTTTGGCTGCGGAGTGAGGCTTTTTAGTTTTTCAGCAGCAAGTACGTTGCTGCTGCCGTGCAAATGGACTTGCTGTTGTGACATGCAGCCGCCAGGCTGCTTACAGAGACGATTTGGAGGACTGAGGGCCACCAATTGTATGCTGAGCTGCTGTCAGGTTCAATCCCTGCGGTGGCTGTACGGCTGGAGCAGAGAGTGTTTCTTTGGAATGTGTGTATGGTGTGTGCATCATTTTCAGGCCGTGCAGCTGAGCCAAGTCCGTCCAGGTGCAGTCTCAGCAGGTTCTGACTGTGTTTGTGCCCGCAGCTTCTGCGGGACTGCCACTGCGCAACGCGGCTGGCGAGTCTTCTCAGGAGGTTTGCGGGCTGGGCGTTGATGTGCAAACATTGAGGAGCGGTGGTGTGCTCCTGACTGGCTGGGCGTTACTGCGGTTGCTGTATGGTGTTGTGCAATTTTGGCAGCGTCGTGCGTGTCATGGGGGCAGCACATGTGTGTCGCTTCTACGCATGTGTGCCGCTTCTGCTTTCTTCAGGAAGTCATGGAGATAGGGCCGACATGCTGCCCGGGTGATGCAGTCGCCCAGTTTTGTACCATATATATGCATGTGATTCTCAAAGGCTTGGGATTCCACTTTGAGTGTATCAAGGCGGCCTAAGCTGCACTGACCCAGTTTCGGTGTATCTGTGGCATGAGTCACTGTTGCACATCAAGTACGCCCTGACGCGCACACAGGCATGCAGCTGTGGGTGTGTGTGAGTGTTGTATCCTTGGCTCGTCTGGGTGTTTGCTGACGCCCTCTGTTGTGTGTAGAGGGGTGGGGCCATGACGCCCCGCGCATGTCATTTGTGTTGATGCAACAGGGATGGCTAGTACGACAGGCAGTCTGCACTGCGGCATGTTGTGCTGGCTTGGTTGATGCAAGGACCGTAGCTGAAAAGGCAGGTAGTGGGCTGCACTGCGGCTTGTTGCTTCTGTTGGCTGGGGTTGACCGCACTCGACTGTGCGATTGCAGTATTCACTCCCATGGGTTGAATCGGAGCTTTGCATGCCTTGCTGCACTGTGTGGTGAGCATGTCTGCTGAAGCTGCAGGATGGCACGTGTGCATCTTGTCCGCTGGGTTCAATTGTTGCCGGGAACGAAGCCCCATTGGGAGAACTGAATCTCCTGGCTGCACTCAGCTTGTCTGGGAGGGACTGTGTTGCTTCAGCTGTCATTGTGTCCTGCTGCCTAGGGGCCCTGCTGGGCCTGTGTAACATCACTCAATATGCTTGGAGCTTGTCAGATGTTATGACAGGCCATCGTTGCAGAGCAAGTTTGCCTGCTTTTAGGGCAGCAAGGCATTGGCTGTTACGGTGCTTGGGCTCACACTCACATGCACAGCACGTTGCTGTGTGTGTGATGCAATGCACAAAGTTCCTCCACATGAAATACTCACAGTGCCCAGACTCACAAGAACTCTACACATGATTTGTGGTTCAACATGCTGCAAACCAGTCATTCATGACAACTTTCAAAATCGGCCCTCAAAGTGACTAACACAGCCCTCATCTACTGCTGAGTCAACCGGGACAAGCATTGATGATATGCAGCCTCCCAGCTTGCATGCTGAGACAGCGGTCGGCGGTTGGCCCCACTATTTACACTGTTGAACATCCAAGTCACATCACCCCACCCCACATCAAGCACTGACAGCCTTCTTTGCAGCAGCCTGCATAAAAACACGCAGACAAGGCAGTTGCAGGTAAGTAGTTGGTCATGTCATCTGAAAATCATGCAGGCAATGCAATATCATCCCCATGCAGCACACCACAGCCCTGCTGCCCCAGTCTGATATTTCAACGGCGCAAAAAGGCACAACACGGCTTGCTGTGCTGGTGCCTCAGCACCAACTTCCCACAGGATGCGCATAGCATAACCACAAGGCTGCAGTGCCAGGGCCTCTGCCAGCCAGTGTCCGCCGTAGCTGCCGTCTGCCAGCCACCCCGGCCCACCCCCTCACTCACACCACCACACAGCATGCACCTCACATCCCACTTTGTCTGTGAGTACTGATCATTTGGGATGTAAAGCGTACCTCACCCAATTTACGTCAGAGCTGCTGCCTTTGCTGCAGAGTCCCCTTACCTCCAGCATATCCTTGACCTCAGGCTTTGTGGCCAGGTCTAGTGGGCTCTTGCCCTTGTTGTCTGCAATGTTAATGTTGGCACCTGCAGCCAGCAGCTCCTCAACCTTGGGGATGTCGTTTTCACTGGCAGCCATCAGCAGCAGCACATCGACTGGGTCCAAGCCTGCACAAGCAAGGCCACAGGCAAACATATGGGTGTGTGGGTGGGTTGGTAGGCAGTATTGATGACTGATTCCTGAAAAAGCCTGGAAACACAACAAGACCTTCCCTCCGACCTGGGACAGGTAAATGGCCAGTCAGGTGCTGCACTGCTACACTGCTACTCTGAGGCAGGGCCCAGGGTTGGCTGTGCTGTAGCAGGCCTGCTCAGGTCAGAGCCTGCTGCATGTCACAAGAAGAGGCTCTCAGGAAAGGGTGCTCCCTGGGGCATGAAGGGCACCAGGTTGGTGCAAGGCCCCCTCACAGGTGGAAGGCTGTGCACCCTTGCAACCCTTTGCCCAGTTCAATACGCAAGCTATGCTCTGCTAATCACCTAAAGTCGGCCCTTCGGTGACCGTATGCATTGCATTTGTTACATACACAATTGTTGCAAGGACACGTGTCAGAGAACCAGCAACACACCTGACGACAGCATCTCCTCCATCCTGTCATATGTGCCCTCCACTGCTAGCATGCCCATGTAGTTGAAGTAGTGTTCAACATCATCGACTGTGAAGTCTGCACGACCTTGGCTGCCATAGATACCTGCAGGATTGAACACAATTGCATTGTGTGAACCAGTGACAGGCTGGTCACTGCAAGAACCCAGATCCCCACGCTGCTGTTGCCCAGCGCACCTGCATCCTTGGAGTCTGACCTAAACTTGCTGAAGAAGTTCATGCGGACATCCTGCCTCACTGCAGGCTGCTGCCGCTGCACCCTGGGTACTGCTGCTGCCCTCCTTGTGCTGATGAGCCTGGGTGTGCTGATCTTCATAGAAGCACGCAACATTTTGAGGACGACTGTTCAGAAGACAAAGGATGCAGAAAAGGATCAAGCTCGCAGTTGCTGAAACTGTCGGTGATGAGAGAGATGCGTGAGAAAGTACAGACGGATGTGAACTGCTTGAATATGAGTTGTCAAGGAGCACTGTTGTTGTGATGAGGGACCGTGCAGGTGAAAGAGCTCCAGATTCCGTCGTTCATGTCATGTTGACCAGATTTGACTTGCTGCCTTCCTCACTGTCCATTAGGCGTTAAACAACGCATGCTATCCAATTATCTCAACACTAATGGTTGGAATACATACCAGGCTTGAACAGCAGCAGTAACAGCGGCAGTGTGCAGGCCAGCCATCAGTTGCAACTTTGGCCACCATGCCACCCAAGAAGGAAGATAAGAAGAAGGAAGATGCTCCAGCGTGAGTGCCACATGATACATGCACTTGTCAGCAGTCTGCATCCAGGTCCTGTAGCTGATGCAGCACACCTGTCTGTTGTGACATCTGTCCCACAGCGAGGGTGCACAGGCAGAGCTGCAAGCACTGCAGGGTGCCAAGCAAGACCTTGAACTGGGTCAGGCCATACTAATCGACAAGCTGCAGCAGTGCAAGGCAGAGAATGAGCAGATGGTCCAGCAGATTGAAAAGCTCAAGCTGCGCATCACCAACTCAACACAGGAATATGTAAGTGGCGCCTTGCACCCTGTGCTGACCCAATCACAAGTGCCTGCTGCCACATCCCTGCTGGATCGTAACTCTGGTGCACACTGCTGTCATTTTATGCACCTTGGACCCACAGGTGGACGTCCTGCAGCACAGGGGCGAGCAGATCAAGGCAGCAGACACGCGGGCAAGCAGCTTGCAGCAACAGCTGGAGCGGCTGCAGCAGGACCTAGCACAGGCAGCCAAGGAGGTTGCAACGCTCAAGGTGACAACTGCTATGTTAACGTTGTTCCCACCTGCACGCCTCAGCAGCTGTATGCAGGCAACTTGCGAGCACACCTGCTGGCCCTGCATGCAACACCGCATGCATGGCAGGGGAATCCTGTCACCTGATGCTACTGTCTGCCATCTTTTGTACTTGCAGGAAGCCAACACTGGCCAGGCGGCGCGGCTTGATGATGCATCAGCACTGCTGCAGGACAAGGACAGGCTCGAGGAAACAGTCAAGAAGCAGCATGCACTCATTGAGCAGCGGGGCCAGGAGCTGAAAGTCATGAAGGCGCAACTGGATGGGAAGGAGGCTGCGCTGGAGAAGGCAAGGTGAACGCAACTGACTGCAATGCACAGTACTGGTGCTGGTGATGCCTTTTATGCACACTGGGGCGCGGGGTGAAAGCCTACTGGTCACCAGTGATATACATTCAAAGGGGACAGGCAGCTGAACGCCACATGAGCAGACAGGCAGCTGACAAGCCGCAGGCAGCTGATTAGCCTCATCAGCAGTTCAGCCACAGCTTGCTTGGCAATAGTTCGAGTGCATCCACATCCAGGCTGGGGTGCTGAGTCACCCACCTGCATCAGCAGCCTGTGCAAACCCAACACGAGCAGCGGTCTGCAGCTGCAACACCAGGGAACAAACGACCAGCAACTGCACTGCCCTGAAGTCTTTTCGCGTAACCTGCATGTTCCGTGTTGTGCTGTGCCCTGCTGTCAGGTGTGAAATGGAGGACCTCAACCTGAAATGCCAATCCAGCACGCAGCTGCATGTGCTGTTTGGTGAGCCGTGGCTGGTTCAGATCAATCACGTACGGCTCACAGGGACTGTGCCACATGACAGGTAGGCAGCCGTGGATATAGGCGTGATCGCCATGTGATTTGGAAGCCTCTGATTACCTCAGCACAGGGTGGCACAGCAGGCAGGACATCATAACACAGCAGGTGTCACATGGTGGCATGTGTTTGATGCTCATCTTGGCAGTTCCCTCCGTAGCTATGATGAGGGGCACCATCAGTTGCCCGCCTTGCTTGATGGTTCTTCAGTCGCAATCTGTGCTGGCGTTTCTGAAACAATCACACCCAGGCACCCCGTGCTGTGTTTCACAGGGAGTACAATACCTTGGCAGCAACAGCGGGCGGCAAGCAGTTGGTCTTGTACGGAGGTCACTCCCGCCTGCATGAAGCAGTCGGCCGTGAGACTGCAGTGCTCAACCTAGACAGCCTTGCGTGGGAGGTTCCAGAGACTGCCACACAGCCCAGCAGCCTCTTGGGCCACAGCAGCAGCGTTGTGGGGCGCAACAAGCTGCTGGTGTTTGGAGGCAGTCAAGGGGAGGCTGCTACAGCCGCAGTGCAGCAGCTTGCTACAGACAGCATGAAATGGAGCCACATCAGCTCCACGAGTGTCAGCCAGCCGCAGCCACGCCTGTGCCATGCTGCAGTGGCTCTCAGCGACAAGGTGAGGGGCAGTCAGGCAGTCAGGCAGCAGCCATTGAAGCGGACAATGCCGCATGCGAAAACAGCTGGCAGCCGCTTGCTGCGTGTCTGTCAGCTTGCACACTTCTGGCAGCAATCGTGAGCTCACAGCTGAGTAACAGAGTGCTAGCTAGTAGTTCTTGCACTGTTGCATGGCCCAGACTCAGGTTAGTACGCCAGCAGGTCTGCCAGCTGCCAGAAATGGCTCGCAGCGCAACCAATAGTAATACGCAGTGCTGCGTGCAGACCGCTTGGTACATCAGACGCAGCGGCTGGGGGTGTGCCTTGCGAACCTGTACCACCAGGCTGATTGGATGTGGCTGTGTGTGTTTCGTACCATTCAGGTGTATGTGTTTGGCGGCATGACGATAGAGGGGGCGCTGCTGGACGACCTGTGGGCTCTGGAGCTGGACAACATGCAGTGGAGCCAGCTGCATACGTTTGGCAATTTACCCTGCGCGCGCAAAGGTTAGCAGTAGTGCAAATAGTGAAGCCTCGGTGATCACATGCACAAGCATGAAGTGACCGTGATCGGCGACCTGCCGGAAACTCCTGCACCCAGCAGCCGCATCACAAACATGTAATCAGGTATATTGGACCAACACGAGTGCAGGTTGTGCTACGCTGCGTAAGGTGGATACTTTGTGTCCAGGAGCTGCCTCAACTGTCCAGCAACTGCCTGTTGGTCCAGGTGCCTCCTTGTGTGCAACGGATGATGGCCGCCGCCTGTATTTGTTTGGCGGCCACGACGGCAACGGGCCTCTCAACGACTGCTACTATCTTGAGGTACTTGTCGAGTTTGGCTTTCATTCGGAGCAGAAGCGCTAGAAGCAGCTGATGCTCAGCTTCGTATGTTGACTGCTGCATCCGATAGGTGACCTACCAGCTCACAATAGTATGTTGTGAGTGACCGGCCCAGCCAGGTCTGCTGGCCCAGACACATAGCTCAAATTATCATGTGCCTGCTTGATGCAACTCATGTGTTGAACACAGCACACGTAGATTTTGCTGCGGGCACAAGTCTGTGTCACATGTTGTTGAGCATCAGTTACGGCGTGCCAAACCCTCCAGGGGCCCCGTCAGGCAAAAGACACTACAGGCACTGGCTGCGGGCACAGTCTGTACCGTAAGCTCTGGTCACCACAGCCTGTCAGCCTGACTCTGAGAGCCTGGGCCAGGGCCTCAGGGGACGGCATTCGAATCACCATTGCAGCACAGCATCAAGTGAATTGTAAGAAAGTCTGCATATGCACCACCACCCTGTTGCTCCTTGTCAGGTGGAGCAGTTGCTGTGGACTGCCATACAGCCAGCAGGCACACCTCCTGCACCCAGGGAGGGCCACCTGGCAGCAGTGCTGGGCCGCTACCTCTTTGTATCTGGCGGCTGCGGCACACAACCCGCCCCGCAGCAAGCAGCAGGCGCTGGGGGCATGGCGGCGGCAGCCAATGGCAGCATGGGGCCAGCAGGTGGGGGCCTGCTGATGCAGCCCTCAGCAGTTGACTCCCTACAGGGGACAGCAGCTGAATCTGTCAGCAGTGGGCCCAGTGCAGCGGCAGCTGCCGCTGGCGGTGCTGTTGTGGGCAAGCGGTTCACGGACACCTTTGTGCTGGACATGTACAGCGGCCCTTGCTGGGAGCAGCTGCATGATGGCTCGTCGGTCAATGCCATGTGGCTCAAGCAGGTGTGCAGGCACAGGCGTGTTGAGGTTGCGGGATTGCATCCATGGGATGTTCCGCTGCCAGTATGTGCCACATCTCAAGGCATCGTGTTGGCAGCTTGCACATATGACAGCAGCCTGTACTGCGACAGGGGCATCTGCAGGACCTGTTGGTCCTGGCTATTATGATGTAGGGTGGTGCCAGCAGGTACAGCAGGGGCCCTGTGGGGTGCTCAGTGACTGGGGAGCCGCTCCGGCACGCACTGTCCACATTACCGTGTGAGTGGATCATCGAATGTAACCTTGGGCGAGTTCCATGGGCATGCTGCTGTGTGGTGCTGTGTGCAGATGAGTGTGTGCAGCGCCATGCATGGCAACAAGCTCTACACGTTGCAGCCCAACCTGCATGAGCAGCTGGTGGAGATGCAGGTGATGAGCCTCACACTGCCTGAGGACATTGAACGCATGAAGTCCGCCAAGAAGCGGGACCAAGAGCAGGTGCGTCTGTGGATGTCTGTGTGTGCAGGCAGGTGGGTCTGGTGAACCAAAGTGCCGCATGGGTTTGGGACCAGCCGGCAAATGTGTTTCCTCAAAATCGAAGCAATGCTTGTGGTGGGGGTGTGGTGACTGCATGTTGCTGGTGCTGACACGCGATGCTGCATTTGCCAGTACTACTGCAGACACTAGGTGTGCTCAGCACTGCTGGTGCCAGTTGCGGGGCAGCCTGGTGGCATCCTCAGGCTGCGAGGTGGGGGCGAGGTGGACCTGAGACTGGTCGCATTTCGGATCAACTGCCGCGCTGTGGTGTGCTGTGCCTGGTGCTCACACAGGTTGACAGGCTGGAGCTGCTGGACGCTGGTGGTGCCACCAGCAGCAGCTTGGACGTGAGCTGGCGGCCACCTACCAAGAACAAGGACCGCATCACAGGCTACAAGCTCATGCTGTCAAGCAGTACAGGTGAGGGGGACGCAAGGGGGCCATGGCTCGCAAACACCCATAACACCCTGATTGCATCTCTTGCATCCTACTAGGATGGCTAACCCCTTGTGTGTGGGTGGGAAGGCCGGGGGTCGGTAGGGGTTCACAATGCGTGGGGTCAGACAGGTGCCTCACATGGACTCAGACACTGACTGCTGCAACATTCTGTCACTGTTGTGTCCCAAGACTGGCCATGGCTGGTGTGCCCCCTCTGCTGTGCTGTGCGCAGGTGTTGTGCGTGAGGTGTACCAGGGCAAGGCCACCAAATTCACCTGCACCGGCCTCAAGCCTGCTGCTGAGTACGTGCTGAGTGTCAAGGTCACCTATGAAGACAGCTCAACACTGTGGAGTGACAGCAAGGCGTTCAGGACCAAGATGCTGTAGTATGACCGGATGCCGCCGGCACCCATGCGGTTGTTCTGCTGCAGCTGTGCTGCAGCATCATGACTGTGGCGTATTGTGAGAAGGTGGTGCTTGCATGCTACAGTAACTCTTTGCGGACATGGGCCTGGGCAGTCTCCCAACGAGACCAAAGATGACTTGCAAGCAATGCGGCACTGTTACAGGTTGGGGTGCAAAGAAAACATGCACCACACCACGAGCTGCGCAACCAGCGCTCACCCTGCAAAGAACGCACAACACATGTGTGTGCGCATGTACGTGCAACTATATCCAGAGAGCCGACATTGCTGCACTTAACCCAGTGCATCCGAACTACATACACCCTATCGCAATGCAAGGCGCCAGTGAAACTTCCACACAATCAGTTTTGAAATCAGCAGACTCAATTGTGCTGCTGCCGGTGCAGTCAGTGTTGACGCACCCACACCACTTCTTCTTAGCAGAGCACCTGCATCACCCCTTGCGCCTGCTCTTGCTGCCCCCGCCCCGGCCTTTGCTGGCTGCGGCTGCTGCTGGCGCTGCTTGACTGCCTTGCTGCTCTGCTGCGGTTGCTGCTGCAAGCGCCTCGTCTGCACAACCAACAGAACAACAGGGTGGCACATGTAAGTAGTCCGCGCATTTTTGCAGCCGCCACACTGATGAACAACAGGCAACAACGCCCCCAATGAATACTGCATGCCCCTACAGTGACAAGGCACAGCTGCTCTTCCAGATTGCACAGAAGTGCTGGTGTTGTAAAGTAGCTGCACCTCAACACAATCGGGGATGCTGCACATGTCAAGCACTGCCGGACAGCCTGTCATTTGTAGCTTCTCACCTGACGGCCGCTCTCCAGTTGCTGTCACAGCAAAGAATAGCGCATTGAGCTTCTCCATCTTCCTGATATCCACTTGTTGGTCTGTCTTGTACTTCAAGCACTGCACACAAGGTGGTGTGAAAGTGTCAGCGGCTCTCTTGCCCAGCCCGCCGTGTGCTTGCCATGTTGACTGCACAGCTGCTCAGATCTCCAGGTTTGCCTTACCACATCGTCATCTGTCACTTTTAAGACGAGCTGCCCAGCTGTGTGCCTGTACTTGACTACATATCGCGTCCTGATCGGGTCCTTCAGCAGCAACTCCTCTGCTTGCTGATAGAATGCGTTGAAGTCCTCTATATACATAATATTGCGTGTTTAGATGAACAAATCTGCTTATCAGCGATCCAGGGCCCACAGCAAGCAGCTGGACTGTCCTCAGACGACTTCTGTTGATGGTGTCTAGATGCAGTAGCCAACCCGAAGCCTGATGTACCAAGCTGGATAGATGCCGCTTTGAGCTGAAGTTGGTAATCGGTAAGAAGGCAAAAGTGAACAACAGTGTACCCAGTGCAACCCCTGGCAGTTAGGACGGTTAAGCCGCGATCGCAAGATCACAGCGGCATTCAAATGGACTGTCCTGTCAGTGTGCTATGTGTGTTGTGCAATCGATTGCATTCGACATTTACTTTTTCGCCAACACTGTGATTGGGTGCCACTGCAATGCAGATGCACCTGTGCATGTAGCAGCACTTCTCTGAGTGGGGAGCAAACCAAGGACACTGCGTTGATACTGGTCTGGGAGCAAGAGCATTGCAACAACAGAAGGGGCATATGACACTGTATGTCCAGAATGTATGGTTGAAACCAAAGAAGCAGCACGTGAAGCAGGGGTCACTGGAGAAAGTTGCAGACCGAGACGGCTCATGGCAAAAGGCAGCCACGGCCGCCAAGTATGGCGGCTCGGTGCAATCTCCAGTCAGCCACAATCACACAGCCCTGGGGCCACAAGGCTCAGACAACTCCACCAATACCCTCTACCTCCCACCAGATCCGCTGGTGGCCGCACCCGCACCATCCCGCCGTGCAAAGGACGACAGCAAGCCACCACCCAGCCCTCCCAACCCGCCAGCTGTTGGCAGCAGGTCGCCAAAGTTCTGCGCCATGGCTGTCACTTCTGCCGCCCTGTCTCCCAGCATGGAACCAAACGCGCCAAAGCTGCTGCCCTGCAGCTTCGCCTGCAGCGCACTCAGCGCGCTGGCTCCTGCAGCAGCAGCACTATCCGCTGCAGGATGCATGAACGAGGCCGCAGCGGCTGCTGCTGCTGCTGCGGCACCTCCAGCGCCATGCGCGTTCTCTGCACCGTTTGCCTTGGCGCTGCTGCCAAGGTCTGTGATCATGTACTGGGCTGCCAGGTCACTGGCTTGGGCACTGATGGTGGCGAGAGGCAGCAGGACGGCAGGCTGGCCCTGACCGCCGGCCAGCACAGCAGCAGCTGCAGACCCAACAGCAGCCCCCTGCGCCGCAGCAGCACCAGCCGCACGCGCGATCGCAGTCACAGCTGCACTGGCGTGGAGGCTGAGGTGCACGCTGCGCTGCTTTGGCAGCGTTGCGGTGGAGGGGGTGCTGATGGGGAGGTAGTGGAAGCGGGGCACCACAGGGAGTACATTGAGTGCGTTGATGTCTGCTGCTGCGGCACCTGCTGCTGCCTTGGGTGCATCTCCATATGGCTTACTGAGCTGACCCAGCACTCCCAGCAGCACAGCTGTGCGGCTGTAGAAGCGTTGGGCGTTGCTCCAAAGGTGTGGCTCATACGTGGCCCAGTCGATCGGGTCAAGCATGTCCTGGTGTAGCAGCAGCACAGCAACACCAGCAACAGCAATGGTAAGCCATGGCCCAGTCAATGAGGTGGAGAGGTTCTTGTGGAAGCAACGCAAGCAGTGGTCATCACAGGGCTCAATAGGGTACTGGGGGGGGGGTGTAATAACCTCCCCCCAGTCTCCCCGATAGCCCCACTCCCATGATATGCATTGCAAGGACGGAGCATGGTGTGGCGCTGGGACAGACACACAAAGACAACCACTTTCACACTCTATAGAGTTTAGTGTTGTTGATCTGAGTGAGAGCGCCTGGCTTTGGAGGCATCAAACCATGACAGTTCTCACCTGCAGCTGCTGCTCCAGACTCGACGCCAACCGTTTCCGGGCCGCCAAGTCGCCCCCAGCACCTGAAACATCCCCATTTGCAGCAGCCACATGCCCCGCTGCACCCCCACTGCCACCAGCTGCTGCTGTCACTGCTGCCAGGGGCCGGCCTCCCCCCAGTACATCTCTCATGAAGCGCTGGTCAAACAGCAGCTGCAGGACACCCTTCTCGGTCAAAGCCCTGGGGCCAGACCGCGGTCCTGCTGACCCAGGCCTCATGCTGCTGCTGCTGGAGGCTGTAGCTGTAGTTGCGCTGGTGTTGGTGAGCAGCAGCTGCTGCAGGACGGCCAGGAGTGCACCGTGCAGCTCCCACAGCAGCAGCTTGAGTGCGTCAGGTGGGGCGGTGTGCTCACCAGCACGGCGCACCTCCTGCATGAGGGTCAGGAGGGTCAGGCGAACAGAAGCAGGCTAGGTTGGCTTCGATACAGGGAGTGTGCACAAGAAAGGTTTGAGTTGAAGGGCATGCAGAGGAGGCCACTGTGTTGGTAAGGGTCGAGAAACAGAAGCAGGCCAGGTTGGCGTCACCACATGGCTGGAGGATCACAGCGCAATGCAGTGAGGACAGAGTACCATTCTCATAGCCGCTTGTGTGTGGAACTGGTGCTGATGACCTGAGAAAGTCTCCAAAAGCGTTGATGCAGGTTGAAGAGTGCACAGGGTAATGAGAGCTGCGGGCATGCAGAGAGGGCCACAGTTTTGGTAAGCGGGAGCTTATGGTTGCTTGCTCAGGAAAGCAGTGCAGACGATGCATCACGACACTGGTGCACATGTGCGACAGCCTCTAGGCCTTGTGATGTTGTCTCAAACTGCTGCCACAAACTGCCCTACAGCATTTCATTCCTGTTTATCCATCACAAGCCCCACTGCACCCCACACAGCACGTCTGTCATGCGGTTTGGTGGTCTCGTGGCGCCGTCTGGCATGCCGGCAGGGTTAGATCACGGCGCCAGCCCTGAGGCACGTCGCTCTCTCACTCTGCCCGTCCCTTGCAATGTACCCCCACCACCCCAGCCCACTCACCCAGCACGCCCTGCTCAAGGCCTGTAGCACAGCCGCTGACGGACACGCCGGCAGCGCAAAGCTCATGTCCCCAGCAGCAGCCGCTGCATCATCCAACAGGTCAAGCAGCCCCGTTCCCGCCACATCAGCAGCCGCCGCATCTGTGCTGAGCTTCGTCTGGGTCCAGGCCAGCGGAGTACTGTCACTGTACAGCAGGTCTTCTGCTGCCAGGGCTGCAGACACCTCCCCAGCAAAGCTGACACCCACCCACCGCGCCCACGCTGCATACCCGCTGCATGCGATCCCATGCAGCTGCTCCTGTAAAGATACCAAGAGAGCTGCTGTGCCGGAAACACCCTGGGACCCCACCCCTGCTGGGGCAGCTAGCCCAGGGTGGTGCATGCGCAGCAAGGCAGCAGCAGCAGGACCCAGCGCACTCACCCCCGCAGCCAGAGAGGCAGGGTAGCTGCCGTTCCCGCCCTGCTGCAGGTACCCTCCAGCACCCCCAGGGGGTCCCGCGAGGGGGCCAGCAGCTGCTGCTGCAGCCCAGGCCTCTGCGGGCCCCAGCACAGCAGGCAGCATGCAGGATTGGGTCCCAAGTGCCGAGCACAGCCGTGCCAACAGCAGCACCTGTTCAGTGACAGCAGAGCCCCTGAGGCCTGGCTCAGCAGCCGGCAGCTCCTGCAGCTGCTGCTGCAGGCGTGCGGCCAGCTGCTGCACTTCCTGCAGACAGTGCTGTTGGGCAAATGCCTCTAACTCAGCTGCTCGCTGCTTCCCTGCAGCAGACAACGCTGCCGCGGCTGCACTGGCTTGCTGACTGGGCGCACCACCACCAGCTGCTGCTGCTGTTGCGTCACCGGGTGCTGTGGGTGTGCCAGGGGGGACCCCTGACGCTGCACGCAGCATGCTTGCGTTGCTGCTGGTGGGGTGCAGACTGCCTGCCCTGCTGAAGCCTGAGCCTTGCTGCTGCTGCTGTTGGTGGCCTGCTGCTGGCGCTGCGGTGAGCAGCAGCACTGCTGTGAGGGCTGCGTGGAGCTGCGTGTCAAACTGCTGCAGTATGGCCTGGACCTCGTTTCTGAAGCCTGTATCCGTCACAGATCACACACAACAGTGTGGAAAGGTTGGATTAGGTTGGATAAAGGTTGTATAAAGTAAGAAGACAGTAGCAGCCAGTGATGATCAGCAGGCATTCAAAGGCAAGCAGCGTGATGATTCCTGCCAGCAGCAGTGGCAGGTGGTAGCTTTGCCACAAGGGCATCAGCACTGCTAGGGCAAAGCCACCAGCTGGCACACCTGCTGGCAGAATTCATCCACACTGCTTGCCTATGAACACCTGCTGATCCAGCTCTGGTGTCTTTTCCACAACGGGTGGCTTTTTTTGAAGAGCGTCAGCACACCGCTATCTAGATATGGAGAGGCCCAGAGTAGAGTCCACCCTCACCTGCAGTACCCGCCAGCTCCTCCTTGAGAGGGCCAGAGGGATGCATCGACAGCGCCCTCCCGCCCAGGCTCCAGCTGCTGTTCGCATGGCTCATAGACGCACCTGCCCACAAGCTTCCCGCCCTCTCCAGCGCTGCTGCTGCTGCAGCAGCTGCTGCCTTGTCTGCTGCTGTGCTGTGCACAGAGGGCCAGGGCCCTGGCTGGAGGTGTCCTGCAGCCTCGGGGTCCCGCTGTGCTGAGGCCTCTAGGGCTGCTGATAGAGGGCCCTCAATGCTGCTGCAGGCATCGGCCAGTGCTGCTGCGATGATTTGCTTACAGCGCTCCAGGAAAGGGGCATGGAACAGCACCTGTGGGAGAGGTGGGAGGGAAGTAAGCGCAAACAGGGAAGGACATGGGAGGTGACCACAGGGTGGGCAGTATGGAGGGAGGCTAATTGCTAGCTTGATTTGCGTGTCTGGTTGCTGATGGGAGGAGTTGGGGGGGAAGTACTGATGGACAAACACAGGAGGTGCCGGCCAGGGGGAGGAAACGATTTGTCACCTGCAGCGTCAGCCAATTGCACAGCCCACACCACAAAACCATCCCCTTATAGCACCACCAGCAGGAGGCCCCAGTAACACACCCGCACAGCAGGGAGGCAGCCCACACTCTCTGTCTGCTGGCAGCCACTGCAACAGCCAATTTTGACAAACATCGACAAAAGCACCAGACACGTTTTGGCCCTCCCTCACACACGTCGATGCAGTCTCCGGTTTGCTATCCTAGTCGGACTATGTTGGTGTGCCCCATAGCATGCTTGCATGTGACTTGCATGTCCATAGTATGCTTGCTATATCCATTAATCCCTGTGCTGACACATAGCTGCTCACCCACCTGCCAGAGGTCCACCTTGCCCCCAACCACCGCCAGGCACGTGACGTCCCACTCGCTCACAGCAGCACGCCCGCGGCCACCCTTGGAAGGAGACCCCGGCGGCGAAGCCGCCGCACCTACCCCCGCCGCAGCAGCTGCAACAGCCGGTGCAAGCCTCTGCAACCTTGACCTGCGCCCTGCATCCTCCCCTGTGCTGTCTGCCCCGCTGCCTGCAGTAGCTGGCCGGAAGCCTGCTGCTGCTGCTGCTGCCTGAGGCTGAGTGCCTTCCTGCTGTGAGGGTGGTTCTGTTGGTGTTGACAGCCACTCTGCGATGGCTGTGTGGACTGCTGCTTCTGCTTGCAGGAGGCTGGGTGCATCGGGGCACTGCTGCAGCAGGCCCAGGCCGTGGGTCTTGCAGGAGCTGGACACTGACGACAGCCAGGAGCTGCACGCCTCCTGCACCTGAGTGGTTAGGGGTGGGCATGGTTGAACACGGGTTGGCAAGTGTTCGCAGGTACTGATATGTGTTGGCAGGTATGGAGAGGGGAAAGGGAGGTTGCAGGACGGTGACATGTAACAGCGTCGGCACCTGACATGCAGGGAGGAATGCCCACATAGCTCAACACAGCCCCTGGCGTTCTTCACCTACTGTTTAAGTCAACAGCATCTGGAGCGTCGCACACGTCGTGGGTTTGTGAGCACTGCACTACACCCCCAAATACCCCTGCCCCCATCCCCCGGGGCGGGAAACTTCCAAGTCAGCAGGACTCGGCACTGTCTCACAGCATGGACCACCAACATGCTGCCAATGGCGCACACCACACCTTCCACTTTTCACTGGCTCATGTTACAGTTGGATGCACGCTCTCTGTCTACACCCTGCGATCCATATCTACCCCTGCCCTGCCCACCTGTGCCTGCTGTAGAGGTGCCAGTTGCTCCCTCAGTGCCTCACTGTGTTGCCGCCAGCTGAGTGCCTCGGGGCTGCTGCTGCCTCCTGCAGGCCCCTCAGCACTTCCAAAGTACAGCTCACTCACATCCGCCTCATCCTCCTGCAGCACCTGCTGCAACAAGCTGCTGCCGCTGCCGCTGCCGCTGTTGGTGCTGTCAGCTGGGCCTTGCATGGCTTGCCGCTGCTGCTGGGCTGTGAAGAGTTCGCCGACCTGCAGGGGCCAGGCAGGAGGACAGGCAGGGGCGGTGGAGCAGGTTGTGCATGCATCACATCTTGATGCACAGTGAGTATGACATGCAGCTGTACCTATGCTGTGCCTGCTGCGAAAGCGTATCTGGTGGGAGTGGGCGTAATAAAGTGCCATGAGCATGAGGGACGCTGCTGGAAGCAGTACCATCCTATGAGTAGTTGGTGAGGTGCGATGCGATGCTGCATCTCACAAACTAGTCACTTCAGTTCACTCAACTTTACTGCCTGCATGCACAGCGCCCTTTACCAGCACATCAAACCAGCACCCCAAGCACCCAGCATCTTTCATTACCTGAGCGACGCAGGACTGCACAGTCTGTGCTAGATCAGCCAGCACTCCCCCTGGGTCTTGCCCAGACCGGCCCTGCGCTGCCTGCTCCAGCTGCTGCTGCACCCACTGCTGCCGTGCTGACAGGAAGGCCTGCAGGGCTGTAGTGCTGTCCTGGCCCTCCAGGAGTGCAACTGCTGCCAGTGCATCTGCTGCTGCCCTGCTGCTCAGGCCCTGCTGCCCACTCAACGCTGACAGGGCACCTGCAAGGATGTGCTGCCTGCAGGACAGCACAGCGGGCAGGAGTTGCATGTCGGCTGCATGTTGGATGAACATTGCGTGGAGTGTGTTGTGTTCGATGCAGCTGCATGATGCAGGCAATGATGGGATGTACAAACACACACTGCTGTGTCTGGTGCCTCATGGCAGGCGCAGATTTGAGCTCGTGCTCATGCGCTATCTTCTTGTGGTGCTAAGCCACCCACAGCCCTCAACAGCAGGGCACAGCAAGGTGTCAAACATACGCTGCATGGCCCCCAGCACATGGGAGGGGTGTGGTGTGGTGTGGTGTGTGGAAAGCAACCGTGGTGCAGCTGGCAGCACACGGACCCACCTGAACTTGAGCACTGTCTGCCACTGATGGCTGAGCACAGGGAACTTTGCTGCCACAATGTGAGCGAAGGAGGCCTGCAGCTGCTGCTGCACCTCCTGCACCCGCAGCAGCCTGCGCGCTGCCTCCAAGTGCGAGCCTGCCTCCAGGCAACCCCAGATGACCTCTGGAGTGTCCATGACATATTTCACACGGCTGCCAACAGCTGCACACAACACAGGCAGCAGCAGGCGGGGCGTGAGGAGCTTCAACTGGTGTATGTCATGGGGTTGCTGCATGTGAGTGCAGGGCGCTATGGCAAGTAGAGGAGGGGCTGCGCACAGACGGGGCGACACAATGCCTAGCCCTGAGGGGAAGGAGGCAGCTGAGCAGAGGTGTGAGTGGCAGGCGGCACGTACCATTCAGCTCCCTGTGCTTCCTGACGCTCTCCTTGCCATCTGCTGCACTGCCAGGTGTGGTGGTAACACTGACAGCCAGGCTGGCACAGCCATCCTGCAGGGCAGAAACAACGGCACTTGGGTTGAAGCTGCTAGGACAGCGACAGATCGAGTTGCACCACCCCTGCTTAGGGCGTCCAGCCTCTCAGTCAATCCCCCCTGCCTCCCCTCACCCACCCACACACTCAAGTTCCAGCCACTTGCAGCAGTGTGTGCAGCATGCCAGTCCCTGTTGCCATGTCCCACCTGAATTGTGAGGATGCTGTCCAGGATGCTGTGGCATTTCGTAGAAATATCGATGATCTTGTCGGTGCCATCAATCAGGTCCCTGCAAGAGAGTCACACCAGTACTTGATGGCTGCACCTGGAAGGACCTAGGTGCTGTAGAATGGCCTGCTGCACAAGGGGTCCAAACCATGGCTCACCTGTACGAGTCCCCAACCAGCTGCCTGAGCTGCAGATTCTTTTCTTCGATATCCTGCCTGGTGCGAGCTTCAATCTGTACAGCACACAAGTGGTTGTGAAGTAGGAGGGGGTGGGGGGTAGTTAGGACAGTACTCTGCAGTTGCTGTGACCCTCCTGACCTGGCGAATCTCCCCGACCGTCTTGGCTTCGAAGAGTGCCTCAGCATTGCGAGCAGCTACACTGAGTTGCTGTGAAGCAGGCTTCGCCAGTCCAGCGTGCATGTCTGATGAGAGTTCAGATCACATGAAACCTTGGCGTGTGCAACACACTTTATACACGGTCCGTGAACAGTTAGGGGGCATTTCTTTTATTTGCTGTGCAGATCAGGACCGTTCTCTGCTGTCACTAAGGGGGCCAGCTACACCCAAAGGCAGGGCATACCAGAGAGTTTTTTTGTCTACGATGTCGCTAACAAAATGTCGGGGTTACATGTCGTATTGCACTATCGTGCTGAGGTTGAAGGCCCCCAGCAAGCCTGATGTGATGGCACCACCCGACAAGTCACTGTGTAGTCTGACTGTGATAAGCATCCACTGGCCGCAAGGACAAAGACGCCTTGCACAATATCAGTTTGTCAGACCTCCTCCCACTGCAGCATTCATCAGTTTGAACTGAAATACCACAGAAGATGCACAGGTGCCGGGCTTTGCCGCTCCCCCTGCTGCCCCCCGCTCTCCTCAAAACAACCTCCCAAGGACGTGGTGTGCTGAACATGTGCAATGCCGACAGAAATATCATGTGCAACAAACACATCCACAGTCAACCTCATTGCATCTTGTTTGGCCACAGCCTGGCCACAGCCTGGCCACAGCCAACCTGGCCACAGCCAGCCTGGCAACAGCCTGTGAGATGCAACACCGTCACCGTTGCTTACTGCTGAGAAACAGCTACGTACAGCATATGATGGAATGTACAGCTGCTGCACTGCCATACCCGCGAGTCTCCCCCACCAAACAGCTGGTCTCAAAAGGTAACATGTTAGTGACCCCCCATATGCACAGCAGGTGCAACCCCAGCGATCAGACTGAGGTGTCAGTTGCCTGCATTATAGTCTTGTGAAGGCAGCGCAGCTGTGTTGACCGGACCTCACCCCCAATGGCTGTCAGCAGCACTGTTGCCGCGTTCAAGCAGGGCCTGTTGAGGCACCTACGTGTGCCTATTCAGCAGCAGAGCCTGTTCGGCAGCGCTGTTGCGGCAGGCACATCCCTGTCTCTGTGGAGAGGGTTCGCTGGGGTGGCTACCTGGACAAGGACGACGTCACACAGCGCGTGTTGGAAGTCACAAAGCATTTCGAGAAGATCGATCCCGCAAAGGTGCGTCCCTGGGTGGCTTTTCGTGGTCCCTTCCCATCAGGGTGCAAACCTCACCATGCTGCTGTGGTGATCTGGTGGCAGTCCTACCACACACCATCCTCCCCTAATGCTGTAGGGCCGGCCAAAACCCGTCAGCCACACTTCATTGCTTTATTGCTTGCCGAATTTGGCTTGTACACAACGCATCACTGCAATGTCAATGGGTACTCAGATGGGAGCATGCATGCTGCTCCTGCTGTGCTGCAGGTCCAGTCCGGGGCCCACTTCGAGAAGGACCTTGGCCTTGACAGCCTGGATGTTGTCGAGCTTGTGATGGCGTTCGAGGAGGAGTTCCAGGTTGAGATCCCAGATGCAGACGCAGACAAGATTTTCTCGGTAGAGGATGCAGTCAACTACATCGCCAGCCATCCAATGGCAAAGTGAAAGCAGCAGCAGCAGCACAGCATCAGCTCGCAGCAGGAGTGCAGTGAGTGTGCAGGTTGCACTGCTGTAGGCAACTGCAGTTCACTGCCGGTCGGTGGGGTTGGTATGCAGTTGGGCAGCGGCCAGTTAGGGTGGTTTGTACTGTCGCCACCAGCTGCTGTGCAGTTTGCAATGGCCGGCTGGCTTTCTGGCACAGCAGCGGTGAGCAGCCATGCCCAGCACCAAGGGCCGCATCAGTAACACGGCATATCTCACGGTGAGCAGCGGCGGCGGTGGTGCCAGTTGAGTTGGGTTGGAACCGTCAACAGCAGGTGCACACTGTGCAGCATCAGGCACGGTGACAACATGGTTACTGTCCTGCGCAGTCTATCTTCAACTGCTGCAATGTGCAGCAGGTACCGTTCCAGTGGTGCCCCGCCAGTGTCTGGCTGACATTGCAGCGGTCGCAATGTCTGCCTGTGGGGCGGCTCTGCAGGGTTGTGTGCGTTGACGCATGTTGTCCGCCAGGGTTCTGTGTGTACCCCACCGGGTGGTAGGAGGCTTGTAGCTCCATAGCATAGGTGTATATGTGGAAGCGTGTTCCTGTCGGTGGCAGGACATCTCCTTGTTGCTGGTTTGACTCCCCAGTTTTGTAACACTACATCATCAGCAGACCGAATTATGGGCAGTGAAAGGTCTTGTGTAGCTTGACTGGTTGGCATCTAAATCTGGCTTGGCTGTTACTGAGTGGCTGGAAAGGGTGGTGCTTAAGTGTCATAGTTGCACCTCAGCAGGGCTCCATCTAGGCAAGCAGTCTGTATGCTTGCACCTAGGCTCCCCGTTGCTCCTCTTTGCGTGTGTGCTACACAAGGATAGCCCCCTGACCTAGGAAGGTCAGCAGCAGTAAGCAGTCTGTGTCCACAGTCTCACAACACATTTGGCACAGCTGATCCATCAGCCATGCTGCTCCCTGCTGAGTGGACATTTCCGTGTCTGCCTTGCCGAGCAGGTAAATTTAAAGCAAGAGCAGACCACTTCTTTTCGTTGACAGACACGGCAGCTTCAGCCTCTGCGATCCAACTACAAAGCAAGAGCAGTAGGTTTCTGCAGCGGGACTTCATCAGTATGTATGGTGGGAGCCCAATAATACACACGATCACTTATCAAGGATCCCATAAATGCACACACCCACATCTTGCCCTTGAACATGTGCAGGTCATCGTCCACCCAACCCTGTGTCACAAGCAGCGGTGGGTGTGCACCTGCAAGAGAGTGCACTGACTGGACTATATCATGCACAGTCAATGTGAATTGTCAATGGGTGGACGTGGAGTGCAGTAGATTGCCGCAGCATGGAGCTGGATGCTATGGATGGGGCGGCCTGTCAGATTGACTTGCATCGGGTGTACACAACATCAACAGCAGTCTGCAGGATTGCATGCTGGCTCCTAACATTGTCACTGACTCTTCAAAAGAAGAACGCTCACAGAGTACCCCCTGCTGCGTATCCAGGGCTACTACACGTGATTTGTCATGCGTGACATGTGTATTGCTTGTCACAGCGGTACCTGTCGGCATCCTTGTCTGCACTTGCCAACGTGCCAGCCTGTCTCTTCCATACTGTCCTCTCCCCTGCAAGTTCATACTCTCCACCAGCGACATTTACATACATCGTGGCACAGGACCTGCGTGAAACACAAGCAAGTCAACCTCCCTGCACACTCAAGCTCAGTACTCGGTCTCCCCTGACACATTCTGCACAAGCAAGCTCAACAACAGTGGTGCTGTATCTGTATCAAATACTTGATTTGGCACAATGATAGCCTTGTGAGCTGCTGCTGTCCGTTCAGCAGCACATAAATTGGAGCAAGATCCCCAGCATGCTGTGTGGCGAGGCCTTGGGCCGGCACACAGCACTGCAGAGAAACAGCTTACGTCCAAGGCAGTTTGTACAGCAGCCTCACAGAGGCCGGCGCTTGTTTCGGATCAGATCTGAATCAGCAGCGCGACAGAGTCCACTCGACAAACTCTGGAAAGAAGCTGTTGTTGTCGGTGCTAGGACATCGCAGGATGGGTGAGCATCCCCGGTAGAGCCAGCCTTGGCCCGGCAGTTGTAGGCAGTTGTCTGGCAGTAGCAGCAAGGAGCAATCAACACAGCGAGAACCAGGCAACAGACAGGCTTCACCTGCTGCTGTGTGCTCCCTACACAGGGTGTTCAAGCCCCCGAAGCGTGCCCCCCTCGACAATGAGTACATCATGGGCATCGTGCTGCAGCACAAGCAGCACCTGGTCCTTGCAACTGTCACGGTGCTGCTGTGCACAGCCAGCAACCTTGCAGCGCCTGTGCTGTCAGGCATGCTCTTTGAACACCTCGTGCAGCAGCGGCCGATCCAGGAGTATGCTCAGGTACGCGGGATACACAGCACCCAATCTAGGCAGGGTCCTCCCCCCCCCCCCCTGCCCCCGCCTCCCTATCCCGCCCGCTTCTGTTTGCACCAGCACTTCTGTAAGGGGGTGTAAACAAGGGCACTGTTTGGAGGGCGCAAACACGGGCATGCAAAGAGAAGGGGCGACAAGCAGTTGGCACACGGGGGTGCTGCCTAGTGGATGGTCTGCACTGCATGTGGCTTTGTCGCACTGAGTGCGGATCCTCCGTTGCGCTTCCTGTCAGCCTCTGGCAACTGTCGCGCAGCCGCTGCTGCCATCCTGCCATGCATACTGTTGTGCCCCCTTTCCCGCCGTTGGGCGCTTCCTTATCCCGCAGTGACCTCTTGCCCCCCCTTGCCTCAGCTGTTCTGCATCCTGCTGGTGGGGTACCTCATGGACGCTGCTGGCTCGCGCGTGCTCATGGTCAATACCCCTTGCAGGGTTGCAGCTGTCACTTGCCCCTCGGCCGCTCTGACTCAAGGCTCTGAGTGTGCTCCCCCCCCCCCCCTCTCGCCTCCCCCTGTCCCCCTCCCACACAACCACCACAGCTGTCTGCATCCTGCTTGTGGGGTGTTCCCTTAAAAGCCGCTGCTGACTGGTGTGCTCATGGTTAACACCCCTGCAGGGTGCAGCTGGCACTTGCCCGTTGACCGCTTGCCTCAAGGTCGCAGTGTGTGCCCCCCCCCCCCTTCCTCACCTTTCCCCTCCCACCACCCCCATTTCAGCTGTTCTGCATCCTGCTGGTGGGGTGCCTCCTTGAGCTGCTGCTGTCTCGTGTGTAAAATCCACACACCCAGAAGTGCATGCAGCTTTTACTCGCCACCTGGCTGAAGCTCACTGTGTGGGTCGCCCCCCCCCCCCCCCCTTGTTCCCCTCCCACCAAACCCCCCGCAGCTGTTCTGCATCCTGCTGGTGGGGTACCTTTTGGAGCCGCTGCTGACGCGCGTGTACATGGTGAACGTTATCGCTGCTGGTGAGAAGGTGTTGGCCACGCTGCGCATGGAGCTGTTCAGGACGCTGCTGATGCAGAAGATTGAGTTCTTTGACAGACACAACGCAACAGCACTGCAGGCACTCATCAGCGTGGAGCTGGACACAGTGAGAACATTCATTTTCAAGTGAGTGAGAGTGAGAGAGTGTTGAACCCTCACTGCCTTCGTATGCCAGCAATACGGGTTGGGGGCCTGGGGATATCCCCAGTTGGTGACGGTCTGTCTGTGGTTGGGGGGAAGGGGTGATTGGACGGAAAGGTTTGTCAGGTTTGTGCAGTCAGGCATATATCTCCACCACTTGAAATTGTTTGAGTGAGTGGAAAGGGGTTGTGCTTGCGCAACCTGGACGCCGCAGGTGCCCGACCCCCCTCAGACATGCACTCCCTCTGCCTCTTGCCCCCCCCCCTGCGCACCCCCGCCCCCACCCTCACAATCGCCTGTGCTGCTCTACACTGCCCCCTTGCCCCCCCCCCCCCCCCGCAGCAACTGCTCACGTGACCGTGGTCTGCATGCCTTCCTGGAGCCCTCCCCCCCCCCCCCCCAACAGCACCCACGCCCCCACCCACACTCATGTACACCTGTGCTGCCCTATGCTGCCCCCTTGTCACCCCCCCCCCGCAACAACTGCTCTCGTGACCGTGGTCTGCGTGCTTTCGTGGAGGCCGTCGATCCCCTCCCCCCACCCACTCACCCACCCACACGCCCCCAGCCAAACCCACTCAGACCTGCGCTGCTGTATGCTGCCCCCTCATCACCCCCCCCCCCCCCCACCCACACACAGCAACTGCTCACGTGACCGTGGTCTACGTGCCTTCCTGGAGGCTGGTGGTGCTGTGGTGGTGCTGTTCTTCCTGTCATGGCGGCTGGCCCCTGCAGTGTCCATTGTCATACTGGTCACAGCAGTGGCAGCGGCCATGTACAGGCGCAGCACACGGCCTGTGGAGGCAGCACAGTCGGCAGCACTGCAGCGCATGGCGGGGGTGGCCTACCAAGCCTTCCAAAATATGAGGACTGTGCGCAGCTTTGCAGGTGAGTCACCCCGGAGGGGAGGCAGGAAGGGGGTGGGGGAATGAGAGGCTAAGACAGACAAGAAGAGGTTGTGTGCTGCGTTGATGTCTATAGGAAATGGCCGCAGGGGCTGTGTGCATATTCACTGGGTACATTGCGGTGGCGGCAGCACTGCAGCGCATGGCGGGGGTGGCGTATCAGGCCTTCCAAAACATGAGGACCGTGCGCAGCTTTGCAGGTGATTGATAAGGAGAAGAGTGTCGTGAGGGTATGTCACAAGAGAAGTTGCGCGCCCACAGGCGAGGCTCTTGAGCGTGCGCGCTTCCTTTTGGGGGTTGTTGCCTCCTTGGCGGAAAGTGTGTGCATATGCGGCCGGGTGCACTGCAGTGTGATGCGTCACCTGCTCTCCACTGCGCCGCCCCACAGGCGAGGCGCTGCAGCAGCTTCAATTACCAAGCTGGTCGGGGAACCATGCCGTCAAGTAGCATCCTCCCGACGTCTCTTCCCATTAATTCACCACTTATGTTACCTCTTGCTTGTTTCTTGCTGTCCTTCCCCCTCACAGGCGAGGCTCTTGAGCGTGAGCGCTTCCAGGCGGAGGTTGTTGCCTCCTTCGCTGCCGGTCGTCAGTTTGGTGCAGCCAAGGCCACCTTTGAGGCCACCAACCGCCTGGCCATCCACCTTTCCCTGCTGACCCTGTATGCCTGGGGGGGCTACCTGGTCAGCCAGGGCATCATGCCTGTGGGGGTGCTGGTCAGCGGTATAGGGTTCACGTTCAGTTTGATGTATGCCACGCAAGGGGCGGTCAACACACTGTCGGAGCTGCGGAGGGCTGCGGGGGCATTTGACAGGGTGAGTGAGGGGGGGGGGGGGGCGGTGAGCTGGCTTGGTGGGTGGTTGGATGGATGTCGGACGGTTGGTAATAGGTTGATGGCTGGCTGGCTCAGCAAAGAGAGTACTCGACCAGCAAAGTAGTTTGTTGCTCAGCCCGCAGAGCAACAGAGCAGTGAGCAGTATGTACAAGCCCAGTTTCACCAATGTACTCTTCTGCCCAGGGGACTAACGTACCCTTTTACGGCATGTCATGTCACATCTGTCATTCTGTCATACCGTGCCATACTGTCATGTCCCCTCAGGTGCGTGGTTTGGTCCAGGAGTCTGACCCCGACCCCTCCATGTTTGGTGCCCTGCCCCCTGGCGCCTGGTGGGAGGTGGCCAACGGGGCTGAGCCTGTGTTTGAGCCATATGCTGACAAGGCAGGGGAGGCGGCAGTACTGGCAGCACGCACTGGGGACCTGGAGCTCTGCAACGTCAGCTTCTCATACCCTGTGCGCAAGGAGATGGCAGGTGGGTTTAGGGTTTGGGATTTAGTGCGGCGCTGGTACACGTGCTAGTACGCACTTCTATTGAAGGTTGGCATGGTCTTTGTCGGCGGTCGCTCCCTCCCTCCTGCCTCTCTTGTTGATGTTACGCTGAATGCTTTTGGTGGCGCGCGCATGTGCCGTGGATAAGCGCCCATATGCTAGGGGAGGCTCTAGGTGCAGCCTGATAGTACAAAAGAAGGGGGGGCGCAGCTGCCTGGCAGGTGGAGGGGTTGCCGCTGGTGTGCAGCTAGCTTCGCGCATGCGCACCTGTCGGGTGACAGTGGCATTGTCTGATGGCGGGTATTTTTCCCAGGCTGTTTACGTTCTGGATGGCTTGCTGTCCTTGCGTCAAGCAGGGGGTGTGCTTGAGACTTCAGCGTGCTGCACACCGGTCTTGCAAATGTGCCATGTTTGTTGGCGCACTGCTACTCACTCACTCACTCCGTGACTCACTCACCCACTCCGTCACTCACTCACTCACTCACTCACTCACTGCCTGTCCTGTGTGCTACAGTGCTGCGTGACGTCAACCTGGTGCTGACTCAGGGCACCGTGACCGCTCTTGTCGGCCGCAGTGGTGCCGGCAAGTCCACCGTAGCAGCACTGCTGTCACGCTTCTATGAACCACAGGTGGGGGCTGGGCGCTAACACTGGTCTGTGGTGGTGTGTGTGGGGGGGGGGGTGGTAGTGGTGGTGGTGTGGTGGTGGTGGTGGTGGTGTGTGTGTGTGTGTGTGTGTGTGTGTGGTGGTGGGGGGGGGGTGTTGAGTAGCAACTGCCTGCGGCAGCTTGACTTTTGCTGGGCAGCACCCCAACAGAGCAGTGAGGGTTTTGACCCCCTGCTGGGAGGGGCGTGACGTACAGATGAGGACCATCCGTGTTTGATTTGTATTTGTGCAAACAACCACAGTGTGTCAGGTTGATCAGTGTGCCGTGGCTCCGGATGAAGCCAAAGCACCCTGGTTTGCTGCTGACTTGCCGTGCGGTGCTGCTGCAGGTTGGCACCATTCGCTTGGCAGGGCGCACAACTTCGTCTTTCTCTCGAGGTGAGATGCAGCTACGCAGCTGCAGCCTTCCGTGCAATTTCTGCATATGCAGCGTGTGTAAACCACCCCAGACACCTGCATGCACTATTGCTTTTCGTACATGTAGCAGTGGCTGGTGCTGTGCTTGAGGTGTTGGCGGGTGCCACCTTCACCAAGTGCCTCGTGCACAGAGTGCCTTCTCAACACAGCTGCCTGATAAGCTGGTGTCTCCAGGCAGATCCCTTGCCAGAACGCATGTCTGGGCAGTAAGCCCCTGCTGCACAATCCTCAGAACCCCTGTTGCCCAACCAACCCGCCCCTGCTCCCTTCACACGTGCTCCCACATCCTGCATCCCCAACCCGGTCCTCTGTGTCTGCTGAGGATGCTCCTGCTGCACATTCCTCATGGCCGTCAATCAAACCGCTCGCGCCCTCCACTCATCCCCTCGCATTCTGTACCTCCCCCCCCCCCCCCCCCCGCCGTCCCTCTCGTGCGGTCATTTCAGGCGAGTGGGCGCGTGCCGTGGCCATGGTCAGCCAGGAGCCCGTGTTGTTCAGCGGCAGCATCGCCGACAACATAGCCTACGGCAGGTTTGGGCGCTGCAGCCCTGCAGAGATCCAGGCGGCAGCAGAGGCAGCCAACGCACATGAGTTTATCATGGAGCTACCTGAGGGCTACAACACCCTCGTGGGGGACAGGGGCACACTGCTGTCGGGTAAGACCAAGGTGGCTTGGATGGTGTTTGTCGGATGGGATGGGATGGGATAGCTACTCCTAGAGCTACTGGGATAGACCATGGCTTGGAGGATGGACGCGCCGCCCTGTCGTTGCGCTTTGCTTCCAGGCGTGTGCAGGGGTTGCAGATCTGTTGCGTCTGTGTGCTGGACCGGGGTGCATCATGGCAGCCGTTGGTATTGGCTATACTGCAGCCCTTGTTTGGCCTATACAGTTTGCTGCTGTGCCGGCGTGTCTGCTTGGAGATGGGCCAGCCTTTGCCGCTCGTGCGTGAGGAGTGAGGTGCAGATGTTACAGAAGCAGCGAGTTATATCATGCTGTTCAATCAGTCCTCTGCATATGTGTGCGTGCTTTGGCGCTGTGTGCAGGTGGTCAGCGTCAGCGCATCGCCATAGCTCGTGCGCTGCTGAAGGACAGCCCCATCATCATCCTGGATGAGGCCACATCAGCGCTGGACGCAGTCAGTGAGAAGCTGGTGCAGGGGGCGGTGCAGCGACTGGTGCTGGGACGCACCGTGCTGGTCATCGCACACAGGTGCGGGCGAACGGGCCTTGCCTTCATTTCTTGTCTCTGTTCTATCCCTTTCGTGGGTTTCTGGCTGTAGAATGCGCAGGAGACAGGGCTCTAGTCAAGCTGCCCACCTCAGCCGCTGATACGTACTCTGTACTAATCAAGATCGTCAGGCTGGTTGGCAGCTTACCTGCGGATCATAATTGGGCATGCGATAAGCAGCGCAGACCCAACCCCCAATAGGCTGTAGCCCTTCCCCGCCTCCACTCACAGCTGCTACGCATGGCCTATCTTGATGATGCCTCCCATGCTCCTCCCTTCCTGCTGCTGCTGTGTGCCACGCTGTGCTGCCCAGGCTGAGCACTGTGCAGTCTGCAGACCAGATTGTGGTGATGCAGAACGGGCGCATCGCTGAGAAGGGCACACACAATGAGCTGCTGGCGAGGAAGGGCTGCTACAGTGAGCTCATGTCCAGCCAGGAGATGATCATCGGATCCAGCGTGTAGGACTGGATAGTATCCAGTGTGGTGGCTCGGACGAACCTGCGTGCGCACATGTGCCCCATGTGGGTGTGTTTGAGTGCGCACATGTGGTCAAGTTGTGTGTGCACATGTGTGCCTTGTAGGTGGGAATGTGTGCAACTGTGTACCTTGTAGGCGTAGTGTGTGCGCATGTGTCCCATTTGGGACTTTGGTTGGTCCAGCATGTAAAAGGGTAGCTGGCCAGCCCAGCCCTGCTTTATACAGTGCTGGTGTGCGCAAGGTCAGCAGATATGTGTGTACGTTGTATCTTCAGCTGGCCTGCTGTTGCGCAGGGCGACAGCGCAGTGCAGCAGCGCAGTGCAGCAGCGCAGTGCAGCAGCGCAGTGCAGCAGCGCAGTGCAGCAGCGCAGTGCAGCAGCGCAGTGCAGCAGCGCAGTGCAGCAGCGCAGTGCAGCAGCGCAGTGCAGCAGCGCAGTGCAGCAGCGCAGTGCAGCAGCGCAGGGCGGCAGCGCAGTGCAGCAGCGCAGGGCGGCAGCGCAGTGCAGCAGCGCAGTGCAGCGCTGTCAGCTCAAGTTGTGCCGACACTGACGCTGACACAGTTCCTGGAATAATCCTTGTATGAGTGGCGTCAAGTGTGTGCGATGGTGGGGTGTAGCTGCAGCATGATGCATTGGCCTGTGTCAGTTATGGCGTATCGTGCATTGCTGCCATGCCACCCCATGTCATGCTTGGTTGCTGGTGTACATAGGGGCGTGCAGGCCGCATGGCTTTGCCCTCCATGCTGCTGTTTATTTTAGTCGGGATCTGTTGTACTGTTTTGCTTCAACTCAAGACCAATGAGAATTCGTCTACAAGTTTTGTTCTGGGTGCCATGGCCTGCTTTGATGTCCAAGACGGATAGTTGTAAACTGCATTGAGTGCACCCTCTGGGGTTTTGGGTGCTTAGTGAAGTGATGGCAGACACAGGGGTGAACGTCACCCCGTGAGCCACAAAAAGGGAAAAGGGTTGGGTTACTTTTCAAGTGACCCTGCAGCCGCTGGCATACTTAGGCATGTGCTGCTGTGCACGGACGACATAAGCTTCCTACCAGTTCAAGTACTGCCCAACCCATCTGCAGCCCGGCACAACTGAGTTGTCAGTTTTGCAGGCTGACGAATTGAATGCCTACTTGTAGGCTTTGCTGCAATTCTTTTGCAGCCATGTGTGCAAGCTGATGCCCATTGGGTGCAAGCAGTCAAACCCATTAACCCACCTCCAGCAATGCGCATTCTCACTCCCGCATTGCTACACAATCGGCTTGCTGTGACCAGCACTGACACCCTATGCCACACTAATTGACCACGCCGTCAGGCAAACAACATGCAAACCAACCAAAATAACACCATCATGCAAACAGACATAGCCAGCACGCTGAGGCACCGACATGCAATCCTACATGCCACACAGCCCAAAACCTTTCAGAATGGCGTCATACCGCCTGACCCAGTTGCAAATCAGGTGCATGTATGCAGTTTGAGAACTTCTGAGTCACAAGCCCACCCGTCTTGCACCGCATGCCAGGTGGCTGGTGCAGCATGCCTGCCAAATTGAAAATCATTGCAGATATGCTTGGGTCTTGCAGCCACAGGCCCCAAGCTTGCCAGCCGGTGCAAAACAGCGACAACAACTTGGCTGTGGCACAAGCACTACCACAGTCACCACCATGGCACAAAATGGACAGCTCCCTGATTGCTACCTCCCCGGTTCCGGGCACTGTCTCATAGCTCCCTGATACACATTGAGATCATACATGCACAGCGGTTCATCACAGCATTGCCTACTAAGCCAAACCCTGTCCTCAGCCGTCACCAATGCTAAAACCTGGGGCGGGGACCGAACCCGCCACCTCCCTAGCACACAGGCAAGAAGCCGTGTGCCAGGGCGCTCTGCCTTTGAGCCACCAGGTGTGTGTTTATGTTTTTTTTAGTTTTTTTTAGTTTTTTTAGTTTTTTGTGTGGGTGTTTAAATATTTGTTTTTGTTTTTTTTCTTTTGTTTGGGTCTTTTTGGAGTGGAGGTGTATTGTGCAGGGTTGGAGCTGCCAGCCCTGAGGCGACTGCTCGGCCTGGTGAGGTGTTGAAGCTGCCAGCACGGAGCCAGCTGCCTCATCCTCATGCACCCTCTAGTAGCATTTGACTATCACGCAAGCCTTGCGAGGGCCTGATGACTTGCTGCCCCAGAGCTGCTCCTTCATCCGCTGCACTTGCCCCACGCACTCCAGACCACTGCTAGCAGGCTGCATGCGCTGTGACTGTGCAAGCATGCTGCTGTCTGCTGCTGCAGTGACTGCTCCCTCAGTGTCCATCCTATACACCACCTGCTGCAGTGACTTGCTGCTGTAGGACCCCTGGCTGAGTGTGTTGCTGGTGTGCTGCTCAAACTCAGCCACAACAGTGCGGTAGCCAAATGTGCCATGAGGGCTGTCTCCCCTGAGGCTGCGCAGCTGCACTACCGGTGAAGAGTACAGGCTGGACTGCGTGCTATTGAGGGTGGGGAAAATACCTGCTACTGCCTTGCGCATGGTGGTGTTTTCAGATGGGTCCAGAGCAGCTGTGGCTCTGCTGCTGCTGCGGGTGAGGATGTTAGCTACAGGGGCAGCTGCAGCAGCAAAGGGTGAGGCAGTGGTCTCCACACACACCAGGGGGGTTAGCAGCAGGGCACATTCCTGTGGCATGCTGGGGTGGAAAATGCTGTGCAGAGCGCTCAGGGCTGCCTGTGTTTGCTGACTGCTGGGCACCTGCTGTGGTGAGCTAGTGGTGGTGCTGTCCTCGTGGTCCTTAGGCAGTGCTGGAGTTGATTCAGCACCCGCTGCGCTGCCTGCAGGCTGTGAAACCGGGGGTGTGTGTGCTGTGGCAATGGATTTGTTGCTGCTGCTGTGCAGCTCAATACACATGCTGTGGTACAGGTTGGGGGACTGCTTCTCGCGCACCAGGGCCAAAGAATACACCATGATATGCATTAGTATCGCCCTGATGAACAGCGCGAACTGTTTGCTGCTCAAGGGCCCTACCATGGTCACGCGAACAGCACTCCTCAGCTGCGGGGATGTTGCGGGCTTGCTGCTGCGGGTGGGGCGGAGCTGCTGCTGGCACTTGCTCTGAATGTTCAACATCAACCCCTTCCCCTCCGACCTGTTCATCTGCTTGTTGCAAGAGAAGCGGGCCATGTTTTTTGCAGGCCGGACAGTACAGTTGGCTTATAATGCTCCTTGATGGCTCTGGAGGATGGTTGAAGTAGCTGTCTTTGTGGAGAAAAGCTGGCAGTCTGTGAAACTAAATGGGCATTGCTCGGAGCTGCCGCCCGGGGCGGTTTAGGGTCTGCCACATGTCAATGGAGCTGGGCCAGGAAGTGGCAAGTGCATAGCCAAATTACATTAAATAAAGATGTCTGGCTTTGAAGGCTCGGTGTCACGGCACAAGAGCTTTACCATTGCACTCAGTCCACAAGCAGACTCTGGGCATCCAAAACATGTGTAAAAATCGGCAGGAGAAGTACCAGGGAGTACATGAATGCTTCATGGCTCCAAGTAACTTGACGCATGGGTTGGTCACACCAGCCCTCCACTCAGGGCTCCACGGACCAGCAACTGCTCCCCTGAGTGGACATGTCCACAGGCTGCGTGGAATGCTGCTGAGAGACAGTGCCCGGAACCGGGGAGGTAGCAAGATTTCCTGTGGAGACACTGGGAACACACAAAGATGGGAACACAGAACACAATGTAACTAGCACTGGGTCCCCCACCGCCACCCCAGGCAACGAAAGCCTAACAAAGCAACCTCACAGTACAATAGAAGGCGTCCAGACCAAAGCTGTGAGTCCAGCAGCCCCATCAAGCCTATTAGGATTACCTGCAAGCAGCACCACCACCGCGCAGCGAGCGTCAGGAACAGCCCACCAGGATGCCGGGAAGGAGCATGCAGGCACAAGGGGGGAGGGTGGGGGTCCTCCCCCACCCCCAGCGTAGGCTGGCAGCACCAAGTAGGCCGTCACCGTGGGACCTGAACAGGCACAGCAGACAGAAATAACACAGGACAGGCGGGGCACACAAAAAACAGACAGCCGGGCGGCAAAGAGCACAAGGCACAAGAAAAACCACCCTGCCACCCAAAAACTTAACGCAGCACGGTGTGATGTTAACCACCAACGGGGCAAGAAGCCCCGCCGTTGCTAAACGGTGGTACTGACACTGCTACAGGAACGCACCGGGCGCAGCCCGAAGAGAGACAGGTTGAAGTTGCTGAGGTGTGACTCAAACATGCACTGTTTTACCGTGAACTTATGTGCAATGCTTCCTGGGCCTCCCTTGCTGGTACATGATGATGGGAAGTGAGCCGGTGGGCAGCTACACTGGGGTCGCTGATGGCTGATCAGCCTGGGCTGATACCTTGCAAACTAGGTGGCGATCCCTGCACTGCACTGCACCCGGGCTTAAATCCGGCTTGTATACATACCCTTCGTTCCTTCTGTCTTTCTGGTGCTGAAACTCGAGTGAAAGAGCGGGACATGTGTACACACCCCAGCGGTTGCTCTGTGGACTTACAAAAGCAATGAAGTGCAGCTGGCGCTCCCAATCAAGGTCAGCGCCACATCTGCAGCAGCTGAAAGCACCACACTCCGGCAGTCACTGCAGACAGCCACCCACCCAGCCAACACCCACGCCTTTTCTGGCAACAGCAAAAAGGCCACCCGCCCAGCCGACACCCAACCCGTATCTGACAACAGCAAAAAGTTGCCCACCCTCCCTACACCCACCCCTTCGATGGACACCAAAACAGCAAAGCGCATGACAGCATTACGCCTGAAACACACAGTCCTGAAAGCACCACGCAACAGACCACGCCGCCCTCCAAACACCCACAACAACAGCATGGACCCCCAACCCGTCTATCAGCACTCAAGCCCTGCCAGCATCATCCTTGCTGGCCTTGCTAGCTGAGGTCTTCCTTGTCCTGCGGCCAGCAGGCCTGGCCCCACTAGCCACAGCACCGGCAGGCACTGCTGCTGCCACAGGTGCCGGCTGCTGTGCCTGCTGCAGGCTCTGCAGCTGCTGCTTGACAGCATTCAGCTCCTTCTGTGCAGCAGCAGTACGCTCACGCTCCTGCTCTGCCGCAGCTACTGCAGCATCAAGCTTCTGGTTAGCTTCTGTGACTGCCTCAGCGGCTGCATCCTCTGCTGCTTCCACCAGCAGAGCTGCCTGGGCCCTGTACTCCGCAGCAGCAGCTGCCACGGTCTGCGAAGACCCCTGGCCACTGCCGCGGGTAGCCATGCCACTCTCCTGCACAGTCTCCCGCTGAGCAGATGCAGCAGCCGCGGATGCAGCCGCTGCCGCGGCAGCTTCCTGTGCTGCCTGTAGCTGCTTACGGAGGTCAGCTGCCTCAGCAGTTGCCTCATTCTCTGCATCTGCCAGCTGTGCCCTAAGCTGCGCTGCCTGCTCACGCGCCTGCTCCAGCTGCTGCTGCAGCGCGATGACCTTCTCCCCATCCTGCTGTGCGAGAGACAGCTCGTCCTGCAGGTGCTTCACCTGCTGCTGAGACTCCTGCAGCTGCGCCTCGACCGCACTCACAGCCCCTGCCGCTGCCTTGGCGCCTGCCAGCTGCTCTGTAAGGTCCCCAACCTGCTGCTTGGCTGCAGAGAGCTGCTCGCTGACTGCATCGGCCTCAGCACGGTAGTGGTTGGCCTTCTCCTTGGCTTTTTCGAGGGCAGCAGCGTCCTCGCGGGCCTTGGTCTGGGCTTGGACGAGTTCGCGGGCTGCGCCCTCCTGGCTCTGGCGGAGCTTTTCCACCACTGCCTCCAGCTTGCTGTACTTGACCTGGGACTCCTTGGCCTCATCCTCAGCCTTAAACATGGCAGACCTGTGCGCGGCAGGGACACGGGGGGGGGGGGGGGGGAACATGTGTGGTGTTACGACGGGTGCATGCTCAGCAGTATGCTCGGGCAGTGCATTGCAGCACCTATGATAATCTGAGACCCCTTGGCCGCAACTCAGCCTTGAACATGGCAGACCAATCAGCAGCAGGGACGGCATGCATGAGAGAGAGAGAGAGATGACGCTAAAATGCCAGGCATTTAGCGTTAGTTGAGGAAGGGGCCGTGTGTGACCTCATAGCGGTCGCCACGTCCCCACCGTAACCCCAGGTGCCTATACACCCTAGGGATCACGGCATGCATGAAAAATATCGTTGAAAATCAAGATTCAAGTGACTGCATCAGTGTGCATCGCTTGTGGAAACTGTAGCAAGAGGCGGCTTGCCAGGACCGCACATACACCAGCTGCTGCATGTGCAGGCAGTGCACTCATCGCGTCCTTATGCTGGCTGCTGTTGTGTGTTCGTTCCCCCAACCATGCCACTACCTTCCGATGATGCCACCTCCTCATGCAAGAGCCGCACGTGCAGTATAGTCAGCAGCTGCACGAGTGCCTCCTAGCCAGTCACTAACTCTGCCGCACTTGCTGTCACTGCCAACATCCACAACTACCACCTCTTTTCATCATTCGCAAACCCCATGCATCTTGCAGGTACAAAATTAAAGAAAAGAACTGGGCTCACTTTGCATCCTGTAGCTGTGCCTCGGTTTCGTCCAGGTGCTGGGTGAGGCGGTCCAACTGCTGCTCAGCAGCAGCCTTGGCGGCCTGCGCATCAGCCAGAGCCCTCTGCTGCTGCGCCAGCTCAGCCTTTGCGTTGCTGATCTGCAGGATGCACACAGGTAAAGCCAGGTGAGGCCACGTCATGATGTGATGTCAAACAGGCAAAATGGTGAGTAAGATTGACACCGTGACCATGCGGAGGGTGGGAGCTGCCAAGCCGGCACTGCAGGCACCAGAGCCATGGCTGGTAGTGCATTGCTGCAAAAACCATGTCATGCTTAGCCCCAGGCCTGACAGGGCTGCTGAGCACTGCGCCCTTCACCATCGCTCACCTGTCCCTGCAGCTTGCTGATTGCGTCCTCGTTTGCCTTGAGTGTCTTGCGCAGGTCATCAGCTGCAGCAGCCTTGCCTGCAGCACACAGACAACCATACATACATTCTTGATGCGCTGTTGCAGGTCCCAAAAAACGTGGCAACCCACTGTCACTCACAATTTTTAGGCGGCAGCCCCTTAGATGATGAGTGAGCTGGGCAGCTGACAACACCTTCCACATGAGATGTAGATTCCCTGTAGCAATGCAGCTTCTAGCGCAGGAGCTCATGCCACCACCTCATAGCAAGGACTATGTATGCAAAGGCACAGCAAAGTACTTTGGGGCTAGTCCTCTCACAAGCGCCAGCAACTGTCTTGTTCTCCTTATTGCATTGGTGCCCTCTGGCTTGTTTTGCCACCTCCGTGACATCAGTAATTGGCTGGCATGAGTTCTTGAGCGTCATAGCTACAGGTGTAAGATTGATTGATGAACCCACACGCTCCTACCTGCAGCCGCCGCCTCTGCTTCCTGCACACGTGCCTCAGCAATGCCCAGGCGCTGCGACAGGGCCGTCACATCCCCCTGCAGCTTCTGCACCTGTGCCCCAGCCCCTGCCATCTCCGTACGTGCCCTGATGGCCCCTGACTCTGCCTTCTCTTTATCTGCAACCGCCTGCTTGGCATCGGCCTGTGCTGCTGCCAGGGCCAAGTTGAGCTGAGACACCTGGGCTGCAACAGCAGCCTTCAGTGCTGACATCTCGCTGCTAGCAGTAGCGTTTTGACTGGATACTGCCTCCAGGCGGGACTGCAGGCTGGAGAGCTGCTCTTTAGCAGCAGCTGCCTCCTGTGTAGCTGACTTCACCTGCTCCTGCTGTGCTGTGACCTGGCGGTCGAGCTGACCCTTGGCCTGGCGGAGCTGAGTCAGCTCAGACTGCTTGTCTGCGACCTCCTGCTGCAGCTTGGAGGCGGAGGCAGCTGCTGCTTCGGCCTTGGCCAGAGCAGCAGCCTTGCCTGCGAGCTCAGACTGCAGCTTGGCAACCTGGGACTGCAGGCTGGTGTCCTGCTGTCCTGCGGGTGCTGCTGCTGTGCTGGGGCCGGCTGCTGCAGAGGCTGGCTTATTGCCACCCATCAGGAACATAGCACCTGCGCCAAGACCGCCACCCACTGCCAGGGCAGCAAATTCTGCTGCAACATCTCCTAGGCCATGCACTGCCACGTTGCTGGTGCTGCGACGACCATGGCTTGTTGAGGGCCTCACAGGCGCACGGCTGTTGCACCTTGCGGATGTGAAGGGCCGCACACCAGCCGATCGGGAGCTGATGGTGCTGGTGGTCCGCATCGTGGTGCAGATAGTTGGAGGGCCTCCTGAAAGCTATGATGGAGAGATCGGTTGCTTGCACAAGCGATCGAAAGCCTGAGCACAGATAATGCGACGGTTCAATTTCCCTAAGTTGCAGTCAGCTGCAAAACCACGGACATGATCTGACTTGCAGTTGGAGCCTACAGACACGAGTCACGTAATGTGCCTTCAGCCCGTGAAATTGGACAACGCCATTTGCAACACAAGGTTTCTGAGTGGCCCATCTGGGCAATGGCGATGCCCCACAATGTGGGTCCACAGTGTGGACCCCACACGTGATGGTCATGTGCACCACTGCTGAATCCTATCTTCAACAGCTGCAGCAACTCCAGCCTCACCCATGATTCACGACAGTAGTGGAGATCGTGCTGCTGCCCTGGTCACGCGCCTGCATGCTGGCCACGTCTTGAGTTGAGGATGCTCATTCCTGCAGATGGCTCCACATCGGGCCCTTGGCTCGGGTCAACACGTGTCTCTGAGCTCAAGCGGCCGTGGGGCAGGCCAGATACGCACCACAGCTATCACTTCCGCTCGACGTTCATAAAGCTGCAGAGCAAGGTGCCACCACACGACCAGGGTTGATTTCTGGGGAGCCCACTGCGTGTCAGGCGCCTTTGTCAGCACTGCCATGCCTACGGGGCCCTGAAGCCTGCGCAATGGTGTGGCGAAAAGGCATGGCCTCCGAGACAGCAGCAGTACTTGCACGCTGGACTGACAAGGGCATCTGCTGGCAGTGCTGAGCCGGATGGTGGGGTGTGCTTCTGTTGGCCAGATCCATCACCTCTCCAAACTTCCATCCTGCTTATCTGCTGCTGAAAGGCCTGACTTTGAAGGTAGCAGCACCGCTGCTGGGCTAACTCAGGGTTTCTGCTGTGACCGGATGGCGGATGTGCTCCTGTGAGCCAGATCCACCACAGGCATCACTTTCCAGTGGCCCTGTCTAATGGGCCTGGCCGCAGGGAAGCTATGCCAGCCCCAGCTTGCCTGGAGGGTTCTGTATCAGGTGCATCCTGCAACGAATGCAAAACCATCGCCAACAGGCCCGGGGTGGATACCCCCTGACTGGTGTAATCATGCTGCACCGGTCCACTGTTGCTGCACCAACTTTCAATTAGCTTGGTCAGCCAGCATCGAGCAATGCTGGGACTTGCTGCTCCCTGCACAAGACATGGCCTTGGTTGCAACCAGGCCCCGGCTGGGGCAGCTGTTGGCATCCTCAGGTCAAAATTCGAAAGAGACAGGCGGGCCGGACAGGAACCTCACTTGCGTGGATCCCTGCTCACCATATGGATGTGGGAATATGTAAGGCAGTGCCCGGTTCCTCTCTTTCTGTTGCTCTTCCTCATTCACTTTTGCACAGTTACAACTTCTCCCTCCTATCGCCATGACAGTCTAAGTCCTCCAACAGTGACGACTGCTGGCCCTCACTCTGTGACTGTGCGCCCTCACTCCCTCATACTTGTCATCGACTGTTGACTTTGAGGTGGCTAATCATTGTAAGAGCTGAAGTCAAGCTCGCCACTATGCGTGCCCAAGGCAAGAGTCATGACAAGCATCACAAGCTGCTCAATTGAGCGCCCTTCCACCAGCCAGGGCCTCCAGGCGACCCTCGCCAAAAACATGATCTTGCGCGGGGACCACAGGGTGCTCATCCCGCAGAGCTGCAACGCCTCCAGCCAAGCCTCCACTTCCATAAAGTACACTTTACTGCAATGAAAGCAGCAGCAGTGGCAGGGCAACCTAGGTTGCTTGTTGCAACTAGTGGTCCTTGTACGTACACACTGGCATGACTGTTGAGCCGTCACAGCAATGCGTGCCAGTCACTGCCAGTGGCAGGTAAATGATACAGTACTTGGAGCCATGGGCAGCGCCAGCGACAGTCTTGCATTGGACATGTACTCTTGCTGGCTTGTTGTGCATCCCACCGCGGCGCCATCAACTTGCTGGTCGCTTGTCTTAATGCAGTCTGGTAAACCCACAAGGCTTGCAAGAGGGCCTAGCAAGGCCCGCACCAATGCATGCTCACCTCCAAACAGTCAGCAGCCAGTTGCCTATCAGCAGCAGCACCACTGTTCCAACAGCCAGGCGCTCGTCGACGCCTGCCATACTTCCATACAGCATCCCCAGCGCAAATCCCCTCACACAAAAGGCAATGCCGTGGGCGACCTTGACGTCGCAAGGAATGTACCGCACGTGCCACTGTTGATAGAAATCATCGTCAACGGCACTCTTGACTGCCTCGATACAGGCGATGGTACAGATGTAGCCGAGGCACAGCTTGCTGGTCAAGACATCGCTCAAGCTGGGGTGCCAGGTGCTGTGTATCCAAAACAGCACTGACAGAGTGCCGCTAAAGCTGAGCGCCGCAGCAACAGTCTCGCTGCGCAAGGTGGGTACCCTGAAGGCAGCATTAAATCCAAGTTCGGGTTGGAGGAGGCTGCAGCCAGTGAACATGAGGCCACACATGGTGCACGGCATTGTCGATGCCAGCGCACAGCATCAGACTGGGGTCGCAGACTGGCCCAGTGGGGACTACGCCGTAGTATACTGAATATATATATATACCGTGCGTCTGAGTCAGACCGCATCCGCATCATGCATATTATGACACAGCAGCTTGAGTATTGGTGCCACCCTGGTGGCCATGCAATGCCTGCCGCAGGTGTACTACACCATAGCCGCATGGTATGCGGCATAGAGCGGCATGGTATGCCTCATGCGGCTTGGCTTCACCAAAGGTTGCACTTGCTAGCCACACCAACAGCTACTTTCGAGGGGTTTTTGGGCTCTCGAAGCGGACATGTGCTTTGGTAAGCATGTGCATGTGTCCATTGGAAATTCCCCTGCCGCAGCCACTACGGCACGGACGTTTTTCATGCACCTCACTGTGCGCATCTGGCTGCAGCATCTGCTATAGGCTGCATGCAGTGCCATATGGCCTGCTGTAGCTAGAGCACCTGCAAGCGCTGAGGCATTGCACTCACCTCGGCGATAAATAGTCATGCAACAGGATAGGGAGGCCTGCTATGCCTAGCAGCCCTGCACTGGAAAAGCTCTGCCAGGGGAGCTGATACTTTGTCAGATATCTGACCAGCTTGAGCGCCGAGACAAACAGCAGCAATGCTGTGGCAGCTACAACGATGCGCGTCCAGCAGCCTAAGCCGCAATTTGAGTTGCTGCTGATGGTGCATTGCAGTTTGAGTTCACCTGTGGCATCAAGGGCAACAATGCATGTTGTGGTATGGTTGACAAGCAAACGTGGGTGAGGCCTTGCCTTTGTGCTCCGAGCACTAGCATAGAGTGGCACTCTATGGTCTTAGTGGTAGGGCAGATCATGCCCTGTTTGCCTCTCCTGCATTGTGTTGCCAACATACCCTGAATGTGACATGCAGCAGGATCTCACCAGCCTTCCAGAGTCCGCTGTTGACCGGCTTGGCAGCAATGAAAACTTCTCTGAAGGGTGACAGCTGGACGATGCACCCTGTGGGTGGCAGAGCGCGCTGCCGTCTGCACCGCAGCGTGCTGACGTTGCTGGTTGATAGTGCATCCTCAAGGCTTGGGGCACTTACGACAGTGTACTGCAGTAGTAACGGGCAGTGTTGCACCACAGTCACCATAACTGGGGTAGAGAGCACGAAGTGGTCCAAGGCAGCATGATGTCATGCTGAACAGAACGGGATCATCCCAGCAGGCTTTTGCCGCTGCCGCGCAGAAATCCCATTGAGCCCCATCCTCCAACCATTGGGTGTCAGTCACAGCCTAATGTGCATATAAGACGATGCATGACCCCAAGTGTGGACGTCAGAGGAGTGGCAGTGACTCCTGAGAGTTACACTCACCTCTGCTGAGCTGCAGTTGAAGGTGACGTGAACAGGGGCCCACACTGCCTTCCAGGCATCTCTCAAAGGAAGAGCTCCACGCATGGCATGCAACGATATCAAATCCGTATTTTTGTCCAGGATGGATACATCCACTGGGGTGAATGCCACTGTGGCACTTGCTGTGGCCAGGCCTAGCAGGAGCAGGCCCAGCAACACTGAAATGTGGCACCTCATTATGTTTGTTTTGTGTTGACGTTCGCTCATGTCTGGCAGGCGAGGCGAGTTTGATTGATGAACGGAGTGAATAGTACTGCCGCTACAGCGCGAAAGGAGATGTAGCATGTATTGCCGCTGCAGGGCGATACGCAGACGTCTTGTGCAACCAGCGAACTCACGCAGCTTAGTTTAGCAACAAACAAACGATGGCATTTTCGCCTTCGAAACCTTTAGCACGGGGCGTTGCCGCTGCAAACAGTCACCGAGTGCGGCACAGGAATACACAACATCTTCCTCTTGAACGTTTGCAGTCAGTCTCCCCACCATTTTTTTGCTAAAAGTGTTGTCAGGCTGTCGTGCCTCTGTCTGAGACTATGTGCTCTGCATGCCCAACCTCGAAATGCGACCCAGCGTGCTGGTCGAGCAGGCTGTGACCCGTACCTGTCCCACACCTGTCACAGCAGTATCCAAGAATGCATGCGACAGGCAGACAAAAGCAGCATATGCTGGATGCTGCAGCAATTGTAGCTACAGCAGGTGCTATTTCAGGGAGACACTGACAGCAGTATCAAAGGCTACCCTCTGGGGTTGACAATTAGGATAATCAATCTGCATGTCCAGACGAACAGAGAAAGCGTCACAGTCTCTTGCACACCGGACCTGTCAGGCCTGCAGCATTACAGCGTGGGGTCCATACTAGTGATCTACAGATTAACACATTGCGTTGTGCGATGGTTCCTGAGGACCGTGACAAGGTCAAGTAACCTGACTTGATATTGCGGACTGGAACAGTGCACTGGTTCAACTTTTTGTGTGTTGCAGTTGAGTAACAGGCGCGATCAAATTTCATAGTCGCAAAACCGATGTTCAATCACAACAACCACACAGTGCGCCTCCGTCCATTGCAATGCAGTGACAGCAGACACAGCAAGCAGGATCCTGAGAGGTCCAGCCTGGCGATGTTCTCACACATGATCACAAGATCCGCACATCACTGCATCCTCCCCTCGACAGCTGCAGCAACACCAGGGCCTCACACATACTCCACAACAGTGTTGGACACCGTGCTGCTGCCCTGGTCACCACCCCGCATGATCGCCACGTCTTGGATATCCCTGCAACATGCACCCACACACCCCAGGGTCAACACATCTCCATACGCAAGCCAACAGGCCTGAAGGTTGCTCAGCTACAGCTACATGCGCCAAACATGCAGTCATCTGCTGTTACATGCCCCAACCTGCACCATGTACACTCCCAGCAGTCCCACGTTCCCTGAGTGGTGAACTCCCTCACCTCTTGAGCTGTGTCTGCAGGCACTCAATGGCCTCTGCATGGTCCTTCAGCACATTGTAGGCGTGCTGCACGCTGGGGTGGTCTGTGGACATGGCCGGGCCACCATTTCCCATGGGCAGGTGGGAGCTGGATGCCAACCTGCACGGAGCACCAGCCAGTGAACGGCGCGAGTATGAGGACATGAAACCTCGCTATCTGTGGTGACACGATTGAAGCAATCATGCCCCTTTGCCGCAGTAAACCGCGCTTTCAAGACATAAACAGCAGGAGGTGTCATGCTTGTGTGGCACCAGCAAACGAGCATGCCTGCGCTACTGGCCCATCCCCAGTGTTTCACCGCTGCCCTGCCAGCCTGCCCTGCCTTGCCCTGCCCCTCACTGCATTACCCTACACTGCACCCCCCCCCCCAACACACACGAACCCAACTCATGTGTCAAACATCCATCCTCTCTGTCTTCTCTCCTGTCTATTGACACACCTGCAGTTGACCTGGAGTCCCGCCAGCTTGGGCGGCAGGGCTGAGGGGTTGGTCTGGGACAGCTGTGCCTCTACACTCTCCAGCAGCGCCGACAGCTGCGCCTCTTTGCTGCCTGAACTATCTCCCCTGAGTGCAGCACAAGGTGTGACACATGCCAACAACACACAGGCTCACACCCTGGCCACAGACTACCATGAAGCAAGGGGGGCCCAAACGCTCGCCTTGCATTGTCACTGAGATAGTGTGCTAGCTTCAAACTCTCTGAGGAGCCCCAGTTTCGCATCCCAGTCGTTAAGGGTTGGCAGGGTGGGCGCGGGGTAGATTGCGGCAAGCATGCTGCAGGGGCCCAAGCAGCTGGCAGTGCATTTGAAAAGGCTTGCGCTGGGGATGTGAGGGCGACAGGCGCCCCCAGTCAGAGACACTGACAAAGACGCCCCCACAGCTGTGTAGTGGCACCAGCACACAAGCACAAGCATCAACCCCCACCATGTTGCCAGCCAGGCGTACACGCATGCAGCAGGCAGCCAACTGCATGCCCCAGTGCTGGGCTGACTCACCCCCTGCCGGTGTAGGAGGCAAAGCGCGCCTCCAGGGCGTACACGTGGCGACTTGCCGCCAGCGCGCGTGTGGTCAGCTCCAAGTGTTTCTCACGAATGGCCAGCAGACGTGCAGCAAGCTCCTTCTTCTGCAAAGGGGGAGAACATGCAGGTGGAGCCACACCCAGACAAACTCATTGAGCAGCCCTGAAGATCAAGCCTAGCCATGACAACTTGACAAGGACACAGGGCATACATCCTGCAGGCAAGGCTGTTACAACGCTTATCTTGTGTTCAAATCTCGTGGTCCATGCATGGCCGTCTGGGCAGCTAGCTCCTTGTGCAGGTGACCCATAGCTTGCATGGACAGCATGCCCCCACACCCACACCCATCTACATCTTATATGTGTGCATTGCGCCAACAGACAGGTCACCACGCGTGTTGAGCACTGCGTGCCATCATCGCGGCCCCCCTATCTGTGTAATCCACCTTCACTCTATGTGCTGCAGGTTGTCTTCCCTCCCTTGCAGGCGGTGCTGCCCTCCCTCCTCCATCTATCCATCCATCCATCCTTACCCACGTACCAGTCTGTAGCGTAGCTTGTACACCAGCTCCTTGATCATCTCCATGCGCTGCTTGTTCTCAGTGTTGGCGTGCGCCTGCACCTCACCCCGAGCCACCATGTCACTGAAGCCAGACGCCAGCACGGGCCACAGCCTGCAGGACACAGCAACACGCATGGCATGCACGCACAGTTAGAGGATTATTACACTGGCGCCTCAGATCAGACTTTGATCAGGCCCTCAACAAATCTTATCACACTGACCAAAAGCCACACAGCATCTGATCTATGCATCTGAGAATTGATCTGGGAGTATAAGAATGTTATCTAAGGCACGGGAGGAGCGCAGGTACAGGCTGCTCACAGCAGGACAGTCAGGTACGTGCCTGTCAGGGCGACAGGCACAGCCATAGAGGGAGGAGAGGGCGCGTGCACGGGCACAGCTGCACACAGGCCCAGCACAGATGGGGTATCAGTGCAAGGGCTACAGGCTGACTGCAGGAAAGGGTTGCAGGACAACAAACATGCAGGCATGCATGCACAGGAACAGGGGTGCATGGAAGCACAGCACAGAGCTGAACCCATGCACAGGTCCAGCACGGAAGGGGTATGAGTGAAGAGGCTGGACATGCTCACACATGGGCACACAGGGACGGCATGTGGCTTGCTCACATGATCAGCACGGCCAGCACAGTCAACATGGCATGTTGCAGGCAGGGTGCAGGACACCTGGCCACCACATGCATGCTGTCCTGCACATGACTGGCCTTGTGCTGCACACTTGTGGCAGACTAGGAATGTGCTGGCCGTGACCCCAACTTCCTTATGTATCTGCCCCTACAGCTTATGTGACATTGCAGCACCTACTCCTGGCAAGAAGCCAGCCCTAGCGTCCCCGTGCTGGCAAACGATGCTGTGCTGGCCAGGGTCTGTCTAGTACCCTTCACTCCTGTCACATGCATCATGGTGTGTCCTGCACTCACTTGTCCATGTTGTCCGGTCCACCTGCGTCCCTGAGGGCCTGCTTCCACTTGACTTCATCCAGCAGCCCCGGCGGCTTCACACGCTGCTGAGGCTCGACCACATTGAGGAACAGATTCTGGAACTTGAACCCTTGGCTGGTGGGGTTGTAGGCAGCCACGAGAGCCTCAAGCTCCCGCTGTATACTCTGCAAGTCCTGCTGCTGGTGATACTGCTGCATGGAGAGCAGCTGCTGTTGTTGCTGTTGTTGTTGCTGCAGCTGTTGTTGCTGTTGCTGCTGTTGAGGCACTGTCAGCGCAAACATGTTGCTCTGCTGCTGCTGTTGAGGCTGCTGGCCAAACAGGCCGGTGCTCGGCGCTGCAGCGCTGCTGCTGCCGAATAAGCTGCTGCCAAACCCAGCAGCGCTGGAGGCGGGCGCACCACCAAAACTGAAAGCGCTGCCAGATGCTGCTGCGCTGCTACTGGCTCCAAAGAAGCTGGGTGTGGATGTAGCAGGGGCTCCAAATGGTGGGGCAGAGGTGGCAGGTGCACCGAAGCCTGGTGTGCCAAACGGGCTAGAGGTGCTGGCCCCAAACAGGGAGGGGCTGCTGCTTGCACCGAAACCTGATGCTGAGGGTGCAGCAGCCCCAAAAGCTGGTGTGGAGCTGGCACCAAACAAACTACTGCCGGAGCTCTGTGCAGCGCCAAATCCGGGAGTGGAACTCGCCCCAAAGGGACTAGAGGCTGCTGGTGCCCCAAAGCTGAAGCCAGTGCTGGCAGGCTGCAGATGTACAAGCAGCCGAGCACACACAAGCAGCCAGGAAGTTGGTGAGCATGCTGGAGCGGTCAGGAGGGCTGAGGATGATTCGGAGGCATGGATCAGTCTAGCAACATACATGCCAAAGCCTCTTGAATATCTCACCGTGCCAAACGCCATGGTTGCTGCTGTGCTGGCCTGCTCCTATTCAGTTGGGCCCTCGGCTAGCGCACGATGATGAGTGTAGGTGACCGACACCAAGCACGGGTCAAATCGGGTAGAGTTGGAGTCGTCCGAAGCAAGTGTGTTGAGGATCCAACAAGATCAACACCGTTCAACACAAGTCCAAACAGTGGACGTTAACCATGCGTCAGTATGGTCAGCAGCATGCATTGCAATCCAAACAGTGACGTGAAGTCACTGCTGCGGTAACAGCTCCAGGCAATGACTAACAACAGTGAGACCCCGTGTGACCACGCAAATTTGGCTGCACAACGGCTTTCTTCAGCCCAGTGCATTGCCTTCCACAGTCAGAGACAAGACACTCAGCAACTGTGAAGGCCAACCTGGGCACCACCCACTATCCCCTTAGCACAGCAACTGGGGTGTGGCCCCTGATCCTGTGCAGTGTCTGCAGCCTTTGTAGGCCTCAAATAACCTGCAACCACCAGAGAACAATCACATGCAACTATCTGCCAGTGCCCAAGCAGCCCACTTCCAGCGCATCAGCTCATTCCCCTCCAGGCTCCATGTAGCTGTAGCCCGCAGCAGCAGGTCCAGGAAACGCCTGGCTGTCTGCGCCTCTCACAACAGCCCCTTCAAGGTTCAGCTGCTGCACCCTGTCAAGGTGTCAGATGCTGACACACGTCCATTGCTGGTTTTCCTGCCAGGTAGGGAGCCACACACACGCATTTCGCACTTGCCTAAAAGCCAGCAAACATTGGCTTGCTTCCAACTTGACAGTGACGTTGGTCGGGGTGGCGTACCTGTGCACGTGCCTTCAAATTGTCTATGTGTCCACCAATGCACCGTCTCTGTGCAGGCACTGATGGCACAGGCCAAGCCATTACCCCTCAGCTGCCAAGCTTGTTGGCAGCAGGATGGGACATAAGGTCAGGCCGTAGGATCTGATCGGAGTGGCGCTGCACCACCACTAACCTGCACAACCAGCACTAGCTTGCCAGCACTATGCCAGCTTGGCAGCAACAGCAACAACACAGCAGTAGGGGGTAGTAGCAGCAGCAGCAGCGGGTGCTGACTCAGCAGCTGGAGCTGTGTGGAACATGCTGGTGTCGAGCGCAGGGTGGGTGTGCTGAAGTGCCTACATCACCCTGGTAACATGCTGCAGCATGCCAACTGGCATCAAATGCAATTGTGGGCCTGCCAACCCCGTACCCCCCCCCCCCCCACACACACACACGGCCTTCCTCGACATGCATGCCCCCCCCCTCATGGCTGTTGCACTGTTACGGTGGCTGTGCAGGACGCTGTACATCCCCCCTGATGACAGGTCTGGCTGGGATCAGCTGCAGGCCCAGGTGCTGTACCTGCTGGCACAGACACTCGCAGCACGCCCAGACGGCCCACACAACGTGCAGGTGTGTGTTGAGAGAGGGATGCCATGCGTGTCATTGCAGAGGCAATTCTTCTGTGTAGTGCATGACTTGCATTCAGCAGGTAGACGTGTTGAACACGCTGAATACAAGAGAGACATGCATGCGGACCCGATGGAGTCTACAGCATCCAACAAGAATGTGTGTGTGGGGGGGGGGGGGGGGAGGGGGGGGGGGCAGTATGCAGATGGTAGGTAGGTTGGTCGGGGGGGTAAGCAGTACTCACAGGCATATGCGTTGTGATAGACTGGGCCCTGAGAGATGGACGTTCAAAAAGTAGATGGCAGCCGCTCCAGTATCTCATTGGACATGACAGATGGCCTGATGTTCGGTTATGTATGCACACCTTCTCTTCCTGCTGCCGCTGCAGGTTACGTTGATGGCTGAGTCTTTCGGGTGTTGCTTGGCCCTTCGCCTGGCTGCTGCTGCCCCCCACCTCATCAGGTCCATGGTGCTGTTGAACCCTGCCACCTGCTACAACCAGAGCCTCAATGGACTGTCATCACTGGTGTCTGCCACCAACCTGCTGGGGCTGTTCCCCCAGGACCTCTACAACACAGCACAGGTATAGGAGGGCTGCGGGACAGGCGGCAAAACAGGGATCTGACGTGGTGGCTGTATCAGGCTGGCTGATGAGGCATGCGGCTTGAGGCCCCTCCTGTCTTTCAGCAGTTGGCAATGGCACACCTGTCTTTCAGCAGTTGGCAGTGGGATCGTCAGCACACAGTGGGATTATCAGCACAAAGTAATTCCTGCTGACCTTGCAATTTAGCTCTTGAAGTGTTGTGAACTGCGTGATCAGGCCAGATCCCGCTGGCAGGCCGACGCAGTGACACCCTGTGTGCTGCTGTGGGTGCATGTCATTGCCCTGCGCTGAAGCAACCATGATCGTGCCATGCTGCTTGTGCTGTGCTGTGCTGTGCTGTGCTGCAGGCGGTGCTGCTGCCCCTGCTTGTTGACATTGATCGGGTGGGGCCTGAAGGTGCTGCTGCTCTTAGGAGGTGAGGTGACTCAACAGCACTGACAGCAGCACAGCACGACACAGCACAGGGCCTGCAGCTACACTCGCGTCAGCCCTCTCCTTGGCTGTATGTGCGTCCAGCACCCAGATTTCTTGCTGTCTGCTGTGCTTCTGCACTTGTGTGCCGTGTGGATGTACTGGCTGGGGAAGGGGGTTGTCATGCTGTGCTGGTTTCGATCTTTGACTGGTTTGTGTGACAGTTTACAGCTCACAGAGGCCTTGAACAGGTTGTAACACCTGCACCCCTAGTGCTGACATCTGCCACCTGCTGTGCCTCCTGCTTGGTCACATGTACTGTCAATATGTCAAATTGACGTGCACAACATGATCGTCGTGGAGCCTCCCCCGGACTGGGTTGATGTGACATTTATAGATCAAACATGGCTTGATTTGGCCTTCACCCTATGTCCTGACAACTGCCACCTGCTTTGTCACATGTACCGTTGTCATTTCCGTGCACAGCATGATCTTCATGGAGCCTCCCCGGACTATGAGACAGCAGGTGACCAGGCAAGTACAGATGACCCAGAGCAGTGGTCAGGCACAACCCTGGCACCAGACAGGCGGCGCATCCAGGCCACCAGCAGCAGCAGCTTCTCAACGGCGGGGCCGGCACGCCAGCAGCACTTCAACAGACTGGCGGCTAGCTCAGCAGTGGGGCTGAGTGATCTGTTCAGCAGGAGCGCTGGGAGCAGCAGCGGCAACAATAACGCCACAGGGTGAGCTGGGAGGATCACAGCTGCTTTTGTTTTTTTGCGGGCCAAGCAGGCCAACCAGTGTGCTGTGTGTGTTGTCACAGTTGAAAGCAAGGTTTGCATGACGCGAGCAGTTGGGTGCGGGTTAGACCCCTTTCTGGGGCCTCTAGGTGGGGTGTTCAGCAGGTAGTGCTAGGAGCAAGGCTGCAGCTGCAACATCAGCAGGTCAGCAGTGCTGCTCAGCAACTGCTGCCATGGGCTGGTGGCTAGCCGCAAAGTAGCGCTGTCGTGTTGGCATGTAGCATACATGCCCTCCGGCTGACCTCCAAATTGGTTCAACAGCTTGTAAACATGTTTCTATACTGCGTGGATTGCACCCAGCAGCAGCAGACCATTCCGCACGCCAGCCACTCTTTGACCTGGCCACCCAGTGACCTTGTGGCTGCCATGCTGCCCTGCTACGCTGTCCTTCTGCCTCAGGTCTGGTGTGTTTGGTCCTGCTGCTGCCGCCAACTACCGCACCAACATGCTGCGCACCGGCAACCTGTCGGACCGTGTCTTGCGGCAAATTGAAGTCCCCACCCTGCTCATCAGCTCAGCCAAGGACAGGATGCTGCCCAGCCTGGCTGAGGGTGAGTGGCGGGCTAGTTTAGGGCGCCTGGGGGATTGGGGGAAGGGGCCAGCTGGGTGGGTCTGAGGATGACAGAGGGTGAGGTCCTGCTTGTTACAATCGGGGCCGAAGTGGCTCATCAAACCACAAGAGGGCTGCTCATGTGATGGAGGGCTTGCTCCTCGGTAGCCCTCGCCCAACCATTTCACCTCCTCCTTCTCTTCACCCACCGCCCGCCCACCCACCCACCCTCTGTGCTTGTCTCGCCAGGTGGCCGGCTGAACCGCCTGCTGCCCCGCAGCCGCCGTGTAATGCTGCCAGACAGCGGTCACGCCGCCCTCCTAGAACGCGGCCTGGACCTCGCCACCATCATGCGCGCAGCAGGGGTCACAGCCCGCCCCCGACACATCAAACACACACTGTCACCACAGCAGCAGCAAATGCCACCGGCGCAGCCTGCAGCAGCAGGGACACAGGTGGTCAAGGTGCGGTTGCCGGACAGCAGTAACGGTGATGGTGGTGTGGCTGGCAGCAGTGGTAAGAAGTCGAGGAGCAGAATGCCACGCATTGTGGGTGTTGTGAAGGATGATGCAGTGCTACCAGGGAGCAGAAAACCGGATGGGTCAGCTCCACCCCGCTCGGCAACAGTAATGCCACGTAACCCCCAGGTGGCACCAGCAGCAGCAGCAGCGGCGGCGGGAGTTACTGACAGCAGCGGTGGTGTGCCGCAGTATTCGCCGCCGGCTGCTGCGGCGGCTGCTGCAGCAATGGCGGCAGCCACTGTGGGCACTGCGGGGGCAGCAGCTACAGCAGCGGCGGATCCAGGCAGCAGCAGCTTGTTGCAGGCAGCAGCTAGCAATGGCAACGGCACAGTTGCCGGCAGCAGCAGCAGCAGCAGAGCAGGCAGTCCAGCTGGCAGCAGCAGCAGCCCAGGTGGCAGCAGGGCTGGCAGTCCAGGGGGCAGTAGTACAGGGAAGGAGCAGCAGCAGCAGCAGGCGGCGCCGGCCAAGGCCCCAGCACCTGGAGGTGACAAGGACTTAGCCTGGGATGAGTGGAGCCAAATTCTGGCGCCTTGGAGGGTGAGTTGCGGTTGTCTTTGCAAGACAAAGAACGGATGGATGTTACAAAGTAGTTGAGTGTGCGAAAGGGTGCAGCAGGGTTATTAATGATGACGTCAGCACATCAAGCTTGATCCGAGCGGTTGATCATTGTTTGTTGTCTCCTGATGATTTTCACCACGGACGTGTGCTGTTGCTGTGCCCCTCACCCTTTTGTGCTGTTGGTGTGTGGAGACACTGATCCTGTGTATTGTGTTGCCTGCTGTGTGTTTCAGGATCTGGTGTCTCCTGTGCTGCTGGGTCAGGAGCACCTGCCTGCCCTTGTGGGTTCCAACCGGCCGCTGCTATTTGTGGGCAACCACCAGAAGATGGGGCTGTATGACGTGAGTGGCTCCTCACACATTCAGCTGTTCAGCATGGCAGGTCCGATTTGATGCTTACGTCCCAGTTGATATGTGTGGGGACGACATGGCCCTGGTGACCATGGGCGAGTATGTTCCTGCATTTGATATTATAACCTTCCCCACACCCCTGACGTTCAAGGGGCTGAATGTGTTCTACATAGTAGCAGGTCTCCCTCAGCCAGCCAACCTGGCACAGTGTGCTCACACATCGTGCTGTGCTGTGCTGTGCTATGTGTGTCTGCTGCAGATGCCTCTGCTGGCGTATGAGCTGTACATGAGGGGCTTCAAGGTGAGCCACACAGGGCATCGTTGAATTGGGGACAATGTGCTGGTACTAGCGCTGGGGCCAGCACGTAACAGCCAGCTGTGGGTTGCTGGCAGCTGCCGGCATTGCATTGGTTGCTCATCTACCACTTGCTTGACGTCGCCACGCAGGGCCACACTGTGTGTCGTACATGTGCTCATATGTATATGAGTGTGTGCTCTGAAGCATGACTGTGCTTTGCTGTGCTTTGCGTGCTGCAGGTCAGAGGCCTTGCACACCGGCTCACTGGTGAGTGGCACCGACACACTGTGCTGAGCACCTGCACAAGCCACGCAAATGCATGCTCACCATCACACACCGTGTAGGCTATGCTTTGCAGCGGCGTATCCATTCATCGCCCATCACTGCACGAAGAGTGCAGCCTTCACTGCCGCCTTGGCTTGTGCCAGGGGCAGAACCTGTCTCAGAGCACTACACTGCAAAGCTCTGCCAGGGCTCTGCGATGCGGGAGGGGTGGGGGAAGGGCGTCTGCCATGTCGACTGCACCTCAGAGCACCATTGGCCAGTCAGTGACCCCAGGAAAATATATAATGGTGCCAACGAATCGTGCCGTTGTGTGGCTGTGTCGTGTTGTGCAGGGGTGGCCCGCTGGGCAAGTTCTTTGAGCAGTTTGGTGCTGTGCCTGCTGGGCCCATGACAGCATACAAGCTGCTCAAGGGCAACGAACAAGTGGTGAGTAGCATGCTTCTTCTATTCATACATGTGCCTTCAGCTAGGGCCAAGACAAGCCAAAGTTCCCACTGGTTGGCACATGTGTAGCACTTGGTCAGGTTGAGTGTCTTGGCCTTTGAGGCCTGTGTCGTGCCGTGTGAGGCCCCTCGTTTGCTTGGAGACATGTGTGCCAGCCGGCAACTTTGACAGGGTGGCCATGTAGTACTGAGGCGTGCACATGTTGCCTGCTTGCATGAGCTGGCTGGTCAGTAGCCGCCACTTTCAACAGTTGCTTGCTACGTGATGACGGACACTGGCATGCTTGCGCTTGCTACCACTCCTGCTGCCATGTTCTGTGTGCACTACTGTTGCTGTTGCCGGCTGTGTCTGCAGCTGCTGTTCCCTGGTGGTGCCAAGGAGGTGAACAAGAAGGTGGGGCAGGAGTACCAGCTGTTCTGGAAGGACACCCCGGACTTTGTGCGGCTGGCAGCACGCTGTGGGGCCATCATCGTGCCGTTCGCTGCTGTGGGGGCAGATGATGCGTACGACGGTAAATGGAGTCAAACGCATTTTCAGGACGATAAGACCTAAAGTGCTAGCTCTGCTGTCTACACCCCTTGTAAGGACTCCTCGCCTCGGTGGCAGCATTGTTCCTCAAGCACACTTGTTTTCAAAGGTGCTTGAAGCTGCAGCCCGCTCCATCCTGGCTGCTGACAATCGACGTGCCAGTGACAGGGGGCGCCAAGTTGCTCAGTGGCGTCAGGCAGCAGGAGAGCGGCCCACCGGCTGTAAGTGCCACTGTTGTATGTTTGCCACATGGACAAGGGGCCATACATGAACGTCCAGCTGGGCGCCCTGACTCATGCAAGTTCTGTTGTGTGCTGCAGTGATGATGGAGGCTGATGAGCTGCTGGAGGTACCTGTGCTGGGTGGGCTAGTCAAGGTGAGGCATGCAGCCCAGTGGCCTGCAGTCAGGCCTGCAAGTCTACTATCTAGGTTTGCTGGTGCACTGAGAAGATGATGAACCAAGCATTCCACGCATGCATGAATTGTACCAATCGTCGCAAGCGTCCGTACATGCCTAAGCATTTCTTCGCTGTAGTCCGCCTTTGGAAAGGTTGAAGCTTGCCTGCAGGTTGCCTCAAGCTGCCAAGTTGGCTCCGCTAGGGCATTTGCGTGGCTCACACAGTGCGCTGTGCCTGCTTGGCCCCTAACACCACCTTCTTCCATCGCCCCATCTTGCAGGCTGCCCTGCAGCGCTTTGACCCTAACTTGGACCCTGGGGAGGCGGCCTTCCCCCTCACACGCATACCCGGCCTCGGCCTGCCCACACCAGTGCCTATCCCCAACCTCAACCGGCTGTACTTCAAGGTGTGCGCGCCAGTAGACACCACGCAGCTGGGGCTGAACGTCAAGAAGGATGCGGAGGGCTGGCAGGAACTGTACGACAGTATCCGGGCAACAGGTGAGGGTTAAGGTTTGGCATGGGCTGGATGCTGCATCCTGCACATGGCATCAGCCGTGGCCGAATGACCGATGCAGGTGGTTTTGAATTTGTATTGCAGACAAAGTGCGACAGCAGGCACAGCTGGCAAGCATCAACTTCACACAGCACTGGTTGGAGCCTCCATTGGGTGCGATGATGTAACTCAATTTGGGAGTGATGATAGAACGTACCCTTGCGTGTTCACGGAAAAAGGTGTTACACCGGCTACGCACCCTTGCGTGTTACGGCGTAACTCACAAAACTGCTTTACTGTGTGCAGTGTATGCCGGCATGGAGGAGCTTCAGCAGGTGCAAGCAGCCGATGAGGACCGCAACGTGGGCGCACGCATCAGCAAGGCCTTCCAGAGCTGGCAGCCTGGCAGCAAGGCCTTCAACATTACTCAGGGCCCACCAGGGTCTGCAGGCACGGATGAGGAGGCCGCCGCTGCGGATGCCGTCAGGCATGGGATCGCCCTGCAGAAGGTCAGCTACGAAAGCCTGTCCAGTGTATCCAGCTTGAGCAGCATGGACTTGGATGCGTAATGGGTTGGATTGGGGGGGGGGGGGGGGCTGTGCCATTTGCGCAGTGGGATATTGAATGGGTGTGCTGATGCTGCTGTGTATGTTGTTGGATACAGCCCATCTGGCAGTTGTTGACTTATTGTGTGACGTATCAGCTGTGCTGGGGTGAGTTGTGCAGACACAGGAAGTGCATCTAGCCAATGAATCATCCATCCAAAGTTGCAGGACATGTGTTGCCGTGACAAGGTGATGTTGCATTTAATTGTTGCCTACAGCTTTTCAGTGACGCATGGTGGAACACGCCATGGTACACTGACCACCAAGCATGTTGTTTTGCATCACGTGTAACATCTGTAACAATCTTCTGTAACATCCAATTAATCATCTCAGCATCCATGAGTGATATTGGGCTGCCTGTACGACAGTAGAGGCTCTACCTTCAGGATGTCACCAGACCGGCTGTTGCAGGAACATTCGGGCTCAGAGCACAGTCTGCAAGGGTGCCACGTCAGCCAACGTCTGAGACGGGTCGTCAGGGTAACATCAGTACTAGTGTCACGCACGCTTTGCCATCAGCAGCTGCGTCACCGACTGCACAAATGCTGTTACCACGCGAGGGTGTGTCTGGTTCAGGGTCAGGTAGCCAGGGGATGCCAACACCTGGATGCAGCACAAACAAAGCACAATGATACTGGCTTTGCTCCATGGCTGCTGTAGACGCTGCTCCTGCTGATTTTGGGAACAATAAATTTCAAGGGGGCCAACCCCACGGTGTGCATGGCATTCCAGGTCAGCTGTAAGCATCGGACGCATTTGAGGCCCATGAAGCATGTGTAGTGGCGCTGACCTATAACTTGTGTCTATGAAGTCTTGTGCACACCAAACCTGGTGTGGCACATACCTGCTGGAAGCGCTCAGGGGATGCTGCCACGAACAGGATGCACGCCTGCAGCACATGCAAGCAGTGGCACAGTGTCAACGCCCAATTGTGGCCATGATGCTGGATGTTCAACGTCCCTCAGAATCAGGAAGGGCCAACCTTGAAATGACGCAAAAGGGTTGGCAAGCAAACCAAGGAGAGTTCACCTGTGACAGCTCGCTGCACTTGTGGTCATGGGCCAGCAGCACGTTGTGGCAGACGTTGTCCAGGTCAAGGGTGGCAACCACCACCTTCAGACAGGCACTGCGTAGGCCTGACAAGCCGTACCTGCATCATGCAGTTTGATTGGGAACACATCTTGGGCTGGCACTTCAAGCTCAGCAACGGCAAGGAAGTACATGGTCCTGATGCAGAGTCCTTCACAGCATGTTAGTGGGTGGACTTTCATTCAGTAAGGTCGTGCAAACGGCCCAGCCACCTCGCCCACCTGTCAGCTGCCTTGAAAAGCAGGGATGCTGACTCCACAGGCACACTTGTGAGGCTGCAGTACATGTACTGCAGCCAGCAAAAACATAAGGACGTTATAAGTTCATTGACAGCGACCTGGTTGGCATGGCACATAACGTGGCAGCCGCCTCCGCAACCAGTCCGCTGCGGCACAGGCATTGGTACTTTTAAGGAACACCGTGCACAGGGCTTCAGCAGCTACTGGTACAGATAGAGCGGCATGCAGAACGCCAGTGCCAAGTCAGCAATCAATGCCAGTGGCCTCACCTGCAGCATGAGAGCCAAGATATCTGGGTAGATGTCAGGCAGGTTCAGTGACCACCTGCATTCACCGCCTGGCACCTGGGTGGAGTGGGTTGTGCCTGTCTGGGCCTGGATCAGCTCTGCCAGCCTGGGGCTCTGGGCACACAGCAGCAGCCTACAGAATGACATCACACAACACAGCGTTGTGGTAGGCCTGAGGTTGAGGTTTTGAATGAAGTACACCAGCATCAGATGCACGACTGCAGCTGAAGTGGCCGGACTGTGTGTGCACAAAGTGCAAGTGCAAGCCTCATGTCGAATGCAAAGCAGTGCGTGCGAAGTTGTAGGGGTGCCTACCTGTGTGCTGGGAAGGAGGTGCCTCCAGCCACTAGCTCAATGTCAGACAGCACACCACTGAAGCAGAAGCTCTTGAAATCACACGTGGGTACAAGGGCACTGGGTGGGGCGGCGGCCACTGCTGCTGCCTCAGCTGATGCACCAGGAGGGCTGGTCAGCTGCACCGCAGGTGTGGCGGCTGGTGCAGTTCTTGCTGTGTTGGGAGTGCCTGTAGCGCACAGGATGGCAGGCGTCAGCACACTTCAAGTGGCAGTGCTCTCTACATTGCGGTCTCATGGCAAAGTCAACATATGGGTGATGTAAGCACTGACAACCCATCTTGGCTGAACTGCCAGCCAGCCAATAAGCACTTGCGGAGCCTCTACTGCAGCTGCAGCAGCTGCAGCTCACCTGCAGTGGTACCCAGGACAAACTTGGGTGTGCTTGTGACATGGCCAAATGGCTGGATGCCTAGCAGGGTTGGTGTGGTAGACAGCACTTCTGCAATGCCTTGCCCAGGACCAACTGCCGCTCCCGCTGATGTGGCCTCAAGAGAGCGCACGCTGATGGCTGGCCCGCCTCCAACCTGCCTCAGGCACTCAATGGTGTCACATGATGCGCACGCCTGGCGACTGCTGGTGCCACCTGCATAAGTTGTGGAGCGCTGTGTTCATCTTGTGATGATATACTTTGTGCCAGTTATGGCAGCCCTGCCTTTGGTGTGCATGCTGTGTAACTGTTGTGGTGAACATGCGCGGCAACATCATTGATCCATGCCGACAGTGATGCGCCGTATTTGGCGTGCTGGCTAGATCATAATATGCTTGCAGCGCCTGGCTGCCTGTGCACGTGGTGACACACCAGGCCTGCAACATTATCAGCTTGCAGGCAGTGACAGACACGTCCACGGGTTAGATCGCCTTACCAATGAGCATGACTGCAGCAGCGCTGGGCACTGCAACAGCCCTGTGGCTTGCACGTGGCATGCTGCCCACAGCCCTCTCCTGTGCCGGTGCCATCTTTGTCCAGGCCAGTGTGCTGAGGTCCAGCACGTAGGTGTCTGCAGCCAGCCTGCCTGCTACCGCCTTGCTGCACAGCATGCCACCATGCAGCAGCAACGTCTTGCCCAGCACAGTGGTGGCTGCTGCAGTGCGTGCTGATGGCAGCATCCCCTGTGTGTGCACAAGCTGCCAGCTGGGGGTTGGGCGGCTGCGCGTAGAGCTTGCAGCAAAGGAGGGTGTCCTGAAGGAGTGGCTGCTGCTCAAGTCAAGGCAGCAAACCTGCATCACAATAGACATCTTGTGTCACTCGTTATGCATGGCTTTCAAAACACCTGATGCCACAGGCAGGTCATCCTTTCATGTGGATGTCCATGCTGCTGTCAGCACGATCACCGTCATGCTGCAGAGCATACAGGACGTGCAGGCCCAATGCCTTGCAAGCCTGGCAGGCCACCACTGTGGTACGCAGCAAGCAGGGCGGGCACTGTACTGCAGACCTGCATGTCAGACTCCGCCTTGCCGCCTGACCAGCCCATAGCAATCAGTTTGTTCCCATAGCACTGCAGGGCTTCTAGCTTCTGGAAGGTGACACTGCCTGCAGCATGCACCGCACTCCACCTGTGCTGGTCCAGGTCGAAGGCATGCAGGCGCAGTGCTGGGGCACCTGCAGGCCTGCTGGGGTCAGCGTTCTCAGGGTCTGAATCCTGCATGCATGTCATCAGCAGAGAGCACGGTGTGATCACATGCTCTCGTGAGCATGTTGCGTGGATCACAACTTACTGTGATGCAAGAGGTCATGCACCGTCCTGCAGGCGCCACCAGAAACGATGCAGTCCAGCACAAGACACTCAACACTGGCACAGTATGACTGAGATAAAGCCTACCTGCTTGCCAAAGGCCAGCATGCTGTGTCCTGCAGGTGACACCGCCGCAGCATGGAAGCTCCTGCTGTACTTGGTGAGCTGCCTGTTGGGCGCCACCCCTCCCTGCTGCACCTTCTCCCAGACAAACTGCGACAGGTCCAGCGTCCAAAGGTCCTCGAAGGACTGCTGCCCGTCAAACCCACCATACACCCACAGTTGCTCTTCATACACAAATGCGCTGTGGCCCCACCTGCAGTGCAGCAGCAAGGAGGCTTCATGGAAGTTGGTGATCATCAACATGCCATCTGCGCCACCTCACGCCGTGCGGGACCAGAACAAAGTATGTGCAGCATGCGCATGATGTGCCACCGCGCTTGTGCGCACACTTGCCTTGGTGAGGGTTGCCCTCCAGCGCAGCCAATGACCTGCCAGCCACGGCCCTGTGCTAGGCCAGCCAGATCCAGCACATGCAGGTCATTCGTGGCCGTTCCGGCCTTGTCCCGGCCACCAAACACCAGCACGCTCCCACCATGCAGGCTGGCTGATGCGTCAGACCTGCACGGTGATGAACCTGTGGCACATGCAAGACAGGGTTATGCTCCATCTTGCTCGTCGTTTAGTCGGGGGAGGGGGGAGCTGGTGAGGTGGTATGCAGGACATGGTGGGGCGGGACAGCCTCTCCATGGCAGTGGTGTTGGTGGTCCAACGGAGTCTGCTGCTCTTTCTTCAGTTGCAGTTGCCTGGCTGTGGCTGCTTCACACCTTGGCATAGTGAGGAGATTGACCACTGCTGCATGATGAGAGCTTTTCGTTGTTGGTGGTGCAAGAGACGGCTGGGTTGTAGCAGCAGTAGGAACGCAAGCAGCTGAGCAGCACCGATCACGCGCGCAACGACTCACGAACACAGCATACAGCAGACGTCGCTGAGCACGATCAAATCCACTTCACATAGTTATTTTAAGGCACATGGGGCTTGTGGCAGTGCTGCTCGTGCAACACTTTTTGAATGCTGCGGTTGACAACTGAAGCAGTTGGAGGCAAAACGTTGTTGACTGAAAGAGTGATTGTCGGCAAGTCAACCTGAAGGGTTGAGAATGCCTGTGGCAGCCAAATCGTTCTTTCTCAGAGCGAGGACAGTCAACTTCAGCCGTGCATGGTCCCAGTTGCTGACGTGGCAATACGGCTTCCATTGATGATGATCTTTGTCATTCGGTGCTGCTGCTGGGGATCTGAACGTGGACCGTGGACCTGCAAGCTCAGCTATTGCGTCACTGCATCAGCTAATGTGCTGCGTGGCAGGCAGTGCACGGCAGGCAGCATTGCCAAGCACATCATGATGTGAGCAAACTGGCAGCCAGGGTAGCATGAATTGCTATTTATCGAATACCGACGATAAAGTCTGCATAGTTTGGTGCTAGGTTACACTTGGCACAGCAATGGCCACATACCACATCTGGCCAGATCTATGTGTGGCACCCAGACCAGCACTAAACAGTGCTAGCGCAGGCTGGTCACACGACAGCAGTCCATCCAGCTGGTCAGCTAGCGTGGGGTACACGTAACATTGAAACCAACAGGGAGAAAAACAGCCCCATATGAACATGAATTGCAACAATTCTGCGATGTGTCAGGTCACAACAAATGCCGCCACAAGAGATGAGACGATATGTGTGCTCTGGATAGCTGGCAGGATGGCTGGGCATTGCTGGCCTGGTGCTGCAATTATGTGTGCACATGCCGTCTGTGCAACACAACTGCCTACAACATGCATGGTCTCAGTGCTTGCCGAAACGTGCCTCAATGCCCCCAGCGCGCTCGTGAATGTTGCCCAAGCTCGGCCCCCTGCCGTCCTGCCCCACCGCCTGCTGCGGCAGTTCCCCAGCAGCATCAACAGCAGCCCTCTTGGGCTTGGTGCAGTCGTCCACCAGGTACATCAGACTGCGGAAGTACTTGCCAGACGCGCTGCTGACACCAATCTCGCACGTCCTGCTGTTGCTGTAGCCATCTGTCACATCCTGCTGCAGGTTGACGTGCTGACAGGCCGCCGCCGTCAGTTCAGGAAACCTCATACCCCTGTCACCTGTTTTCAGGTGTATAAGACATGACAACAAGCGCAGATGATGATGACCTTTTACCTTTTACTGACTGTACAATGCAGTGCAGTTTAGGACCAAAACAGTGAGCCTCACACACTCAAATGTCATTTGATGAGCTTTCACAACAAGTGTTGCTGCCCACACCAGCTAAGCACGTGCAGTACTTTGTGATCAAACAAATGCAGCCACTGTCTGGTTGCACTGCTCACCTGCCATTCCACAGCAGGGTATGTCTGCAGCAGCGCACCACACAGCACACAGCATGACAGCAAGCACAAGGTAAACCGCGCATGTTGTTGATGTGTGTGCATGTATGCCTTGGGGCTCCGATCTAAAAGTAGGCCAGGCGGTTGCATGATATGTACTACATGACTAGTAAGGGGTAGCCTTCCAGCCAAGTGCCACTCAGACTCGGAGTCACAACAGTGATCACTGGTTGTGTCAAAGAAAGCAGCTACGCCTTGCAATGGCCCATACCTGTCAAGGACACCTCCTGGCTGCACCTGCTTGCCAGCTGCACAAAGTTGTCTGTGAGCCCAGCCTGCTTGGATGTGCAGGGCACATGCAGGGCCACATGCCCCTTCTTCTGCTCAAACTCCAGGTAGGGGGCAAGGAATAGCTTCATGAATGTGACAGGCTCGTACATGGAGAACCTGCAGGACAGTTATATGGCTGTGTCAGCGGCAATGTAGGCTGGTGGCAATCTGGGAAGACCAGGTGGAGCAAGTACCTGCACAGGGCCTGGTGTTTTACGCCCTAAGAATACCAGTACGGCTACGTCGGATGCATTGCATGGCATCTTCCCCGGCCGGGCCTGCATGGCCTTCACCCCACCCCAACACAAGCGCTTGTGTGCTTGCACCACATGTCCTGACAACTGTCTGCATTTTGCAACCCTGCCAGCAACGCAATGTTATTTGACCACTACCACAGTGCCTCTGGCTATGCATCCCTGCCAGCAACAGTGCCCATGCCCACGTACTTGAGCTCTGACTGGTTCATCCCATTCGCCTTGAAGTGCGCCAGGCAGGGGGAGTTGTCAACAACTGCAAGCATATACCCACATGACACAGTGTGTCTGCCGAGACCATCCCCACAGGCGTGCTGCGCAGCATGCTGCAACGCTACCACACATGCATACTGAACGCCATTCCTGCAAGTCTCAAAGCAAGTCCCATCCTTTCAATGCAATGGTGCCAACCACAACATCTGGTGTATCAGTCAACGCAAACAATGCCGACTGCAAGCCCTGCTTGCACATGCACAGCTGCTGCAGCATGATGCAGTTATCACTCACCCACAGGCAGCTTGCCCATCTGGCTGGCCAGCACTAGCTCAGTGGTGGACTCAGCAACCTTGAGGCCAGCCGCACGCTTGGCGCCACGGGTGTCAAACATCATGCCGCAGCACAGCCGGTCCACGTTCTGCGCAGCACCACAGGGTGTAGCAGCATGCGGCATGCACACATTGTTCATAAACATTGCCAGAACTGGGACTTCCTGAATTGAAGGAAGCAGCCAACTGTTGCCTGCAATTGCCTTGCAAAGGCAAATACACACAATCAGATGTACACATCAGAAGGAAAGCCCTAGCAGGGTTGAGTCGGACTCAGACCAGGCAGCACACCTTAGGGACGATGACCTGGTAGCCAGCTTTGTTGGCCAGCCGTGTGAACACATCCAGTGTGCTGCCCTTGTAGTCATCATCACCACGTGCCGCCCCCATCATGCGGTTGACGCAGGTGGGCAGGAACACCACCTGGCGCGGGATGCCTGACTGTGTGGCGCGTGCTGAGGGTGTGGCCAGCTGGGCACTGCCAGCACTGCCCTGCAGACCAGGCTTGACACGTGCGGCTCCCTGCAGTGCAATGTCGCCAGTGTGAGCTCAAGCAATTGGCGTATGTGTGACCTAGGTAGGTCTGCTGGGACGTGATGATGCGGTGCATGGTGTGCTCAGAGCTGCCACATTATAGGATGCTGACATGCACCCACACTGAGTGCTTACGCCCAACAGCGCTGTAACCATCACTATTGCTTGTGCTGTACAGCGCCCTCATCACCCTAATAGCATCACCCTTTATAGGTGGGTTCTAACCTTGGGTATGTAGGGGTTCCACTGTGGCACCAGGTGGTTGGTCCAGCGGTTGAGGGCGCCGCTCACTACCTCCAGCACACGTGGCCCCAGCAACCTGCACAGCCAACACCACACCACAGCTGTTTCAGCACTTGCTACTAGTATACTGACAGAATGCCAGCCAGCACAGCGCATATTCCAGCCAATCAGCCTCTATAGCTAGCTAGCCAAAACAGTCGCTGCACCGTGCTGAGTCAGTGCAAGTCAGCCAGCGTAACACTGTCCCAGTGGAAGTCATGTGTGTTTAGGCTTACAAAACTGTGACCATCAGGCTGAGCCTCTGGATCACCTGTGCAGTGCGGCACCAGCTTTGGACACACAACACGCATGCGTATGCACGCAACCCCATGCCCTGCCGCCACGTGTGCACATACCCATGGAAGAAGTTCACTGTGTTGAGCAGTGCAGGTGCTCCTCTGCTGATGAGTGTGAAGTGGTTGGCAGCAAACAGCGACAGCCGGCTGCCCCAGCTGCTGCTGGTCTCTGCTGACGTGGCGCCTGCAGCATCGTCCAGCCCCTCAACAGCAGCAGTGCGCAGCTGCTTCGTGAACTCCCCGGTGTTGATGTTGACTGGGCAGCGCACCTGCATGAGAACAGCAGAGTGCCATCAACCACAATGCATGATGACATGCCGCGTGGCGCACACCCTGCGTGCAGGCAAGATCTAGCATGGTCCCATAGCCGACTTTAGGTGACAATTCTGTCGACACAAGTTCCAACTCCACAAGATTGTGCTGCCTGTGCCACACCATCATAGCTAGGACACCGTGTTACATGGTGGCAATCAAAGCAATGAAAGCCACCAGTGGCAAGCAGCGCAGCAGCCACCCTGCACGCCTCACCGCACACATGCCATCTGCTGCACATGTGGAGTCGCCATCGTACTGCCACTTGTCTTGCATGTCCTTCAGCCTGTGCACGCAAGTAACATCCATAACATAATGGCAATTCATGGATGCGGTACGGGTGAAGCCATGCTTACATGTGCATATTCACATGCACCGTTTTGATTGAAAGGTGCCCCATTCTAGCAGAGCGCTGGGCAGCTATATGCTGATCACATGCCAATGCTTGGCATGGTTGCTGCAGAGTCAAAAGTGCTTTTGCTGCTGTGGACCCCCTCCCCCTCCCCTAGCTCTGAGGGACCCCCCCCCCCACACACACCTGTCCCGCTGCTCCTGTGAGGGCTGGTCCAGTGCCCTCAGCCGAGTGATCTCCCTGTAGGTCTGGATGCGTTGCCTGGGGGTAATGGTCACGTCCCTGCACCAGCAAAAGCACCATCACCAGCACAAAGTCCGATTTCATGTTAACAGGCGAGCTGTGTTGTGTTTGCTCAAACGTGCCGCACAGCAGCCAGGCTGCACTGCATGCGGAACCTCATGAGTAAGAAGTAGCCACCCTTCTGGGTCTGTCAGCATGCCGACTGACAAGATGGGAGCCTCTGCTACACCGCCACGGCCAATGTCCAGGAGTATTCAAAAAGCTCACTATACATCACTGACAAATCGATGCCTCTTCCATCTGATCTGCTTCCTACCTTGAGGGGCACACTGCCTCGCAGTAGCCACACTCCATACAGTTGTCAATGAGTGAGGCTGCGGGTGGTGAGGGCTTCAGGAACATCATGTGCGCATTGGGGTCCTACAACATGCAATGTTCACAGCAACAACCGCACACCATTGTGAGCATAAAGATGCATGGTTGTTCTGTGCAATCCAGGTCTGCATGCAGTCTCCCCCGCTGAGGATGATCATGCACAGTGCCAGGGATGGCCTTCAACCAGTGACCCTCAACATCACGGTCAACCATACCATGCCGTCAACTTGACGTGCCGGGCAACGGTACCGACCGGTCGGATGCAAGAATAGTCATGCAAGCATGTGGTTGCACACCAGTACCGTCACTGACACCCACTGTGGCTGTGTGAAGATTGCAGCTGACTGCAAGGGGCCTTCACCTGATTCAGAATAACGCCTGGGTTGAGCAGGTGCTGGGGTCAAACATCTCCTGCAACACAGCACACATGGATAGACGGCATTTCAGAGCGCAACCTGCATGCCACACCACTTTGGCCGGTACCTCTTCTCAGGTGGTAAATTCATCAGCGCTGCTGAACGCTAGCGTCATTGCGCATGCTATGGCATAGCAGCTTTGCCCCTCACAGTGAATTGCACATGCAGGCTAAAACCTACGATAGCAAACCACACATGCGGTCAAGGTGAGCCATTCATGCATGCTTTGTGCGCATTGAGCTGCAGTATCCGGCTGGGCTGGCTGTCTGCCAGCTGGTGTGATCGTATTGATGAACTCCCCCAATCCCCCTTCTGACCTTGATGCGCGCCATGATGGCGGTGGCCTGCGCGCCCCACTCTACCTCGACAAATGGCGCCATGTTGCGGCCAGTGCCATGCTCACCCTGCAGCCCATAGTGGAACAACATGGCAGGGAGCGGCAAACAGGGATGCGAGACCGGGGTTCATGGTGCCATCACACATATTGCCATAAAGGTAACCATTTCACATGTGCAGGGAGCAAAGCCCAATCAACCCACTTGGATGTTGGTGGTGCACCTAACTTACCAGCAGGCACTTGCTACTTATTGAGTCACCAGTCATGACCAGGTGCCAGCAACCTGTCATGCATGCACCACTGCATGCACCACTTGACAATCCACCTGTGCTGCTGCGTTTTGCTCCTGCCATGGCAGGGCATCCTCAGCATCCTGAGCCAGGCTGCCGCTGGCATGGCTGCTCTTGCAGTGTAATCATGCTCCTTTTGCAGTGTGATCATGCTCCTCTTGCAGTGTACCGTACCTTGAGGCTGCCGTCGTACTTGCCCACCACAATGTCCGCCAGCCCCTGCATCAGGCTGCCAAATGTTGCAACCTCCTCAGGTGTGCGGAAACCCTGCACAGGCATGACAGCCGCAGCATGACAGCTGTTGGCTATCAGGAAGCACTGATTGCTCATGGATGTTGGTTCATGGGCAGCACACTCTTCACCAAGTCCAAAACCCAGTAAGGTGTTGAATTATCACACCCAAGAAGCTGCTCCCTAGAGCTGCTGCACTTACGCAGATGCTTCCAAAGCTCACTGATTCACCCAACCCCTCACCCACAATAATGCACGCCAGCGTCTGTCAGCAAACCGTACAAATATACCGTAACCGTCGGACACACATAAACAAGAGCCTCCAGATCTCAGGCGCATGTGCTCTTTGCTGGGTGGCCACTCCTGGGTGTGGCCAGTAAGGTCAGAATTTGCCAACATCTACAGCGCCTCACCTGTGAGAACACGAGGTGCAGGTTCCCCTCCAGTGCATGTCCCACCGCGCTTGCGTCCCTGTAGCCATGGTCCTTGAACAGCTGGATGAGGTCCGCTGTCATGTCAGCAAGGTTCTCCACGGGGCACACCACATCCTCAATCAGCATCGACGTGCCAACAGACCTGCACAGCAGGTAAAAGCAGCGACGCTTGCATTGACCTGCAGGAACCGACCGTTATGAAAAGCTACAACATACTCTGGTTGGTTGGACCAACTGGGTGACAGGAGACGAGTGTGACAGAGCCACAGGCGGGGCAGGCTCCTTGGCAGGCTGCCTGGTCTTTCACAGAAGGTGGCCGCGCGCTGCATGCATGCTACGCACTCCAGCAACTGCACACAGGTTCTCCTGCCTTCAAGTCTTGACTGCACGGTGCAGTCACCGCTATGCGTCCTCCCTCGCTTGTGCCTTGGACAACATGTATGCAGAGAACGAACATGGCATGATGTGCCTATACAAACGCCCCACTGGCACGTGCCGTATCCCTGCAGACCCTCAGTTGCCTGCCCATTCAAACCCACCTGCTGCCGCCGATGATGGGGATCAGCCCTTTGCGGAAGTCCCAGTAGATCTTGGTGACCTGAATACACGCCATTCAGCACACAGACCGCAATCAACACAAGGTATGCACACCGTGCTGTGTGTGTGGACATCTGCAGCAGCAGCCCACCGCCTGCACCTTCAGCTCAAGCCTGCCCTGGAGACTGTCTGAGACCAGCCTGGTCAACAGAATAGCATGGTGGCACACGTCATTCTGTCACATGTGCTACAGCCAGCAGCAGAGGCTCTGTTGCTCCAGACATTGATACAGCGTTGCTCCGCTCACGCGATGCTCGACACAAAGCATAGCCAGGCATCACATATCATATGATGTCAGCCAACCATCCCAACAGCCTCACCCTCGGGTCTGTGCTGAAGGGGTAACTCTCAACCCCAAGCGGCTTCTCCGCCTGTCCGCCAAACGATGCACCACTGCTGCTCAGCACGGCCTGTGCTTTGTTGATGGTCTCCTGCAGTCCCTCCTGGCTGTCAGCCTTCACCTGGATCAGCAGGGCTGCTGCTCCCTCCTGGGCTGTGGTCAGCTGGGGCACCAGCTGCTGTAAGGGGGACTCGGCCAGCCTGGCACCGTGACAGCATGTTGCGCAACCCAACAGGGTCAGGTAGGAGGCTAAGGGAGGGCAGCTGGGAGTAGCTCCATCTACCGGTGCGATGCTGAGTGCGGCTGTTGCGGGCCGTTGAGTGTTCACGGGTTTACAGATGTCAGGCCAAGTAACCAGCAAGGAAGAGTGATCCCCATGTTGCAGTACACCACACATGTCGTGTAGACCGACATGCCCATTCATGAGGCAAATCAATATCATGATGACAGGCAGACGTATATGTCAGTATTTGCTGCTGCATCACCTGAGGCTGGAGTAGTCATGCAGCTCCACAGCCACTGCCACCTTGTGCTGCTTCAGGGGCAGCACAGCATCACAGGCAGCCTTCAGGCTGGGAAACAGCACAAACGCAGACGCCTGCACAAGAGGGAACACCACCACCAGGTCGAGGTGAGCATGTGCAAGGCTTCCTCTCACCCGCGCCTACGTGGCAAGCCTTTTCTGGGTAACAAGCTTGCCGGATGGTGGCCTCTGCCGGGCATGCTTCCTTTCCGCAATCTACGACGGACCCTGGGGATGGGTGCTGGGAGTTGGGATTGGCAGTGCTACGATTAATCCAGCTGCAGTTGCAACTGCAATTGGAGCCAATTACTACGCTTGAGGGTGTTGGCGCGGGGTGCTTCTGCGCGAGGGCTGATGAATTGGCTTGCCGGCAAGCCGGGCCTGAGGCACCCCCCTCTTGTGGTGCATGCTATGATATGCTGACCTGCAGTTCACTAGACTGGGCATCATGTCAAGCTTGCAACATGAATTTGGTTGCAATGATACTGACGGTTGCCAATTTTTCCAGAATGACCCACCAATAGCCTGGCACAAGCTTCTACGAAGCCGTGCACAACCCTCTACACAGGTACCCCTAAGGTCGTGCGCAGTGCGGAGGCCCTGTGTACTCACCGAGTGCTTTGCCTGTGGCACGTTGTTGTATGTCACGTTGACCACAAAGCCCAGTGTGCCCTCAGATCCCACCATGAGGTGCTTGATGATGCTGATGGGGTCTGTGGGAGGGAAGTCAACCAGCGCATTGAGACTGTAGCCAACCTGCGGCAGACAGCCCAGCACAAGCACACATATTATTCTGCATGAGTTGGCCATGAGTTTGCTTGCATTGAACTGTCCACTTTGCACAGCCTGTACAGCGCAGCGCTCCAGGGTCTTTGGCAGATGATGAACTTGAACTCAAAAAGCTCAAGCTCAGCGTTGTGCGTCAATGGCACATGGCTGTCACGCCAGCTGGCGAAGGGTTCCAAAAAGGCGAACAGCATGAACCACACACTCTCAAACATACTACGATCAGGCCTGCCATGCTGAGACTTAGCCCCTACTCGGTGCCATCCAGATCCAGCAGGGAGTTGTTGCTGCATCGATATCGCACCGTGTTTTTGATCTTAAACTTGTGCTTGATGCGTGCGCTGAGGGCCTCGTCCGCCTGCACCTCTGATGCCAGCGCACTCACAGCACTGCACAGCTTGGCATGGCTCTGCGGTGCATGCAGCACAGCACAACACAGCACACCACAGAGTCACCATGGGTCCTGCTACCTCACGATGAGGTGAGCACGACTTCAGCAGCTGTCAACATATGCGCACACATTGCATACAGTTGCACAAACTGTGGGGTAGCAATCTGAATGCAGTTCGACAACAGGAGCCATGGCATCGCAGGTGCAAGGCAGCCAGTGGCCCTGTCAGTTTGACCCATGCTCGCCCTTCAAGGCCGTGCCATTCTTCAGACCAGATGCCATGCGTGACGCATCGCCGTGGCCACAGAGTCAGCAGCTCCAGCCCCCAGCCCCTGCGTACCTTCCTGAAGCTGTCACAGCTGTCCTTGTCTGCTGTGTCCAGCACCGTGCCATCCACCAACACGATGCGCATGTGGTCCAGCGTGTTGTAGGTGTTGCTGGCCACACCACAGCACATGCCGCTCGCATTGTTGGCGACAATGCCTGGTGCCAACACAAACACAGCACACTCTCAGCACAGCACAGCGTGCGTGACAGCCCCGGCCTGTTGCCCAGCTCTGCTTGGGCCCCAGCTAGGCGTGATGATGATGCAGTGTGCTGTGTGACAGTGTGCATATGTCAGTGATTGAGGCCAGAGCTCTGCCTCGAGGCAGAGCACACAGGTCGACTACATGCGCTCATGCCAAGTACGTACTTACGCTGGTATACCAGCGTGCCAGGGTGGCATGCAAGCCCCGAGGCGTCATGCAGGTTGCCACTGAGTGGGGGTTGCTGGTCAAGTATGATGTGACAAAGCTCCAGCTGAGCTGCATGCAAGACACATGTGCACAGTTGTACAGCTTGTTGGCCATGCCACCTACCTCCAATCATGGCGGAGTCAATGCTGGCAGGGTCTGGCCCAATGGTGTGTGTTGTAGGCAGCTTGTGGCGCCTGCACAAGAGGGAACAAACGGGTCAGGCACTGTCAGGCAACCATGGGACAGCCCTCAAGAACGCCAATCATGGTATGAGTCGTCGCAGTTTTTGCAGGCAAACACTCACAGAATTTACCGCATTCAACTTCAAAACTCCCAGCCAGCGATGGTATGCATGTGTGCTGGTCAGCCCCAGGATGCGCACTAGTGTATTCTAGCGCACGCCCCTTCCCCATCTGTGTCTGTTACTTACTTTGCATGGTCTGACAGCAGCTTGTTGACCTCTCCACCCAGCAGCCCCACACCTGCAGTCACCTTGCTACCATCAGGCTGAACAGCAACAAACATGGAACACAACACATGGACCCTCAGCATCCCATGTGCCCCTGGGTTCTGCACAAGTATCGGCACAAGGAGCCAAGGTCTGCATGAGGACTGCCCAGTACCAACACATCTGCCAGCTGTACGCATGACGGCAACATTCTCACATCTGACATGCATGTCATCTGGCCATGTCATCTGGCTGATGATGTGGTCTCAGCTTGCACATACACAACGCCCTCAGCACTCAACTCACGCTGATAGTGAAGTCCCTGAAATGCTTGCCAACATACCCAACCTGCAAGCACGACACACACAGCAGGCGACACACCCACCATACTCTAGTGCATCATCGGTCATGCTGCATGACTCATGCACCACAAAGGCTAGGGCCTGTACAGGGCGCTGCAAGTGCGCTACTGAAAGACAGCACCCCACAATGTGACACGCCGAATTGCCGAGTGACTAACCAAGCCAGAGGGGCCGCTCTGTAGCCCTCAGTGGGTTGCAAGCACGGCTTGATGTGCCTGGCATGCATCATGATGCACTGCCGTATTGCAGTGGCACTCCGTCTCGGTTTACGTCATGAAACATAAACTGCTGAACTGCTAAACCGTCAAACTGATCAGAAAAAGTTGTACTACAAGTGTCATTGGTTGGCACTGCTGTCGCACCTTGATGAGGATGGAGTCTGTTATGGCTTGACCAGACAGGCTGGTGCCTGCAGCCCTGAATGTGACAGGCACCTGGTGCCGCTGGGCCAGCTGCAGCAGCTGCACCACCTCAGCCTCGCTGTGCACCTTGAGCACAGCCTTGGGCAGCAGCCGGTAGAAGGAGGCATCGGAGCCGTAGGCCAACAGGTGCAGGGGGTCGGTGTACAGCCGCGCGGGGGGCACCACCGAGCCTGCAGTATCCCGGGGGCGGGGATGTGGGGGCAAGATGGCAGGGCAGGAGGTTGAAGGGGTGGGGGGCGGGCCAGGGACGTGATTTTGAGGGGGTGCCAACTGCGTCGTTGACAGTGGGGGCAGGGCGTGTTGCACCCTGAGTTTGACAGTCCAGCACTGTCCATGCTCCCAGCTATATGCTTCTCCATACCATTGGTCCCGCGGCCAGGCAGCATGCAACAAGTGTGAGCCATCAGAGCTGTTGGCAGCCTCCTGCAGTGCCATGCTGGCCATGCCAATGCAGTGCCTCCACAACCAAATCGCCAGCCTGCATTGAGGGGTCCATAGAGGACCCCATGCTCACACCACCATGCATGCATGGCATGTGCCATTATCTGCAAATCTTTGGTTTGTCATGCAAGAGGTGCCTCAAGTTGCTCAGTTAGGCACTCCGCAGGTTGGTGCGTCACACCCGAATGCACCGCTGACCGCATGCAAGTGTCTCTGACACGGTGCCCCTCACCTGCATCGCGCAGGAAGGCCGTGTATCTGCCATCATCCACCCGTCTGCCATCATGGTTTATGTACTGCTGGCTTGTGCTGGCTTCATCATGCACACCCTGTGCTGTCAATGTGCGCAGGTGTGGCACAGGGTCCTGGCCAGGTATTGAGCTGACTGCCCCCCAACTGTCCACCTCGAGCCTGCTGTTGCTGTTGCTGAGCTCGGGTTGTCTGTTGTGCTGTGCGGTGTTGTCTGCCACAACCTCAGCAGCATGCTGGAACCTGAAAGAGCTACAAGTGCTTGAAAGCAGTGCCGGTGCCAGGCCACAGGCAGAGCTGCACAGGCTGCTTCTTGACAGGAGTAAGCGCTGCATTGCTGTGTGTCACTTGTGGACAAAAAACCCTGAATGCCGCCTTGGCCACCAGGGGTGGGCAAGACGTTGGCATGTATAGTTTACTTATCACTTTCACCGCTTCCCCGCAATACAGCGCATTGAACACGGGGGGTTGGCAGTTGCGGTCAAATGACGTGGGCGTAACGTCACATGCGGATGCCCACAACACGGGTTAACGTGGTTTCTCGTCCTACTCAGGCACAACCAAAGTCCGATACAGAGCACAACTTCTAGTGGCGCTCCCAACTTCTTTTCCGTGATCATACATCCTTGTTTTTCTTGGCGCTCAAGAAACATGACCAGCCACAGCCAGCACATGCAGATGACCAAGAATGCTCTCATGAAGGGCCAGGTGTGGACCATGCGCGCGCCTAGAGTGCTTTCTGCACGTTAACGTTGCTGCTGTCCCTGCTCCTGTGACCATTATCTGTGGTGACCCTTGCCTCGGTGCTCCACAGGTGTTGATGGTTGCCACGTCTCACGACAAGCTCGGCGATTCTGGCAAGCCCACAGGCCTCTGGTAAGCTCCAGCAGCAAGCACACTGGCAACACAGACTGTCAACTGACAGGCAGTCCAATGACTGTGTAGCAGACTGTGCATGCGCATTGGGAACAGTCCTTCAGTAGAAGGCGATCCTGAGCAGGGTGTCAACAGTGAATGTCCCCACAACCCTTTTTTGCGAATCATGTGTCAATACGCAGGCTTGGCGAGCTTGCAGAGCCCTACTGGATCCTGAAGGATGCTGGCTACGACATCACCATTGCATCCCCTGCTGGTGGTGCTGTGCCCATTGACGAGGCATCACTGCAAGGGGACTTCAAGACACCTGAGTGTGACCGCATGATGAACGACGGTGAGTACGCACCAGCGCTGGCTGTGCATGTGCTGCTAGGCAGCTGTAGCTCTGAACGTGCAGAATGCATACTGTGCATCAGTAATGCAAGCAGCTGAAAGCCTGCAAGCACTGGCATCGCATATCCCAACCGCCACTCCCTGCCTTACGCCTGCTTCCTGTCTGTGCAAGTCCAAGCCCTCTGTGTGCATCACCGGCTTGCACTGCACAGTGTGGCCAACCACTGGCGTGCATTGTGACAAACATTGGTGCCTATTTCAACATTCAGCATTGCCTGTGCCTATTTTAACAATCCTGCAGATGAGGCCAAGCTGGTGTTGCAGCAGACCGTGAAGCTGGACAGCATCCAGTCACCTGAGTTCTACGACTGCATCTTTGTGCCTGGAGGCCACGGCCCCATGTATGACCTGGCAACATCAGAGCAAATGGCAGACCTCCTTACCAAGGCTGCAGCAGCAGGTGGGTTAGAGGGGAATGCTGTGATTCTGGACACGTGCACGTTTCCATGCAGCACGCTTGCACTGCTGAACACTGTACAGTGCACAACAATATCAGAGCTACTGATAGTACTGTCAAGGTAAACACTGCGAAAGAAAGCAACGCCTAGCAAAGCAGAGAGGCGCCACAGTATACAGGGTGTAGCCTCCATATGTGTTAATCACATTCTACACCCACCCCTCCCATCATGTGAATGTACTCCTCACACTCTGTTTCGTCTGCTCTTATTCTTTCTTTTCTCTCGCTAATCTGCAGGCAAGATCATCTCTGCCGTGTGCCACGGCCCTGCTGGTCTGGTGCTGGCCAAGGGGCCTGACGGAGCCCCCCTGATCAAGGGCAAGAAGGTGACAGGCTTCACCAACAGCGAGGAGGAGGCAGTCGGCAAGACAAAGGTGGGGGGGGCACAGCGCCACTGGCAGGAAATCAATAGAGTAGGCTACAGCTGTGACAAGGCAGGCAGTGACCTGTGGCCATCATGGCCCTTGCAAGAGGTGAATGCATTGTATCGCAGCAATGCCTGGTGACTGCATTCAAGGTGCGTACTAGGGTATCGTTCTAGCTGAATGCAGTGTACTAGGGTATCTACCAGCTGATTGCACCAGTAGAGAGTCCGAGATGGGAGTGGGGTTGGGCGGCCCCACTTGGTTGGATTGCTGCAAGCGGGCTGGTGCGCTGCTGCTGCTGCTGCTGCTGCTGGTCCTTTCAGATGGTTCCCTTCCAGCTGGAGGACAAGCTGAAGGAGTTGGGTGCAGACTTCAGCTGTGTTGCGGACTGGGGCGAGCACGTTATCGTTGACGGCAACCTCATCACTGGACAGAACCCAGGTGAGGGTTGATGCAGTGCGTCCTTCTCAGGGTGCCATTGTGCTGGCATCACCACCCTGGTCAATGCATGGCAGGTTGCAAGTCAATGCATGGGTGGTGCTGTGGATGGCAAAGCTTTTGTCTGGCTAGACCCCTGGCCTGAACCCATGGGTTCTCTCATGCAGTGTGTTCCTGCTGAAGATGCCAGAGATGCCTGCACGGCACACAGATCTCTAGAGTAACTTAGCAGGGCATCCCCTACGGGCTTGACATGCCAGTCAGCGTGAGGTTTGTCATGTGAACATCGTCCCTGCTGTCACGCAGGCTCTGCGCGTAAGGTTGGTCAGGAGCTGCTGGCCGCACTGGATGCCCGCCGTGCGGAGCAGGGCCCTGCAGCCAGCGGTGGTGTGACCGTCACTGCAGCAGATGCTGGACTGGTGTAGAAAGGAGCAGCGGCTGTGGCTGACGACAGGGTCACTGCTGTGCAGCAGGACTCGGGTGTCACAGCCCAAAAGGCTAGATACGTTGTCAAACCTGCATGCCTTGTGTGATGGCGCTCCACAGGCACATGCATCTGCACCACTGCACTTGCATCTGCACAACTATCAAAATGTTTTGGCAGGGTGGGATGCATTTGGCAAGCTGGAAGAAGTTCATGGTGGTATTGTACCCTGTTGATCGTGGCAGATGGTGCTGCACTGCAAGGTGCAACAGTGCTTGATCAATCACAGGGGCACTGCCTGCTGGCAGCGGGTACTTGCACTATTGCTTGTGAGTGTGGTAACTCGTGTGCATGGGTACCTGAGTTGTTCACTTGAGTCAGTTGTGGTGAACAGTTGTGGTGAGCGTGCAAGGGGGGAGTTGGGTGAGTTGTGAGTTGCCTGCAGCCTGCATCTGGGCCCAGGCCTGCAGGCTGAGAGTTGGTGAACTGCAGCCAGCGGCTGGGTGATACTATCATACGGCCGGCCTATGCTGAGCTGATGCAAAGCAGCCAGCTTTTGCACTGTGCTGCATGGTAACCGCATGCTGGACGCACAATGCTTGGCTCCCTGAAAATGCGTGTTACAGTCCCCTGCTCCTGTAGGTGCTTGATAGTGCCGCTATTGACAGTGTCCTGGCAAATCGATCTGCAGCAAGATATGCAAGCAGAGTGGTACACGTCAATGCAGCCATGCCTGCGGTCCAAACAGCCCGGCAGCCTTTGCTGGTGCGTTGTGTCAGGTCTAGGCTGTGAAGCCCAGATGCTTACACATACACAATAGACAAGCACCAACCTGTTGCACTCAAACACCTGCTGTCAAACAAGTTTCGCTGCAAACCACATCCATTCCATGCAGCAGCTACCACAAGGTGACAGAATACCCGGCAACTGCTATTGTTCTGACAGTATTGCACACCAGGCAATGCAGCTATCAAACAGAGCACCAATTGCGGTTGTCCCTGGCAGGGCCTGCCATCAACGCCGCCTGATAGCCACCCGTCTGAAGGGTGCAGTCCACCCATGCATCGCAACACTTGCTCAATCACTCAACTAGTGTTCAGCCTGAAGCCTGCCACTGCCATCATATGATACATTTGGTCCTATGATACAAGATTTGCGCATGCACCCGCCATCTAAACTCCAGCCAGGCTTTGACCATCATCCCCTCAAGCTTGCTCAACAGTCAGTCCCATCACAACAGTACACTAATCAATACAAGCCAGTACAGAGGTGCCCTGCTGGCCCAAGTTGAACCCCCTGAGGTCACACGCATGACAGCAGCTGCTCTGTCAGGGCCTCTGAACCGTACCAGACAGTGCGGTCATCAAATTGCGCCACAAAACTGCTGTTAGGGCCCAGCTCAACCCACTCTACACGGCAGCTGCGACTGCCCTTGCGACGTGCGCGGAAGCCAGCCCTCCCCTCCTCAAGCAAGCGGTCCAGTGTGGGGTGCACACCTTCCCAGCGGTACAGGCCTGACCAAAACCTCACAAACCACTCGCCATTGTGCCCAACAGACACCTGCTGCACACCGTCCTCGTCGTCGGCGTGCCGCTCTACCGCCTCCATTAGAGACGCAGGCAGGCCCTCAAAGATGTCATCCCCTGCGCTTGTGAAGACATAATGGCCACCACCTGGTGCAAAGGCCACTTTCTGAACATACTCACAACCCTCGGGTGTGCGCCTGTCAGGGTCCAACCAAAGCTGTCGCAGGTCTTCTGCACATCCATCACCCATGTATGTGAGAGACTCGCCGCATGTGTCGGTGCACACGATGAAGGAGACCTCCCCAGCTTGGTCTACTGAGGTGCTGCTGTCACCGCCTGTGTTGCTGTCGCGGCCCAGCGCTATAGCTGTAATCTTTTCAAGGTCCCGGTGTATGCTGTCCAGATCCTTGCACAGAACGCGAGCCAGCCCAGCGCTCCAAGCCATGTCTCCATCCTCGTAGCTGATCACGTAAGTGTCGTTCATGCCCAATGCCACACACTTCAGTGGCAGGCGGGTGTGAACGTGGTGGATCTCCAGTCGGGCCTGCAGAGAAGAAAGAGGGACAGCGCACAGTTGGCAATAATGCAGGTGCCAAGGCTGCCAGTCCCCACAGACATATTCCATACTGCAACATCAGGACCACCCACCTTGTCACCCTCCTTTGCCTTGAGCGTCACTTCACTGGGTTTTGTTGCAACCCAGCTGGTTGGGGGCTGCAGCTGCAGCGCTTCGGTGTCGATATAGCCACCCAACAAGGAACTTCCACAGACCACTTTCCTTGCGTGCGGGTGGTCATGAGCAACAGAGTATGGCCTGTGCCGGGAGGCAGCCTGGCAAGGGGACCTGGTGTGCTTGTGCTGGTGTGCCCTGACACATGGTGCAGGCTGCGCTGCTGTTCGACATGGTTGAACGGCTCGCAGAAGCATTTTGCCCTGACTGCAGTTGTGCGGCCTTCCTTCAACGAGGCAGGTCGGATCAGGTTGAGAAGCAGTGGAGATCCTACTGACCTGCTTGCTTGATCTGGGATACCGTAAGGCATGTAAGCAAGCACACCTACAACAGGACACTGCGACCGCACCATCCGGCATCATAGTCACTTGGCGGGTCACCACGCAGTCCGTGGCACGGATGGCCGAACCACACATTTGACATTTGAGGTATGTTACCATAAGATATCACTAAAATTATAGTAAATAACCTCACTCAGGCACTGTACTGCGTTCAGCTGGCCTGCTGAACGACAAGATCCCCGAAGACCAAGCAGATTGGTGAACGGCCTCCAAGCCCATCGCACAAAAACAATTATGACGTTGATTCATGGATCATACACGCGCACAAACGCGCCCTGGCTGTGGTTTCACCTTTGCACCCTGCACTGTTTCAAGCACATGTACAGTGTACCACAAGCGTACTGCTTGCAGCTAAAACCAGGCAGGCGACACGCATTGGCTGAACTTTCACATGATCTGAAGGATTTGAGTCCCTAAGACCTACCCAAGATCCCTCCCCTGACCTACCACAAGTTGAAGCTGGCAAGCTGATTGAATGCTGAATACTTCATCAGTAGCCTCCCAATCCAACAATTCCAGTCGGTCTGTCAACTCACTGTGGCACTTTTATGGCTGTATCACCCATCTGACACTCACTACTCCTTCAAGGCCTACAGTGTAGGCCATGGTGATCCTGACGTAGGAAGAGACTCCTGCAGCCATCCATTTTGCTTATGGCATTTTTCACAGCTGTCAGACTGAATCAGACTGAGTGCGCGTGCTGATCCTGGCCAGAACAAGGCTTGTACTGGAGTGCCGCTGCCATTGCTTGTAAATGTAGTTCACCTGCGCCACTGCTGTGGCCAAAATCACACAATCTGAATTAGGGATGGGCATTTCCTGTATATGAGGGAGTGTTGAGCAGCAAGATACATGGTGATAGCCAAGACCGTTGGGCAGAGTTACTGTACACAGGAGATACACACATACCATGCGGTGCTGGCATGCAAAAGTACAGCATGCATCCTGTTTGTCTCGGAGTCATGGTTGCATCCCTGTTGGTAGTCGCCCTCGAGGGCTCTTCATGCAGCAAGTGCTTTTGAGCACGAGCCGCACTCCTCAAAGCGCGGATTAGCGGCCAAACTGTCATTGGGCAGCGATGGTGGCGTGCTTAGAGGATGCATATTGGGCAGGTGATAAAATCAAGGAGAAGGGACGTACAACAGGAAACACTGGTACAATTCAACTGCAGAACTCAATTCCAGCATAGATGCAGGTGCTAGAAATATAGATGCTGAAAGCTGAGAATTGCAATAGCAGCCTCCCACAGTTCCAGTCTGTCAACACATTGTGACACCTAGGTGGCTGTATCATTCATGTGACACACACCACTTGCTGTAGGCCATGGAGATATTGATGGGAGTAGAGACTACTGCACAAGCTTGTACTGTGTACTGCAGCCTTCGAATTTGCTCATCAAGCTTTGCACTTCGGTGCCAGATCGAGGGGCTGCTCCTGGCCAGGCTTGGAGCCGCTGTCACTGCCTGTAAGTGTGATTCACCTGCGCCACCGGTGTGGCCACAAGCACACGATCATCTGCCCGACGTGTGGGATGGGCAGTTCCTGTGCCTGAGGGGGTGTTGAGCAGCACCACAATCCATGGTGACCAGCATGCAGTCGGGCAGAGTTACTGTACACAGGAATTACAAACATATCATGAGGTGTTGGCAGCAAGAGTACCGCATGCCTCCTTCTAAATTTCAAGGACAAGGTTGCATCCCTCTGGTAGTCGACCTCTTCAAGCAGCAAGTGCTTTGAGCGCGAGCCCTACCCCTCAAAAGCGCACAACATTAGCCAAACTGTCACAAAAGCACATTTGTGCTTGTCTGTGTCAGCTAGTGATGGATCCAAGAGAGCCGTACAACAGCAAAGACTCATACAATCCAACTGCAATGCTCAGTCTTGGCATACATGCAGGTGCTGTACGTGCTGGGAAATACAAACAGGACCGGGATACAGCCAGACTTTCAAAATGCATCTTCAGCATCAGCAGCTGTGACGCTGCTGGATACACAAGCTTTCCCAGCTCAGGTGGAGGCCACAAGTTGGGAAGCCCACCTCGCACAGAAAGCAGCAAGACAAACCCCACAGCTGCAGGCTGTGCTGTCGGCCTGCAGAGGTTGCAGCGAAAACAAAAAACCACAGCACACCGGATATGGTGTGCCGCACCGGCAACACCAGGGCCACAGTGCCATAGCTCAGCTCGCTGGCCATGAGTGCAGCTGCTGCACAGCTGCTGCCCGCCCATTATTCTTGCACCAGCTGGCTGCAGCTGCCCAGCGCTGGCGGCTGCATCACAGCATGATGCGGTTCAAGGGCTGCTGGGCCCAAGAAGCAGGCATTGGGGAGTAGTGACCCCATGTGTCAGTTGGGGAAGATCTTCTTCAGGCCCTTGAGCGTGCAACCCTTGCGGCACTTGGGGCACTTCTTGGTGCTCTTGACAGCCTCAACAATGCAGCTGAAGCAGAACATGTGCCTGCACACAAAGACACACCCAGCAGTTAGAGGAAACAGGTGGCGCAACACATGAGCCAGGGCAAAGCGCAAGGGGTGCCAGGTGTGCTGGTGGTGGTAGCATGTGGTGGGCGGGTGGTGGCAGTGTGAGGTGAGCGGCCAGGTGGATGACAGTACCTCCCGCTGCTTGCCTAACCAGCCCACCTTTGCCAGCAGTGCCCTGTCTTGCCTTGTCAGACAAGGACATGCATGGCAGTGTAGAGACGCAGTCCAGCTTGTCTGCATCACAGTGTGGTGGCACGGCATGCTGGCATGGCGGTTGCTGCTGGTTGCGCAGGCGGTTGTACCACCGCCTCTCTCAACCAGCAGCAACCGTCCTGCCATCATGCCATGCCACCACACTGTGATGCAGCCAAGCTGGACATAGCGAGCTGCCCGCCAATGTTCTTTAGAGCTAACAGCTACCTACAATCACACATTTCTGCCCCCGTAACAGCTGCATCCCAAAGCATCTGCCTATGATGACTGCATCAGCACACTATCATCATGTTGGGTGGTGAGAAGATCAACCAACCAACCCTGCACGCTGGAAGAGCACGCATGTGGTGTTTGACTACCCCTTGTGCTGCCGCTGCTGGTGCAGAATGTGCTGCATCGTCGCCCACGCCCTACCCGCAGGGAGTGATGCCCATATTGTCAGGCTTGATGCCATCCAGACACACGAGGCACTTGAACATAGGCTCCGGTGACGCCTCGCGCGGCGGCGGCGCTGCTGCTGCCTGCTGTTGCTGCCCTTGGTTGCCCCATGTGGGCATCACAAAGTAGCCCCCATGCAAGCCCCGCTCCACCCGCTGCCCTCCCTGCTGCTGGGGTGCCTGCTCCTGCTGCTGCTGCTGTTGTGGGGTTGTCCGCTGTCGCTTGGGGGGTCTGGCTGTCGCTGGCGCATGTGTCACGCCTGTGATGACAACATCATCGTCGCTTTCACTGCCGCTGCTCAGGACGATGACGTCATCGTCATGATCCAGGACTCTCCGGCGCTGCTGCTGGGGCTGTGGTTGCTGCTGCTGCAGTGGCGCCTGCTGCTGTTGTGAGGTGTTGCTGGGGCCTGCACCCCCAGCTGCTGCTGCAGCTGCTGCGGCTGCTTCTGTTGACTGGCCCTGAGCACGCCGCCCGATGGGGATGCTGAGTGGGGCACGTGTTTGTTGCCTGCCTGTGCTTGCTGTTGAGGCTGCATTTGCGTAAAAGCCAATGAAGGGGGGGGGGGGGGGGTAAAGACAGGACAGAGGCGGAGGGGTTGGGGTTATGTAAATGTAATGTAAATGCCATTATAGCACTTGTTGACAGCATGCATACGTGGTGACCAGACCATGGGACAAGGATGGTGTGGTAGCACTGCCAACTGTGAGGGTGACGAGGCAGGACAGTGTGTGTGTGTGCGGGTTTTGGTTCTGTTGTATGCTAGGCTGCACCAATGATAGCAAGGCAGACCTCCTATGCCAACGAACCAAAAAGACACTCTGCTGATGCTGCTACAAGACCCCACCTGAGGGCTCACGTGGCTTTCGCCTTGACCTGCCTGCTGCCAAGCCGGGCTGAGAGCCAAGCATCTGTACCTCGGGGCTGGCCATGCTGTTGCACAAAAAGTAGAGGAAGGGAAAAGACACAGTAAGCACTGCACAAACACAGCTATTTGGCAACAGGTGCTGCTGATGAGATACTGTTGTTGCCTGCTGTTGGCCGGTTTGCTGCCTCCTTCACCATGCGCTTGAACGCTGCAGCTAGATCGCAACAGCATTGCAAGGTGCAAAACGTTGATGGCCAAACGAGGGACACACCTGCTTCACTGCTGCAGCGTGGCGAGTTGTTGTGCTCCTGCTGTCTTGTCTCTTCCTCGCACCGGAGAAGAAACGCACCTTTCCCAAACGCGTTTGCGAGTTAGTTTGCAACCCAAACAGAAACGTTGGGCTGATGGTGTGGCTGGTGTTGGACAAGGTGGACAACAAGAAGGTGATGTGTTCTGCTCCAGGTTAGCGTATGCACCTGCTTGAATCACTGAACGATACCTTGGATACACTCTGCAACCGAGACCCTGCTGTATGCAGCTCGCAATGGCCCGGGATGAACCCTGCTGCATTTGAAATGTTGCAGCTGTGCAGAGCTCCATCAGGGGTGTAGCATCGCGCCTATTGCAGTAAAAGCATGGAAAGCCTGGGATCATCACTTCTGCTGAGAGACAGACACAATGGCCCAGCAGCTGCCAGGCTGGCGTGTCACTTGGGTGGGTGGGGCAACACTGCACCTCCTCCTGCGCAGATGAGGCAGGCATGTGCCCTGACAACGCAGCCATTGGCCAGTAGCTTGACATATGCGCGGTCTGTGTGTGCCATCAAGGCGTGGCTTTGTGGCCTACAGAAGTGTGCCTGGCAACAGCATTGTGGATTCATTTTGGAGATTTTTGCATTCTCATTTGTATAGCCAGGCCAGCATGTTGTCGGTGAATCAATGCAATGCAATCCTGCTGTGCTTGCGATGGAGCTCTCGTGCAGTAGCTTGACTCAAGGCCTGCGCAATTCACAAGGTCTACTGCTCATGCTGCACCCATGCTTTTGATTGCTGAGATGTGTGGCACCCATGCTTTGATTGCATGAGAGTATGACGCCCTTCAGCTGTATTGCCTTGAACCACAGTGTTCAAAACGTCAGCTTGTTACCAGCTTGTTACCACAGTCAGCTGCAGAGGCATGTTTAAGATGCCCCAAATGCCCCAAATATCCCCCAGCTTCTTCAGCACGCACACCACAGGCATACTTGCAGCTGTGGATTATGCACCTGCAAGTGACGGCTGCTTGCATATTCAAGCCGCATCACGTCCGAACCCACATCCCGGGCACTGCACCAACCACACAGCACTCTACTTCTAGACAGCAGCCTGGGCATGCAGCCACACCCACCAACAGCCTCAACTACGCTCACAAAACAGCACTGGGTAAGCCTGCACTTTGAGACTGTCATGCTCAGCTCAGGGCCTGACCTGACTGTGGTTGGCACAGGCAGCTGCACACAGACGATGGCAAAGAGGGCCAGCGGGGCCCCGTTTGTCTGTCCATCCACGGCCAGTCGCACTCCCTGTGTTCGCACATCAGCCAAGTCGCAAGTGTCTGCCGTCAATGCTGGTCCGAGCGCCATCCGTAGTTACCCTGCTACCTGTATGTTCACTGCTCCTGCTGGTGCCATAGCAACATACGATCCGACGTTGACTATAATCAGTCACCGCATGGCTCCTGCCTTGAGGACATCGACCATGTTGTACAGCTTCTGGCTGGCTCCATCCTCTATCTGCTTAGCCAGGAACAGAACAGCATCCACTGTGCCCTCTGCATAGATGCTGCGGCCCTGCACATGGTAGACAAACAAGACGGGGGATTGAAAAAGCGGGAGGCAAGACTTCTGGTGGTCCTATACAAGCCATCACCTGATGAAGTGCGGTATACTGTCAATGGCTGCCACAGGTACCCCTGTACTGTGTCACACAGTACAGTACATGTGTTTGAGGGACCGGACCCCAATCACGGACGCTAAACAGAAATCAGGGGATCATGCAGAGCTATCACGAGTTATCTCTTACCTGCACGTTGTGCTGGAACTCAAAGCTGACGCTGCCGTCTGGGCTGGTGAGCTGGTAGGTGTGGTAGGCATGGCCCAGCAGGGACTCCTCAGGGACACCCATGCGGGCCAGCTGCTGCTCACGGTCACGGATCAACTCAATCTGCAGCAGCAACAGCAGCAGCAGCAGCGACAATACAATTCTCAGTGGGGCCTGGTGAGGCAGTTTCAGGCGCATATCTTGTACTACCAAAAAGTCGGGGGACGGCAAAAATGGGGTGCAGCAGCGACGCAACGTGCCGCTGCTACCCTCCTAAATCACCCCGCTGCCGTCTGCCGCTGCTGGGGGCTGGCCAAACTGTACTGCCTGCCGATGCATACAGTGGTGGCGCTGGGACGAAGACCATTGACACCTGTGGCTGGTGGCTGAGCTCTGAGTGAGGTTGAGTTACGTTGCGATAGTGCACTGGCCCCAGCCTTGACGGGGACGGTCCCAGCCTTGAGCAGCGCCGCACACAGGCTGTGTCTGGAGCTGCATAGATGCATGCAGGGCCCTGGGCACTATGGTGCTGCAACAGCTGCTGCCTGTGAGGCCCCACCTGGCTCTCATCAAACTGCAGGCCCAGCCTGTTGAATGACGCCACCACTGCCTTGGCTGTGCCACTGGTGTCCTTCTTGCTGGACTGGTGGCTCTCAAACACCTGAGAAGCAAGTGGACGTAAGGGTGGGGGTTGACATTTTGTGAACGTAAGAGTCGGGAGTGATAAGGTGTGACACTTTACAGTCATGTGCAGCTCAATATGATACTTGAGCATGATGCTCTGGGCCACAGCCTGAGGTGTGCTGTCAGAGGAGTTGCAGTGCAGGGAGGGGGAGGAGGGAGGGGGAGGCAGTGATGAGGTCTGGCCAGCTTACGATGGGAGGTTCAGGTGTGTACCAATGCTGCTGCTGGCAGGTGCAGGCTGCTGGACTCCGTCAGCAGCTGAGACGAGCTACAGCAAAGGGTCCATCGCTGCATTTACCAATATGGACCAATGTGAAGAGTAGTATGCAGGTGCTGTTCACTATTTCTCAGCACTGACAGGCGGCTGCTGTGCTTGTGTAGCCTGGTCATTTGCTGCTGTATGGCCTCACTCACTTTGAGTGTATAGCCTGCGAATGCTCCTGGGAACTTGTCAGCCATGACCTCCATCATGGCCTGGAATGCAACAACCTGCAGCAACACCAGTCACCACCAGCAACACTGGTGTGTCGACAACAAGGGCCAACAAACCCACACTCATGTTGTCTGTGCATCTTGGTTATCTTGAGCAAAGTGCAAGGAATCTGCAGCCACTCTGTTAGTGTCGAGCGTGGGCAGACCTGTCTGCAGAACGCTGCCCTGACAGCTCCCCATCTGCTGCAACTGGGCCACTCACACTCCGAGCTCGCATTTTGTCATGCGAGCAGGCTGACGACGGACTGGCATGTCTGTTGGTGACTTGTGAGCTGTTCAGCGGTCTTGTTACGGCCAATGTTGTTCACTGCTTTATGAGGGGCGGGCTGTGTGCCTTTCCATGCCACGTAATTGACGGGTATCTGCAAAGTTGCACACCTGCTTGCCCATTTGTGGGGCGATGACTGCATAGAGGTCAGCTGCCTGGACATCGGCCAGGATCTGCTGCCTGTTGCCGCCGGTAGTGCCCATGACGAAGGGTGTTTTGTGCTTGATGTACAGGTCAACCATGTCATGGATGACGTCAGGCACTGTGTAGTCAACCATGATGAGGTTGGGGTGCTGCTGCTTCACCTGATACACATACCAAGGGGGAGGGTGGGTGTTAGGGGGGGGGGGGGGGCAGGTCGATCCTCAGAGAAGCGGCTATGTGCGTGAGTAATGACTGCATTGCTTGATAAGGCAGTTTTTATGGCTTCAGCTGTGCTATGAGACACCTTCCAGCAGCTGCAATTGTGCCAATTGTTGTTCAGCAGCAGGGTCTACAGCAGGGCCCCATCCCTCCCACCTCGTTGATGACTTGGTCTCTGCTGCTGGGCCCAACCAGCTTCAGCTGCTGCCCAGCAACCTCAACAGAGCCCCCTGCTTCACTTTCGCTACACAGCGTGTAAGGAGCCAGTGTGAGCCCTGCTCGGACGGCTGCGTCTGCTACTGCACGACCCATCTTCCCTGTGCAACTGTTCACCATGACCACTGGCTTGGCCGCTTGCACTCTAACGGCAACGCGACGGCTCATTGGTGCTGCTCTAGATGCACCAGCCTTGGACTGCATCTGGCTGGCGTGCAGCATTCTGCAGCACCGATCAGGATCGGCAGTAGCGCTACGGCAACAGATCAAAGGATGGCTGATACCGTTCCCTCTGATGGAATGCGTAAAAACTCCTACTACGCCTGCACTGAGATTCCTTTTGCTTATTGGGTATCAGCAAGTTTGACCACCCCCCCAACTGATTTTTGACATTGGTGCGTAAAGGGGAAAGGGGACAGAGCCTGCCTCGTTCGCAGCTTTTGGAGAATGACCTGGCATACACACTCAGCAGTAAGCCCATCCTGTTCAGACAACTGCATGGACAACAAACAGTTTCAGACGGCACCCGCTGCTGCCCATGGCACTGGCCAGTGGCTGCTCGTAGGGAAGCAGCCACTGACTGTTTCCCCTACAGCAGTGAAGCTTTTCTGCGTCCCGCAGGCGGGAATGGGCGCATGGGTGTACCAGGCTTGGAGCCAACGCTTGGCCCCCAACATCGAGGTAACTACACACCCATGTCAGTACTTCGCAGTGTTGCAGCTGGGGATGACCACGCGCCAGAGCTGTACTGTTGTCTTTGCCCTCCTTCTCTGGCCTGCTCCCCCCCCAAATACCCCCCCCCCCCAGGGTCCCTCACAGACCCCACACCACCCCACCGTACTCGGCCTGCCTGTGCTGCCCAGGTGATGCCCATTGAGCTTCCAGGTCATGGCAGCCGCATGAAGGAGCCTCGCTTGACCAACCTGTGCGAGATAAGCAGCCAGGCAGTTGACGCGATTGAGCCACACACACGGTAGGGCCATGCAGCAGCTGGCTTGGTTCCCCACAGATGCAACACCAGCCAGCGATGTTGCATCAGCCTGCAGCATGGTTCCAGCAGGTGCCAGGCCCTATGACAGCACAGCTTGTCTGACCAGTGCCCCATCTTAAACGAAGTAGTGTTGTGCAAGCAGCACACGCTGGGTGCCACATAGCACCATGTCAGCACCATGTGGTAGCACATTTGGCGCATCAAGGCTGTGAAACAGCTGTGCGGAGTAAACTGCACACCTGTTTCAACTCAGTTGGGCTGTTGTGGGCCTGTTGCTGCTTACAGGGAGGGTGCGTATGCACTGTTTGGCCACAGCATGGGTGCCTGGATAGTGTGGGAGATGCTGCAGGAGATCCAGCGCAGGGGCCTGCCGCTGCCAGTCCGCATGTTTGTGTCTGGCAACAGGTGCGCAGCAGTTGTGGCCATCCTGTCCTGGATGCATGTGGCTCCTGCAGCAACTGCTCAGTGCCAGGTTGAGCAACAAGCACAGGGGAGGGACAAGGGGGACGTCATGCTGTGTCATGAAGCAACACCTCTGCAACACCGCCACCCAGTACAATTTTTGTCGACGTGGGTCCTGTACATGCCAGTTGGGCATGCCATGGCATCATGCTTGAAGACGCGGTGGTGGTAGTGATCAGCAGTAGAACCCTCATGCGTGCGTCTTTTTGCTACAGGGCTCCCTGCCTACATAGCAAGCAGCATGATGTCGACCCAGTGCGGATGCACACACTGACACCTGACAAGTTCTGGCCACACTTCAAGCACCGCTACGGGGAAAACAAGCACTTGGTGCGCAGGACAGCTGCAAGCCTTGGGGGTCCTTGAGGCAGCAGCCAGCCGGTGTGTGATATGGCAGCCTGCTTTACATACATGCACTCTGTCAGAAACAGGCTACTGCTGGGGGGTACCGGTAGGCGTACTGCCTGTTCAGGCTGGGCCTCGAAACCATGTTGTGCCCCCTGCCCTCTGCTATGCTGTCTTGGGTGCAGGAGGATGCGGCAATGCAGGCTTATATGTACCCCATGCTGAGAGATGACTTCCAAGTTGTCGAGACATACCAAGTGAGCAAGAATCCTTTAGCGACTACACCTGTTGGTTACACAAGGTCACATAGGGAGTTGCCCCACTGGTGTGTGACTGACGGGGAGTTGCACAGCACATGCTTCTGCAGCATGTGGCGGGGTCAACGGTCAAAGCTAGCTACTATACATGCAGAACTGCAGACATTCACAATGAAGCACTCAGGCAGGAGGGCACCATGCTGGACTCCCCACATGACACAGCAGTACACGGGTCGAATATGCCCCTACTGCAGCTGCACTCCACCACACTGACACGCTGCTGGTGCAAAATGCGGCTGCTGCATGCAGCCAAGCCACCCAGACGTCAAGACGTCCGTGCCCATTGCTGCCATTGGAGGGGCATTGGACAAGAGGTACACGCGACAGCAGGTGCGACAGACACAGCCATGACAAACCTCACAACAGCACAACTGCCAACTCCTGCCAGAAGGGTCCCGCACCCAACAAGACTCAAACTGGCAGAGATATTTGCAGCTCCACTGAGCTGAGTCCCCACCTGCTGTGTCCTGCTGCTGCAGCTGAGTGCCTGGTCCCAGCACACACAAGGCGGGAAGCTGACAGAGGTCTGGCTTGACAACCAGGGGCACAATTACATCGCTGACTGCCCTTACGGCTTGATAGCCCTGCTCAGGATGGAGCTGGGACCGCTGGCAGTCCCACAGCAGCAATCGGTTGCTGCTGCTGTGACCGCTATCAGCAGCAACGGAGCTGCTGGCAAAGCTGATGAAGAGGTCACACCAGCAGGGCAACCCGCAGCTGAGACTGTTGCAGAGTCGGGCTCAGCCCCCCTCTGGCGACGCTGCTGCTGCTCGACTTGAGGGGTGGTGTGCTGCTGTTGCGGCAGCTGCTGCTGTTTACTGCTCATCATCCTGGCCAGCGGGTGGCAGCCCGCAGGGCAGCAGCATCTTCTGGAGGAACTCATAGCGCACACGGCCGATGGACTCGTTCTGTGCCACTGCAAAGTAGGCCACCATGGGGTGGTGGCCAATGTAGGAGGCGTAGCTGTCTCTGTGCACATTCAGCATCCACTCGAACTTGGTGATATCAGCGTGCCCTGTGCCAACATACTTTGCTTGAAGATGCTCGATCTGCGAGTTGATGTTGAAACGATCGGAAAGGGTAGCCATGGTGGCTTGAGGGAGGTGATCTGAGAGGCAGCAGCAGCAAATTGTAGAACGGACGGGGCAGCTGGAAGTTAACTCACAAATGAAGTTATGTATGCCTATAAAGTCCTGGAACATGCAGGATTGCTCCCCTGCCGTTGAAAAGAGCGGTTGAGGTGCCTGTTATGTTGTCACTTTCATGCTGCTTTCAAGCATTCACCAGCAGCCATGGCTGCTTTCAAGCATTCACCAGCAGCCATGGCTGCTCTGCTGAAACTTCTTTAGTGTAGCTGCTAGTGTTGACGTATCTGTCGAGGTCTCTTACAGCCACACACAGTATCCTGAGTTATGGCAGAGGAGCCCACAGCAGGGTGCCAGGCTGTCTCCGCTGCTGACCGCGCCCTAGCTGCACGCATCGCAGCAGCAGTTCAAACAGCGTTCACTGCCCTGCCAAAGACTGGAAAGCCGCAGCCAAATGAGTACACCGTGCTGGCAGGTATGCAGGCCAAGACCAGTCCTTCTCATCCAGCATGCTGCACAGACACCGAAAGCCATCAGTGCCACTCACGCTGTGCCTCCCCTGCAACAACGTTTGTGTGCAGGCATCGTTGCATACAACTCCTGTGACACTCAAGCCACACCTGAGGGCAGCAGTCCCACCAGCAGTCCAGAACAACAGCAGCAGCTGCGTGTCGTTGCACTGGGGACAGGCAACAAATGCCTTGGTGCAAGCAAGCGCTCAGCCGCTGGTGATTTGCTGAACGACAGCCATGCAGAGGTCATAGCACGCAGGGCATTCATGGCCTGGCTGTATCAGCAGCTTCAGATAGCAGCACAGCAGGCAGCTCCACACCCAACCACAGCTGCCCCTGAAGGAGAGCCTGCAGGAAAGCCACCTGCCAACCATGGAGTGCAGGACAGCCAGCACAAGCAGCAACACCAGCAGCAGCAGTCTGCCTTCACTTGGTGCCCAGACACATGCAGCTTTGCCCTGCGCCATGGGGTGCAGTTTGCCCTGTACGTCAGCCAGCCCCCTTGCGGCGACGCCTCCATCTTCAGCACACACAGCTCCCAGGGCAGTTGCTGTGGGGAGCAGGGCCCAGGTGACGTGCTGGCTGCTGTTGCTGGCAGTGATGCAGCGGTAACAGGGCAACAGCCCAGCCAGCCTGTTGGCCGCACAGGAGCCAAAGTGCTGCGGCCCCTTGGGGTGGCTGATGTGGCAGAAGCTGCTGCTGCAGTCGTTGCTGCAGCAGGTGTGCAGCACCCTCAGGCTGCAGCAACCCAAGCTGTTCCACAAACTGCACCTCAGGCCGACAACACTGCAGCTTCCACTGCAGGCCCCAAGCTGCACGGTCAGCCTGCAGGACAACAACAGCAGCAGCAGCAGGTCCCCACAGCGAGTGATGTTGAGGCTGGGCCCCAACAAGTTGCTGTGCTGCGTAGGAAGCCGGGCAAGGGGGACCCCACGCTGTCACTGAGCTGCAGTGACAAGATTGCGCGCTGGGCCTGCCTGGGGCTGCAGGGCTGCCTGCTGAGCAGCCTGCTGCAGGAGCCAGTGTACCTCAGCATGCTGGTGGTGTCTGTGCCAAGCACACCTAACCCAGCAGCAGCAGCAGCAGGAGAAGCCTGTGACGGCATGCAGCGTCAGCAGCAGCAGCAAGGAGATGCTACAGGCACCACCGAAGCAGCCAGCACCGGGCAGAAGCGGCAGCAGCTGGGCGAGGAGGGACCGGAGGTGCAGCAGCAGGCGGCCTCTGCTGTGCTGGCAGCTGCAGAGGCTGCAGGCAGGCGCGCGTTCTGCCAGCGTGTGGTGGCCTGTGCAGGGGTGTTGCAGCCACCTTTCCGTGTGGTGCCACCGGTGGTGGTTGCTGTGGAGGCTGCTCCTACTGGGCTGGGTGTGCAGCCAGGAGGTGCTCGGGACGTGGCATCAGGTGAGGACAGCTTTTTGATTTTCTTCTGACAAGCCAGGGGGATGGCTTTTGGTTTGCATGTGATGAGCTGTGCATCGTGTGTTGCGCTGCACGCGCACAGTGGATGTTGTAGCTGATGCCGTCATTTGTTACGCCCTGTCTGTCCTCACTGCTTATTTGTAGTGTGGCCTGTTTTCTGGCAGGTGGGTTTGCAACTTCACTTGCTCCGCTTGCGTGCTGACTGCGCAGGCACATCAATAAACTGGAGCTGCCAGCTACCTCTGTTTTCAGCCTTTGCACAGCAGGCTGCAGGCCGCAAGTGTGGTGCGGGCACGCATGAGGCCACCTCGGCAGCCTTTGGCCGCAAGCATGGCACTGCACGCAAGGGACCCGCAGCTAGCAGCATCAAAACACGCTCCAGGATTTGCTCAGCTGCACTGTTTGATCAGTGGCAGAAGCTGCTGGAGAGTCTGCCAGCGACCTCAGACATTACTCAGTCAGGTGGAAAGAGTGGCATACGTCAGCTACAGCAGCAGCAGGGACTGGTGGCAGAAGGAGACCTGCGGGTGCCGGCAAAGTACGGTGCTGGAGCAGTATATCAGGACATGTGGTCACACCTCAAGGCCACACCCACGTTTGCTGGCTGGATCGCCAAGTGACATCTGCCTACATTTCGACTGTTTCCCTGTCCAGGCAGGTAAGTGCAGTGATGAGAACTGGCTGTACAACATGGGTACCGGCTGTAGCTACAGTTGCGAGCTGTCAACCCCTGCCCATCCTGTATGACCGTCTGATCATCAGCATTTTTAGCGTGGTTTCTGTCGTTAAGTCCATGCCTCGTCACCGTGCAGAGAGGGATCAGCGAGGAAGGAGTCAGTTTTGAGCGAGTTCCAACAACAACACCGAAATCACGCGAGCACAAATGAAAAGTAGCAATAAATCCCATGTGAAAGTGTTTGTCAGGACCAAGCCCACTGCCAGGCCATACGAGGGGCTCAAGTGAGGCCCCTTCAGCAGTGCAGCAGCTGCTGCTCTCCCACTGGCAGAACTGCACAAGCAGTGCTGAGCAGAATGATCACTGCAACCCGTGAACTCAACAATGTCATGGCTTCATGCTACCATATTCAGCATGAAAATGTCTACTGTCACCCATGTGTGGTGCTGTTGCCAGGAGCCAGAACAAGGATGGGCAAACAATCACAGTAGCACTGCCCAAACAGGACGACTGCTTGATCAACAACCAGCTGGAGAGCCTGACCTTCAAGGTAAGCCTCCCCAGTTCCGGCATCTATAGGGCAGCAGAGTCGGTGATGTGCAATGGCTGTTGTTGCCACCTCACCAGCACACACGAGCACACTGTACTGCAGTTGAGGATGCTGTTGGCCTGCACACTACTATCCCATCAGCATTCGAAGAGATGGGGGCAATGATGAGCAGTCACACCCAGACCCCATCCTTGTCTTGTCTGCTCTACCTGCAGTTTGATGGTGTGCTGGAGAATGTCAGCCAGGATGTGGTCTACAACAGCTGCGTGCATGAGGCAGTTGACAGCTCCCTGGCAGGATTCAATGCTACTGTGTTTGCATACGGTCAGGTATGCTAAAGCACGGATTAGCAGCAGCCAGCATGTCAGCAGGCACATGAATCTGAATATTCAGCACCCCAACAGCAGCCAGCACATCCAGCAGCAGGTGTCAACCAGGGGCACTGCCTGGTGTGGGCAGCCGCAAAGAGCAGCAGCATGCTTCACGTGTCAGGCATGTCCGTGTGGGCGTTCCTGTCTGCAGAGCTACGACTGTCTACCGGACAGCATGGCCATACTCATGCTGCGCCTGCCTTTCATGCCTGTGCCTCCTGCCTACGTCCACAGACTGGTGCTGGCAAGACCTTCACCATGTCCGGGGACGCCCGCAACTACTCCCACAGGGGCATCATCCCCCGTGCAATGCAGCATGTGTTCAGGGAGGTCGACATGCGCAGCGACCGCATCTACAACATCTCAGTCAGCTACCTGGAGATCTACAACGAAAGCCTCAGGGACCTGTTGGCAGAGGATCCTGCTGCATCAGACTCCCTGGCTATTCTGGATGATGCTGCAAACACTGTGGTGAGTTCGGTAACAGAGTAGTTTCTTGTCTTGGGCGCAGCACGTGCTGGGGGGGATGGGACAGCCATGCAGCCGCAGGAACAGAGCGGCAGCAGCCGGTGGCGTAAGGTCGTGGCGGATTCATATTATGGCAGCGTCACATGGTGCACATGCGAGGGGCAGCAGTCGGGGGAGTTGTGTAGAAAAAGCATGTGCGTCTGACAGACTGTGCTGTGTTGCGTCGTGGTACTGTGCAGGTGCGTGGATTGACAAAGGTCACTGTATCCAGTGAGGAGGAGGCCCTCCGGCAGTTCTTCCTGGGCGAGCAGGCGCGCAGCACGGCACAGCACGCGCTCAACACCAACAGCAGCCGCAGCCATGTGTTGTTCACGCTGCACATAGAGATGCGTGCCAGTGCAGAGGCAGAGGAGCGCGCGCTGCTCAGCAAGCTGCACTTGGTGGACCTGGCAGGTGCGGGGACCATAAGCAGGGCTGCAGCAGTAGCTGGATGTTGCCTGGCACAGCTTGCATGCTGCATGAGAATTCGTGAATGCACGGCGTGCAGACCTTTGCAAGATGGCAATCGCATGCAGCAGGCAGGCAGGCATGTGGAGAGGCGTGGTGACCGATGGCTGGACGTCATGCAAGCTTGGGCTGCAGGAGGGCAGCTGTGAACACCTGTGCTATTTACCAAGCTCCTGCCTGCTCGGCCTGCCATCGGTATGGATGATTTGGGCTCACTTTGTTTGGCGCCAACACCCCTGTACTGTATCGTACCTTACCGTACTGTACTGTATGCTGTAGGGAGTGAGCGCATCAAGAAAACCCAGGCAGCAGCAGGTGGTGGCGAAGCCAACTACGAGCAGCTGCGGGAGTCCAGCTGCATCAACAAGTCACTCAGCTTCCTGGAGCAGGTCGTGAACGCACTGGCACGGGGGGACGCACACGTGCCCTTCAGGTGGGTGCGCTTTGATCACATCAGTAGATGGCTGGCATGACGTCATAGAGCTTCATACATGCTGCAATTGTGGAGATCTTGCGCAAGCAGCAGGTGAGCTGTCAGCACAGCTGCGGGGTTGTCAGTACCAGCCTGCAACAAAGATCGATGGCGAGTGTGCTGCTGCTCTTGCTCACACGTCTTCTCAGATGGCCCTGCATCCAGCACGCCATGTTGCAAATTTGTGCCCTCATGCACAGGATCACGTCCTGCAAGTGGCCATCAGTTTGGTTGGTAGCTGCCATGCTGACAGGCCGCACTGCCCTCCTGCTGCAGGCAGTCCAAGCTGACAGCCGCGCTGCGCGACGCCATCGGCGGCAACAGCAACACCGTCATGATCGCAAACCTCTGGCCGGAGGAGGCGCACCTCGAGGAGTGTGTCAGCACGCTGCGCTTTGCCGCGCGCGTGCGCTGCTTGCAGACCGATGCGCAGGTCAACGAGAGTGCTGACCCCCTGCTGGCACTGCGGAAGGCTGAGCGGCAGATCAAGGAGCTGAGGCAGGAGCTGGCCATGCGGGACATGCTGTCGGGGCGGGGGCGGGTCGTGTATGAGGACTTGTCTGACGGGGAGCGCCTGGAGCTTCAGGCACTTGTGCTGAGGTACCTGTCAGGTGGGTGGGTGGGTTCTGTGTGGGCTGCAGGCAGCGGCACGGGGTCAGTGCACGCAAGGAGCATGCATGACAAGCCTGGAGCTATGGGAGGGGTTGGTGCATTGAACTTTTCAGATGGGCGGCTGGAGGTGCATGCGCTTGTGCTGAGGTACCTCTCAGGTGGGTGGTTCTTTGTGAGCTGCAGGCAGCGGCATCGTGTCAGAGCATGCAAAGAGCATGCATGACGATGCTGGACGGATGGCACGTCAGGGAGGGGGCGTGTCGTACATGTGGCCTATCAGATGGGTAGCTTGGAGTTGCAGGCGGTGGTGCTGTTGTCTCAGATCGGTGCGGAGGGGGCCCACCATGGGCTGCAGGTCTGCTGGTGCAGGCAAAAGCAGCACCTTGCATCAGAGTGTTGGCAATGGTGCCATGGGGAGGGTGGTTCCCTTGTCACCAAAATCATGCAAATCAGCAACTGCCAGATAGCAGGGCATACGTTGCTGGTGTGCGGCTGAGAAACTGCACTCTTGTCTGGGGTGACGGTCCTGTGTGCTGACATCCTGTGCTGACAGCTGTCCTCTGTTGGCCCGTCGACCTTGCTCGCTCCACCCTCCTGTCACAGGTTCTGCCGAGATAGACGAGCTGCCGACAGACAGCCTGAAGCGCATCCGTGAGACATACAAGGCCTTCAAGGCTGTCAGCAGCAGCTGGGCGCAGGCTGCGGCACAGGGTGACCCCGCCAGGACGTCGCAACACTCGGCAGCTGGGGCGGTAAGCAGCATTGTCACCTTGCAGGCCATGACAGGCTTGGATGCATGTCCCACTGTGGATTGACGTGGTGTGGTTCGTGTTGATGCAGATTGTAGTGTTTTGCAACATGACTTGCAACCAGCTGTTGCGTGGGGGCAGCTGCCGGCTCCATCACAATCATCATGAGTCTGACGGCTGTTCCAGCAGGCTGCTCTGCGGCATGCAGGCAGCTAGCTGGCCGATCAATATGCGGCTAGTGGCTGTTTGAGGAGACGGCAGGTGTAAGGAGAAGTGGGTATTTTGGTGGTGCTGTGCCTGCAGGGAGGTGGAGAGGACCTGGATGCTGCTGGTGTCGGGGATGTGGACGCAGCAGCCAGTGGCGGGTTCTGTGTGGGCACTGGTAAGTGTCCAAGCCTGTGCAAAGACTGCAGCTGCGTGCATACGAGCTTCGCTTTGCTAAGACACAGCCCTGTCCTTATTACCCTGTGTTGTCATGATATGACACACGTTTTCGGGATATATGACATATGTTTTCGGGATGATGTGCTTTTCCAGCGCTTTGGTTTGGTTTGCTGCGCTCGCTGCATATTCAAGTCACTCGTGCTGTCGTGCCGCCTGCAGCACCCCTGTTTGCGCGGCCATCCACTACTCTACCAGCTGGTAGCCATGCGTTGCCTCAAGCCGCCACGGCAGCACCACTTGCAGCAGCCGCTGCAGCCGCTGGCCTGAGCAGCAGCAACAGCCCCACACCACGCACTGCACACTTCACCAGCCAGTCCAAGCAACAGCAGCAGCAGCAGCAGCAGGTTCAGCAGCAGCAGCAGCTGCAGCGGCCTGCCACACAGCAGTCTGCGAGGCCTGGCACTGCAGGGTCGGCTGCTTTGGCAGACACCACGGCAGACTTTGGTGCCGACGTCGACCGCAATGCACTGTTCAGCAAGTACAAGCATGCAGTGGCGCAGGGCGTGCAGCAGGCAGAGGCGGTACGGCAGCAGCAGCAGCTGGTGGCCCAGCTGAAGCAGGAGCTCAAGGTGAGAGCGGGGCTTGATTTGGTTGGCTGTATCAGGTGCTGCGATGCACTGCACGGTGTGGCCTCTTGTCCTTGCAGGGAATCAACCAACCAAAGAAGGGAAGAATGCTTGTGGCTTGGCTTGCTAGCCCAGAAGCTGTCCCCTCACAGCCAACTGCAACCGTATGGCATATCAAGGAGACAGACTGTCGCCCAACTGGATCCAGAGGCTGTTGGGCATGCTGAACTTGCAGGATGGGGGTGTGGAGGTCAATGCCGCCAAGGCAGACATTGACGGCATCACGCAGCAGCTGGAGGCCAAGAGGCAGGCAGCAGCGGCAGCAGGCAGCAGTGGTGTGGAGCCAGGCGTGCTGGATGACGAGCAGCACCAGCTGATGCAGCAGCTAAAGGCAGCCAAAGCCAGGTCGGTACCTACCATCACCAGGCACTTTGATAAGGGTTTTGTTTGGGGTTGGGGTGGGGTGAGGGCGGCACACAACAAAGCCTGCACTGCTGCCTGGGGCTCTCTGCTTTCACATGGGTGCAGTGAGATGGTGAAGATATGCCTTGCGGATTTGAGCAAATTAATTTGTGGGTTTCGGGTCTTTTGGGTGTGCAGTGGATGGATATTGAGGGGGTTGCTGCTCCCAGCAGGTGCTATCAAAGCAACAAGTAGGGGGCGGGGGGGGGACACCATGATGTGTCCTGCTTTTGAGTGCTGTGGCAGTGACAGCAGCGGTGGGCAGTGTGTCACAGACAGCAGCTGCTTAACTTATGCTGGATTTGACAGATGAAGCTTGGTCCCCTGAGCCGCATCAGCCTGCAGCTCCCTCATTCTGAAACCTAACCATTGACTGTTGTGTGGTGTGCAGGTACCGCACGCTGTTTGAGAGCCTGGGTGAGGTCCGTGGCAGCTGCGATGCTGCCGTTGAGGGGCTGGCTGCAGCCAAGCAGGCGCTGCTGGCAGGCTTTGACTCGTGGGCGGCTCATCAGGGGCAGCAGGTGAGGCAATGTTCAGTCTTTGTGCCAGGGTGTCTGACAGCAGATACTTCACAGAAGGCGCCCTGACAGAAGGCAGTTCAAGGCGTGGCTTTGAAAAAACAGCAGGCTGCAGTTGACATGAGGGATGTTCATGGAGAGGGCCAATTTACCCAATGTGTGTGTCAGTTGTGCTAGTGCAAATGACGCATGCTTGCCTGTTTGATGTGCTTCTCCTGCAGGCTGCTGCCGCCTGGCAGACAGGGTCCGTCAGCCCCCGTGGCGGTTATGCTGATGAGGCTGATGCTGACCTGGACCCCTCAGAGGCCTTTGAGAAGGCTGAGCTGGCACGCAAGGCAGCAGCAGCAGGAGACCCCAGCAGTGCAGCATTCTATGCAGCCAAGAAGCACACCAGCAAGCTGCTGGGTGCTCGGCAGCCTGGGGCACCGTCAGCAGTGCAGAGGCGGGCGTGATGGTGTACAACGGCTCCTGGCTGGTGCTGCCCGCACCAAATGATGTTTGCATCAAATGATCCCGACCAGCAGCATGTAACAACTTTGCAGCGCCCAACATGGCAAGGGTTGTCTTGACTAGCCCATGTCGTGCAGCCCTCCCTGTGCTCCCTGTGCAGATCGTCATCGCTCCGAGTCCTTTTCCGGAACCCCCTTTCCCTCAACCTAAGTTGTGGGACTGTTGCAAGTTGCACCCACCACCCTGTGACAGGGTGCTGGTCACTTCACGTTGGCCAGTCAACGCTAAGGGTAGGCCAGTTTGGACTACAACCCCACAGCTGTGTCCTGAGCAGACTGCACCCTGCGCCCCTCCGACCCCCCCTCACCAACACAGCAAGCCACCACCCCCTGTCAACCCAACTGCGCAGTTGTGCCATCATGCCTTGGGCGGCACTGACGCACATTCCCAAACAGAACGCTGACCTCAACATGCAGACTTCATCCTTGCCAAGAATATGCCATGCCAGGCTGGCAAGCCAGTGTGCCCCTGTTTGTCTCTTGCTGATCAGCATGTGTGGCATGGAGATATTTGAGATGGCCTATGCATGGTGAAGCACGACCTGCAGCTAACGCATGTGTGTTGTTTGACACAACTGTGCTCGAATTTGATTAGGCGTGGATTACGAAACCCATGTAACGTACAGATGCCAGCCATAAAAGCTCCTGCTTGACTCCATGTAATCAGCACTGCAATTACACCTGCTTCGCCAGGCTCACCATTGCTTGTCACCTGTAGTGTCGGGATACTTCTTGTCGATAGATCACACGATCTACTGCTCGTCCAGCCATCAACTGACAGTGTTGGGTGTACAGATCACACAGCCATGGCCCCCAAGCTCATCTACTTCGCCCTTCCAGGCCGTGCAGAGTGTGCCCGGCTGATGTTCAGCATCTCTGGCAAGGAGTTTGAGGTACGGCAAGCAGCTGGTCTGCATGCAGCCTACTTCGTCTTTTCCCATCTCAGCTTGCAGTTTGGCATGAAGACACCTGCGAGGTCGTTTGAGCGCCCAGTTGTACAACCAGCACTCATGCAGGCTCTCTCCAAGGTACCATCCGCCTCCCACTCATGTGCTGCGTTCTGCCTTCATGCCTGCAGGACAAGAGGTTCACCTTTGACGAGTGGCGCAGCAATGGCGACCTGAAGGCAGCACTGCCCTTTGGCCAGCTGCCTGTGCTGGAGGTGGAGGATGGCAAGTACATAGCACAGAGCGCAGCCATTGGTAGGTGCACCTGTCACACACTGCCATGCTACTACTGGTGCTAGCACGGTGCTAGCTGCACCGCATGGTCTGCATGCTTGTTTTCTTCCGAACCTGCGGAGAACACTGCAGCTGCATCATGCAAACGGCACGGGGCTTGTGATCCTCTATGAAGCTGGCTGTGCGGGCCGTTCACCAGCCCAGCTTGATCTGTTCGCCATGGTGTGCAAAAGGTGATGCAGCGCACACCCTCATGCAAAAAGAATGCACAAGGGCCAGTGAGCCCTGCATGAGGTTTTTTGATCCCTTTCACAGAGGGCACAATGCAGTGCAGCTTGCATATCCGGTCGATGTCTGATAACTGCAAGAAGGGTCACCATGCTGGCTACTACTGCTGCTGATGTTGCTGCTGTTGTGCTGGTGCAGACCGCTATGTTGCCAAGCTGACAGGCATCCTGCCTGAGGACCCCTTGACTGCAGCACTGGCGGACCAGGCCTACTTCTTCTGTGAGGATGTATGGCAGACAATGTGGGTGCACAACAGGCTGGCTGTCATCATCTGCCCTGTGCATGTGTGCTTGCTAGCTTCCGCCCCATAGCCATGTGCACAGTGTTGAATTGTCGTCAAGCGTGTTATGCGCGCCGCAATTGCCTCAGGGAGCTCATTGCTGGTGTGGGTGACTTGCATGAGTGCGTGCTGATGTATTGTGTCATGACAGTGAGCATACTGGCCATGCAGAGGCAGAGCATGTGCCTGTCGTGTGTGTTGCTGCCTGCAGTGCCCCCACGATGCGCATCCAGGATGGTGATGAGAAGGTGAAGGCCCGCCAGGAGCTGGTGGCAGGAGCACTGGGGGACAGGCTCAAGCTGCTGGAAAAGCTGGTGGTGAGCACCGGGCTTACAAGGGGGTGGGCACATGAGCAGATATGTGTGGGGGGTGGGGACAGTATTGCGGGTGGCAGCCTTGCTGACGCACGTTGGCAGCTGTGCAGCATCTGTTGTGTGCAGTGTGACTTTGTGGTTTGCTGAACTCAATGCCGATGCGTTGTCATTGAGCTTGTCAGCAGCAGCCAGAATACGACAGTGCCAGTGTTGTTCTTAGTCAGCAGGACGGGCAGTGTATTTTGCCGCACCCTTGCACACCCATGCAAGGACGCAGGTGAGGCAGTGTGGGATGGGGCACAGAGCCCTTAGCGCTCCCTTCCCCAACAGAGTAAACCACAGTGCGTCAGCCCCTCTTTGATGTGTCCACAGTGCGTCAGCCCCTCTTTGATGTGTCCCGCCCTCGCATGTGCAGGGGTCCCGGCCCGGCAAGTTCATCACTGGTGACAAGTTGACCCACGGTGACCTGGCAGTGTTCTGTCAGCTCAGTGCCCTGCAGTGCGGCTGGCTGGATGGTGAGACAACTGGGGCACTGCTGCATCAGATATTGGGGAGTTGTTACTGGCCTATCAGATGTCACGTCCCAAAAGTTCGTGTCATTCCAGAGTGCACTTCTGTGATGTGACATGATTCTGAATCAGTACTTCTCAAATACTCCCGCTGTTGCCTCGCAGCAATCTCATCCTTATCAACAACACTCTGTCGTTGGGCCCTGACACTGTCAGGGTGTGCTGATGCGGCACATGTGCGCATGCTCAGAGTGTGGTTAGGCCATACCCGCACCCAAACAACCTGTGTCTGTGTTGCTTCCCACACCTTGCTTGCATCAGGCCTGCCCACCGACCTGCTGGACTCCTTCCCAGTGCTCAAGGAGTTCCGCAACAGCATTGCCAACGTGCCCGAGGTTGCAGCTTTCTACAGGTGCGGGCCTAATGGTGTGGGATACCCCATGATGCTGTCTGCATGACAGTTATACTGTCATATTGCTGGGCATCGGGTCTGTGGCGTTGTATTTGGGTGTTTCGACAGCAAGGCAGCCGGCCACCAGCTGGAACAGCGCAGGGCTTGTGTGCGACTGCGCTAATCAAAAGCAGGATCCACGCATGCAATCAATTAGTCCAGCACACGGCCGTGGCCAGGCGTATTGGCAAGCATCCCTCATGCAAGTGGTTGCAGCCCTTGGCTTTATGTGAGTGTGCTGGCCCTGATAATGTTCCTTGTTTCCTGCTGGTGTTCCCTGTTGGTGTCCTGCAGCAAGGAGGATGATGAGATCCGCAACAAGGGCTTCAAGGCCAGGGAATGAAGCGCCTTGCAGGAAGATTGAACAGCAATGTCGGAGGGCAACAAGGATGTCGTGAACAGTCTGCTCGTCCATGTGATATATCTGGCCACGTGCACTTGCACAGCATGCACAGCATGTGTGGTGGTGTGGGTGAGGCCAGTGCCAGCACCCACATGTGGTACTGTCAGCGTGGCCCTTGATATGGCTGCACCCTTGTGGCAAGAGGCAGAGCCTGTTGCTGCTGCTGAGCTGGCATGTGATCGCTGCAATGAGTGCTGTTGGTGCTGGCATAGCTTGTCTGTCCTAAAACAGATCTGTTGCCGAATGGGCGGCGCCCATTGCGCATGATGGTGTCCTCTGCTGTGTGATCTGCAGCCCGCAATGTCTGCTGCTTCAAGGCACTTGTCTACGCTGCTTGCTGCTCTGAAGGTGTGTCCTGCTGCACTACATCATCTACCCAGTAGGTAGACCGTGTACGGGAGCCAAGGCATGGTTCAGGGTGGGTCCAGCTGGTAGGAGTTCCTGCCCTTCTGGCCCAGGAGCCAACTGCCAGTGGAGGGCCAGGCTCCCTGCATGTCACAAGATTCAAGATTCTGCAGAGGGCTTGCCCAACATGTAGTCGCCTGCAGGCTTCCTGGCATGTTACGGTTCAGGGAGGTGTGGTTATGACTGTGGTTCCTGGAAGTGATTGTGACTTTGGCTTGGTACGTTATGCACCTGCTGCACACTAGAGCGTGTGTGCTGCCGTGTCCGGCTAGGTCTGCCTGCTTATCCCAGGAAGCAATTATGTAACTGGTTGAGTTGACTGGGCAGCTGTGGCACTAGCACAGTGTGAATTCGTATTATTTGAGTGCTGCGAGGGTCAGTGATGATATTATACTGTAGTCATCGACCAAGCATCGTCGCGGTGTCAGCTAGAAAATTGTCAAGCTCAGGGGCCTGCCCCTGCTGCTGTGGCCCCATCAGCAGAGGCGGAAGCAAAACTGTGAGGGCCTCTTGAAGTCTTGAAGCTGCAGGATGTTTGGAGGGCAGGGGAAACATTCCACATACCACTTGAATGGATGCCAATCGCATGATGTCATGGACCCAACAGGGAAGCCTGGTGCATGAAACCCCCGTCACGTGAGGAGGGGTGAAAGGGTTCAGGCTTTTTGACGAGACCCCGCGACGGGAAGCCTATCCTTTGAGGCGGTTGGGTGTGCACACGCCAATTGCCTGTGTGCTGCTGCGGTTGTGTTTGTCGTGGGTGTCCGTCACACTTCACATGTCACTTCACTTCATCAAATAAATAATCGCCGGTTGTTTGAGATTGCTTTAAGGGTTTAAAAGGATTTATACATACCGTCTTCATCAAACCAGTGGCACCAAGCTTGACACGATCGCTCCGACTCCGACTTCCAGCAAGGTTCCAAGGATCGACAAGGTTCCGACACCCCGGGTGACTGACCAGTTCAAGCTGTATCTACGTCATCACAGACCAGGCGGAGCACTTTCACAAGTATTTTGATCTGGTGTGGCAGATTTACCTCAGTAGAGCCAATATCACACCAACACCAGTACACAGTAGCAGCAGCAGATGGCAACACACAAACAAGCCTTGGTTGAGGAGGCAGGGGACCACAAGGACACTGCAGTCACAGATCAGAGTTCTAATTCACCAGTGCCGCAGTCGCAGGCTCCTGAACCCTGTCGGAAGAGGTTTCTGCGGGTGCTTGCTGGCAACTTGCACTATGTCACATTCCTGCCACTGGTGCTGATCAGCGTGCTCCAAAGTATCAATATTTTGGTGGCAGCTGCAATATGCACGGGACTGGTGTGCCTGTTCATCCTGTTCAGCTTCTACTGTTACAAGGCAGGCTATGTCAAGGTGCGGTGCAGGGCTGGTGACAAGGGTCACCAGCTGCTAACGCTCCACGGTGCAGTGTGCATGCTTTGCCAGCAGTTGTTCAGCAGCCCTCAACAGTTTGTAGAGGTCACACTGCGTTGTGGGCTGCAGCAGCTACGGAGCCTTGCCAGTTGTATGTGATACTATACGTGTGGGGTGTCTCCCCGCCAACTTATCTAGACCCCACCCTGCCTTCCCCTGCCTGTGTTCATGCTGTGCCATCCCTCCTGCAGGTTTTCCCCAAGCCCTACGACCTGTTCAACCTTGCCCTGTATGGCAGCATGATCCTGCTGGCACTGTTTGCACGTGACTGGCTGATCTTGGAGGCGGGGCTGCTGACAAATGCAGCCAATGCATGCTTCATGTGGGTGAGTACCGCTGGGCTGTTGGGCTGGGTGGTTGAAAAGGGTACACCTACAGGATCGCACTTTGCACTGCTACAGACAGTCCTTTCACATAGATGACAGGAATTATGCAAGCAGCAGCTTGGCACCATGGAGAGCGCAACTCCCGGCCGTAGCGCAGTTCAGGCAGCAAAAGTACCCACAATTGGGTTGAGCCGTTTCCCCCAGCTGCCTATTGTGCTGACCATCAAACTCAGTACAAGCACCATTGCCTGGCCCCACTGTCTGTTCCCCGCCGACCAGAACAACCCCTCACTGCCAAGCCCTCCTACACATCCCACACCTTTTGTTGAAAGGTCACTCAACAATGCATGTCTGCTGCGTGCTGACATTTCCTGCATGCATGCAGGCCACCATCATCCTCCCTTGCACCAACAACTTTGTGATGCACTCGGTGCGGGACCGCGTACCAGACCACGTCGCTCGCCTACCGCTCATGCGCCGCATGGCCCTGGCTATCTCCCTCACATGGGCCCTAGCCCTCACAATCATGACTGCTGGCTCCGCTATAGCCATCGCAGTCAAGCTGCATCCTGGTTCTGTTCATACCCGTAGTGCCATGATTGCAGCAGCTGTGCTGGGGTTCGGCCCGCTGCTGCTGGCGCTTCCGGTCCAGTTTGTGCTGACGCATGTGTACAAGAAGCGGATGTTCAGGCAGCGGGATGAGGCCCAGGCGGCAGCGGCGGCAGCACAGGCGGCTCAGCCTGATATTGAGGAGGGGAAGCCTGTCGGCGATGTGTAGAGGTTCAACCCCAAGTCGGGGTGTGCAGTTGGGACTTGTCATGGCATTGCACTTGCCATCGTGGGGACATGGAACAGTGTCTGCAGGTACACGCATTGATAGGCCCCTTGTGGGATGACGGCGCATGTTGGGTTGTGTTCATGACAAGCTGTTGTGAACAAGATGTTGAGCTTATGCCTTGGGCTCCCGTCCCAGGAATCCAACCCATCATGTGTCGGTCAGGAAATGTGGCCACTCGGCAGAAATAGAAGAAACATTTGCCACTTCTGGGCCTGAAGGGTTTTCTTCAGTAGGCCATGTGCTGGGGCTGTGCGGGGCCTTATATCCCCCCCCCCCCCCCCCCAGGTCCAACCCTGTCCAAGGCAGTTGGGGGGGGGCTTGCATCAGGCAGTGTGTGGGAGCAGCAGCAGCTAGCTGACAGGTGCAGTGTCAGAAGAGGCGCACATGTGCACTGGGGAGGTCCAGGGACCTGCGTGGTTGTGCCTACTGTATGGGGCCTCCAAGCAGGCAGGTTGCAGTTGTAAGGTGTATGCACTTACCGCATGTGACACAAGCCTTGATGGGTGTTGTGAGTTGCTGTGCAGCCACAAATTTGAAGTTCACACTTGTGCTGTGTACTGCTGCTTTGGCAGCAATGTCGCACTTTGGATTCATGTGGGTGCTTATGTATGTGCAGTGAAGCAAGTGTGTCTTACGTTCTATGTAGTTGAGTGTCATTGTATGTTCCGTGACCGCTGTCGTTGTCTAGGGGTTCAGCCCATCACGGGCTTGTTGTTGCTGCCGTGAATGCCCTGCACATGTGGCCTCCTGGCCTTGGCACTCAACTCTGAAAGAAACAGTTCAGCAGCAGCTGGTGCAGGGTGGCAGAGAAGCAAAACATCGAGGCTGGGGTTGGAATTGTGTCTCTGGAGGCATTGCACTGCAATTTCTGGGTTGGCCACTCAATTGTCCTGTCCTCCTGGGATGGTGGTGCGCGGCATGTGGTCTGTGGATGAGGCTTGCCTCTTGACTTCCTGGCACTAGGGTTCCCTGTTTGCTTGTATGCCAGTAGGCGGGTTCCTATCCTACTTGTGAATACTGCAGACTGTGTTTCTTGCGGCATCACAATGCACATGGGTACTGCCCATGTAGGCTTCTGGATTGGGCCCTCTGAAAGTTATGCCATACTGCCATGGGCTTGTTCATGTGTGGAAATACGGCTGGCTGTGTACCTGAATGCTTGGCAAACACGTATGATCCCTGGAGTGGACGAGGGAGCTGCCGAATGACCTGTCAGTGCAGTTTGTGAGAATGTACTTGGGAGATTTTACATAGTGACGCGCTGCAGATGGTGAGGAGCAGGGGTTTGTGGTATGTGCTGTGTGCTGAAGGGCACGATGCACTGAGTTGGTAAGATTCACAGCAGCAGGTGTGTCTGCTTTCAGATGTCATCTGCCCTGATGTTGAGCCGTGAGCCTTGTGGCTTGTTTTCTGTTAAGTGCTGGAGTAGCCCGCTGTTGATGTCTGATACCACGTACGTGCACGTTTCCTGTGGGTGTGTTAGGCTGCGTTCCTCCCTTCCCAAGGCAGTGTGGTATCACGTGGCCACTCCATCTTGGGGCTGTGGTGTGCCTTGTGCTGCTGTGGCGGATGCACCGCCAGCCTCCTTTCCTTGACTGTTGGTGGTGGCGTTGGCATTGTGGTTTTGAGTGTGACAGAAGTACTGTCCATGGCCAATACCGAGTGTGAGAGAGACGTAGACTGTGACGCAGCATTGGTAAACCACCGTACACACGTCAGTCTGTGCCTTTGGGTAGGCCTGCTGTGATGTTTCTTGCTGAGGACTTCGTGCACAGTAGTTGCTTCTTGCTGTGGTGGGTGTGGGGGTGTACATTCTGTCAAGCTTGCTGTGAATTTAAAGACTGTATCTGTGTGCAAAATGAAGTGAACGACATACGTACGGGTGCTGTGCCATGTGGCAGCTGTTGAAAACAGCTCACCTGAAGTTCGGGCGGGGCGATGCGTTAGGTAAACCTCAAGGCGGTGACACTACAGCTGCTGCTGGCAGGTGTGACTTCAGACAGTTGCATGAGCAGCCCCCGTGCATTGTGAGATTACATAAGCACTCATGTCTGCAGATACAATTGCACACAGTGACTTGTCGCAGGGCTGACACACACAGCTGTCCACACACCTGAGCGTATGCAAACAACACTACCGAGCAACATGCCCAGGCAGGAAACAACTTTTGAGTTTAACAACATGCTGCTCACCACATATCTGTTCTTCCTGCACTGCCACCACCTCTCAGCATTGACTGGCCCACCAGCTGTTGCCGCAGATGAGTGGCGCTCATCCCTCAGACCCTGCATGCTCCCCCCCCCCCCCCCCCCCCGCGCTGCTGCCCCCCCCCCCCCCGCGCGCTGCTGCCCTTTCCCCCTCCCGCCTCCCAACTCCCCCCCCTCCCGCGCTTCTGCCCCTGTCTAAGTCTACACCATGCCAGCCGGCAGGAGCCAACATACCAACAGCATTGCCGGATACAGCCGGCAGCAACACACACGCACACACACACACACACACAATGCGTGACACACCCCTTCAGCCCTGCATACCTCCCAACTGCTGACCGGGCAGTGGCATTGGCCCAGGCACCCCCTGCATCATCGCCCCCACATTGGCAAACAGATCCGGCCAGCCCAGGCCAAACCCCCCCATTGCCTCCTGAGGCACACCCGGCCTCCCCTCCAGTTCTACAGCCAGCTGGCTGTAGCTGGGCAGTGTGGCTGTAGCCCAGGCCCCCTGGGGCAGGGCTGCTGAGGCAAACACCTGCTCCAACACTGGGCCAGGCAGCCGCCGCAGCAGCACCTGCCCATCTGTACTGCTGCCATTGCTGCCATTGCTGCCACTGCTGGGGCTGCTGCTGCTGGGGGTGGTAGTGATAGTGACACTGCTGGTGGTGGTGGTGGTGGGGATAGGGCCAGGTGTGGTGGCAGTGTGAGGGTGTAGGGTTGAGGCGGCCAGCAGGGTTTTGACTGCTGCCCTGAAGGCTGCTGGGAAGTGTTTGTGGTCCCTGTGGCTCCAGTGAGTCACCAACTGCCACTCAAGCAACTCAGTCTGCAGGACGACAAACGGGGTGTGTGTTGGGGGGAGGGGGGGGTCATCGATAGCATTGGTGTTGGTGGTGAAAAGAGGGGCAGGGGTTGGAGGGAAGACAAGGAGCCATATAGCGGAGGGCAATGCACACACTGATGGATGACTGACTGCCAATCCAGCAACTCAGTTTGGAGCGGGGGGGGGGGGGGGGGGGGGGAGGGATGGAGTGACACCCGTGACGACCGAGGCGCATGTGCTACGCCTTCCCTCCACTCACTGGAGATGCCGCTAGCACCCTGACACCCCCCCCCCCAGGGGTGACCACCAGGCAAGTGATTCAGTACGTACACACGATTGCGTTTAGTCTGTGGGACATCTCCCTGGCCCCCAACGGCCTTTCACCCCCCCCCCCGGCACCGCCCAGCGAAATCTGCTCAACCCCTGCTAGCATATGCCCACCCCCCGCAAACGCCCAAACTCCCCTTTGGAAATGGTCAACGTCATGTTGTTCACCAAGGGTTTACTCCTATTGTCCCCCCCTCTCACCCCTCACCGCTCTCTGCTCCGCCCCCCCCCCCCACACACACACACACTCACCGGGCACGCTACCAGCACCCTGCCCCCAGGGGTCACCACCAGGCCATTGATGCGGGGGGCGCAACTGGTGTCCAACTGACTGTTGACAGCCCCAGCAGCAGCAGCAGCAGCAGCACCGCCTGCTGCTGCCTCAGCAGCTGCTGCTTGTAGCTCAGCCGCAAATGCCTGTGGGTTCATCAAGAAAGCCTCTGGATCATCCACTGCAGCATCCAATGCCGCCTCTGCTGCATCTTCGTCTACTCCCAACATAGCTGCAAACTCTGCTGCTTCTGCTGCCCCACCCCCTACTGCCGGAACAAACCCTCCTGGTGCTGCTGCTGCTGCTGCACCACCCCCTGCTGCTGCACCACCCCCTGCTGCTGCACCACCCCCTGCTGCTGCATCATTAGGTGCTTGGAAGCCAGCCGCAAATGCCTGTGGGTTGAGCAGGAAAGCCTCTGGATCATTCACAGCTGCATCCAATGCTGCTTCTGCTGCATCAACATCTACTCCCAACATAGCTGCAAACTCTGCTGCTTCTGCTGCTCCACCCCCTGCTGCCGGAACAAACCCTCCTGGCGCTGCTGCTGCTGCTGCTGCACCGCCGCCGCCGCCTGCTGCTGCTGCTGCTGCTGCACCGGCGCCGCCTGCTGCTGCTGCGGGTGCAGCAGCCGCCATAGCAAAGTCCAGAAAGGCTTCTGCTTCTGCCTGGTAGGGGTCAACCTGAAGTGGCTCTGCCATATCCTCATCACCACCACCCAGCTGCTGCTGCTGCTGCTGCTGCTGTGCATTATAATCTGCAATAGCTTGTGCAGCATGATGTGCAATAGCTTGTACTGCTGGCGTGTGTGATGGCTGCTGCTGTGGCTGCTGCCTAGGTGGTGAGAGCTCCAGGTAGGACTTGAGGCAGAAGCGGTCGCTGGTTGGGGGGGCAGCTGGGGGCATGGGCTGTGAAGCGTGGAAGAACACACTGTGGGGCACAAGCGGAGGGGGGGGGGGGGGAGGGGCAGCAGCAGCAGCAGCACATTGGTACGAAATTGTGAGGTACTGGAGGGCAATATGCTGCCGGGGCTGGGGTGTGTGAGAACTGCAGGACGCCGGGGGGGGGGGGGGGGCAGCAGCATATAGGCGGGCTGGGGAGCGACTGGAGGGAACCGGGGAATAGGCGGCTCCCAGTGAGCGAACAAGAGCACACTACAGGACGGGCGTCAGGAAAAAAGGGCAGAGGGGCTACATCACGTGCAAGTGTATACACTAGCAGCACATGTGATAGGGTGTTGAGGGACTGTGGGGCAGCCAGAGCCCGGGGTGCACTGCACGCTGGCAGCAAGCAAGGACGCACTGCAGGACACATGAGGACGCCCTTGCCCTGTCCCGCTCTTCACAACACCCTGACTTCTCCCCAGCCCCACCTCGAGGCGGTGTGTGTGCAACACCTCCCTGTGGACGCTTCCCCCATCCAACCCCCCCCCCCCCCAACCCCCAACCCGGGGGGTTCGGAACCACTTGCATGCCACTCACCTCCTCTCAATTACTGCCATTCCCACCCCCCCCCCCGCCGGCGCTGCCAAGGATCCTACCCCCCCCCCCCTCCCCCTCCCATCCTACCCCTTTCGGTCAACCCTGCCCTGTATCAAGCCATATCACTCCCCCCAACCTACCCACCCCCTTGCTCCCCCCCCCCCACACACACCTCATGTCTGCCAGGTGCAGTCCTCCGTAAAGCTCACAGTAGGCCAGCACCTCCCATCCTTCCCTTTCCTGTTGAGCCTGCCCTGTATCAAGCCCGCCCCCCCCCCCCCCGCAAGCGAGCACCCCCCCCCCCCTCTCAAAAGCGAGCACCACCCACCCAAACAGCGACCCCCACCCCACCCCCCCCCACCCCCCCACCCCCGGCCCCCACAGAACCCCCCGTGCGAGTCACCCCCCCCCCCCCCACACACACACACACACACCTCATATCTGCCAGGTGCAGTCCTCCATACAGCTCACAGTAGGCCAGCAGCCTATCACGCAGCTGGCCACTGCTGCCAGCCCTCAGCACTCCAGCAGACGACACAGCATCAACCAACACCGCACCAGCACCAGCATGCAGCTGCAACACTCCCGCCGCCGCTGCTCCTGCTGTCCCCCCATCATCCTCAACCCCACTGTCCTTCTCCCCTGCACCCGCTGCACCGCCAGCAGCAGCAGCAGCAGCGGCGGCAGCAGCGGCGCGTACTGCTGCTGCCACCCCCTGTTGTAGTGCGGTGAGGGGGTGGTAGGGTGGCATGAAGCGCAGGGGCAGCACCGGTCTGTTGGCCAGGCTGAATGAGGCAACGCGCTGGCCCAGTGCTGGTCCCGCCACCCCCCACACCACCACCAGGCGCAGTGCGTCTGAGCTGGCGGCCAGGAGTGTGCTGCTGCTGTTGAAGGACAGGTACTGGCAGCCGAGGGTGCCCTGGGACTGGGGGAGGGATGGCAGACAGGGCGGACCAGGGGGGGGGAGAGGGAGCAGGCACTCAGCGGTTGCAGGGGGGGGGGGGAGAGGGAGCAGGCACTCAGCGGTTGCAGGGGGGGGGAGAGGGAGCAGGCACTCAGCGGTTGCAGGGGGGGGGGAGAGGGAGCAGGCACTCAGCGGTTGCAGGGGGGGGGGGGAGAGGGAGCAGGCACTCAGCGGTTGCAGGGGGGGGGGGGGGAGAGGGAGCAGGCACTCAGCGGTTGCAGGGGGGGGGGGGAGAGGGAGCAGGCACTCAGCGGTTGCAGGGGGGGGGGAGAGGGAGCAGGCACTCAGCGGTTGCAGGGGGGGGGGGGGGAGAGGGAGCAGGCACTCAGCGGTTGCAGGGGGGGGGAGAGGGAGCAGGCACTCAGCGGTTGCAGGGGGGGGGGGGGGGAGAGGGAGCAGGCACTCAGCGGTTGCAGGGGGGGGGGGGAGAGGGAGCAGGCACTCAGCGGTTGCAGGGGGGGGGGAGAGGGAGCAGGCACTCAGCGGTTGCAGGGGGGGGGGGGAGAGGGAGCAGGCACTCAGCGGTTGCAGGGGGGGGGGGAGAGGGAGCAGGCACTCAGCGGTTGCAGGGGGGGGGGGGGAGAGGGAGCAGGCACTCAGCGGTTGCAGGGGGGGGGGAGAGGGAGCAGGCACTCAGCGGTTGCAGGGGGGGGGGGGGAGAGGGAGCAGGCACTCAGCGGTTGCAGGGGGGGGGGGGGGAGAGGGAGCAGGCACTCAGCGGTTGCAGGGGGAGGGGGGAGAGGGAGCAGGCACTCAGCGGTTGCAGGGGGGGGGGGAGAGGGAGCAGGCACTCAGCGGTTGCAGGGGGGGGGGGGGGAGAGGGAGCAGGCACTCAGCGGTTGCAGGGGGGGGGGGGGGGAGAGGGAGCAGGCACTCAGCGGTTGCAGGGGGGGGGGGGGGGGAGAGGGAGCAGGCACTCAGCGGTTGCAGGGGGGGGGGGGGGAGGGAGCAGGCACTCAGCGGTTGCAGGGGGGGGGGAGAGGGAGCAGGCACTCAGCGGTTGCAGGGGGGGGGGAGAGGGAGCAGGCACTCAGCGGTTGCAGGGGGGGGGGGGGGGGGAGAGGGAGCAGGCACTCAGCGGTTGCAGGGGGGGGGGGGGGAGAGGGAGCAGGCACTCAGCGGTTGCAGGGGGGGGGGGGGAGAGGGAGCAGGCACTCAGCGGTTGCAGGGGGGGGGGGGAGAGGGAGCAGGCACTCAGCGGTTGCAGGGGGGGGGGGGGGAGAGGGAGCAGGCACTCAGCGGTTGCAGGGGAAGCATCAGGTGGCAGGAGGGGGGGGGTGTGCGTGTGTATGGGGGCAAGGAGAGGAGGCATGGGCAAGCAATACGGGAGTGTGTGGGGTGGGGTGTATTGTGGGAAGGCAAGACATATAAAAAAAACAGCTGCTGAAGGTGCGTCATGGTGCAAGGGGTTGCTGCGCCCTGCCGCCCTCCACGCAACCCTTCACATGAATTGTGCAGATGATCACCACAAACCCTCCCCCCCCCCCCGGGCTGTGCTCACCTGCCAGCCGCTTGGGTGTTGTCGTGGCCCCATGAAGGGACACAAGTCTAACACATGACAGATCTGCTGATTGTACCTGCACGCAGGGCGGCACAGCACAGCATGACACAGCATGACGCTCGGTTGACCACGCCACTGACACACCTGAATTGGGTACACTGGTACTTGCTACAGGAAGGGTCTCTCAAATCCAGCTCAGCAGTCGAACTCGTAACTTGTAGATACTGCTGGAAAGACCAGCACTGTGAGGGCACCCTAACTAACCCGCTTTAGTGCCCACATGCCCCCCCCCCCAAATACCACCACCACCACCTTCACCACCCCACCTCGGCAAACCAACGACTCACCAGCACCACCGCCAGTTGATCGCAGCACTGCCCATGCGCCTCAGCTTTCTTCTACTGTACCGATGGCAGAAAATGCTCAGGCAAAAGCATCAACCAGGGCCATCAACCCCCCTCACCCTGCCCCCTGGCCACCCCCCCCCTACCAACTCACCCCGCCCCTGCAGGCACCAGCACCACCTCACTGCACTCACTCACCACCATTGCCACTACCCCACCCTCCCCCACCACCCAAACCAAGGACTCACCCCGCCCCTGCAGGCACCAGCACCACCGCCAGCTGATCACAGCCCACCGCCAGCCACTGCCATCAGGTGACGCCTCGGCAATGTTGAGGGGCAGCAGGTGTTCACGGGCTGCCCGCCGCCCAGCCTCATCCACAGCAGCCTGTGCAGCCTGGTGGTACTCTTGGGGCAGGTGTGGGGCCTGGGCCAAGGTGGCCAGGTCTGCACGGGCCTGAGTTAGGGCGGCCTGGGCTGTGGCAGCTGCAAAAAAAATGAGACAGTGAGGGATGGAGGGAGTGGGTGAGAGGACAGAGCGAGTGGTGTGGGGGTACTTGGGGGGTAGGTGGGGGGCCTGGGCCAAGGTGGCCAGGTCGGCACGGGCCTGGGTTAGGGCGACCTGGGCCGTTGCAGCTGCAAGAAAAATGAGACAATGAGGGAGGGAGTGGGTGAGAGCAACAGAGCGGGTGGTGTGGGGGTATTCAGGGGACGGGTGAGGGGCTTGAACCAGGGTGGTCATTGGCAGGTCGGCACGGGCCTGGGCTAGGGCGGCCTGGGCTGTGGCAGCTGCGGGGGGGGGGTGAGGTGGGTGGATGAATGAGTGAGTGAGTGATGTGAGTGAGAGAGTGAGTGAGTGAATGAGTCAGCGGTTGAGTGAGCCAGTGTGTCGCGTCGCGGTCTTTGACGGTCTTTGGTGATCCATACACCCATGTCTGCAATAATGCCTGCTCACGGAGCTCCTGGCGGCTCTTCTCTGATATTGAAGGGGCATAAGAACAACGACAACAGGACAAAGTCCACAAAAAAACTTGCTCACAATTGACCACAGGTTTCAGATAAGGCACCATTCGGACAATCTACAGTACGTACTGTACTGTATGGGCGACATGTATGGGCGACAAGGTCCCAACGGCACCAGCGAGCGAGCCAAGGGCTCATGAGGGTGCTGCTAAAGCCTACTTGGCGTGCCCCAGTCTGGGGTCTACTTCATGTACCCCTGCTCACCTGCTGCGTCATCGTATGCTAGGCCCCTGATGGCACATGTGGCCAGGTGGGGCGCAGACGTGATTTCAGCATGACTCAGGCGAGCCCAGCGGCCTGTGGGCCATGCCTACAGGTCAACAGGGCAGGCAGGAGCAGAGTGGAGGGCCCCAGGGGGGGGGGGAGGTAAAGCGGCAGTCACAGACGTGATCTCAGCATCAGCCATGTGGCAGCCAGCAGCCTGGAGGCCGTGCCTGCAGGACAGTAGTCAGGGGCAGGCAAAGGCAGAGTACTTGCGTCATGGTTTGCAACATCCTTCCACTGCACAGGGCTGCACTGAATGTCCTGGTGTGTCCGCCGCACTCGCTTACCACTGCACTGTGCACTCCCCCACTGGGTCACAGTGTAGTGCAGGGTCACTGCACAGTGTAGGTATGGTGTCAGCAGGGTTCTAGCTGTACCCTACTGTCACCTGGCCCTGGGTGCCTATACCTGCCAGCCTGTGCAGTGCACCTTGATCGGGTGATTGTAGTCAACAACACTGTCTGGTCCACATTCTCGGTTCTGTTTCGTGTTTCGGTTCTGTTGCCATCGTCGAAGTTACGTGGCTGCCTTTGTCGCTGTACATCTGTTTGGTCTCTGAGTTTCTTCTAATCGAACACGTGCGTATTATTATTCTAATCGAACACGTGCGTATTATTGGGGGGAACTACGGGGGGAACTACGGGGGGAACTACGGGGGGAACTACGGGGGGAAACAGACCAGCAGTGTCGACGAGGCCCCGGCATCCCCCGTGCAGCACCCCGGCAGCCCTGCAGGTTTGGCTTCAGGCGCCCTGCCTTACAGCAGCCTGGCAGCGGCAGTACGCAGCAATGGCAGTAGCAGCAGCAGCGGCTCTGCGCCCGCTGCTGGTCCCTCTCGCATCAGCAGCAGCAGCAGCCCCCGCGCGTCAGGACCGCCCCTCCTGCCACGCCTTACAAGGATGCGGTGCAGTCGGAGGTGGTCACTGTCCCGTTTACCACACCCATCACGGTGACAGGTGGGGTTCAGGGGCGCCACTTTGGGACGGTTCTCGACATTGGGTGTACTTACTCAATCATGAACAAACCGTGGCTGCGCAAGAACAACCATGTGTTCTTTTACCCCGGCAGCCCTGTGGAGCTGCTGGCCTTCGAGCCGCCCGCCCCCTCCCTGGGTGTCATGCTGGGCGACACACGCAGCCAGGCGACACACCTGCTGCGCAACGTGCCTCTTGAGCTGGGTGACGGCATCTACAGGGTCAACTTCCTGGTCATGCCGCACTCCATGTTTGACGTTGCGCTTGGGCTTGAGTTTATGGACGCATACGCGGCGCGTGTGTCCACCAAGGCTTACGGGCTGCCCGGCACGGGCCCCCAGCTATACATCCCTACCCCGCGCTCCTTCTGCCGCCGCAGCCTGCAGCAGTCCTGGCCCGCCGGGCAGGCCTTCTACCACAACAAGGTACCGGGCCACTTCACCATCAGCAAGCAGCGTTACAACGCTGTGCAGGTGGCGCCCAGCTCCCTCTCTGCCTAGAGCAGTAGGGTGCCGCTTCAGAGTGTCTTAGTGTTGTTCTCGTCCTTTGTCAATGTCTGTTGTTCATGAGTCTTTTGTGGAGCCCGCCCCCGAGCGTGGCCTGCCCTCTGAGGCAGATGTTGAGGCAGTCATGGCCGCTTTGCAGTTGCAGCGGGAGCGTTATGCTCACCTCACTGATGAGCAGTTTCACCGGCTGCAAGTCTTGTTGTTTGCTTATGTGGATATCTTTTCTGTGGATGGGGCCTCTTTTGGGTGTGTGGCTCGGGATAAAGAGTTCTACCATCGCATCCCAACGGGTGATGCTCGCCCTATTACTCAGCGCCCTTACAAGCTGAGTTATGCACAGGCTGTGTGGCTCAAGGGTGAATTGGATCGGCTGCTCCAGTTGGGGGTCATTCGCCCCAGCAGTAGTCCGTGGATGTCCCCTGTTGTGATTGTGCCCAAGCCGAATGGGAGCTGGCGGTTGTGTGTTGACATGCGCTTGCTCAACAAGTGTACAGAGGCAGACCCCTACCCCCTCCCTACTGTTGAGGAGATGCATGCGGCTATGGGCGGTTGTGCCCTGTGGTCGAAGATGGATTTTGTGAGTGGGTTTTGGCAGGTGGAGATCCATCCTGACGACTGCCACAAGTGTGGTCTCACCACCCCTCATGGCAACTTTGAGTTTGTGCGTATGGTTATGGGCATGCAGTCGGCTCCCTCCACGTTTCAGCGTCTCATGGACACCATGCTGGCGGGAGTGGAGCATGCTAAAACGTATATCGACGATACTTTTACCTTTACGCCTGACTTTGACAGTCAGATTGCGGCTCTTGAGCGTGTTTTTGAGCGCACCAGGGAGTACAAGCTCACCATGAACCCCCTGAAGTGCAGCTTTTGTGTTGAGGAAGTGGTTTGTTTGGGGCATTTGGTGTCCGCTGAGGGCATCAGTCCTGTGATGGACAAGGTGGCAGCCATTCTTGAGCTGCAGCCCCCTACTAATGCCAAAGCTATGCGTCGGTTTTTGGGCATGATGGAGCAGTACCGGAAGTACATCCCCCGCTATGCTCTCTTGGCGGCTCCTTTGCAGCTTATGTTGCGCCGCAATGTTGCGTATGTGTGGACGGATGAGGCTATTGTGTCTTTTGAGGCTCTGAAGGAAGCTTTGTGCTCGGCCCCCGTGCTGGCCTTGCCCAACTGGGAGCAGCCATTCATCCTCACCACTGATTGGAGCCGTGTGGCTATTGGTGCTGTATTGTCACAGGAGCATCCAGGTACGGGTGAAGAGCACCCCATTGCTTTTGCTTCTCGTGCGCTTACCCCAGCTGAGCGGAACTATGCCGCCACTGAAGGGGAGTGTCTTGCTGTCAAGTGGGGTGTGGATAAGTTTCATTATTATCTGCATGGCCGCCACTGGCAGTTGCGCACTGACCACAAGGCCCTTGAGTGGCTCAATACTGCTAGATTCACCAACTCCAAGCTGGAGCGGTGGGCTATGCAGTTGCAGGAGTATGATTTTGATGTTGAGTATATCCAGGGTTCTACTAATGTGGTGGCTGATTATTTGTCCCGTGCCTCTGAAGCCACCCTTGAGCGGGAGGATGGCACGCGTGAGTCTGTGGTGTGTGGTGTGGCTGGTGGTGTGGTGCCCTGCAGTTCTGCTTGGCCTGCCGAGGCCGCTAAGCAGGCAGACTTTGATTCTGTGGTTTGTGATGTATGCCAAGACCCAGGGGTTTTGATAACATGGCCATTTGTTCAGGTTGCAATCGCTGCCTGCACCTGCGTTGTGTTATGCCTCCCCAGTCCACAGTCCCCACCGGTGAGTGGTACTGCCCCGGTTGTGACCCGCTGTTTGGCAATCTGGAGGAGTTGTTTGATGCTGCGCCCATCTTGCAGTACACAAGCTGTGACCCCTACTGCAATGAGGTTTTGCTTTCCTTTGTGCGCAGTGGTTATGATGAGGTTTTCTTGGAGGGTTTGCCTTCCCGCACAGCGCGTATTGTGCGCCACAGGGCGGCTTCTTTGCGCCCTCACCTTCGATTGGATGGTTGGTTGATGGTCATGCGGCATGGCACGTCTGGTGTCCCGCAGTGGCTCACTTGCCCACCTTTGTCTTACCGCTGGGACATCATTCGCTGTATGCATGATGCCCTTGGCCATGCTGGTACCCGTCAGTTGAGCGCTAGCATGAAGCAGCATTTCCACTGGCGTGGTTTGGATCGTGATGTTTCGTTGTTTGTTGCACAGTGTGATGCGTGCCAGCGGCGCAAGCTGGTCATTGCTGCGCCGCCGCCCCTCACTGAGCCCATTATCAGGGGCCCCTTTGAGCATGTTCATGTGGACTTGTGTGGTCCGTTTGACACGCCTGTGGCTGACCTGCATGGCAGGCTGTTTATGCCTGAGAAGCCGATCAAGGCGTATGTTGTCCTAATGATCGACTACTTCACCAAGGCCGCTGAGTTTGCTGTCGTGTATGACAAGCAGGCCCCGTCTGTGGCGAAAGCTTTCTATTATTCGTGGATTTGTCGTTATTTTGTGCCCTCTCATGTCACCACCGACAATGGGTCGGAGTTTTCCGATGAGTTTAAGCACTGCTGGCGCGGCTTGGTATCAAGCATGTGCACACCACAGCCTGCCACCCCGCAGCTAATGGTGTTGTTGAGCGGCTGGTTCAGTCCTTCAAGGCCATGCTTGTGAAGCATGTCAACGAGCACCCCCTGCACTGGTTGCAGAGTATGCCTGTCATGCGGCAGCAGTACTGGGCTCGTTTGCATACTGTTTTGGGCATGTCACCGCATGAGATGGTTTTTGGTCGTCGGCCTGTTCCAGTCATGCCCTTGGCGCGCGAGTTTATCGCTGCCGCTACTGTGGCTGACGTGTCGGTTGTGCCTGACGAGTTTGAGTGCCCTGATCCCCATTCACATGTTTATCATATGCGGCGGTTGTTCGAGGGTTTCGATGCTACGGTGTTTCAGGCGATTCGGCAGCAGTTCGCCAAAAACGCAGCTGCTTGGCCGTTGCGTGGTGGCAGTAGTCGTGAGCTGGCCCAGTTGAAACCTGGTGATTTAGCTTTGGAGGTTGTGTCTGGGCCTGTTTCTACTTTGGGTGAAGCTGTCAAGGGTCCCTTCAGGGTTGTTGAGGTTCGCGGCAACGGTGTGGTGGTGCTTACCACGGGCAGCACTGACTTCAAGCAGGCTGTGCATTTCACCCGCAACATCGGCAACTTGGCTCGGTATCTGGATCGTGCTTCTGTGCGGGCTGCTATGGCGCAGTCGTAGGCTTGTGGACATGGCAGGTGTTTTTTTGCTGCTGTGGCGGTAACAATCCTCGCGCTACATAATGTAGTGCAGGGTCACTGCACAGTGTAGGTATGGTGTCAGCAGGGTTCTAGCTGTACCCTACTGTCACCTGGCCCTGGGTGCCTATACCTGCCAGCCTGTGCAGTGCACCTTGATCGGGTGGTTGTTGTCTTTCTCTTGTTTTGCGTGTGTTACCGCCACAGTTTGCAGCCCTGTCCCTCTGTCCCTGCCTGCGCCCGTTGTGCTGTTGCAGATTTGTGTGTTTGTGTGTGGTCATTTGGCCGCTGTCTTGTGCAGTTGCCAGTGTGGCTTGGCTGGTGCAGCTTTGCGGTTGGTGTGGTTTCTCTTTTGGTGGGTCTCAGGCTTGTTTGGTTGGGGGGGAAAGGCCTAGGCCTGACACAGCTTGGTGTAGAAATGCATGCAATGCTGTGTCATTCCTAGCAGAGTCGGATCAGCCTGAGCCCCACAGTAAGGTTGTGAGGGTTGCAGTGGTTGGAGCAGTTGAAGCAGTTGGAGCAGTTGGAGAAGTCCTGTGGTAGCAGTTGTGGCAGCAAGCCGTGGCAATTGCTGCAGGTGTGTCAGGTTTGAGCCCGCATGTGTGTACAACACACTGTGAAGGGTCAGGTTCAGGTCAATGTGCTGACAGTGTCATGCACTTGGAAAGGATGTGCCGCCCAAAAGTGGTGTGCGTCGTCCAAAACAACTCGGTAACAATCCTCGCGCTACAACAGCCTCACCCCCTCCCACTCACCCCCCTTCACGTCAACCCCACCCAAACTCCCCCGCCCTTCTCCCCCCACCTCCGCCCCCTTCACTCCCCCCCCCCCCCCGCTCACCTCAGCACCACCACCTTCGCCCCATAGCGTATCGACGGCACCGTGATCGGCCCCAGCAGCCGCAGCAGCAGCAGCAGGTACACCGCACGCGCCTCAGCCGCCTCCCTGTCCCCATCCCCCTCCTGCTGCTGCTGCTGCCACTGCTGCCGCCGCCGCTCCTCACCCAGTGCCCCCAGCAGGGCCCACTGCCCCTCTGCTGCTGCCCTGAGGGCGTCAACAGCAGCAGCCCAGGTGCCTGCAGCCTCCAGCTTGCGGACTTGGACCACCCAGCTGCTGTTGGGGTCACAGGCCAACCTGGGGCAGCGGGGAGGAGAGGGAGCAGTGAGGAGAGGGGGGGGGAGAAGGGGAGTGAAAGGAAGTGAACAGCAGCAGCGCAGGTGCCTGCGACTTCCAGCTGCAAAACCTGCAGAACACAGCTGCTGGCCATGAGGTGACACACCAGCCTGTGGGGAGGCGGGGAGAAGAGTGAGGAGAGGCTTGAGGGAAGGAGTGACGAGACTGAGTGAGTAGGCTGCAGCCGCTTGACAGCAGCAGGCCAACAGAACCATGCAAACCCTGAGTCAGTCACTCAGTCAGTCAGTGCCCTGGTACCCACCTGTGGTGTGCTAGGATGCGCAGGGTTTTCAAGCACTCCTCATCCTGCAGCAGCTCACCCACAGGCCAGCTCTTGGCAGCCCAGGAACCATACTGCTCACACCCCCCTCCTAGCGTGCTGCCCTCACACCCAGGGCCCTCCTCCAAGCCCTCCGGCACCGGAGATAGCCGGATCGAACCCTGCCGCCTGCCTTCTGCCTGCAGCCGGGCAGAAAGCTGCTGCTGTTTTGCCTCGTCGGCCTGTAGGGTAAGGGACCGGCTGAAAGGCATGAAGCGATCGGCAGCAGGGCAGCTGCCTGTATCCCGCATCCATGCAATCAACACCCCCAGCACTCGCTCAGCATTGGTGAGGGCCTGTAGGGTGAGGGACAGGCTGGCAGAAGGTGCTGGTGCTGCCTGCCGGCTGGACCCACTACCTGGCCCACCACCAGCAGCAGCAGCAGCACCTAGCCCAGCAGCAGCAGTGGCCTGCCCAGTGCCGGCAGTGTCTGGAACAGGGACAGAATGTGGCCCTGGGGCTGCTGGCGGGACACCTGAGTCAGCTGCTGCTGCTGCTGCTGCTGCTGAGGTGAAGCCTGGGAGTGGGGCAGCAGCAGCAGCAGCAGCAGCAGCAGCAGCTGCCTGGCCCTGCTGGTGGCTGCTGGGTGCCTCTGCTGCTGCCACACCACTGCTTGGTGCTGCCGCAGCGACTGCTGCTGAAATGCCAGCCGCCTGCTGCTGCTGCTGCTGCTGCTGCTGCTGCTGCTGCTGCTGCTGCTGCTGCTGCTGCAGCAACGCCTGCTGTGAGGGCGTCAGCAGTGCTGTGAGCTGGTGCACAAAGCGCCTGTTGACTGCTGAACCCAGGGCCTCCCAGTCGGGTACATAGCTCACCATCATGGCTGCAGCCTCACCGGCACGTGCTGCTGCTGCCGCTGCTGCTGGCGTCTGTTTTGTGTCTACTGCTGCTGCTGCTGCTGCTGCAGGCTGCACATCTGGCAGGTTGAAGAGGTACAACATGCCGTCCTGTCAGCACACAGGCAGAAGGGGGGGGATGTGAGGGAAGTGAGAATGTGAGAGTTACAACAGAATGATAACCTGGGGAGCAGAGGCATGGGAAGGAAACTTCTAAGCTGTTCGCGCTGCTGTTGTTCGCAGTGTGTAGTGCAACAGCTTGCTGATCCACTGGCTTGCCCCTTCCACCTCTGGAATCCTGCAGCACCTGCTATAACCCTTGCTTGACAGTGTCAAACCCCGACATAGCCATAAACGCAACTGCTGCCACCCCCATCTTGCCCCAACGCAGAAACCATACACAGCCGCTGCTGTCCGCCCCCCCCCCCCACACCACCCCCACACACACACACACACGCACACCTCCACTCCCCCCCCCCCCCCCCCACACACACACACTCCCTCCCCCCTGCCCCCCAACCCGCCCCCTCCCCCCCAAACTACCCCCCTAACCCCACCACCCCACCCCCCACCCACCTGGTGTGCCACCAGCATGCGCAGCCGCCCAGCAAAGTGGCCAAAGCGCACCGAGTTGACCATCGTCTCGGGCCCGTTCTTGCACAGCAGTGTGGCCACATGCACCAGCTGCCACTCAAGCTGCTGCCCCTCACCCTCACCCTCATCAGCAGCAGCAGGGTCGACCGCAGCACCCTCCAAACCCACTGCTGACACACTCACACCACCACCACCACCACCACCACCACCACTAGCATCACCACCACCACCAGCAGCAGCAGCAGAAACACTAGGCCCTGCGGACCTGGCAGTGGGTTGTGCTGCTGGTGGGGTTTGAACCCGGGTGTCACCATTAGTGTTGGTGTGTGTGTTGCTGCGCTGCACCCTAAAGACAGACAGCAGCCCGCTGTTGCCTGTTGCTGCCACGTAGTTGCCACAGATGGAGGCTGCTACGGAGTAGTGACGGAACAACGTCTTGCAGCGGGCTAGCAGCTTGGCGGGCTGCACAGCATGACACACAGCGCACAGCACAGCACAGCATGATCTGAGGACTGGCAGAGCAGATTTTGATTGAACTGTGCCAAGTCAAACACAGCCACACAGCACGCGTAATCTTTGAAACCTCCGCAACGTGAACCCAGCATCCCCCCCAGAACAAAAAGCAACACACAGCCCCTACCTACCTTCCCTGTTTCCAGCCTGTATACAGACAGCACCCCCTTGCAGGACACCACAACATCCTCCGGCGGAAGCTCCACCACAAACCTATCCGCTGCCGCTGCTGCTGCCGCATCCTCTGCTGCCGCACCCCCACCCCCACCCCCCTCTCCTGCCGCTGCCGCTGCCACCGCAGCTGCCGCCTCTGGGGGCGTGGGTGCCGGCAGGTGTGTGAGGGCGTCTGCGGTTTGGTGGTGGTGTGAGGCTGAGTGAAGGGCGGGGTGGCGGGTGGGCTGTGTGGATGTGGTGAGGGTGGCGTCGTGGGTGAGGATGCCGCATTCTAGGTGAATGCGCTGCTTGGTGGAGAGGTGTTCCAGGTCCATGTCGTCCATCATGTCGACAAACATCTCTGGGGGGGGGGGGGGGGGAGGAGGTGGGGGAAGGGGGGAGGAGGGGTGGGTGGGTGGGGACGCTGAGTTGATGGGGTTGATCCCTAGCTGAGAGGAGGGGCGGGGCGGCGGCGTGGGGGAGGGGGGGAGGGGGAATGATGCTTCTTTGATGGGGTTGATCCCCAGCTATGAAGTTGGTGTGTTGCCTAGGTGTGGGTGTGGCTGTGTGCGCAGGTGGAGAGGCATATGCCGACAGGAGCTCCACCAACCTTCGGATGCGGTCATAGCTGACAATTAGCGAAGGGGCAGCGCATCGGTGATTTGGCTGTGTGCTGATGGCTCTGCTGCAGCTGCACCAGCTGCTACTCCTGCTGTGTGTCGACCGCTTGGTGAGTGCCCTCAGCAGCAGCTGACTGCCAGGAGCAGCTGCTGCTGCTGCTGCATGTGTGTCACTCATAAAATAGTTGGTAACTGTCAGTGTGTGAGTCATTCACCTGCTGAGTCATCGTCATCACTTTCTTCATCCATTAGGTCAGGCACCTGCAGGCGAGTGCAACAATGCACACAGGCGCACAGTCAGCAGCAGTGATGACACACGCCACTTGCTGCACAGACCGAGTTCACCAAGTGTGGATGTGCCCATGAAGAGTATCTCAATAACCAATGGTGACAGTATCCACCTGCCACACCCGCACAGCCCTCCAATACATGGTCAATGTCGGCTGGGCCCTCCGAAATTTGCCTAGGCAGGGCACCGAAATCTGCCTAGGCAGGGCAGATGGGCTGTGCAGCACACCTGCTCTGCTGCATGACAGTGACACTGCCAGCCAAGTGCCAACGCCCACACTGCTTGCACCTATGCATCAGGTGCCCCTACACGCTCCTCAAGACGTCCAATTGATGACACACCCATCCAGTTGCATGTGCAGCATGTTGCTCCCTGAAAAAGGGACATGGAAAGCTGCAATTTGCGCGGAGCAAGCACCCCCCCCCCCCCACACACACACACACACCGAGAGACAACTGCCAATTGCCGCCCCCAGCACGCACCAACCCCTGTGCTCACCCCGTCGTGTTCATCATCGTCTTCCTCCCAGTCTTCAAAGTCTTCCAGATCCTCCTCCTCATCTTCATCCTCCTCTTCATCACCAAACATGACAAACTCTACACCCCCTGCCTCTTCAGCACCCAAGCCCTGCTGCTGCTGCTGCTGCTGCCCTCCAACCTGCGCTGCCATCAGCTGTTGCTCCTGTTCCAGCTGCTGTGCAGCATCTGCATCCATTGGTGCTGCATGGCCGTGCTGCTGGTGCGGGGGCTGGTCTGACATGGCGTGTCTCAAGGGCTGAGTCTCCAGCAGCTACTGCAGCACTGAGGCTGCCCTGTCTCAAAAGCCTGGCCTTTACAGCCTGCGAAGCACGTGTGAGGTGTGGTTATTCACGGTGAAACGAAGTTTCAAGTGAATGCATCACACTGGTGCTTGAAGTCAGACCAATTGAGCTGTAGTCACTAGTAAGTGACTGCTGTGCTGCATGGGACCGCCCCAGTGTGCACAAGCAGCCTCCTGAGGGCACTAGGTGCTTTGAGTTGCGCCCTTTGAACCCTTTCAACCCTTTAACCCTTAAGAGCCTCACCGGAGACGCATGTGGCGTGGCATTGCAACTTATCTGCAGCAGATCACTGCGCCAAGGGCTGCCATTGTCGATCGTCACAGTGCAGGCAGAATGAGAACCATAAGCACAGCAGAAAACGCCAAGAGAATTGGTCGACATGTAGCGCAGCACCCCTGGTTTGAACCAGCCTGACAGCTGCTGGAGCAAACCATGAACATGGCAACCTGCAGGCTGCACCGGCATACTCCTCACTGAGAAAGCATGTGAGTTCTCAGATAGTGGGTGCGGCGGGTTTTGGCTTACTTTCAAATGAGCACAGGATGAGCAGCATCAGTCGCTGTTGGGTCATCCACCTTGGGTGGTCAGTGACTCCCCTCCCCACCCAGTCTCCTACTGAGGACCTTTGGTTTGAGGTCCCACGCATGGGGTGTGCAAATATTGCATTGTACTGATGTTGACATCGAGTTTGGATGGTGGTGTGACAAGCCAGGTCGGGCATTGCGCAATGCTGCATCAAACTTACTGTTCACTGTTCTATGGTTGTCCATGCATGCAGCTTTTTGAGCTGTGGCTCTAACTCATTCTACAAAACGTCCACTATAACAAGTGTAACACCGCCCCCCATCAAAAGACTGATGCATTTCTGACACAGCGGCAGGCAGCCTACTATAGACATTGAAATGGCCAATATCCACACAGTGCATGCAGCGCACAGCACTAGTGCTGACAATAGCACGGCACGCTCAACACACTGGCACTTGGGTATGTGCCGGGTGAAGCAAATGCATGACAAACAATGCAGATGTTCCTCGCAAGCAAACCCTGCACACACCCAGTTCCCACTCAGGTTGATCGTACTTCAACTGTGTGCTGGGCCAGCACACACGCACAGTACAGCTGCTCTGTCACCCTCGGCCTCAGATGCCACGGCAGTCAGGCTGTCTGTGGGCCCCACACTGCAAAGAGTGACGGTGATGCATTAGTTCATCATGTGCACGACCGTCGCACGTTGAACGTGACCGTACTTGAGCCACATCATACTCTACTGTTGAAGGTCACAGTCTTCACTGGCAGCCATGCCGCACCTGAGGTGACAAGGGCAACACAGTCTGCCCTGTCACAAGCCTTACGGCTGCGCCATGGGCTGGTGCCACCGTGGCATGATGGGGGACACTTGAGCATCACGTACCAGCTGGCACAGTCACACATCAAACACACGATCGCAGTTGGGGTGTGGGGTCCTAGGCTTTGCACTCGTGGCTAGGGCTCTCATATGTTCCGTTGTTGCAGAGAGCGTCTGCCCTGCGGAACACTGGATTTTTGCCCTCAGGCACACCCAACATGCATGTGCCTGCGCATGCACTGTCGTTGTACACGCCCATGCCACAGGACCACATAAATGTCACGTCGCCAGCAGGCATCTGTGGCACTCCGCAGGAGCCTGGGCATGTCTCAATACATGGCCGTGTCTCAACAGTGTTATTCAAAACTGCGCACTGGCTCCCTCCAATTGGAGGTGCATGGCCCAAGCCAAGTGCATGGCCCAAGCCACTGGCAAGTGCCTGTGCAAGCCCCTGGCTTTGACCCTGCTGGCCGTGTGCAGAGACACCGTTGCTGTTTGGTTTCCCGTTGCCGTTCGGTTTCCCGTTGCTGCTGGTCGCCTGCAGGCGCCTCGTTGTGTTGGTTGCCTCAGACGGACCCTCTGCTCCAGTGGTACTGTTGGTTGCCTCAGACGGACCCTCTGCTCCACTGGTACTGGAATTGGTAGGGGGAACTGTGTCCTCAACAACAGGAGGCATGATGAAAGTCCTGGTCTTGTTGCCGCAGCCAACGCATGGAGTCCACTCAGTCCATCGACCCATGCAGTGTTGGCCTGCAGAAGTTGGACAGGCCAGCACAGTGACAGCAGGGGAGCGCTTGAGGTGGTCAGTGCCACCAACAGATGCTGCGCCTGGCTGAGCACATGAAAACCATCTGGGATGCACTACCTGTGCTGTTTGCTGCACTACAGGATGCATGCACATGAAGGCTGCAGGCACTCTGCAATAACCGTTCCGCAGCAAGTGTGAATCCCACGTGGCTTTCACATGAGGCTTGGGGCTCAAAAAGGCGTGCTGACAGTGGACAGAAAGGCAAGGTGAGGCTCACCTACGGGACCCCCTGGCAGGGAAAAGGCAGGCTTCTCCTTGTTGTTCAGCACCGAGGCCAGCTTTTCCCTGGGCACTGCAGGCAGGAGGCCGAGCTGCAGCTTGCCAACGTGCTCTGGCTTGACAAGGCCGACGCTGACCAGCCTGGAGGACACCTCCTCTGTTGCAGTTCCATCATCGATGAGATCAGCAAGCTTTTCGATGTCAGGAAGGTCCGGGGTTCTCTCCAGGGTGTAGCCCAGCACAGCCAGCTCCAGGGCAGGCGGCTCAGGGGCGACTTGAAGGAGCCTGCGGCGTGCTTGCGTGTTCTCAGGCGTGGCAGTGCTGGAATCCAGGAACACCGAGATGCGTGAGACTGGATAGGTTTCTGGCAGTGCCAAGCCGCCATGCACCGCCGTGGCCAGGCGGTCCAGGTTGGCTCGGTTGGTGAAGTCGGGCAGGACATCAGCCGTGCCAGTGATGGCGATGAAGTAGGGTCCTGCAGGTCAAGTGGGAGACAGATGCATGAGATGCCCTTTGTTTGCAGGCCAGCACACAGCGCATGCATCGTGCTGCAGACAGTCGTGTGATGTACCACTATGTGCACCCATGTGTACACAACAAGATGCAGGCAGGCGCAGAGCGCTGACTGAAGTCAGGCATGCTTGCAGGATTGCCTTCTTTTGCTTAGCATGGGTTCCAGTGCAAGCTGCGCAGCGCTCAGCACATGTGCGTGCACGCACATGCACAGCTGCAGATGTGTTGCTGTTCCTGCAGGACAGTTTCCAAACTCACCCTCCTGTTGGGGCCCTGGACGGCCAAACACAGCAGCCAGCACAATGATCAGCACCACAGCACTGACCAGTGACATCAGCAGGTTCGCCGCCCAGGAGATGGTAGGTGTGCCCTTGCGGTGCTTGATGAAGAACTCATCATCGTGGCCACACCGCAGTCCCTTCAGAGTCCCAACCCACCAGGCAGGTGGAAACAGCCAGCCCACCAGGAATAGGCCCCACATGCACTTGGTGGACCATGCTGGGCACTCGCTGCTGTTGCTGCATGCATCAGCACTGGCTGCCACTGCTGTATCTGCCTGCACCTCTCCAAGGGTGGCAGCAGTTTTTGGTGTGCTCGGCTTTCCCACTGCTACTTGCACCTGGACTCCATCCTGGTTGCTCATGGCTGAACACAGCTCTGCGCAGGCACAGCCAACAGCAGGTGTCACTGCAGATGCTGCAGCAGCAAGCCAAAACTGTCACTGATAGGCCGGAATTTTGCACAGTTTAAACACACTAGACAAACCTTTGGCCGTGCACTTCGTCTCGCAATTCGTTTGATGTTGGGTTGCCGCGAAGCACAAACTGCTGCGGAGGACTCAGTCTGGATGTTCAATGTCGGCTTGAGCTGACATAGAGATTATTGAGAGACGGAGCTGCTCCGTAGAGACCAACTGACTCCTGATTTGTATCCTGGAGCCCTAAACCCTTCTGCCGTTTCACCTTCTCCGACACATATGCAGTTGGATGCTCACTGGCGCTAGTTATGCAACGGCTTGGACCCACTTAATTCAGAGGAGAAGAACAGGCATGCTTCAAGCACTATACACCCCCCTGGAGGGCCTCTCTCACAAGCCATGGCAGATGCACGCAACTGTGGATGCTGACGGTGTCGGCAGAGAAGAAGACCTGCAAAGACTTGTAGATGCCCATCATTTGCGATGGTGCCAAGCGTGTGATACCCTCAGGGTCCCTACATACCAGTCGCCACGCCCAGAGCTACTGCTCCCCCCTACTCCTCCAGGCCCTGACCCCTGAGGGTCAACATGTGAAGATTACACCTGCACTTGCATACCGGATCATCACCACCACTATGTATTTGCCAAGCTCATTACCTGCTAGCATTGCAACGTGCATGATGCAGTCGACTGCATGCGACAGGTTGGCTGTAGCAACCACTGCATCCATGCGATACAAGCTGGGTATCTCCCTGCGTTGTGCCCAAAGCACTGCAAGCTTTGACAACCGCTGGCTGCCACAAGCAACCATTAGCCACACCAAACAGGTCAGGTTGAATGCCCACTACCAAGCTTCTCCCAGGCCTGCCAACACACACTGTGTGGTAGGGTTCACGGCTGCATATGCATGGCGTTCATACACCACAACTCAGTTCAGGCGTGCTATGTGTGTCAAGACAACATACTATGTAGGTCTGCTGCACTGCCTCGCAGGAGAAGTGGGCCAGGGTGGGTGGGTGGGTGGAGATGCTGGATGCACGCACAAGGGGCTCTGTCAGGAACCACTGCCACAACTGAGGAGGATAGGACAGCAGCAAGCCCTGACGCAAGTGCAGCAGGAGCTCAAAGTGGAGATGGGGCCACCTGCACGCATCCTGCTTGCACTGTGTTGGCACTGAGTGCCAACAACCATGTCCAGGCAGCTCTGTCAGGCAGCTCTGTCATATCCCTTGAAACTGGGAGAGCAGCTGTCACAACTTGCACAAACACTGTTGGGTACCAGTACCAATCGATGACGGGTGTACCAGCCAGGCTGATGCATGCGTCCTTGTGCTGTCACAAAAATGTCATAGCAGCACTGATGGCCGGCGCTGTGCCCGTTGCCATCATCAGGGTAGATGGGAGAGGCCCGCCCCCATGCCACACCCAAACGCCCAGGTGCATCTGGACAGGTGGATGGTGCAGGGCGCCCCAAGTGCATGCAACTGTGCACACCTGCCCACCATCCCTCACACTGTGCTGAGTCACCTCACACTGTGCTGACTGCTAGTCAGAGGCCACACAAAGGAGTACCACGAGACACACGTAACTCCAACAGCAGCAACTTGGGGTGGGGTATCCACCCTGCATGGCACGCCAGTGCTGCTGACATGCAGCTTGCAGTGGTTTCCTTTGCACAGGACCAACCTCAAACCTTTACCACGCATGCATGGCGTCCGAAAAAGGAAGCCCGCTGTCAAAGCCAAAAAGCCATTGCAGCTGTCACAACTGCCAGATCACAGATATTCAAATAATATACAACGCACGACAGTGTTCAAGCCCAGGCTTTCCACTTTGAATTGACCAAAACAAATGCAACCCTGCGATGCAGGACTGGGCAAAAAGGCACCAGTGATGCAGCCATTGGCTGGGAAGCGAAGCAGCAGCAGCAACAGTGCCACTGCTGGCTTTGCCTCTGGTGGTCTGCAACCAGAAGCTTCTGGACCCAGACTGCAGCCAATGCCCACTCTGCCACCCACGTAAAAAAGTCAAAATGTATCTGCGATAGCAACCAACGTGGCAAAAACAGTCCGGGCTGATATAGACAGCAACACTCTTTTTGCTTTGCACCAACTCAAGTGGCTCTCAGTCTCGCAACCCGCCAGATCACAGTCTGGCAACACCTGTTTGCATGCATGCTTGCACACCATTGCGCAGTGCGCCACAATCACTGCCTTGCCCGCATACGCTCTCACCCACCCAAAGACGCATGAGACAGCCAGGCACCTTGGCACTGCTGCCATGGGAGGCAACTGTTGGTGAAATCCCACTACACCAAACATCCGATGAAACCACAGGCAACAGCTGAGCCAGTGCATTAGCCGCAGGAAGCACTCATCAATCAACCAGGGAGCAATGCCAGCGAGATAGTGGTGGACCGACACAGTAGTGGGTGCAACATCTGTCCCCGCCAAGTTGCAGCACACCCAAACACTGCCTCCAGATGACCCCACAGCAGCCAGCAGGCAACTGAGAGGCTCTCAAGCTGCATCTGCACGCAGCACCCGTACCCCCACACAACCCTGCCCCGTCCGCTCTCTCATCACTGTCTCCCACAGCCTCCCACAACACCTATGCCGCCTGCAGTGCCTTGGCTCACGACCCAACAGGCAGTATCTGCACAATGCCCGCAGTCGCCAGCACATACACCACATTGAAGCAGGCATAAAACAGGAAGGTGATAACCGCCATGGAGGGCTTCATGCGGAACCTATGCACCAGGGGCACCACGATGAGGTGCTGCACCATATTGGCAATGGAGAAGCCAGTCATTACCATCAGAGGTGCGTCAACTGGGATAGTCAGGGGGCCGCCATGCAGAGCAGTACCTGAGGGCAGCATGCAAGTCACGTAGGGCAGGGCAGCGTATATGGCACATATGTAGGTAGCAAGCATCAGCAGCATGCATGGGGCATAGGGAAGACTCTTGCTGTGTCACAGCATCCACGTCAGCAAGTGGCTGCCAGCACAGCTGTCCTGTGCCTTACGAAGCGTGCTACGCATCGTACATTTCAAAGCGCAACAGCAACAGAGACGACACAAGCAGCAGCACGTGCCGTCTGGCTGCTGACAGGCTGACTTCTTGTTAGCAGCATCAAACAACCAACCCCTACTCATCCACTTCCAGTAGGCCCTATTCATTACTGCCAGCACCAGCGCCCCGTTGCACTCACCGTATGCCAACGCCCCTCCCATGCCAAACAGCAGCGTGAACAGCGGGCTCGCAAAGCAGGCCGCCACAGCCATTGAGGGGAAGCCATCCCTTGCCATGGCCACGTTGTTGACCAGGTCGGGCACTGAGTTGCCCCAGGCCAGCACAGTAGCACCCAGCAGGGCGGGCTTCAGGCCAAAGATAGTGCCCACCACCACACAGATCTGCACCAGCCCACTCGCACTCAGGTTCAGCCAGGCAATGGCCTGAAAGAAGGCCAGCACGGCAAAAACACCTGCACACACATGTCACCACGTCAAACACACAGTAAGCTCTTTGCCGTAATCTGCCAAAGGTCAGGATGGCCTTAAGTAACTGCACCTGCAAAGTTTTGACGATGCACTAGCCATGCTGTTGGACACTGGCAGCTGCCATCATGGGGTGCGGAGTCAGGTTCATATCAGTTACATGCCCCACAACTCGCCAGCACAAGCCCTGTCCACCAGAGTCTGACGAAAGAGATGCCACCCTGCAGACCTCTAGCATGCAGGCTTTTGCAAGACAACTGTGCTCACCCTTGAGTGTCTTGCGAGGCACTGCGCTAGCCGGGTACGTGGCCCATATGATGCAGCTGCCAATTGCAGCACAGCCACAGCCAAACGCAAGCCCCAGCCAGCCGATGCCCAGCAGCACGGAGAAGTCCCCGACAAACCACAGCAGCGGCACTGTCAGCGGCAACAGGCACGCCCGCTCGCGACCGTAGCGGTGGCCGCTGCCTGTGCCGACCTGCAGGACAGCAAGCAGGGGCAGCGACGATCAAATCAGCGTCATCAAACGGTCGCCCGCATGTACCTCACCGAGTTCACAGCAGTAACAGCAGTACAAGGACACCCCCCCCCCCGGGGGGGGGGGGGGGGGGGGGGTCCCACCGTTGCAGCAGCTTGGTCCTGCTTATGTTTTTGCAGATTACAACCATCACAACCATCAACGCAAGTATACAAGGCGCCACATCAAGCACACAAGGTGGTCCCCAGCACACAAGGGACCACCCATGCAATCGGTTCACATAGAGTTTTTACACCACCCCTCAACCCACCCACTGCACTCACCCTGGGCATGGTGAAGCTCAGCAGCTGCACCAAGGGGTGCTGCAGCCTGTGCTTGAGGCTGGTGCCTCCAGCCTTTTCAACCTCCTGGTCGTCCTCATGTGCAGCCAGCAAGGCATCATGCTCAGCAGCCTGCTGCTCCAGCAGCTCCACCTGCTCAGCAAAGTGCTGCTCCTGCAGCTGCTGCAGGTGTGGGGACAGCTGCCCAATGGGAGTGACCCTCCCAGAAGCAACCCTCCCAGGCGTGAGCGGGCTGTGAGGAGGCATCCCCAGCACTGGCCAATCCCCGGCTGCCTGCGCTGCTGACGGGAAGGTTTTAGAGGGGGTGAGCACGCGTAGACCCGCCTGGTCAGGGAGCGCACCGCTGTCTGAGGCAGCCCGGGGGCTGCGGCCCTGCACACTTCCTGCATTCGACCGCTCGCCGGGAGCTGGGCTGACACTCCTGTTCCTGACGCTGCTCGCCCAAACAGGAGACCTCATGCTGCCGTCAGCAGGGGAGCTGTGGCGGCCCTGCGCCGCAAAACTCCGGCGATTGCTTGCGCTGAGGTTGTGCTGCGGCGCTGCGGGCAGGCCCCGTGCATCCAGGGACGGCACACCATGGATGTCGAGCAGGCCTCCCGCCCTGAAAGAGACCGCACTAGGCGATGTGTTGGTAGAACCTGCGGCAGTGCCTGGTAGGCTGCCGCTGCCCTGTCGCTCAGCGCTAGGCTGCAAGCCTGTGCCGTCCAACAGCACCTGGTCCTGCTGCTGGGAGTTGAGTGGCTGATGCGCAGACGCGCCACGCCTGCGCGCTGCAATCTCCGCTGCTGCAGCAGCTGCCACAGCTGCGATGTCCTCCTCTTCAGCTGTCATAACCCCTGCGTCTCGCATAACCCCTGATGCATGCAGGGCCACCGGGTGCCGCCCTGCAAGGTAGTCCCCGCTGCTGCTGGCCGCATTGCTTTCAAAGGACCCGTCCCCAGCAGTGCGCGACAGCCCATCCCTCGATGCATCAGGGCTCTCGTCTATCACCAGCAGCAAGGGCTCCCTCAGGCCACTGTTACTGCCCCTGTGCCGCCACGACAGCAGCGCCTGCAGAGTCCTGTTTCCGCTGCCACCCGAGGGCCCTGTGCTGCTGCCTTGCGGCCCTCTGGACTGGCCAAAGACTCCGCTCCCGGCTGGGCTGTATGTGCCCGCCTTTGGGGTGTCTGTCGAATCGAGCGAGTTGGCTCTGCTTCTGAGGCTGTAGTCTGTCTCTGAGTTGGGGGCTTCCAGGTCAAACTCACGGATGCTGGTGGTGGCGTCCACATAACCGGGGTGCTCAACATCAGAGTCCTCCCAGTTGAGGTCCTCGCTGCTGCTGTCATGCACATCTGCAGCATCAACACGATTGCAGCCACTGCTTGCGTCACCTGACTCCACAGTAGCAGTAGTGCTGGATCTATGCAGCAGTCTGGACACACCAGCACAAACATGCCCACTCAAACACTGGCAGTTTGCAGCTTATGTAACTACCAGCCAAAAAGGCAAGTCCTGGTGCTGGCAACAACAGCTGTGTGCTGCGGTGCTGCGCACCTATGCCTCCGTCCTCTGGCGGGAACTCGTGCAGTGCCAGGTCAGCATGCAGGGGCTCGTCAGCACGGCTGGTGTAGAAGGTGGCTGCAACATACAGCACGTACAGCGACAGCATAATCGCCGCTTCAGCTGTAGCAACCTGCAGGACACACACGTAGCAACAGCACAAAGAAACTTCAGACACAGATCAAGCAGGATACTGCCCACTGTGTACGCAGCGGTAGGCTGTATGGATGTGTGCACACCTCCACCATGCACACCATGCCTCACAGCCTGCCCCGCTGGCTGTTGCTGGTGCCGAGTTGTGCCGCAATAAAAGCCGCATGCAACAGCTTACATCAAGCTAAGCATGCATGCCACGAGCTACAACACACTCAGCATCCTGATTGGGAACATGCACTGATGGCAGCAAGAGAAAGCACTCAGCAACACCACGTGCCATGCCCTTACTGTACTGCTGAAATCCTGCAGCACAGAGCACACACATACCTGGCCGTCTGCCAGCATGTACGCAATGATCACAAGGCTGCACAGATAGAAGCCAACATCCTTCAGGAAAGCCCAGCGTTGGATGACAGCCTGCAGCAGCACAGCCACCAGCAGAGGAGCATGCATGCAGTCAGCAGTGTCCTGCAGATCGCCGCCTTACATCAGCACACAGCCAAGCTCACGGCGTGTGAGAGCCTACTATCACACTTACCGGCAGCCCAGCCACAGCAGATGCAGAACTGGGTCAAGAAGTGCATGCTGCTGCTTTGCAGAGCAGACCGATTTCACTGTGCTGCTTAGCCACCCAGACAAATCTGGCTTCCTTCTCAAAGCTGCCCGCGCAGCTGTACAGCAGCTGAAAGCAAACCAGTCCAGCAGTGCCACGTACCTGCTGCTTGCTGGCAATGAGCACAACCATGCCGAACACCACGTTGCTGGCAAACATACCACCACCCAGGGGCTCTGCCAGTGCCATGCCAACAGCAGTCCCACCATCCTGCACACACCACATGCACTCCATCAGGCGGCCGAGCATGCACATTGAACACAGTGCAAGCTGCACACTTGAGGCGCAAGTGGTGCAGCCTTCATGCATTTGGTGCTTCGTTTCAGTGTGTGGGTGATCACTGCAAATTCACTGCACATGATGAAAACCTGGCCACATGGATGTGCTGCTGGTATGTGTGTGTTTATGACAGACTAAGTACTTGCTGACGTGCTTGAACGGCAGCTCTAAGGATAGGAGGCTTTTGCCACCACTTGCCGCTGGACAGGGCAACCGGGGTTGTCATCTGCCCATGCTGCTGACCTGTGCCACAGCTGCAACTTGTGTGAATGTGTCAGGCGCGCCATTGCCAAACGACAGCAGTGTAGCTCCTGCTACTACTGGCGGCAACTTCAGATAGTCTGAAATGAGCTCAAGGGCTGGGCAGAAGAAACGCTCTGACACTGTCAGCAACACTGCAAACGCCACCAGGGCTGCTGCAAGCAGGAGGACCAGGGATAACCAACCCCTGCATGCGCAGGAAACAACGAACATTCCCGTTGTAGAAGCTGATGCGGTTGTCTGCAGAAGGTGGGCACCATCCATGCATGCACGCTAACAAAGATTCCATCGGCTGCCGTGGCCATGTCAGCCTCACCAGGTTGCTCCAAAGAAGCAGTAGTGCAAAGCGATATACTCCTGGAAACCTCCATCTGGATAGCAAATGTCCGCATTGTCCCTGACATACGCACACTGCTCCGCCCTTGGCACAGTCCAGGGCTGACAGGACCGCCCACCCCCTGCTGCTGCTCTCAGCCTAGTGAGCAGCCTGGCATTGCTGTGGCCCGCGCTGGCATGCGCTGCAAAGTTTAGGATCAGACAAATATAAATCAAACCACGGGGTTTCATGCGCAATCGGGACTGATGTGGTGGGTGGCACCTTCAAGCAGCAGGTGACGTGTGTGTGATGGCACCTGCACGTTTTGATTGCTTTTTCTGGGAGCTGCGGCAACCTGTTGAGAAGCGATACCATCAGGCTGACGTGCTTCCCACAAAGCAGGTTAGTCGTGGCTTGCAGGTATCAAGGGATTAGTCACGCAGCTTTGAATGGCCTGGCCCTGAGATGAACTATCACCTTTGTCGGAGCTAACGGCCCCCACTTACTCGTCCAATGCATTGCATGGCTCACATCCATACCAAGGTCATCGTTGCTCCCCCTGAAGCACAGCAGGGCACCCCAGAGGTAGTGGTCAGGGCAACCGCGATGCCAGTGGTACAGCGGAACAACCTAGGTGAGCTATGTTGACCCAGCAGCAGCTTTGCCTTTGAAAGGAGCTGCTTGAATGTCCCACTGGGCATTGCAGTTGTCCTGACCACACCCTTTGGTTGCATGCCGCACTCAGTCACTGGGCATTGCAGTCATCCCAATCGCATTCTTGGCCCCAAAAAGCAAAAAGCATCCAAGTGCAATCGCTCGGCCGCACCCCAGCACCGTCTCTTGGCACTGCATCTGGTTACTCCCCCCACCCAGCTGTCCAATTCCCATTGCCCCCCTCCCCCCCCCCCCCCCCCCCCACACACACACAGAAGGCCCTCAGGTGTTTGAGCTGCAGACAACGTCACCTGCATCTGCCTGCACCAAACAGAATGCATTTGCGCAGATGCTTAGCAGCAAAAAAGCAAAACTTCTAACAAAAGGAGCGTGCTGAGTCAGCTGCCACTTCTTGCCCAACAAGTCCCCTCCCCCTCCCCACAGTGCGCATCAAGGAGACAAGATGGAAGAGCGCCGCCCTTGTACGCAATGAGGGTGCTTGCTCGGTGCGTGGTAGCCATAAGTAGTAATCATCTGTCCAAAGAGCATCAGCACACCTTGTTACACCTGTGCCCAGAAGACATCCACCTGCTCACAGGCAGGAACCGCCCCTATGGCACACCAGCACACACTCGCTAACCGTCTCACAGTCCGGCATGTCAGAAATCGCGACTGCCCTACTGTTTTACCTCTTCTTGCCTCTCTACAATACAAGCTGCTGAGCATGGCTGAGCCTACGGGTAAACAGGGTCTACAGAAACATACAACTCATATAATGTACAGCAAACACCCTGTTCTTCCCCACTCAGCATCACTGCCTGTCCAGCAGCCATCGACCACAGCCACAAGCTAAGTGTGCCACACACCAACCTCCATGACCCTGACCTCAAAACACCCAATGTGTCTTGACCTCAAAACACCCGATGTGTCCAAGTGCGCACACTGACACCCACCACACAGCCAGCCTCTCTGTCGACAGCCACCTCAACAGCAAGCAAAAGAAAACATGTGCCAGTTGCACTCCCTCTGCCAACAAAACAAAGCCACAAGCTACTCCTGCATACAGCAACATCCCTCAGCTAGAGCTGCCCCGGCTGGCGGTCCCGTTGCCGGCCTGTGCTGCTGCCACCAGCTGCCGTGAGCCTTCTTGCTCAGGGCCTGCTTGTGCTGCAGCAGCAGCCCACCAGGCTGGCGGGCAATGCTACCGCCGCCCTGGCTGGGTGACGCAGGCGCGCCAGGCCCCAGCCCGGCACTTGGCGGGAGATCCGACCCATCGAGCTGTTGCAGCTGCAGGGCCTGTAACTGGTCTGCATCGAGCAACAGCTGCTCCGGCTGGCTGCCATCAAAAGCGCTGGACGCACCAGTCCACCCCACCGCTGTGCCGGAGCGCTGTGGAGGAAGCAGCAGGGGCGACGGCGCTGCACCATTCGCTGCGCGAGGCAGCAAAGGGACACTGCTGCTGCTGCTGCTGCTGCCATTGGTTTGCAGGGTGCCCAACTCCTGCAGTGGAGCGCGTTGATGACCAACGCTGTGTCCATTGCTGCCCATATGGCTGCTGCTGCCGTTGCTGCCAACCAGCAGTGGTGTGAGCTCCACAGGCGCCGACTGAGGCTCCTGCTGGCCAGGTGGGCTAGATGGGTGCTGCTGCTGGGCCTGCTGCACTGCTGCCAACTGCAGGCTTCCCCAGTCCCCCAGCCGCTGCTGTTGCAGTTGCTGCGACTGCTGCAGCTGCTGTGGCTCCTCTGCTTGCACCTGCTGGGCTGCCAACTGCTGGCCGAGCAGACACTGCTGCTGACCCTCCTGCTGCTGCTGTGCGTGGCGGACGGCAGGCAGCTGCTCTGCTGGCACCGGCCACGGCAGCAGCCTGCCAGGCTGCTGAGGCTCACAGCGCACCAGGTGCAGCACAGTGACCCGCACAAACTGCTTTGGCAGCTCCTCCCCAGGCCCAACACCCTCCTGACCCCCCTCTGTCCCCTCCACCTCCACATACTGTGAACCAGCACCCTCGAAATCCCCAGGCTGTCCACATCTACTAACTCAGTGGCAGGCACCACTGCGAGGTCCAGACCACAGCCTAGCAGCTTGCTGCGAGCCTCAGCAGCAGCTAACATTGCCAGCCGAGTTGCCTCTGGGCCTGCGGCGCGTACCGAGGTGAAGCCCCGCTTGCACAGGCGTGCAAAGATCGCGGCTGCGAGCGCAGCAGCGCGTGTGCTGCGTGCAGCGATCAAGGGGTGCTGGTCAAACGGCGCAGCTGGGCTTCTGAGACAGCAGCCACCAGCAGCATAACCCCTTTGCTGCTGCCCTTGGTAGTGCGGCCGCTGGTGCTAGTGCCACTGCTGCCGCTGGCACGCTGTGAACTGGCGCTACCACTGGGGAGATACTGCAGCTGCTGAGGTGGAACAGGGCTACTGCGCATAGCTGTTGCCACTGCTGCCCATGCATCCTGTTGCTGCTGCTGCCGCTGCTGTTGGTGAGCTTGCATGGCCGCTGCTCCTGCAGCTGTGCTTAAGCTGGGCTGGAAAACCAGCCCTGTGCTGCTGTTGCGGCTGAGCAGCAAGCTGCGTGCTGACGATAGCATAGCTGTCGTACGCACCAGCTGCATGCCTGCGCCTGCAGGAAGCAACACCTGATGCCCGCGGCGCAGCTGCTTGCTGACGGATGCAGCGAGCTGCTGCCCGTCCCGCTTGCCACAGGGTGCATACTTTAAAGGAGCCTTCTGGGAGGCAGCTGGCATCAGAAGGCTGCCTGGCTGCTGCACATGGGAGGACTCCGGCATGTGGCTGTGCTGTTTGTGGCGTTTGCGGCGCTGCTTGCGGGGTGTGGTAGATGTGGTGGTGGTGCCTGCAGCAGCTGTGGTGTCGAGAGCGCTGCTGCTGGGACCGGTGCTGCCTTGGCTGTGCCCTGCAGCCGGTGCTGATAGGACAGCAGCTTGCTGCAAAGTGTCCTGAGCATACTGCTGCTGGGCCGGGTGTATGTGGGTCACCCGCTCGATTTGTGGTGCTTGCTGGCTGGGCCACACAACTGGGGGATCCTGCACAGCTGCAAGCTGGCTGATAGGTGAAGACACCTGCTGCTTGCTGATGGGCCGCTCTACAGCCGGGCTGTAGCTGGTGGTGGGTGTAGAGATCACATCAGGGGTACATGGCACTCGATGACACCTGTGTGGCAGTGACACCCGTCGGTGTGTTGGGTGTGCACAGACAAGAACAAGAACAGCATCAAACCGCTGAACACACATTTCTGAGAAAGCCTACGACAACCACGTCGTCCCCTGGTGGCCCAGCATGGTGGACAGGGTGGGGTCAGCAGCTGTGTGGTGTCTACAGTCCCCAGCAAAGCACCCACCTGTGTGTGGTGGTCGCTTTGGGCAAGGCACACCCCAGACCCGCGACGTTCATTGCGGGGAACGTCTGATAAAGATAGCTGCCCGACAGTGTGCGGGGCTGCTGCTTTCTTGGCTTTCACCAAGCCATCAGACTCGCCAATCTTGCTGGACTGCCCAAACCAGTTGAAAAGCAGCCGTGGGTCTTTTTCACACCAAACAAGTTATCTACAAGCTGCCTGTCCCCCGTTTGCTGCGATTGAAGAGATAACTGTCAAACGGTCTCACGGGCACTAGATGCTGCAGAAATGATCTTAATGTCAAACACAATCAATGTGGGTGTGGACGAGACGTTTGGGGCGCAGATCATTGTCGAGACCTAAACCACCACATGAAAAGCCGAAAGGGTTCCCAAGGCCATCCTCCTGCCCCCATCATAAAGGAAACTTACTTGATATGCAGCAGCTCCCCAGCCACACTCTGCTGACGGCTGTGGGCCTCCCTGTTTGGACCCACATGCTGCTGTGCCAGGTGTGACTGAGACCCTGCTGCGCAGTTGTTGCCCTCAATGGCTAGCTCCTTCTGGGTGAGGGCGTCTTGATGATGACAGGTTAATTGACAATCAGTGGCTGAAATGCGGGCTGCACAAGCTACTACTTGCAGGGGAAGGGTCTGGCAGTGTTCAGCAATGCTGACGCAACAGGCAACGTGTGATGCTCCCTGCTGGTGCGATGATCGCGGGTTATGGTTGAAGTCTGTGACATGTTGGGTTACATATATGGATCAGTAGGTGTCACATTTCAGAGCTGACAAACTTGTAAGCTGTCTGGCGCCTGGACACAATGCTAGTGTCTGCAGCGCTGCAGACGGTCACCAGCCCTGCGGGTGTGTGCGCGTCAGGCCGGGCTGCTTGCCCCGGATTCAGCACCACAGCAGCTAACATAATCGTACTGACTCCAGTTGGAAACCACAATACGTACAAGCGCACCTACACCTGCCACAGCTCTGCAACACCCCTGCTGCAGCATGTGCCATCCTCAGCAGACACTCAGTGAGGCCTTTGGCAACATTCTTGTGGCATTTTTGCTCCGGACTCTGGTGAGGTCTGCTCTTGGCGAGGGCAAAGACACAGCAATCAGGCAAAGCATGTGGCGGGGGCTGACACCCGTCACCCAACACCCTGGGAGGTGTTGCTCACTGTTGCAGTACAAGGGCCCTGAAATCCCTGAGCTGAACACTACCTGATGGGAGCTCCACCTTTAGCCAGCATTGGCCATGCAACGGACAAGCTTCTGTGCCGAGCCACACCCTTGGGTACACAGACCTACACCCCTGCCAACACACTCATACCCTGTGGATTCAAGGCCTTCTTGTTCATTGCACACTGTGAAAAGGGCCTTCGTCTTCTGAAGCAGCCGCATGTTGTACTGTCTAGATTGCTAGATTGGGTGTTGCAACATGGAGCTCAGTACATGCGCTTTGAGTGCGTGCCACTGTGTCCTGTCAGACATTCAGTGCAACCGCCACGATTTGCATGACAAGTGCAGCTGAGCTGTGCTGATCAAGCCTGGGTGCCAACCCAAACAACTCAGCCAGGCCACCAACTACATAGTTACTATGGGAACCAACGTAGTACTACGCAGTAGACTCAGCCAGGCCATCATATCACATGCCTGCTTGGTTGTGTCTCAGGCTCGGCTTTCTACAGACACAACAGCCAACCAGCAGCAGACTACTGATTGTAAACTTGTGGTACCCCCCGCCCCCCTGGCTGAAGGAATATTGCAGCCCCCCCCCCCCCCCCCCCGACCCTCAGGGCCTGGGGCTGGCTGATGGCGATGGATAGCACAGCAGCTGCCAGGTTCCGACACAGTAGCTTACTGCACACCAAGAGCGCTGCACCCCCACTTTACATTTTATAAACAGAAGTTCACTAGGTGGTTCACAGTGCAACGCGAAGTGGGACTTCAGCTACAGCTTCCGCGGCCTTGCTTCATGCAGCTATCAGATTATCAAAACAACGTGATCGCACCGCGAAGCAATCATCTATGTTTCGATGTGTACGGAGATGAGGCTTTCAGTACCACTGCTTCGTTACAGAGGCGTCTTGTGCCCTGCTGACAGACCGAACATACTAAGTAGCCTCGTAGGGCAAATGACCGTCCACTTGAGGCGGGATTCCGTTTGGTTTACAGTCGTGCTGGGTCTGCTGCTGTTCATTCCAGCACAGGCTGTGCGTCCAGGGAGCCCATTCGCATCTCAGTACCCTGTGGATGACAGGGGTGATGTTATTGACTATGCCAAGCTGGAGCGTATACGGACAACATCCCGGTTTTCGGGATCCCCTGTCGAGCTGGCCGCTTTGCTAACGCAAGAAGCCGACCTGGTGAGAAAAAAAGCTTAAAGAAAAACAAGCTTAAAGCAACGTGTTGAAGTGTTGCTTGGGCCTTCAACGGAGCAGCAACCATCTACAGCAGGTAGCCGAGATACCGATCACTGATCATCAGTACCATCCAAGCCCCTACAAGTACTTATACCTAGGACCCCATGTCCCCTAGCATCCCTAGCAACCCCTACCAGTCAAGATGCTGATTTTCAGTGTAGTGGCTGGTGTGTTGCCCTTACAACATTGGCCAACATAGGCCAAACGTACGCTGCAGTCTTCAGGGACCACTGGTGACCTGCAGTGTTTTGCAGTGCTAGCATGTAGGTGCTGTGTCTGTGTAACCCACACACACCTCTCACACAGAGGCTCAATCAGAATGACAGTACGCACATGACACACACATGCAGTGCACAGTCAACCAACACAGCAGCACCTGCAAGGTGCCTGCCAGCCATTGAGTCAGCGCCCTGCAGGATACACCATGCCCTCAGGTGCATGAAAAGCCTCCTATTGAGAAATGGCCATGAACATGAACAGCAGTCTGACCCCCTATATCCCCCCCCTCTACCCCCTGCCCCCCTGCCAAGCACACATGGACACACTCCTGTGTTGGCGCACACACACTCAAACACAAAACACCCGTGCTGTCGAAGTCCCCTCCCAACTGCAATTCCCTGCTGTGCACCTCGCAGGCTGTCGACAGCGCCAATGAAGCCCTGTACTACAAATGCAGAGGCATCATGGTCCCGCCCGGTTCAGCTGCTGCTGCTGTTGCGGCTGAAGCTGCGGCCCAAGCAGCTGCTTTCGACGCTGCTGTGGCATCAGGCGCCTGGCTGCTGATAGACCCTGCAGCAGCACCGGAGCTCACTGATGCAGCAGCAGCAGTGACAGACCCAGCAGCAGCAGTTGGAGACCCAGCAGCAGCAGCAGCAGCAGATCCAGCTTTGCCCACAGCGATGACAGGCCCAGCAGCGGCGGCAGTGCCTGCAGATGCGGCAGCAATGGCAGCAGCATATCCGAACCAGACGCAGCTTGACCTAGCGGCTTGGCCAGTGGGGTCCAACGTCAGTGCAGCTGCTGCTCCAGGCCACCATCATCACCATCACCATCGTCTTCGTCACCACCATCATCATCACAGACACCTCTTGCAGCTGCTGAACAACAATGAACTGCAGTCACCTTGGCTGGTAAGCAGCAGGCATGGTGCACGCCTGCAGCTGATTCAGGCTAGGGGAGTGCATGAGGGCTATGCCAGTTCCAGCTACTCCTGCCCAAGTCGCCCTGGAATGCACACATGCGCTCCCTGACCACAATTACAAGCACACCCTGCCATATCGGCCCCCCTCCCTGACTCTCGCTTTTCACACCAACATGGATAGAAGGCATGCCATGATGGGGCTGTCCTAGCAGAAAGCTAGGGGTTACCTGCATATGATCGATTGGGCGTCTCTTCCCGCACGCAGTAGCCTCTGCCACAAGGCACTGTCCATTGCTCCCTCCCTGCATCAAATTGCTACTGCTGCTGCTGCTGCATCGCCTCTGTTGACATGGCCATGACTACAGCCCAACATGTCCGACCCAGCCACAATCACCCAGGCCGCCGCCTTCACCCTCCACTCGCGGCCAAGCGCCGCCAAGAAGATCTTCCTTGATTTTGACGGCCACGTCACCCAAGGCACCGCCTGGAACAGCAACGGGAGACCGGCCACGATCACCAGCCCCCGGTATGATAAGGTATGGCACCACTGTGGCAAACCCGCCTCAGTCCTTGGGGAGGCAGCTGGCGGTCCAAAGGCTCTCACCATGCTTTCAACAGTGTTGGCCGTCTGTTGTGACTCATCCATACATCAGGTGTCTTTAAGCCGCCCCCACGGTCCGCTAGCGCTTTTGACATACTGCATCACATCAGCCGAAGGTAGAGCAGCGTCATCCGATGCTGTGACAGCAAATGGCCAGAGTGCTCTGGCCCAATGGTACAGTCAAGGACCACCCACTACTTACCTTCTCATCCACTGCCCCCCACCCACCCACCCACACCCACTCACCCACCCACACCCACACCCACACCCACACCCACACCCAAACCCAAACCCACACCCACACCCACACACTACCTACCTTCCGCCATATCATCTGAGCATCAAGCCGTCCTGTGCAGTGCACACAAGTGAATCCAGTGCAGTTACTCCCCAGCGCAGATCCGACTCCACAGTGTTGTCCTTCTCTTTGCACTGTGTGATGTCCCTGCTGTGCCCGTTGTTCTCTCTCACTCACAGAACAACAACCCCAATGACTTCACCGCAAGCGAGCTGCTGGACATCTTTGCAATATGGAGGTACGTCAGCGAGGACTACTCCCCCTTTGATGTGGATGTGACGACAGAGGACCCTGGCACTACCGTGCTGACAGCCAGGGGTGTGAGAGTGGTCATTGGAGGGTCGTCATATGACGGTGAGTGGATGGCAAGTGATCGTGTTTGAGTTGATGAAGGGCAGATGCCGAGAGCCACCGGCGTGGGTGTACCTGATATTAGAGGATGACGTGCACTGACATGGCATGTCTCATGAGGTGGCACCAGACATGTCTCAATGTGGTTGACGAGGATGATGAGGTTGAAGGGAAGCGGTTGGGTTGCGGGCGGGGAGGACGAAGGGGAGGATGGGCGTCTATATAGCCTGCTTGCCAGAGGTGCAGATACTGTTGAGTATTGCACACGACCACACCGGGTATGCTGTCGACCTGCTGCCTTTGTTGGCCTGCTGTTGTGGCTGCTGTGACTGCTGCATGCAGTGCTTGGGGCCGGGGCTGGAGGGGTTGCGTACCTCAACAGCTTTGCAACCCCGTTCTTGAACCCATCGTTTGTCTTTCCCCCGCAGCTGGGTCCCTACTACGCCAAGTAAGTGCGTGCGGAAGCTTGGGCCATGGCGCGCTGTCACATGGCCATGTGAACCCTCGCAAGAGCTTTGCGCGCGAATGACTGGCTGAAGTAGCGTTGTTTCACATTCTTCAGGTGTTGTGCGTATGTTTGATTGAAGCAGATCGACATCGGCGCGGGGTTCCGCTGCGGTACAGCATCATTGCGTCCATCCGCCCCAACGTGCTGAGCGCTATATGTTGATTGTTTGTAGGTACATCGCGGACGCGGCTTCGCACGAAATCGGGCACCAGGTGACTCATGCGCAGGACACAAATGACGTGTGACATCAATTTCTACTTAGCATACTATGATAGTATCTCGATAGATATACGCTCCAGCGGGCTGGCTCCAGCCATATTGTGTTGGAGGAAGTCACCCAGTCTCTGTGGTTCCTACTTGCGACTGCCAGTACTACTGTAGTACTGTCACTAGGCGGCACATATGTGACAGCAAGCCCCTGTGTGACTGGTGTGCAGATGGGACTCAATCATGACGGTATTACCGTTGGAGGTACTACAGAGGAGTACTACGACGGGACTGCAGAGTGGTAGGTGCTTCAGCACGCGTAGGCAGCTCACCTTGAACAGCTGCCATCATGGCATGTGAGGCTCACACACACATGCACACCGCAGCCGCTGTTATCCAGTTGTTGAACATGTATGCGCTTCCAGGCCTATGCTAGCCCAGCAAAATCTGTAGCTTGAGGTGCCCCCTTGCACTTGTGCGTGCGTTACATGACATAGACCTTGTGAGGCTGGTTCACCCGCTGGCTTTGGAACAATGGATAGAAGTGCGACAGCCGGCAATTTACCAAACCAGCAGCGCACCTCCACCTCATGCAAGTGCACTGTGTTTTTCAATGCCTGATGAACCTTGTTTGTCTCCAGAGAGGGGCGGTAAGGCATGGATCTAAGCCAATAGGATGCGCATGATGCCACCGCACTGTGTGTGGCAGCACAACGGGTGCTGTTAGCCTCACCCATTAGCACGACAAACCTCCCATGACTGACCAGCTGTGTGCCTTTCTCTGCTGGCAGGGGACCAATCATGGGCTCCCCATACAGCGCTGCCCTCGCCCAGTGGAGCAAGTAAGTAGGCCGTCTTGAACTCAAAGAGAGCGCTGTGTTACATGACGGCGTCCCGTTGCTGCCTGATGCAAGAGTCAGTTGGAATAAGCAATCGCCTTTGCTGGTGCATGCAGCCATATGCGCAATAGGTAATGCTACCCGCCTTCCCACTAGGCGGGCAACCACCCTTCACCACTCAGCCCCTACCCTTCACACCATGGTCCTCCCAAAGAAGTCCTGCAGCAGGCATACACTGCATCATGGGAAGTTCCCGTGGCGCTGCCCCCTGCGTCATGCATGGTGCAACTATTCCGAATAATGAGGGCCTCACTATCCTTCGTAAGGCAGCGCTTGTTTCCTGCTTGCTGCTGCATGGTGTGTGTGGTCCTGATTTCAGGGGGGAGTATACGGGAGCCACCCGAAGGGAGGATGATGTTCAGGTCAGCACTGTCAAACTCACGAGCAGTGGCCCCTGCTGGCCGTTGAAAGCTGTATAACGGCTCTGTTTGAACATGCCCACCGGTCGGCGCAAACTGCAGGGTCATGCCAGCAACCCTGAGTTCAGAGTGGGAATGCAACCAGGGTCCAAGGCATGCAGATGTGTTTCTCTCTTGACACATGAAGCAGTAGTGCACACACAACAGCAAATTGGCTTCACTGTGCTTCCCGCCAATGAAGCAGCGACTTTGCCGCATGCCTTGCTCCCTTCCTCTTCCCACCTGGTGCGTGCTGCATTGTGTGTCTCGCCTCTGCAGATCATCAGTAGTATCCTTGGCTATGGCCTTGACTTCCATGGCAGCACAGCAGCAGCTGCCACCAGCCTGACAGGTCAAACCAGTGCAGCTGGAATCACCACAGCCCAAGTCGCAGGCACCATAAGGTAAGTGCGGCATTGTCGGCCTTAGTAAGGACACATGACCTCCAGCAGTTGGCTGCTATACCATGCCAGGCTGCCTCACAATTAGCCGTTGCTCAAGCAGTGTTTGCCTGTTTCCGGGCACCACTCAGCTGCTTGTTGTGAACGCAAGCAGGTTGACAAAGCGGCTGACCAACTCTGTGGTCTACTGTTGCCAGATTCAATGGGAGTTCCTGTCAGCAAGCTGGAAGCCGTGCCACCTTCACTCTGGACTCAGGTTGTTGATCCGTGCTGTTGCCTTTGCTGCTGCCAGGGATGCAACTGATGTTGACTGGCTGAGATTTGATGCTGGGCCTGGTACAGCCACAATTCAGGTCATGGGCGCTCCGAACTGGGGCAACGTAGGTCGGTCAAACCTCCACATGCAAGCTGAGCTGAGAAACAGCCAGCAGCAGGTACTGGTAACCCGCACAGGAGTTGCCAGTATTAGTGCCTTCACTCATACCTTGACCACCCAAGGGACCTACTACCTGACCATCAGGGGCATAGGGACTGGCAATCCTACCACGCCACCTGGATACAGCAACTATGGCTCGATTGGGCAGTATCAGGTCCTGCTGAGCTACCCAGGTAGGGTTTATGGCTGTTTCAGGCAGGGTGGCAGGGTGTTGTTGTGTGGCAGGGTGTTGTGTGTAGGGGGGGGGGGGGCAGGGTGGCACGGTGTTGCTGAGAGGTTGGCTGTTGAGCCATACTGTGTCGAATCACAAAAAAATGCAGAGTCGTATCCGATCATATGATCCATCTGGCAAGGCCATACCCAGGCTATCTTCAAAGCTTGATCATCATCATCTAGCCAACCCTGTTTGCTGCAGCGCTGTTAGCCTGTTAGGCGCCTCACGCCTGGAATTACTTGAAGCACCAGCAGGATGCATGCAAGGGACTGTCCGCGCTGTCTGAAGTGTGCCCTTCCTACAACATGTGCCACCATTTGGTCCTTGCAGGGTTTGTGCTGACTGTGTGCGCAGCGGCGCCCAAGGAGAACCCCGTCAATGGAGCTTTCAGTTGCTCGACCACTAGCACGCCCGGCACCGTATGTACCGCAACGTGCCTTGCTGGGTTTGTGGGCTCTCCGACCGTCACTTGCCTTCAGGACGGAAACTGGACGTCTGAGATCGTGGGCGAGTGTGTTCGAGGTGGGTGAGCTGATCGTTGAAATAGACGAGCCACTGCGCTTTTGCGTACAATATCTGGCCAGTTTGCGAGCATCTGGTGTGCGTAGCTGCAGATCACGTCACACATCAGGCATCATGTGGTGGTCACGAAACCATTACCACACTCAAAACCCTGGACGCACATGTTTTCTGCATGCCCTGCAGTGTGCACCGGCAGCCCCACCCTGCTCAACGCCGTGTTTAGCTGTGGCACCAACAGCCCAGTGGGCAGGGTGTGCAACGGCACCTGCAATGCGGGCTACTTGGGGTCCCCGGGTGTGGTGTGCCAGGACAACTCAGAATGGAGCGCCGTGGAGGGAAGCTGCATGAGGGGTGAGCAGGAACAAGGAGGGCTCCTGAGCCCCCCCAGGATCCTGGGGGGACACACACATGCAGATGCATCACCACGACACTGGGCTGGTGTATATGTCCTGTGCTGTAGGCACATGGTGTTTGTGGGGAAGGGGTCGCTCTGTGTGGCAGGTTTCACTTTTGCCAGGCAGTTTGCTGCTCCAGTCAAAGGCCACACAACCATGCACCCAAAGGGCAGCCGGCTAGCCTAGTGTGAGGCACGCAGACACAGCCCTTCTTTTGCGGTTGTAGCCCAACTGGCATCCTAAAGTGCTGCAAGAAAATCATTCTGTTGATGTGCTTTGATGCTGCCGCAGCCTGCACCACTCAGCCTACTGCAGTGGCCAACAGCATGTACAGCTGCCCACGGACCCTTGTGGGTGGCAGCTGCACAGCAACCTGCAACAGCCTGCCAGGTCCACACCTGCCTGGCCCTACTGGGCCACCCACAGCCACCTGCTTGCCAGCAGGGACCTGGGGTACCAGCACAGGATCATGCCTGAGAGGTGAGGGACGTTAGGGGGGGGGGGAGGGCAGCATGCTCACACTGTCACCAACCTCTGGTGCTGCATGCTGGTTCACCTGCTGTTTATCTGGTTGCTTGAAGGATGTTCCCTTTTTGTTGCTGCTGCTGCTGCCCTACAGTGTGTGCTGTCACCGCCACCACCCCGCCCAGCCCTGCCAATGCGGTGTACAACTGCCTGATCAACAGCACGGCAGGCACTGTCTGCAGGGCAACATGCAACCCGGGCTGGGCAGGGAGCCCATTCACCACGTGTGGATCTACAGGGACGTGGTCAGCCACAACAGGGGCGTGCGCCAGAGGTAGGTGCTTATCTGTGTGGGGCGCATGCAGGCATTCATGTATGGCTGCAGTGTGCTGGCACCTCCACAGCTTTCTGCAGCAGCAGCCAACAGCATTTGTACATGGCATGCAGCGGTGCTTTCTGACAGCAATACGGCGTCAACATATGGCTATCATACCATGTTGGTGAACATGTGCAATGTGGTCCTGGTCCCACACTCGCAACTTTGTATTTGCCGCCTGCAGTGTGCCACCTGCCGCCCGCAAACCCCGCCAACGGCAGCTTCAACTGCTCCCCCACCTCCGCTGTGAATGCCATCTGCAATGGGCTGTGTGATGCTGGGTACACTGGGGCACCGAGGGTGACGTGCAGCTCAACCGGCAGCTGGGGACCAGTCAGCGGAGGTTGCGTGAGAGGTAAGGGGCGCCAAGGGGGAGAGGCAAAGTTGGCTGTGAGGAAGTGCCTGCTGTCATGGCAGACTACGCTTGTGGCAAAAGGCTCCTGCGCTTGCTGACAGAGCAGAACCTGCCCCTGCACTGCTGCCCCTTGTACTAACCGCCGCTTACGATGCACCTCACCAACCCTATGCGCAGTGTGCAGCACGGCACCTGCGAACCCTGATGGCGGCTCCTTCAGCTGTGCAGCAACCAGCACCGTGGGGACCAGCTGCACCGCAACATGTGGCAGTGGGTTCATTGGCACACCCGCGCCCCAAGTGACCTGCCAGGCTGACGGGACGTGGACCAGTGCAGGAGGAGCATGCACGAGAGGTGAGCGGCTCATCACAGCTGGAGCTCGCGCCGCGCAGATTGCCATGTCGCCAAAAGTCAAGTCGGCGCAAAATCACATGCCGCTGACTATGTTTGCCGACTGACCCGCGAGATAGTTGTGATTGCGGCTCTTTTGTCGGTGGTGTCACTTGTTATCAAGCATTGAGGCGAGTGCGGGAGGCTGTGAGGCGATCCATAACATCAATGCTTTCATCGAACGTTTTGTCCATGCTGGTGTGTACACACCCAGCGCTTATGACTGTGCGAGCCCCTGCTGTTGGTTCCGCCCTTTGCCTTTGCTTGGGTATCATGCAGTGTGCACTGGCAGCCCCACCCTGCTCAACGCCGTGTTCAGCTGCGGCACCAACAGCCCAGTGGGCAGGGTGTGCAACGGCACCTGCAATGCGGGCTACATGGGGTCCCCGGGTGTGGTGTGCCAGGACAACTCAGCATGGAGCGCCGTGGAGGGAGGCTGCATGAGGGGTGAGCAGGAGGGGCCATGCAGTGAAGCACTTGGTAGCACTTGCAGCACCGCTTGTATTACAGGCCCGTCACTTTTGGGTTGAAAGGTACACGCGTCACACATTCGGGAGGGGGCTATGTCCTGCACCACTGCACAGCAGTCACAAACTCAGGTACCCAAGCAACAACCAACACATGTGCAATTGGCCAAGTAAAACCCACCCTCTGTGGGATGCCTCTACTATGCTGATGTCTGCCTGCTGCTGCAGCCTGCACGACTCAGCCTGCTGCAGTGGTCAACGGCGTGTACAGCTGCCCGCGGACCCTTGTGGGTGGCAGCTGCACTGCGACCTGCAACGCTGCTGTTAACACCCTGAGCCTGCCTGGGCCCACAGGGGCACCCACAGCCACCTGCGGGTCAACAGGGGCCTGGAGTGCCAGCACAGGAGCATGCCTGAGAGGTGAGGGAGGTAGGGGAGGGTGTTTGTCAGCAGTAGCTGCATTGCGTGCTGCACACAGTCAGCGGCTGGCTGAGGCGCGTCAGCAGCAATCCAAGTATTGGTTGTTTGGTCGTGCGAGTCTGTTTCTTGCCCGTCTGCTGCTGCTGCTGCTGCTGCTGCTGCTGCTGTGCTGCTGCTGTGCTGCTGCTGCTGCTGCTGCTGGTGCTGCTTCTGCTGCTGCCACTGCTGCCTGACAGTGTGTGCCGTCACCGCCACCACCCCGCCCAGCCCTGCCAATGGGGTGTACAACTGCCTGATCAACAGCACGGCAGGCACTGTCTGCCGTGCAACATGCAACCCTGGCTGGGCAGGGAACCCATTCACCACGTGCGGGTCTACAGGGGCGTGGCCGGCCACAACAGGGTCATGCACCAGAGGTGGGGCTACTAGTGTGGGCCGCAGGCTGGCATTCATGTATGGCTGCAGTGTGCTGTTACCTCCACTGCTGCCGTAACATTTCTGGAGCAGCAGCCAGCAGCATCTTGTGCATGGCATGCAGCGGTGCTTCTGACCGCAATACAGCGTCAACATATGGCTGTGGTGAAGATGGGCAATGTGGCCCTGGTCCCCCCCACACAAGTTTGTTTTTGCCGCCTGCAGTGTGCCACCTGCCGCCCGCAAACCCCGCCAACGGCAGTTTCAACTGCTCCCCCACCTCCGCTGTGAATGCCATCTGCAATGGGCTGTGTGATGCTGGGTACGTGGGGGCGCCAAGGGTGACGTGCAGCTCCACCGGCAGCTGGGGACCAGTCAGCGGAGGCTGCGTGAGAGGTGAGGGGGAGAAAGCTAGGATGGTATGAGGATGGCTTTCAACCAGTGCTTGCTGTCATGACTGACAGTGCTTATGGCAGAAAGCTGCTGTCCTTGTGAAAGAGCTGAACCTACTGCTGCACTACTGCTGCTTGTGCTGACGCGTATGGTTCCCACGACCCGTACACGCAGTGTGCAGCACGGCGCCTGTGAACCCTGATGGCGGCTCCTTCAGCTGTGCAGCAACCAGCACTGTGGGGACCAGCTGCACCGCAACTTGTGGCGCTGGGTTCATTGGCATACCTGCGCCCAAGGTGACCTGCGAGGCTGACGGGACGTGGAGCAGTGCAGGAGGAGCATGCACGAGAGGTGGGTAGCACGAGGCACCTGGGGCTCGCATTGCGCAGATTGTCGCCGCGCTAAAAGTTTATTTCGGCCCACATCGCTTGTATCGTTGACTACGTCCTTTTGTTCGATGGCATGACCTCGGCAGACTACGTCTGCCGACGGGCGGCGGGGAAGGTATAATCGCGGGAAATTCATAAAAGGTGTCGCTTGATGCGAGTGCGGGAGGCTCTGAGGCGTTCCAATCACACCAACGTTTTATCACGCTTGTCCATGCTTGTATACACACCGAGCGGTTATGAGTATGCTTGCATACTGCGAGCTTTTGCTGTCAAACATCCCGTGTGTCATCTGCTTGGGTGCCCTGCAGTGTGCACTGGAAGCCCCACCCTGCTCAACGCCGTGTTCAGCTGTGGCACCAACAGCCCAGTGGGCAGGGTGTGCAACGGCACCTGCAATGCGGGCTACATGGGGTCCCCGGGTGTGGTGTGCCAGGACAACTCAACATGGAGCGCCGTGGAGGGAAGCTGCATGAGGGGTGAGCAGGAGGGGCCATGCAGCACAGACATGCAGATGCAGCATGACGTGATGGCAGGCGCTTGATTTAACCAAGTGGTGGTGTTGGCAGCTTTCAATTCTTGGAGAAGCATGTATTGTTGGTGTTGTCTGAGGAGGACGCTTGCTCCTGCACTAATGCTGTACTCCGCCATGTGCAACCACCAAGGTGTGCATGCACAAGTGTAGCACATGTGTACACGCATGCAAGCTGCGCCCTTGCAACAAACACATTGTATGTGGTGCCCCACTATGCCTCTGTCTGCCTGCTGCCGCAGCCTGCACCACTCAGCCTGCTGCAGTGGCCAACGGCGTGTACAGCTGCCCACGGACCCTTGTGGGTGGCAGCTGCACAGCAACCTGCAACGCTGCTGTTAACACCCTGAGCCTGCCTGGCCCTGCGGGGCCACCCACAGCCTCCTGCGGGTCAACAGGGGCCTGGAGTGCCAGCACAGGATCATGCCTGAGAGGTGAGGGACAGGGACGTGGTTGTGTGTCAGCAGTGGCTGCATTGTGTGCTGTACACACAGTCAGCGGCTGGCTGAGGCGCCTCAGCAGCAATCCGATTGCAGCTGAACTGCTGGTTGTTCAATCACGTGAGTCTGTATCTTGCCCGTCTGCTGCTGCTGCTGCCGCTGCTGCCCTACAGTGTGTGCTGTCACTGCCACCACCCCGCCCAGCCCTGCCAATGCGGTGTACAACTGCCTGATCAACAGCACGGCAGGCACTGTCTGCCGTGCAACATGCAACCCGGGCTGGGCAGGGAATCCATTCACCACGTGTGGATCTACAGGGGCGTGGCCCGCCACAACAGGGGCGTGCACCAGAGGTAGGGTGCTGCGGGCACGTCTGTGCGGGTCAGCAGGCGGGCATACACAATGGTTGCAGTGTGCTGGCACCTCTACTGCTGCTGTAACCTTCTTGTAAACAACAGCAGCAGCAGCAGCATTGCATCCAGTCGCTCCTGACACCAACATGGCATCTACTGTTTCAAGATGTACCCCTTGACTCACATCATTGACATTGCCGGCTGTGAAGTGTGTTGTGTGGTCCTTTTTCTACACTCAGTAGTGTTACGCTGTTGCTTGCAGTGTGCCACCTGCCGCCCGCAAACCCCGCCAACGGCAGTTTCAACTGCTCCCCCACCTCCGCTGTGAATGCCATCTGCAATGGGCTGTGTGATGCTGGGTACGTGGGGGCGCCAAGGGTGACGTGCAGCTCCACCGGCAGCTGGGGACCAGTCAGCGGAGGCTGCGTGAGAGGTGAGGGGGAGAAAGCTAGGATGGTATGAGGATGGCTTTCAACCAGTGCTTGCTGTCATGACTGACAGTGCTTATGGCAGAAAGCTGCTGTCCTTGTGAAAGAACTGAACCTACTGCTGCACTACTGCTGCTTGTGCTGACGCGTATGGTTCCCACGACCTGTACACGCAGTGTGCAGCACGGCACCTGCGAACCCTGATGGCGGCACCTTCAGCTGTGCAGCAACCAGCACCGTGGGGATCAGCTGCACCGCAACTTGTGGCGCTGGGTTCATTGGCACACCCGCGCCCCAAGTGACCTGCCAGGCTGATGGGACGTGGAGCAGTGCAGGAGGAGCATGCACGAGAGGTGGGCGGCACGAGGCACCTGGGGCTCACAATGCGCAGATTGTCGCGGCGCTTAGAACGCATTTCGGCCCACCTCGCATGTATCGCCGACTACGTTGCGATTGATCTGCCGACGAGCCGCGGGAGAATTGTGATCGCGGGTGATTCATAAGAGGTGTCGCTTGATGCGATTGCGGGAGGCTTTGAGGCGTTCCAATCACACCAACGTTTTATTACGCTTTGTCCATGCTTGTATACACACCCAGCGGTTATGAGTATGCTTGCATACTCCGAGCTCCTGCTGTCAAACATCCCGTGTGTCATCTGCTTGGGTGCCCTGCAGTGTGCACTGGAAGCCCCACCCTGCTCAACGCCGTGTTCAGCTGTGGCACTAACAGCCCAGTGGGCAGGGTGTGCAACGGCACCTGCAATGCGGGCTACATGGGGTCCCCGGGTGTGGTGTGCCAGGACAACTCAACATGGAGCGCCGTGGAGGGAAGCTGCATGAGGGGTGAGCAGCCTCCTGAGGAGGGGCCATGCAGCACAGACACGCAGATGCAGCATGGAGTGATTTCAGGCGCTTGATTGAACCAAGTGGTGGTGTTAGAAGCTTTCAATTCTTGGGGAAGCATGTGTTGTTGGTGTTGTCTGAGAGGGACGCTTCCTCCTGCACTGCGGTAAAGCTTTACTCCGCCATGTGCAACCACCAAGGTGTGCATGCACACGTGTAGCACATGTGTACACGCATGCAAGCTGCGCCCTTGCAACAAACACATTCTATGTGGTGCCCCACTATGCCTCTGTCTGCCTGCTGCTGCAGCCTGCACCACTCAGCCTGCTGCAGTGGCCAACGGCGTGTACAGCTGCCCACGGACCCTTGTGGGTGGCAGCTGCACCGCGACCTGCAACGCTGCTGTTAACACCCTGAGCCTGCCTGGCCCTGCGGGGCCACCCACAGCCACCTGCGGGTCAACAGGGGCCTGGAGTGCCAGCACAGGATCATGCCTGAGAGGTGAGGGACAGAGAAGCGATGCAGCTGCTAACAAGCATGCAATGATGGCAGAGTGGCTGGTAGTGGAGGAAGGTGCAGCATGTGACGCTTGCTTGTGAATGGCAATCGCCCATCAGCACGGCTTGTTTGTGGTGGATGTCAAATGGGGCTGGCTGATGAAGGCATAGAAGCCCCTTAGGTCATGATGAAACAGACCACCCTCCACTGGAGACAGTAGGCATTTGAAATGCGTACTGTCACACCGGGTTGTGTTGCTGCAGTATCAGAGCACACGTCACATCTGGTAGAGCTGGACAATCTTGCATTACGTCGTTCCACGTGAAATCTAGCAGCCTCAGAAATCGGTTGCTTGGTCAAATGTTTGCTTGGTGTTGCTGCTGCTGCTGCCGCTGCTGCCCTACAGTGTGTGCTGTCACTGCCACCACCCCGCCCAGCCCAGCCAATGGGGTGTACAACTGCCTGATTAACAGCACGGCAGGCACTGTCTGCCGTGCAACATGCAACCCGGGCTGGGCAGGGAGCCCATTCACCACGTGTGGATCTACAGGGGCGTGGCCTGCCACAACAGGGGCGTGCACCAGAGGTGCGGCACTGGCTTATCTGTGTGCTGGCACCCTTTCTGCTGCTGTAGCTGTCCTAGTGGCGACAGCAGCAGCAGCAAGGCGTGCAGTGCTTGCAGCAGCGCTTCTGACAGGAACATGGTGTCTACTGCTTCCCCTGATGTACTCATCTACAATCAACGTTGACACATCACCGCTGTACAGATGTGCTGCGCAGCCCTGAGTGGCGCTGGCCCTACACTGACAATTTTGTTTTTGCCACCTGCAGTGTGCCACCTGCCGCCGGCAAACCCCATCAACGGTAGTTTCAACTGCTCCCCCACCTCCGCTGTGAATGCCATCTGCAATGGGCTGTGTGATGCTGGGTACGTGGGGGCGCCAAGGGTGACGTGCAGCTCCACCGGCAGCTGGGGACCAGTCAGCGGAGGCTGCGTGAGAGGTGAGGGGGGGGGGAGGTTGCCTTTCATTCAGCTGAGTGTCTGCTGTCATGGCGGACTGTGCTTGTGGAAGGGCTTAAAGTGGATCTGCTTGCACTGTCGCTGCTACTGCTGCTTGTGCTGACCGCACGCACCCCGCCAACTGCTTCTTGCAGTGTGCAGCACGGCGCCTGTGAACCCTGATGGCGGCTCCTTCAGCTGTGCAGCAACCAGCACCGTGGGGACCAGCTGCACCGCAACATGTGGCGCTGGGTTCATTGGCATACCTGCGCCCAAAGTGACCTGCCAGGCTGACGGGACATGGAGCAGTGCAGGAGGAGCATGCACGAGAGGTGGGCGGCTCATTGCGTCTGAAGCTCGCATTGCGCAGAAGAAGTCAATCGATCGTTTCTAGCGCCACGTATTCTCCGCGATGGAGCTTTGGCTTTATTTCGGCCCACCTCGCACCAGTTTGCTTTATGTGCCGTTCTTTATCTGTCGGGATAACCTCGGTCGACTGTGTCTGCTGGGAAGTGTTGCAATTGCGGCGCAGCCGCAGCTGTAGTTGTGTCGCTTGATGCCAGTGCGAGAGGTTGTGAGGAGTTCCAATTACACCGACGCCTTGATCACAATTTGTGCATGCTTGTATATATCCACCCAGTCAATGCCTGTGCGAGATCCTGCTGTCGATTTCGTCTTTTGCCGTCTGCTTGGGTGGCCTGCAGTGTGCACTGGCAGCCCCACCCTGCTCAACGCCGTGTTCAGCTGTGGCACCAACAGCCCAGTGGGCAGGGTGTGCAACGGCACCTGCAATGCGGGCTACTTGGGGTCCCCGGGTGTGGTGTGCCAGGACAACTCAGCATGGAGCGCCGTGGAGGGAGGCTGCATGAGGGGTGAGCAGGAGTGATCGACCAGCACATGCCTCTTTCACCACAACTACAGCATGGGTTGTGTTTGTGAGGTCCTTACTTCTTTAAGGACAACATTGTGCTCCTGCTTCTTTGCATGGCAGTTGCACAACCGCACCCAACAGCAAGCACACGCGGTTCGTACGGCATACGCAGCTGATGCCATCCAAACCTCACTCCGTTTATGCACGCCAATGTCTCTGTCTGCCTGCTGCCGCAGCCTGCACCACTCAGCCTGCTGCAGTGGCCAACGGCGTGTACAGCTGCCCACGGACCCTTGTGGGTGGCAGCTGCACAGCAACCTGCAACGCTGCTGTTAACACCCTGAGCCTGCCTGGCCCCACGGGGCCACCCAAAGCCTCCTGCTCCTCGTCCGGGACCTGGGGTACCAGCACAGGATCATGCCTGAGAGGTGAGGGACACAGGGGTCCGGCAGTGGATTGATGCTGCAGCCTGCAACTCTATTAGCCTCACCCCCAAGCATTGCTTCAGATAAAAAATATGACTTGTGCCGTGGGCGTGGGTGTGGAATGCAACATAGCAGAGCTGCAATAGTGCCCAGTGCATATTCGTCCAACTTGAGGCTGGGTGCTTTGAGTGACCAGCCAGCCACAGCTGCTGTTTGCAGGTACAATCACTGGACTGTGCGGTACATTGAGCCCCTGTCCTCCACTATTTACAGCTCCAGATACATCTATCACGACACTCAACCTCCATTTCTGAAGTTGTGCTTGTTTTGTCATCAATTCCCGTACCTGACCGTGCAGTGTGCCAGACCAATCCAACAACCGTCCCCGCAAACAGCAACCCCTTCAACTGCTCAACCAGGAGTGTGCAGAACGACAGGTGCACTGCGGCCTGCAAGAGCGGCTATGCAGGGACACCCACGGTCACCTGTGCGTCCACAGGGGCATGGTCTGCCGTCACTGGGTCATGCGCGGCTGGTGAGCACGCCTTGGCACCAGGGCTTCCCTTGTTGCTCGCATGTGGCTAGTCGGCACGGTTCAGTACTAGTAAGATCTTGTCAACCCGCAAAGTAAGCAGCCTGAGGTCCTGTCCATGCATGTGACACGCGACACATTGAGGGAAGGCACAACAGGGGGAGTGCTTTGCCTTTTCAAAAGGGGCGGCACAGGTCTGGGCCCGCCTGCCCAGCAATGCAAGCATGCCAGGCGCATGGCCTTGTTGTGCGCCCTCAGGCCTTGAGGGCCATACTGTGCTGTGTGGATCATGTCTGGCACATGTTGCCAGTAGCTCTGCACATGCTGGGGCCGTCCATGTCACTGGGGTGGACCCCAGGCAGCCTGAGCTTGTCCGCTACACTACAGTAGAAAGAAATTTCGATGTGAACACATGTATGTGTCCGTCTGCCACGACTCCCACCTTGAGAGATACTTAACGCCGCACCAACCACCAAAACCCACATGCCCATTTGCCGTGCTTTATTTTTGTGCTGCTGCAGCATGCACCATCCCACCCCCGGCGGTGGCGAACGCTGTTTTTGCATGTCCGGCCACCGTGGCCGTGAACGTGCGCTGCACAGCCACCTGTGCCAGCGGCTTCAAGGCAGGAGCTACGGGAGCCCCTTACTTCACGTGTAGAGCCTCCAACAGTTGGGGGTCCCCAACTGGCAGCTGTGTCCCTCTCTGTGAGTTTGAATTCTGCACGAATGTTACGCATATGCAGCACCTATCTTTGCAGCTCGGCTGCAGCTGCACCGCAGCAGCAAGAGCCTGGCCACCAGGCATACTGGCAGTGCTTGCTTGTATGGCAGTGACGTGTGATGCAGTGCCACTCTCATGATGACAGCAGCCCAGCATGTCTTGGAGACATGTGTGCAGGACATACCAACAGCTGAAACCGTTTGATTGGATCAAACATCAACCAAACAAGTGCACGTGACAAACGCGGCATGCGCTGCACACCTCCATGTGTACTCTCCTCACTGCGCACCAGCAAGGATGCTTGCATTAACCATACACATGCATGACAGGTATCACCAAACAGCATTGCTTCTGCAAGTTGTTTTTCTCCCTCCCTGAAACCACCACACGTCAAAGTATGCCACTGCCCTGCTTTTTCTGACGCTGGCGCTGTTGCTCCTGCTGCTCTGCACTTGCAGAGTGCACGTCAACAGAATCGGCATTAGTGTGCCACCTGAGCTCCTTTGTGCCACCTGGCACAGATGAACCGCCACAGAGGCTGCAACAGAAGTATAGTGAGGGCCGTTGGTTTTGCCCCCTGGTGTGCTGCCGCAGTGGCTGCAACAGCAGTACGGCAACGGCTGCAACCTGGTTGCCTGCTATGGCCAGCCCATCTGATACCACTTGCACACTGGCCGCCACACGTGTGCACACGCACCACTGACTCATGGGTGGTGCCTGGCACATGTTTGGTTTTACCTAGTCCCGGGGTGCATGGGTGGGAATGGAGATTGCAGTGCGTTGACGCCAGGTGAACCTGGTATCAGGTCTACCAAGGGGTGCGCGTGTCTGTGCAGCGACGGTGGCATTTGTTGGGTCGTTTGGGGGCTTATTAGCTATGCCGTTCGCTTTGGACAACTCTCAGTATCAATGCAGCTGTAGGTGGCTGCTGATCACATGACTGAGCGGCGTGGTCACTGCACCTCTTCCCTGGCGTCTTTTGCGCGCTGTCGTCACTGCTGTTGCACTCCGTCACCACCAGCCGACCATGGATGACGCATGCACATTGTGAGGCACAGCTTACTACGCTATGTGACCCCGGCCACATGGAGTGTGCGTGTGGTCAAGTGCCTCGTACAGTTTGAGGTGCAAGCTTTGTGTGTTGTCAGGGGGACTTTGGGTGTTGTTCGAAAGGGATATTGCTGTGTCAGGGGGGAACAGGGGCAACACTGTCCCACTGCATGACACCGGGGTGATGTTGCCCGTGTCTTCATGCAGCACAGGGGTAGCTAGCCCGTGCTTGGACCTATGGGGTGATGTGAAGCGCTGTGGCGCCCAGTGCAGTTTGAGCCAATGCAGTTGCTACATCTCACGTATGCTGGTGTTGCGGCACCCAGTGCCTCTTCACCCAGTTGCTGCACCCAAGGAGTACAGTTGCTCTGAGTGGCTATTGAGTGAGCACACTGTTCGCAGGCACTTCAAGATGGGTAGGTCTTATCACTGCAGCACATCACTGTCGCCCTCTGCTGGAACTTTGTCCAGCAGGGTAGTACCTGCTACACTGTTTTTTTCTTGTTGGTGAATGCTTCCTTACTTTCTTGCATGCTGGTTGGTTCTGCAGCTACCCACAGTGATGTCTACTATACAAAAGGAGGCCCTCCTTTTGCGCACAGCAGGCATACCTTTATCACAGCTGGCTCCTGACTGCACCGTGCCGTATGATGCACACTTGCCTCCTGTTTGGGGCGTCGGCTGGGTGCCTTGGCACCACCCACACATCTGACAGCTCAGCATCATGAGCACAGTGCAGCCACACTGTGTGTGTGATCACATCATCTTCCTTTTCAGTGTTTGGCAGGAACACCGCAATCACACTGTGGCAGCTGGCTCCTTGCCACATTGTGTGTATCACACTGCATTTTGGTTTGAGGCCAGGCACAGCAGGCACAACACAATCACACTTGCTTGTCATGATGTGAACACATGTTGCGCCTCTGCATCTTTCTTTGAGTTCTCTTTCGGTGGGCAAGGCACAGCCTCTGGTCTATCATAGACAAGTTGTAGAGGGTATACCACCACCAATTCACACCTGGGTGCTGTTTACACTGCCTCCTTGCTACTAAGAGCTTGGGGGGGGGGCTATTTGAACGCATTGCTGCAGCTGTATGGTTGCCAGTCTACTGTTGCTGCTTTGAGCAGAGGGGGAGACCCCCCCCTGCTCAAAGAAAGGTCCGCTGCTGTGTGTATCCCTGAGGCTGTTGCATGTTGTTGTGCACTGTTGCGGTGATGCAACATATCATTGTATAGCATTGCCAAGGCTTGGCTGTGTGGCATCATTTGACTTTCTGATGCCATGTGCACTGATCAGCATGATACTGTGCAGCACACACGCTTCAGATGAGTGGCAACCATCCCTGATTTGTTTTGGGTCGCTTGCATTTGTACCGGCTGCACTCACTTTCAAATTCTGGCAGCAGCAGCAGCAGCAGCATGCTATCATGTTGCATATATAGGGGATGTCATATCTCAGTGGGTGCCTCAAGGCTGACCCTGAGTGACGCTCAGAGCTTGCGCTGTGTCTCGCATCTGTTTGAGTGTGTGCTCCAAGTTCCGGCCTCTGTCTGATTTGAACCTCAGGGGCCCTGCCTCTGGTTAATGTGGTGGTCGCCGCAGTTGGGTGGTACCTGGTGATGCATGCACAGCCGACTTGCTAGCAATGGCGTGCAACTGGATGGCAATGATACAGTACATGGTGCAGGGAACAGCTCTGTCAACATCATTGGATTTGGCTCAGCAAAAAAACAGCTGGACACCTTGTCATCGCCAGAGGCGCTGTGAGTGTTTGATTTGCAGCAGTCCAAAGCAGCAAATGGCTAGTGACACTATCAAGCTAGCCGTGCCACAGCAGCAGCCAACGCGACCGTCACTTCCGGGAGCCGAGCTATTCGGGGCAACACACACTCCTCGTCGATCTCTTGCTGTGTCAGCATGCCTGCACGTATTTGGAAAAAACGACGGCAAGTAGAACAAAGCACACGTCTGTCAGTGTATGTCTGTCGGTAGGAGATCTTGTGTTGATTCTGCTCGTGTTTAGAATGCATGCATTTGGTGCGCACCATTTGGTCAGCCAGGACCTGCACAAGCCATGACCACCTCAATCCCTGCTGGGCTTTGCCTTCCAGTCTGCCCCCAGCAAAATTCGCTGGGAGACATGTGTGACTGCACCACGGTCGCCATGTTCCCACCGTGCCCCCAAGCGGTCTAGGCACCCTAGGGGTTGCGCCCAACCCCTCACCTGCTATAGCCTCTGCTGCAACCAGCAGCAGCCTGTCATCAATACGCCGCAAACCAGCGGCAATCACCCCCTGCGCCAGCCCTGGGAACACAAAGCAGTTGTTGGCCTGGGCGGGTCGCAGCGTTTTCAAACGGCCCCCAGGAAGCCGCGCCGTGATGGGTGGGAAGGGTGAACCGCCGGCATAGACAGCCGCACCCCCTGTGAATGTGAGGGCGTCTTCGTAGGAGACCTCGGCTTGGTCGGTGGGGTTGGACAGGGCAAACACCACAGGCCTGCAGGAGGGGCCGCCAACAGACCTCGCAGACTGCAGGCCACAGACAGGCAGCCATGACAAGGATACAGACCGTTTGTATTCAGCCAGTGCTCTTGCAAAGCCGCTTGCGTTGGCCTGATGCGTGAAATGACTTTGATGGGTCCCGGCAGCAAAACAGTCCTGGTGTGACACTCGGAAGCGACAATGACTAAATGTTTGACATGAGATCAAGTCGCCAGGTCTTTATCACATTCTGGCAGAAACTCCAGTTATTGAGTTACATGAGCCAAGTCCGGCAGCAGCCGATGCACCCAGGTTTGCCCCCTCCACAGTGCAAGCGATACTGTACAGCAACTTTGACGTGCCTGACTGAGACATGTCCCGCCCCTCCCCCCCCCCCCCCCTCCCCCCTCCCTCCATACCTGCAACAAGGCCTCCAGCACAGGTTGCCCAAAGGCCCCCGCCACAGCTGCAGCACCAATCAGCGCCGTTGGCTGAACAGCCTGCACAATCCTTGCCAGCTGATCCACAGTCTCCGACTTGCTAGGCCGTCGCCTGCTGCTGCTGCTGCTGCTGCTGCTGTATGCATCCCTGTTGCTGATGCAAGATGGATCTTGCGCAAACTCTGCTTTCTGCAGTGACAGGTCAGGCCTGTCTGTTGTGATGAGGCCTTTGGAGTCGACCATCCAGATGCGCTGTTTGGCTGCTGCCTCTGACAGCCCTCGCTGCTGCAGAGCCCTCACCAGCAGCTTGGCAACACCCAGGTTGGCCTGCAATGCACAACACGCGCCCCAACATGCATGAGCATGTCACACATGAGTTCACAGACCCAAGGCATGCATGTGTGTATGCCGTGCATCTGCAGCTCTGGTTGTGAGACATATGGTTTTCAGGGTTCGCCTTAGCAGCCGTAGCAGCATGAGATGGGTGAGACCTCGTCACCTGCCAGGCTGTCTGTGGCATAGGAGTTGGGGTTGGGGTGTCTGCGGCCTTCACAAATCTACCCGCAAACGAAGGTAGCCTCCTGCTATAAGGTAGCCTTTTGGGGAGGAAACGTTGCCCGTTGTGCCTGTGATGCATACCAAGCATCACACGAGTGTGGGGCGCTGTCAGCATAAGCGCAAATAGAGCGACCATGGCCGCCACAGCAGCAGCAGGCCATGGACAGTAGCTACTCCAGCTCACCTGGCCAGCTCCAAAGAAGCAGAAGGTGTGTGCCTGTATGGGCAGGACACCAGGCACTGCTGCAGCACCCAGCAGCGCTGCCAGGGACACAGCAGCGGTGCACTGGATGTCATCGTTGAAGGTAGGCAGGCCCAGGCCTTCCGTGCGCTGCACAGCACCGCACAGCACAGCACAGCACACAGCACGGGTCCTGGTGACGTCAGGACTCGAGTGCCCCCCCCCCCCCCAACATGCGTCAGACCTGTGAACGAGCTAGCTAGCGGGCTCCGTCGTGAGTGAATGGCATCCACATTGTTTCCAACACGCATCTGAACTCATGAATCACTCCACCAAGCGTATGACAGCTGCTGCAGCCAAGCGCAAACTGCAGGGGCTGCGCAAATCAAACAAAAGACACTAGCATGTGCACACCCAGCATCTCAGGTGCCAGAGGCTGGCTGCAGGACACAACAGCACCGCCGTCGCATGCTGAGCAGCACAGCAGCCACTTCCATACAAACAACAATATTCCCAGGTGCGTTCGGCTTCCTCTGAAGCCATACCTGCAGCATCTGCACCGCGTTGCCCATCGCCAGGTCTTCCCAGTGCACCACCAGCCTGCTGCCGTATCGCTGCTGTAGTGCCTTCACCAGCCCCTCCATCACCCCAAAGTACCGCACCCCCCGCAGCCGCTGCTGCGGCAGGCCGACATACAGAGGGTCCGACCTAAGGGCTGCGTTTTCCGTCCCCACATCGACAGTGATTGGCAGCAGCCAGTCTGGGGGAGTGCCTGCGGCTGCATACACGTTGCACTTGCCGGTGGGAATGCCCATGCCGTGAGCGCCAAGGTCTCCTAGGCCCAGGATACGTTCTCCATCGGTGATGACGGCTATGCGCACCTGGGCGGGAAAGGTACAGCAGCAGCACGCAGCACAGCACAAGGCACATCGGCAGCACAGCAGCAGCACAGCAGGAGATCAAGGAGTGCCGTATCGACATGCGTACACTTGGCACATAAGTACGCACGTGAGCTAGATGTGGTGCATTGGCCGGTCAGCAACGCGCACGTTTGAGGGGCACAAGGGGGGGGGGGGGGGGGAGGGGGGGGGCTGGTCGGCCTGGCTAGTGTCAATAAAGCCTCTGCCAAAACATCACTGATCTCTAGGGAGGGGGTTGGGTAACTGGCGCCAACCTGTAATCTGACCCTGTTTTTTCCCCCAAACAACAGCTTCAATACAACAGCTTCATTCCCGCCGGGCATAAAGCTGGCAGCTCCAGACACAGCACACACAGCACGCACACCTCCTGGCTGGGCCAATGGTTGACCAGTGCTGCGGGGTCGTCCCCTGGTCCCACATACAGCCCCAGGGGCCGCGGCAGCAGTGTGCCCCAGTGCAGGCAGGCCTCAGCTATGACAGGGGTGTACACCAGCGGCAGCAACCCCTCTAGGTCCTGCTGCAGGAGGGCTAGGAAGGCGGCACGGTTGCTCTCCTTTAAGGAAATTAACAACCTGCGGCAGACAGAGGATGGTGCGGGTGAATGCCAGAAAGTGGGAATGGGGAATTCAGGCTGCTGCTGCAGGAGGGCTAGGAAGGCGGCACGGTTGCTCTCTTTCAAGGATATCAACAACCTGCGGCAGACAGAGGATGGTGCGGGTGAATGCCAGATAGTGGGAATGGGTGATTCAGGCTACTCAGCAGCATCAGTGGCTGACAGAGGGCCATGGTGGAGGGCTTCAAGCAGGTAAGTGGACGGCAAAGCAGGTTGGCAGTAAATGCATAGCATGATCAATCATACGTGGTGATTGTGCGGCTGCAGCTGCAACTATGGGTGTAAGCCTGGGTGTTGCCACCCCGGGTGCTGCCACCATGGGTTGCAACACCGGGCTATGCAGCACGCATACTGGCTGCTACGTTGCTTCCATTGCATGTTGTTCTCCTTTGAGTGTCCAGCCCCTCATGCTGAGGCTGGTACTATACCAGCAGCACCCCAGTGTGCTCACCGGTGTTTTTCAAAGTCCGTGCTGCATTGCTGCAGTGCTGCTTGCGCCCGCAGCACCTCAACTGACAGGTCCACCTGCAGGCAAGCCACAGACACACATGTCGCCAGCAGGGGTGGCTTCAGCTTCAAACTGTGATGAGTTACCACACTCTCAGGCTGTTCAGGGGGGTTGATCAGGGGATCACACAGAATGTTGCACGTGCGACCATTGTTCAAAGTGGGCTAGAGCGGACACACAGCATGACCCTTGACACCCAGCAGCTGCAACGTGCAAGTCAGCCACCTCCAGCACCATGGGGCCACTGTAACCATATGCCTTGCTGGAAGCAGCAGCGTGGCTGCCTAACCCCCTCAGTTGCACTTGGGATGCCTCACAAGCTGCTGCAACTGCAGTAGATCATACGTTGTGTCCTCCCAGCAGGGCTGTTGCTAGCGTCTCCGGAGATCTCAGCTGAGCAGCAGCGACAAGATCAGGCTCTGCAGCAGCAGGCCATGCTCACCTGCCGAGGGGGTATCAATCCTGCTATCTGCTGCCTGGCTGGCCCTGCTGTAGCACAGCCACAGTTGACCGCAGGGTCCCTCGCTGCGGCTCCTGCTGCATATCCCTGCTGAAACACGCATTCACTGCTGCTGGCACCTCCTGCAGATGACTCTGCTGCAGCTGCATTGCAGCCTGTATGTGATGGCGATGCACAGGGGCTTGCAGTGCTGGATGCCTGCTGTGAGACGTCGGCAGCGGTCTGCTGGGTGCTGGTGGATGCTGCTGCTTGGGAGGGTGGGGGTTGAAGGCTGGTCAGAGCTGCCGTACCAAGCAGGCCTGTGTGCAGGTGAGCAGCTCTAAGTCAGATATACATGAAACATGTCTGTAAACAATACAGCAACAGGAGATGAAAACGCTCAGGAGGGGCACTTGGTAAGTGGAGCAATCACCTTGCAGCACGCCACGGCGGTCTGTGCAGGGGTCCTCAACTGTCCGAAGACTGCTGGCTGGCTGTGGTGAAGCCCCGCAGGAGCTTCGGGGTCTAGAAGGTTGACACCTTGCACCATGATGCTGCAACGAACTGCCACGCCTTGTGTGGTGGGGAAAGATCGGAACCAACCAACCGGACAGCATTTGCTACTGCTGCTACTGCCGGAATCAAGCGAGCCCGAAGCTGTCACACGGCGCATTGATAAAACGCTACAAATTTGTTGTTTCAATGTTGAATTAATTGAACCGACAGTGACCCGCTGGGTTCTGCTGGGTGGTCAACCCACACAAAGATCGTGATCAGACACGTCATCACCTTGGAGGGGGAAGCGCTGGCCTTTGCTTCGCAAAACTGCAGACATTTACCTACATCATGCCCAATGCACATCTCGATTCAAGCCATACAAGATTTACAACCTCTACTTTACATGTACTGCAACTGCTATGGCAATCCTCCACGTGCCAAGCAGGTGCTCACGATGCCGCGACCTGGAGCCCACCAGCCACCCAGTTCGCCACCAAGTCCAGCAGGTGCAGCACAAACTCCCGCTGCCTAGCCTGGTTGACAACCTCAAAAGACGGCATGTGCACAAACAGGGAGAAACACGGCCAGCCATGCTCCGTGCTCACGACTGCAGCCCTCCGCTGCTCCACAGACTGGCTGGCTGCCACACAGCTACCACCAGCTGCACCCGGCACGCTGCCATTGCTGCTGCTGTTGCTCGCTGGTGTTGCTGCTGCTGCTGCTGCTGCATCTCCACACCCCGCCTGCTGCTGCTGCTGTTGCTGCCAAGCCAGCTGCTGCTGCAGCTTGCTTGTGAGCTGCAAGCTCTTGTAGTACGTGTAGTTGCACACAAACCTGCCTGCATCCCTGGACACACCGCACTCAAATCCAGCATCCCGCAGCTGCTGCACGAGCTCCTGTGGCACAGATGCAGCACAAGCACAAACTGAACGACTCAGAACAAGCAGATACATGTGGGTGAGCCTATTGTGACCCCAGAAACCAGGTCTATGACGACCCAGCCACTCCCGAACAGCTCTCCATACAACCTGCGCATACCACTGTCGTCAGCTTGACAGGCCAACACGCCATGTTCTAGTTGTATGCAACTTATGTTTCAACACTATCTTCCCACTCGAAACTCGTGCCCAGCACTCTTGCAAAATACATGCGCATATTAGCTACTGCTGCTGCTGTAAGTGCCGGGGATGCCAGTGCCCTTCCAGGTGCTGCCCTTCCCTATGCCCTGTCCAACGAGACATAAAACATGAACGGCAACATGCAGACTCCACAGGACTCATGATGCAGCCTCCACAAGACTCAACAGAGCCTGAACAGCCACCCACCTGCAGGGGCAGGCATGTTGTCCTGACGCTACTGGTGCCCAGGCCTGGTGCCGCCTCTATGAGGCACGCCTTGGGCTGCCAGCCCGCCTGGTCGGCGCAGCTGAAAGTGGCGTTGTTGTAGGCCTGAAGCTCAAGGCTGATGGCGGGACGCTGCACAGCGTGAAGGCAGGTGGATGACCGGTAGGTGGGTGGGTGGGTGAGTGTTAAGGAGAGGGGGAAGAAATTGTTGTGCAGCACCCTGGCCGCTGTCAGAGAAGTGAGGACCAAGGTGTGAGGGGATAGTTGAGCTGCAAGCAAGTCCAACCCGATATCTCATGCAATGCAGGTGCAATTGCAAGTGGTGGAGGAGGCTGACCAACAGGAAACTGCGAGCTAACAGCCCGGCCACGATTAGGCTGAGTACTAGCACCACCTGTCGCATGGTCTGCTGCTACTGTGCTGCAAGTCGGGCCACCCGCGCACTGTCCCACACACCAGTGCTGCCTACATGAGCTTGGGGCACTGTGTGACGTGTCGCGTGCTGTTAGGTGTACATGACGTATCCTGAAACTCCCGCCAGTGGGCCAGTGCGGATGCTCCAAGTGGTCACCAGGGAACAGCTCATGCTCGCCTCTCATCTTGAGGATGATTTTGATCACATATTCCTCAGGATGAGAGGCATGCACAAGCTGTGCCTTGACGAACACCTGGAGCATCAGCACTGGCCGTCTGACAGCATACCAACTAGTCTGACAGTGTCATCCTGACAGTTTACAGTGGCAGTATGTGACGAACTCAACCGCATCTGCAGCTAGTAACCAGCCAAAGTCCGCAGCAGCGCTTATGGTCCGTGTGGCACCCACGCCATGCTTGTAAAAGCTCATGCATGCAGTACATGCTATGGCGCCAGGCAGGGTATTAAAAAACGATCAGGAGGTAGGGTATGCATAACAATCAAAGAAATTACAAAGCAGGTCAAACAAATCTCACCTGTGTGTCAACCCCAAAGTGCAGCAGCACCACTGGCTGAGGCCCCTCCATGCTGGACGGGGGTTGCGATGCATGCTGTATGAGCAGCTCCTGCTGCTTCTGCATGAAGGCATCCACAGCATCTGCTGACACCTCCAGCACATCCAAGCTGCTGATGCAGTATGGTTGCTGCTCTTCCTTCCCTGCAGCGGCTGTGGTGCTGTGACAACTTCTTTGCTGTAGCCAGCTCACAAGCTGCTCTGTTGGATTCTGAGCAACGCCACAGAAGCGCCCAAAGCCTGTGATGATAAACTTGGGCTTGGGTGCGACATGTTGCTGCGTTGAGGTGTGCTTTGGCAAGGCAGCAGAGTGGGTATCCCCCATACTGTTGTTGTCCAGGCTGTCCTGTGGCAGTTGAGTCCGAGTGATAAAAGCCAGGGGCTGCTTATCAGTGCAGAATGTATGAGAACTTATATTGGATGTAAATTAAAACTCGAAACAGTCACGGTGTACAGCATACAACGTGAAAAACGTGCCACACAAACCTCGAGGTTTGCATTTGTAATCGGGTGTCACCATCCATCGCTGGCTGTGGCTGTTTCTGTGCGTCGATATCGCTTCAGTTCTTCTGGTTGCAGCTGGGCTCTGGCTGGTTCTTGCATCTCCGTTTTTGGTTGGGTGATTGGTGACGTGACAGAAATCTGATCTGTGTAGAGTCCTTGAGAAATGACAATGTTGTGCCAAACACACGCTTTTGCAACACACTTCCATCGTTGCAGCAGCAACCAGGCTAGCGCAAGGAGGGGAGTACACTTTCAAGCCAAGGCAGTGAATGCACCTGGCAGTGCTGGAGAGGTGTGATCTCCCTGATTGCTGGGTGCTATCGCCAACTTGTGGTCAGCTTCATTAAACAAGGATAATATGGTGGCATGTTTATGACACCCAGGCACAAAGTCTGACACACTCGCCATGTCCTGGTGACCCATACCGCACTGAGCACGGCGATAAATGCCACACCTGCCCAGGCACGCAGCTGCACAGCCTGAACGCTTGCTCAATACTCAAAGCCCTGACTCAGGGCTGCCATTCCCTCCCCCCCCCCCCCCCCCCTTCACGCCCCCCCCCCCCCCCCCCCTCCACACACCCCATCATCTCCACAACTCAGGTTGTGTCCTGGGCCCAGCAGCAGTTCCTGCAAGAAGTGTCTCGTGACAGACCCGACAGCAGCATAAGCTTGGCCAAGGTGTGTATGCTGCTGGCGCTAGAAGAGGAGGCAGCAAAACAGCTGGAGGCGTCGCCCTCAGCAACAGCTAGGTGCGTCAACAAGCTATGATCAAACCCTCCATGTACATGGTGCAGCTGGAGCATTGGCATGGGCATTGAAAGTACCCTGCAGCCTGGGCAAAATCAACAGTCCCCAATGAAAAGAATGCGGCCAAGCTGCACATGCAGCTGCACCTGGCCATGCCCTCATTGCACACCTGCCCTTTGCTGCCTTAGCAATCTGTGTCGCAAGCTGGCTGTGCATTCAGTACACACATTGTGAAAACCCTGTTGAACCCCATGTGTGTCTCAGAATGCACTTTTTCAGACTGGCCTGTCAACAATACGACTGGTCATCGTGACATGTACCTGATGGATGCTACTCATGTGTTCAAGACACTGTCTGCCTCCCACCCTCAGGGAACATGGCACCCTCCCCAACATTTCACTTTTTCTCATGCTGCGTCCATTCCTTCCCAGTACTGCCATGTACTGCCATGTAATATGCCGCTCCTGTCGTCACATGCTGTGTGTGTGGTGCTGCTGCTGCTGCAGGACGTCAGCCACAGCCAGCACCTGGAGCCTCAGCCGCCTAGATGCCCTAGCAGCAGAGGTGGTGGACGCACTCACACCACTGGATGACACACAGCAGCACACAACAAGCCCCACGCCTCTTGATGGACAAGCAGCAGCTGGCACAAGCCCTCCAGGTGCCACCGGCCAGTCCAGCAGTGCTGCCGCAGGTGGTGTTGCTGGTGTTGGCAGCAGTGACAGCAGCAGTGACGGCACGGGGGATGGCAGCAGTGACGGCAGCAGCGGAGCTCCAGGGTGCAACAGCCAGCAGCAGTTGACATCGTTGGCAGCTGCCGGTGTTGCCGCAGTGCGGCAGCAGGCTCAGCGCTACCCAATGCAGGTGCTCAGTGCTGTCAATGCAGTGCTCTTCCAGCGACATGGCTACTCAGCCTGCAACAGGTGCGTGCCTGCTGCTGCTGCTGGTGGTGGTGATGGTTGTCGCCAGCTTAGTATGTTTGACGAGGCCCGCTACCTGCAGGATGCTCAGCAGTTGCTGGTGTGACAAGCTGCGGTTTATTTGCGTCACTCACTGCCTGGATGTATCTTCTTTTAGTTTGGCTCCAAAAAGGGCGATCAGGTGCAGCCCTGACCCAGTTTTGTAGTAATAGAAATATTAGCAGTAGTATCTGAAACAGATGGCCGCCGGCCGCCCAGCCATCATCTGTCAGCCCTGCCCTTCCAGTGAGAGTGATGCACCTGCTGCTGAATCACTCAGCTGTACCCCTTGCCATTTTCCAGGCTCGGGCCTGCATGCTTCTTGTCTGTCCGCGTCCAAAGTACAAAGTAGTGCAATGGAGGCGCCATTGCAGATCGTACAAATGCATAACCAGCACGTGAATCTTCTGTGATCCACAGTTTGGCCTGAGGGCACCGCTGTGTGCACCATGCCGCTTGCTGCTGCAGGTTTGGTGCGAGCGTTGACTCTCAGCTGTCAGCAGTGATGGAGGACGGGCCCGGCTCAGTTGCTGCTCTCACGGTCCTGTACCTAGAGGTAGGTGGAACACCTTAGACACAGCAGCAGCATGCTGTGCGGCGGCCGCTCAGCACATCCTGGCTGTGAGGTGCGGGGAAGGTGCATGTTTGTGCATAGGCTGAAACCCCCTGCATATGCCAGTGCAGACACACACCTGCTTGCTGGCGGACGTCGCTGCTGCACAAGACGGTGAAGTGCCAAGTGTTGACAGGCTGCATATCCTCAATTTTGGTTTGACACCAAGTACGCGCGCTGTACTGTGCTGCAGGTGTGCAGCCGTTTGGGGCTTGACTGTGGTGTGAAAGTGGTGGAGGATGGCAGGTACTGCCTGGTCTGGCCAAGGCCAGCACATGATGCAGAGCAGCAGCAGCAGCAGCAACAGCAACAGCAGGACCAGCAGGACCAACAGCCAGCGCAGGCTGCAGCGTTGCAGCAGCAGACGTTGTTGAGTGTTGGTGGCGATGCATGTGTTGTGGACGTGTATGGTGAGGGAGCGCTGCTGCCAGTCAGAGAGGTGAGCACTGGGCATGGCAGTAGCATTCCGGGACCTTCCCTTTTGGCCTCCTCATACCTTCCTTGCATTCATCATGAGCATGATACTTTTTTTGGCCTGTCACATTGGTTGTCACCACTCAGGTCGAGTCACATGATGTTCAATCACACAGGGGCTTGCAAGATAGCACCGTGCTTTGCACTTCCATGCTTATCGCCTCTGTCACACTGTGCTGAGCGCATCTTCTGTGCCGCCTGCCGCCCTCTCCCCACGCTCCCAGGCGTGCGAGCTGTTTGCCATCAGCCAACAAGACCTCCTAGCCGGCAGTACCCGCCGCGAGCTACTAGCAGCTCTTCTGCAGGAGCTGCAAACCGCCCACTGGTGCTCCGCCGTCGGCTGTAGCCCCACCCCCGCCCTCATGACCCCCCTCTCGGCAGCGACAGCAGTGCGGCACGGGGTGCGGCAACTGCACGGGGCCAGCATCGAGCGCGCAGCTGCAGCGGCCGCCAAGAGGGTGGTGCTGCTGCCGCAGGAGCCGCAGGCTCAGCTGGAGCTTGCGCTGCTGTGTTACTTCAGTGGGCGGTATGAGGATGCGTGGCTGGAGTTGGGGAGCTACCTTGAGAGACTGAGAGCGGCAGATGCAGCGGATCGTGGGCTAGGGGCAGATGGGCAGCAGGGGGTGGGAGGCCAGGAGGGGGTTGCTGCCCCTGCAGGGGGAGAGATGCCCAGCAGGAGTGAAGGGAGTGCAGGAGGTGTACCTGACAATACGGAGGGCGTCAACAACAACAGCAGTAGTAGCAGCAGTAGTGGTAGTAGCAGTCGGGTGAGCAGTAGAGTGACAGAGCTGCATGCAGCGATACAGAGCATGCTGATAGGTGGTGCAGTGGTGCCGGAGCCGCCACCTCCTGCTGCTGCACTGACTGCTGCTGAAGCAGCACTGGCTTCTGCTGAGGAGGGAGATGAGGGTAGTAAGAGCAGGAGGCAGCAGGAGCAGGAGCTGGGGGATATTGTGCTGCTGTTTCAGAAGTTGCAGCTTGAACTGATGGTGGCAGCAAACAAAGAGAGTTGAGAGTGTTCTGATGTAATTGTTGTGTGAGGGTGGACATAGTATGTGCCCAACTTACAGCAGGCCTGTCACCAGGTGCCCCCTGGTACCAGGGACCGCGGTGTCCCTAGTAGACACACCATTATGACTAGTATTGGGCATGCGCTGCTCTGTCCTCTCTGGCTGTGATGCGTGGCGTAAGCCTGTGCTGTATGGTGTACGATGTCAGGCTGGAAGGTGTGTCTGCATGCATACTGCGCTGTTTTTATCATATAGTTCAGGACACCTCCTGAGGAGCACTTATACACGTGAGAACGCTTGCTTTGCTTGGCAGTTGTCATGTTTGACCCACAGCATCATGATCACCAAGTGTGCTGATGACTCCATCGCTGCTGCAGCAGCCACTGTACAGTCTGCTGGCTGCGTGGCTGACTGCCGTGGCAGACTGCAGCCACAGCTGTTGGCTGGCAGGGGTGGTTCGAGTCGCGCGCCTTGAAGCTGTGTGAAGCAAGAACAAAGCAAGAACAAATGATGCCGGTCCTTTTTCAACTGTGATAATGGAGTCATCTGGCACAGACGAGCCTGTATTCCAAGGTACAGGCACCCCGCCCGCCTGCCAGATCGTCGTTCGACGGCTTCGAAGCCTGTCAAGAAGGAAAAGCATGCGGTGCGATACTGATCGAGCGTGTCTATACCAGCATAAGGTATACTTCTGAAGGTTGAAAGGAAGGCTGAAGCCGTGGTAGGATGCTGACCCGCTGCTGACAAGAAGGTCGACACGCGGAGCTGACACGAAGCTGACAGGAAGGTCCATGCGGTTGTAGAATGGAGTGTTTTTCATGAGGTGTATATAAGTACACCGTCTATCCATGCTGCAGCACATGGTACCACAGGTAGTGCAGGTCAGCAGTACCTTTCAAGAGCTCATTCTGTCTCATTCCTGTTGCGCCACCGATCATGAGGGGCTTATTTGCTGTGTCGTTGATCGGTCTTGCTCTGCTAGCTTCTCGCGTGGCAGGGCATGGCCATCTCATGTCACCCGCAAGTCGAAACTGGTTGTTCCACACGGACAACGCGCTGGCAGGAACCACGCTTCACTGGACTCCCAATGTAGGTCGTGAAACCCCTCTTCAAGCAGATTTGCGTGTTGCCGTTGTGCTCGTGAGCTGAAGGTTGACCAACGGGTGGTGTATCACCACGTTACTGACCGACTTAAGTCACCACCCGGTGGAAGCTTCCACCCCGCCCCCACTTGCCCTCGTGCAGGCCGGCAACGGGAGACATACAGGAGACACCTCAAGGCCCATCCTCCAGCCAGGTGGGTGACAGCGTGTCCAGTAGCTGCAGCTGCACACATGTTGCCATGCACGGACGGCCATGATCATCAGTGACTGCGTATCCGCACCCACCCACTGTGACGTCAAGAGGCAAAGCGGCAATGCCCTGCTGCAGCAGGGCTATGCCCTACTTGAGTTGCTGAGCAGCGTTGGGGTGGTGCGACAAATGCTGTGATAGCATGGTGACCATGCCATGCTCTGCAGCTGAACCTTCGCCCTATCACTGCTTGCTGTCTGCAGGTGTATGCGGAGACCCCTGGCAGGCTCTGAACCTGGCCACCCAGTCTAGGTTTGCCAATTGGTATCGTGACTTGGCCAACAGGCCCAACCAAGCAACCTACTCTCCAGGCCAAAGGGCTCGATTCACATGGAGAATGACCACCAACCATGGTGGCTACTTTGGTGGGTGTCACACAGTGTTGCTGTCATTTTTTTTGGTAAGAGGTACATCCTGACATGAAGCTTGCAGCGTGTGGTGGTGACCAGCCGATCCGCGGATGATCAAAGCAATCTAACCAGCATTGAGCCATATGGCTGATATCATTCCCATACTTGTTTGAGCCGTTACTAGGCTGCCTACCAATAGGTGTTCTCTGCACCGCTTGCATTGTGTGTGCACCCTGCAGCCTTCAAGATCTGCAACCGCAACTTCAACCTGGACCAGGCCTGCTTTGATGCCAACCCCTTGCAGAGGTGAGCTGGCATGGACACACCATACTGTGCAGACAACATCTTATCAACACTAATGCTGTCCTAAGTGTAATGGATCTAAGGTCAGCCTGTTGCCCACGATATGGATAGTTACCAACAAGGCGATAATGCCCATGCGGGTTGCTCCTGCTGTGTTCGCAGGGCTGATGGTTTGGGCACAAGGGTGTTCATCTTCCACCCCAATGGACTAGCGCCCTGTGCCCCAGACGGGCCGTGCATCATGAATGGCTCTCCTGGAATTGACTACAACGTGGAGTTCATCATCCCCAACATCCAGTGCAATGGTGGCTGTGTGCTGCAGTGGGTGCGTGCCAAAGAAGGACCCGGCTGCTGCTTGCTGGTGCTGCCACATGACAAGTGCACTGCGTCCCAACTTAACACAGCCCACAGTGCCGCAACGTAACCTGTTTTTATGCCGTTGCGGTCATGCGCACAAGCTTGGATCCTGCTGTTCATGCACATGTAGTAGAGCACACAACTGATGGCACCTCACTCTCATCAACCTGCCAGGCAGATGTTGCTTGGCGTCAGCTTCTGTAGCTTGGCCGGCACAGAAGTACGCCCACATTGTGAGTGAGTTGTCTCCCGAAGAGGTGTCGTACTTTGCTGATCAGCATGTTCAGCATTCATCAAAGACATGTCTGCTGCCTACCTGCTGCTGTTGCAGGAGTACTTCACCTACAACACCTGCCACGGAGGTTGCCCCAACGCAGCCGCCTGCACATCTGGATCCTTCACCTACCAAAACGGCAGAAACCCCGTTGTCCAGGACCCTATCACAAGAGCCCTTGGTGTCACTCCGGGTGCATGCACTGCGTCCCTCACACCCGAACGCTTCCACAGTAAGTGGCCGACTTCTTTTGTGTGTGCACTCGTCACCTTGACTGCAGAAAATATTGCTCTCGTACACAACCCCTCCTCACACTGTGCGTCAGCACTCTTGCAATGTTTCCTGTTGTGGTGTAACTCTGTGCAGCTGATCTTGCATTGCTGCTGCATTGTGCTGTGGAAGTGATGACTTATCCCAGCCTGCCTCCACAGTAAAGGGCAGGTGCTGCTAATCACTGTTGCAGTAGCTGACCATCAGCAGGGAGGCTAACCATTGCCACGACCAGTAGCCCAAAGGCCAAGGAACTGCACATAGTTCTGACCAGCCTCTGAGTATGCAGAAGACAACATATGTGTGAGTCACCCTGAACCTGCCCCCTCCCCACCACTGCTGTTTGTCATCGTTTACAGATTGCGCAGACATTCAGATCAGTGGAGGACCACCTGCAACAACCTGCAACAGCAACCCTGGCATCACCAACGGCGCCTTCACCTGCAGCCTGCCTACCGCAAATGGTGGCTCCTGCACCGGCCGCTGCAACAACGGCATAGGATCACCCCGTGCCACCTGCAACAATGGTGCATGGACTGTGACAGGCCAGTGCGGCGGCCCTCCTCCTCCTCCCGGGCAATGCACCGGCAACCCTCCAAACCCTGCAAACGGCGCATTCACTTGCAGCCTGCCCACTGCATCAGGTGGTTCCTGCACTGGCCGCTGCAACACCGGCTTTACAGGGTCACCCAGGGCCACCTGCAACAACGGTGCATGGAGTGTATCAGGCGGGTGCAGCACTGGTGGATGTGCCACCACTGCTGCACCTGGTGGTGCATGTGGGCCAGCTGCCCGTGCCTGCTGCCCTTCAGGTCAGTACAGTCAAGCGGATTGTGCTATTTATTTAGTATCTTGCCTACCATGCTGTGTAGTGTCCCTACATTATGAGGTTGCACCTGATGATTGCAGACGGTACCCTAGTTATGCAGGTATCTCAGATACTGAGTCATGAATGCACAGCAAGTGTGTCACCAGTGAGTCAATACAGGCAGGCAGCACAGTCAAGCAGGCACGCACAGCTCACTTGAGGATACCATGTACTGCACTACGCGAACTAGCAGTAACACATACGCTCAGATCAGCAGGCTGCTCCTCGTGCACTGTGAGCTAACAATCTTGTCTGTGCTGCTACCTGCTACACAGGCCAATGCTGCAGCCAGTGGGGATGGTGCGGCCCAACCGCTGGCCACTGCGGTACAGGCTGCCAGCGTGGGTTTGGAACATGCTGGGGAGCTGCTTCTGCCGCTTCTACTGCTTCTGCCATGAGCATTGATGGAGTGCCTACCCCTGACGACTCCACCATTGCCACCGGTGACACTCCTACTGTGGACATGGCTGCAGTCAACATTGTCACTGAGGCTGGCGTGGTTGCCCCCACAGCTGCTGTCGATCCTGCCATTGATGCTGCTGCCGCCGCCAGTGTCACCAACATCCCACTGGAGCTCACCCCCACAGACCCAGCTGCCGAGGTAGTGACTGCAGCTGGTGTAGTGGACCCTGCAGCAGCTGCCGCTGCTGCTGCTGTTCCTATTGACCCGACTGTGGTGGATCCCGCAGCAGCTGCTGCTGCAGCAGCTGCTCCTGTTGACGCTACTGTGGCTGCTGCTGCCACAGCTGTTCCTGTTGACCCTGCTGCTCCCGGTGCATTTGACCCTGCTGCAGCGCCAGCTGATGCTGCAGCCATCGCTGCTGCAGCTCAGATTGGTGCAGCAGCTGTGCCAGTTGTGGCTCCTGTGGACCCCACAGCCGTTCCTATGGATCTTGCAACTGCTGTTGTGGCAGGCAAGTAGGGTCCGATGTGAGGTTGTTGGATAACAGGTGCAGTGTGTGCCTGCGATGATGCTGTCTGCAGTGTTGGTTGAGGAACCATTGCATGGCATGCAACTTATGCAGGCTGGGCTTGCACTGTTTGTGGGCTGATGTTGTCTGATGTTGGTATCTGTTTCAGCTGTACAAGCTGCATGCATGGGTTGGCCTGCATTCCAGGTCTATCGTGTGCACGCACCTGTGTGCTGAGTGTACAGTCTGAAAGGGAAGATGATGTTGGTTGCACGTTGTTGTAGTCTTGTTGTAGTTTGCACAATAAGTTGAGTAGCAGTAGTTGGTGCAGGAAGGACTGTGGCAACATGCAGACCAGCTGGCTGGCGTTGCCAGAGTTGACACTTGTGTCAATATTTGCGGGAGCTCGTTCAGTCATCTCTTTTGTGGTGAGAGATTCTGCTTGACTTGCAAGCTTTGATGGACTGAGCCTGCACCATTTGAGTGCAGGCATGCCGTTGGCCAAGGAAGCTCAGGTGCAGAGGTGTGAATTTCACCATGAAGAGTGAGGGTTGTGCTGTGGCTCGATCAGTCATCTCTTTATGTTGGTGAGTATATCTGCCTGCCTTGCATTTAGCTTTGGATGGCTTGAGATGGACAGAGCTGAGTGCAGGCACGTTGTTAGCCAAGGTAGAAGGATGAAGTGCAGATGTCTGAATTTCACCATGAAGAGTGAGGGTCATTTGTCATCTCTTTCTGCTGTTGAGTATTCTGTCTGTCTTGCAAGCTTTCAAGAAAGCTTTTGATCAATGGACAGAGCTCCTGAGTGTAGAGTGTAGGCTTGTCCTTGTCCAGGGTGGCTCAGTTGCACAGGTGTGAATCTCACCATGAAGAGTCAGGGTGATGCATCAGAGTGATTTCTCAGTGGGATCCCGACTGCGTTGGGCCACTCAATGAGTTGTCCTGTCATTGGTTGGGGGTAACAAGGATTGAGTCCCTATGATTGATCTCATCAAGAACATATCTTGACAGGGCTCATCAAAACCTGCAGCTCAGTCATGGAAGTGTGTACCGCACAGCACATGCGCATGGCACACTGTTGGCAACTGTTTTGTCTCTTCTTCTGTCGTTGTTTTGTTCGAGTGTAACAATCTGGGCAATGAACATGGCTGGCATAAGTGTGCGCCAAACAGTGCAGCTTGCTCTGTAGCCACAAGTGGCAGTTAGCTTGGGGGCACGGCAGCAGCAGCAGCACTGTTAGTCATCTTTTGCCTGCCATGTGCGGCATGGCCAGCAAGATCTGAGGCAGGCAGCCAGGCAGGCAGACAGCACATGTACAGCGTCAGAGCAGCACCCAAGAATGTATCCTCACCACAACATGGCATTTGCAAGCCAACATGTGATGAAGGCGTTGTAAGTCAAACTCAGCATGCATTGCTACAGCTGCCCCTGTCAGACCCCTGTGAAAGCCGTAAGCAATGGTCTGCTTCAGGACGGTTCACCAGAATTCAAAGAGGTTGCACCGTGAGCATGGGTCTTGCAACCGTGCGAAACAGGCTGGCCGCTGTGAGACTACAAAAGCAGTACGTGTGACAGCACTATACAGTACAAATCCCTGTGGCTCTGAATCTTTTGTGCTCGTGTTCTGCTCGTGTTCTGCTCGTGAACTGATCAACACTGCTTCGCCTGCTGCAGAGACTCATGAACTTGGGCTCTTTATGATGGGGTGTGTGGAAGCGCAGCAGGCAACGTCATCATGACTAACATTGGACCTGGAGTGGTGAGCGAATCATTTTCATTCAAGTACACCTTGATTAAGAAACGCGGCTGTATTAATTACCTGCCTCTGCGACGCTGGAATAGTCGGCAACATATTTCTGTGAACAGTATCATCATGCATCCTGCAAAACGCCCCAGGCTGGACCAGCTCGATGATCCTGCAGCCTCCGGGCTCGCAGTGATGTTGATAGATGTCGAGGAGGAACCAAATGGCACGCTGCTGCTGTGGGGCCTCACTGCAGATGGAAATGGGGGCAGCAAGCAGCAGACAGTTCTCCTGCGCTGTCCAGACTACCAGCCATACTTTTTCATACCGTGCCCCCACGTGGTGAATAGAGATACTCAGGAGCTTCACGATATGCAGCAGCAGGACCTGCAGCGGCTGCGCAGGGCGATCAACGGCAGGTGAGGTGCAACATGACGTGATGGTGGGTAGGTGGGTTTCACCTTGTATGAAGCAGCAGTCAATGCAGCAGCTCCGGTGCTATGTTGCCCCCTAATCTAGTGCCAGTGCAATCGCAGCAGCTGCAACCACGCACTGTCACAGGAGGCAAGAGGGGCGCCGCAAGCCGTCCAGTCTCATGCATGTACTTGTGTGTGGGCATGTGGTGGCCCTGCATTGCCATCTTCTGCAGCCTGTGGTGCATCTGAAGGGAATACAAGGCATCTAGACGCACCCACGCTCTCAGCATCAACCATTCTGGCCCCTCCTCGGTGGCCGTTCCCCTGCCCCCCTCCCCCCCCCCTCCCAGGCTTCCTGATGAGCAGTCCCTTCAGTCCCTCGTGGTTCTTCAGCTGGCCCCCATCATGTACTACAGACCTACACAGCCTGAAGGCCTGCCGTACATACAGGCATTTATCAAACCAGGTGGGGCTGTAGCACCACTCCCAGGCTGTAGCACAGCTGCCAGGCTGTAGCGCTGCGGCCAGGCTGTAGCACCACTCCCAGGCTGTAGCATCACTCCCTGGCTGTAGCGCTGCTGCCAGGCTGTAGCACCACTCCCTGGCTGTAGCGCTGCTGCCAGGCTGTAGCACCACTCCCTGGCTGTAGCGCTGCTGCTAGGCTGTAGCGCCACTCCCAGGTTGTAGCACCACTGCCAGGCTGCAGCACCACTGCCTGCCATGCTGCAAATGCCACTTATCATGTCAATGGCGCAACCTTGGGTTACCAGGTGGGACCGACTCCCTGATGTTTGAGACTGACACAGTGTGAGGCTGCCTACACTGGCAAGGCCATGATGGGCGGCTGCTGCTGCTGCTGCTGCTGCTGCTGCTGCTGCTGCTGCTGCTGCAGGGACCTCTGCCAAGCGTGCCGCAGCAGCTGTTGAGAAGATCATCTCAGGGGGGCTGTCAGGCTTCACCTGGCGGCACACGGGCACTATGGCCTACGAGGCTGACGTGAGCGATACCGGCCTGAGGGGTGTGTGTTTGTGGAGTGTGTGTATGTGGGGGGTGGATGGTGGGTGGGTGGGTTGGGGGGGGGGGGGGGGGGGCGGTGGGGGGCACGTTCTTGAAGTGTCGGGAGCACATTCTGTCAACATGTGCCCTTTCCCTATTGTGTCAGGGTTGTGGTATTGGGTAGGACAGGTGTGTTATATGCCATTTGATTGTCTGCTTGTCCCTGTACATGCACCCAGCAGCAGCTCTTGCCACTCTGTGTACTACCTACCTCAGACAGAGGATGCTGTCCATTCCACCTGATCACTTGAACTGCTGCACTGTGCTCCACTCCATCAAGCCCGTACTCAATTGAATCTATATGTCCCTGCCACTGCCACTGCCACTGCTACTGCTGCTGCTACTGTTGCTGCTGCTGCTGCTGCTTCCACAGGTGAAGCTGGTGATGCGATTCCTATCTGACACCTCCCTCTCTGGTGGCTCCTGGTTGTGGGCCTGCCCCTCACACAACACCACTCCCACACACACACAGCGCAACACCAACACCACCAACACCACACCAACACTCACACTGGCACCCTCACAAGACCTTCCCTCCAGCAGCCAACACACTGGGGCCACTAGCAGTGCTGCTGGTGTTGGTGTTGGTGGTGGTGAGGGGGGTGGGGGTGATGGTGTGTTGTGGCAGGTTGTTCCTGAGGGTGACAGCAGCAGGCGCAGCAGCTGTTGTGTTGAGGTTGTGTGCAGCTGGAGGTGTCTGCACAGCCTCACACCAGACGCAACACAGCTGGCACAACACGACTGGAGGCCTCAGGTGAGGTGCAGGGGAACAGGGTGAGGGGGAATTGTGGGGGACAGGGGGGAGGGGGGATTGGGAGGGGGGGGGTCAGGCTGGGGAGGGGGGGGGGAGAAGGGGGCTGGAGAATGACGGGTTGAGGGAGTATGGCAGGTTTGAAGGGGCGGGGTTTGTGTTCAGCTTTTGTCTTGTAATCAGTAATTGGATGTTACACAGAACATCGCCCGTTTGGGGAGCCAACAAAAGGCTCATCAATCAGTAGCACGCAATCAATAGCACGCGACTAGTTGGCAGACTCTGACCGGCACTTGATGCTTCACTGACAGACTCCCCACGTTTGGCCCCTCCCCCCGTTTGGCTTGGCTCGCTTGCCTGCTGTGCTGTTCACATACACACACCTGCCTACCAGACTGCCCTTCACTATCTCTGATGAGTCACCCTGCCTCCTCCTACTGCTGCTGCTGCTGCTGCTCGCCTCCTTTCCCTCAGGGAAGCGGAGGCTCCGTCATCCCCCCCCCCCCCCCCGCCCGGGCCCACGTCAGTATCCTTCACTGTCTTTGTTCCTCACACTGCTGCCTCATGCTGTTGCTGACTTGCCACCTCTACCACCCCCCCCCCCCCCCAGGCGTTGTCCCAGCTGTCTCCGCTGCCCCCCGCCCTTCAGTCAGCGGCCGCCGCTGCCGCTGCTGGTGACATCCTCCCCCTCAAGCTGCTGGTGCTGGATGTGCTGCTGGCACCAGCAGACGGCAGCGACCGCAGCACTAACCCACAGACAGACCCCATTGTCGCTATCTCCTGCCAGATCACACACACAAGCAGCAGCAGCAGCAGTAATGATGTCGGTGGTGGTGGTGGTGGTCGAAGCAGCAGAGCACAGGGGGGTGCACAGACAGCAGATCTGGCACCTGCGGGGGATGCTGCTGCTGCTGCTGGCGCAGCTAGTGACACTACAGCAGCCGCCGGCAGCAGTGGCAGCAATGGCGGCGGCTGCCGTGGCAGCAGTAAGGTGGTGTTTTTGCTTGGCAGTGCTGGGGGGTGTGGTGGGTTGCCTGGTGAGTTGTGTGTTGAGGGTGTGTGTGTGGTGCTGTGCGGCAGTGAGAGGGAGCTGCTGACAGCCTGGAGGGACTGGGTGCTGGAACAGGACCCGGATGGGTATGTGGTGTTCCAGGTGGGTTTCTTTTTGTCCCGTTTTCACACTGGCAATGCACACCTGTATGCCATTTTGTCAATAGGTTGTTAGTAATGCAGCAGCAGCAGCAGCAGCAGTTGCACAACAGTTGCCAGATGTACTAGAAGCAAGTCGGCCATGGTTGAAATGGGCGCTGTTGATGCAAGCACACCATGAAACGTGTGTGTGGCAATGTGTCAGCAGAGAATGTGCATGTGGGCAGGCATGTCAAAGCGCTCTGCATGTGCTGACACCTGCATTGCATATGCAGTAGGTGGATGTCATGATGACCAGCCGCAAGATGACAAGCTAATCCAGTAAAGTGGATTCCGACACACTGCTGGATGCACACTCTGTGTCAACACATGTCACAATGTGCTGCCGGAAATCCCTGTGTGCTGCTGTAGGTTCGTGACAACCTGGGTGTGCTTGCAGCACGCTTTGCTGCACTGCAGGTTGATGGTGGCAGCGCATTCCTGTCACGAGCTGCGGGACGCTTCTGCAAGCCACTGGTGACTAAGTCAGTGGTGCAGTACAGGTGGGGTGCTGGGGGGTGGTGAAAGCTGGGGGGGGGGAGGGAGGAGATCGTAGCGGGGGGAAAGCGGGGAAGGGCTGGGGGCAGGGAGGGGGCGGAGAGTTTGTGGGAGGGGGAGGGGCCGGCGGGAGGCGGGAGGCCGGGAAGAGGGGGGGGGGGACGGAGAGGGCCCGGATGAATTGGTGGGTGGGTGGAGGCTGAGCGCAGGTAAGCCTGCGCAATAGATGTGTGCGGATCTACCCAGGTGTCAGCAAGGCCACTGACATACCAATCAACACCAGCTGACAGCAACACTAGCGACTTCTTGGCAGTCATCTGTGCCCAACGGTTAGAGAGGAACCTCCGGAGGAACACCTTACGAACCCCTGCTTGTCCACACCCCTGGATGGCTTTGCTGCTGCTGCTGCTGCTGCTGCTGCTGCTGCTTCATCGTGCGTCAGTGTTGCGTGGGTGAAGAGTCAGAGCCGCATGGCCTCCACCAGCAACCAGGAGACATTCAGGGCAGACGGGCTGGCGGGACGCATGGTGTACGACGTGCTGAGACAGGTGAGAGTGTCTGTGTGTGTGTGGGGGGGGGGGGGGGAGAACGTGCAGAGTGCGTGGCTTGTGGAAGGGGGAGAAGAGGCAGGGTGAAGAGGATGCAGTGTGTGTTGTCTTTTTGGGGAGGGGGGGCTGCAGTGCATGTTTTCTGCGGTGCGCAGGTGGGGGTATGTGTGTAATTGCGATGCGTGCGCACAGGGGGGGGGGGCATTGGGGAGGTATGCCGGCATAGAGCATCATGCGTGATTCAAGTGCTGCACCCCTGCGTGTGTGGCCACAGAAAGCAGATGGTGAATCTGATGCCCGTGTGCTGGCTGCCCTGCACTCCCCCCCCCCCTCAGGTGTTGACGGGTCAGTCCCTGGCCACCTTCTCCCTAGTGGACTGCTGCCAGTCACTGCTGGACCTCACACTGGAGGTGGGTGGCAGCGGGGTCGGGGGGGGGGGGGGGGGTCAGTGGGGGGTTTTGGGGGGGGGGGGGATCTGGTGTGGGTGGGCGGGTGAGAGTGGGTGGCGGGGGGGGGGGGGGGGGGGTGCGACGGGATGGGGTGTGGGTGGATGGGTTTGGGGGCCTTCAATCAACGCCATCAAGGTTTGCCTGGAAGGCGTGCCGTGCGTTGTCCCTGCCCTCCTCCCCCCCCCCCCCGCCTGCTTCCCCTGTTACACAACCAACACGTGGGGGAAGTAGGGGTGCTACTGCAGGTTGTGCAAGCAGGGATACTGCAACCCAGCTGCTTCAGAGAATAGGGTGTGTGTTGTAAGCTTACCCTGCTGTTCAGCCAGATTCTTCTGCAAAGCATTTCTTGAGAGAAAATCAGGCTACATGCGTCTGCTGTGCGGTTGCCCTTGTTCTTGCAGCAAGTGTGTGGTGTGTTTGCTTGTCACATGCCCCCCCCCCCCCCCCCCCCCCTGGCACCTGGTTTGTGCTGTGTAAGTGAAGCTTTGGGCGCCAGCAGCCCGGTCCTTGGCCCGAAGTTGTCACTTGCAGACAGGTTCACAATGAACTACAGGGCGGATGAGGGGGTGTGCCAACACACTCTCTGTATATACACACTGCTGCCACTATCGCTGCCACCATTGTTGCTGCTGCCACCCACAGATCCTGCCGGCACACGTCATCGCTGGCCTGCACCAGCAGCTTGCCACAGCACCAGCAGCACCCCAGCAGCAGCAGCAGCAGCACCCTGCTGCGGCTCCCGCAGGCAGCAGCACACCCGGCAGTGCCCAGGAGGTGTCTGAGGCCCAGGTACCTTGGGGTCATGCGGTTTGGGGGGGCGGGGTTACGGGGGGGGGGGGAGGGGGGGGGGATACGGGGGGGGGGGGGGGGGGGGGGGGTAAGGGGGGGGGTGCAGCAATCAATACCAGCATGTGGTGGGGTGGTGTGAGTAGGACAGCGTTGTGCCAGGTCCACCGAATGCGATTGCTTGGGGTTGTGTGAGTAGGACAGCGTTGCGCCAGGTCCACCGAATGCGATTGCTTATTTGCTGTCTGAGGCCCTAGTACCTGGGGGCGGAGGGGGGGGGAGGGTGAGCTAGCTTTGAAGGGTGGGGTCAGTCCCAGGAGGGGGGGGGGTACACAGGGGTAATCACCTGCACGTATAGCCAGCTGGTAAGACCCCCCCCCTATATCCACCCACCTCGGTAAGGGTGCAGCGAACGACCTGACTGGAAGGCAGGCGCTTTCCGGGAAGGCCAGGCACCCAGGGCTAGAGCGTCTCAAGTGGAAACGGCCAGCTTGCGTGCTTGTTGGTTTGCTGTTTCCCCTGCCTCCGCTCTGGTCAACAGACCGGCAGCGCAGCTGCTTGTGTCCAAACCCATGATACTCACACTTGGACTACATGTGTGACACTTACTGCCTGCCCCAGGTGCCTGCTGTGCGTGCTGCGCTGCGGTTGGCACGCTACGGTCTGTCGCGCTGTGGTGCTGTGTTGGGCCTGATGCAGCGGCTGGCCAGTGTGCCTGAGAGCTTTGAGATGGCACGAGCAACGGGGCTCACACTGGACCAGGTGTGTGTGAAGGGGGGGGGGCTGACACTGCTGATGATGGTGCTGCATGTGGGTGTGGATGCTGACACTGCTGATAGAGTTGGTGGGGGTTGGGGGGATGTCAGGGCTGTGGTGGAGGTGGTGGGGGTGATAATGCAGGGTAGCTTGAGATGGCATGCGCCACGGGGCTTACACTGCAGCAGGTGGGCCTGGGGGGGGGCTGCATGTGAGCGTGCTGCTGACGTTGCTGAACTTTGAAACTGAAGGACTGCTGTGTCAAGACTGGCTTACAGAAAGTTCTGTGGCAGTTCATGACAATCTGTGTGTGCTATGGTGTGCTGTGCTGTGTCCTCAGGTGGCATACAATGCGCAGATGATTCGCACCCTCTCTCTGCTACTGCGCTCAGCCCACCGCCAGGGGTTCATCCTGGGGGGTCGTCAGGATGCGTACAGCTGGTGGAGTCACCCTACAATGCCCAGCCCCCCCCCCCCCCCCCCCCCCCTGTCCCCCCCCCCCCCCCGAGGATTTGGATGGACTCTTTGAAAGGCTAGCTCTGTGGCAACTCGTGACGGTCAGTTGTGCTGTGTCGTGCTGTGCTGTGTCCCTCAGGTGGCATACAATGCGCAGATGATCCGCACCCTCTCTCTGCTACTGCGCTCAGCCCACCGTCAGGGGTTCATCCTGGGGGGTCGTCAGGATGCAGTACAGCTGGTGGAGTCACCCTACCTGATGCACCCCATAGAGCACAAGACAGCGGGGCTGTACACACACACCAGTGGCCACCTGTGACTTTGCTTCGCTGTACCCCAGCCTCTATCGGGCGTATAACCTGTGCTACACTACACTGGTCCACCCAGGTGGGTGGGGTTAAGGGTGCGGGGTGTGGAGGCAGTGCAGAGGCACTGCAAATGGAAGGTTTCAATGCGCTGATAGCCTTTATCACCATGGTGGCTATCATAGACGTGATGCTCAGCATAAAGGCATTGCAGCTAGGGTTGCCGACACTGAATGCTTGAAGTGGCAGCAGCTTGGTTCCAAGGATGCCTGTTTGGCTGGCCAGCAGCAGCAGCAACAGCCAGGCCCTTGACCATGCAATCCCAGCTAGTCTTGCCTCACACCCTCTGATATACCCCCTCCCCAGATACACACACTTGTGTCAACGCACACACACTCACGTTCAATGCTCGCACACACATACACACATCCTGCGTGTCTACGCACACCATCACATCGTCTCCGCAGATGATGTGCAGCAGATGGACCGGGATCAGCTCACCATCACACCAACAGGGGCCGCCTTCCTGAAGCCTGGTCAGCGCGCGGGCATCCTGCCAGCAATCCTGGCCTCTCTCATGTCAGCCCGCGCGTCAACACGCGGTGAGTCATGCCGCAGCCACTCCGTGGTACATATCGTACACAGCCATGGCTGGCCAGGTGCACTTCAAAATGGGGTCAACTTAAAGTTCAAGGCTGAGGAAGGCATGTAGGCTGCTGCTGGCAGCACTGCAGATACTCACCAAAAATGTGCATTTGTTTGACATGGAAGGTGGAGTGCTGGCACTACTGGCGGGTGCGTGCGCAGCTTATGGGAGGATGTGCATGTCTTGTGTTCTCAGCTTGGCAGCTCTCTGTGCTCCTCTGCAGCTGGTGACCAACTTGAATTGAATGGCTGTCGTCATGTGCTGTCTTGACCTCGACACAAGCGATGCTGACCAGCTGGTTGGGTGACGCACTTGCCTTGAGCGCTACACGCAACCCTTTCAATCAACAGCCCTACTGCACAACCTATGCCCTGTGTTGTGTCCTTGCAGCCACGCTGAAGGGAGTGCAGCGTGAGCAGAAGGAGCTGCAGGGGGGTCATCAGCAGGATGCGCTGCAGTGGCGCTGAGCCACCAGCTGGCTGCCCGGGTGGCGGTGCTGGACGGACGGCAGAAGGCACTCAAACTGACAGCAAACGCAATTGAGTGGGGGGAACGTATAGTGCTAGTAGCGTTGATGCTGTGGTAACTGATATACTGGTAGGCTGCATTTTCATAACATGTAGGCGACAGATACTGGCTGAGGGTGTGGATATGGTAGGGCCACATTATATTGCACTGCTGGCTTGATGAAGGTGACACAGCAAGGCAGACTGTGCCTCTGGTGCGAGCGGGTGGTTGCAAGGCATGCAGCATGCGTGGTGAAGACTGACTTACTGTGAGCATAATCTGAGGTGTTGTGTCTGTTGCTGTGTGATGCTGTCGTGGTTGTGTGCAGGTATGGCTTCACAGGTGCTCAGGTGGGTGCAAAATGTTGGCGCAAGAGTTGAACGTGCATTTGCGGCTGTCTCTGCACTGCAGCCAACTGCAGGATGGTCGACATGCCGACGTCACCTTGTGCAACCACCTGTACTTGCACGCATGGCAGGGGCACGATTTGCAGACCGCATTGGGGGACAGATGCTAGCTGTGGTGCTCACTACTGAACAAGACGCAACCACATGCACATGCATGCCCCCCCTTGCATGCTGTCCATCTGCTTCATTTATGAATATCTATCCAATGCAGGCGTCGCCGCTGCAATGCTCAGCCATAGCGGGCTCTTGCCTGCCATGGGTGCGGCCACTGTCGTGCAGCAGCAGCAGCATCAACACGGCCATACAGGAGCAGCAGCTGGGACCAAAGGCAGCTGGGGGGAAGGTGAGCTTCTGCAT